>CM029013.1:253641306-254294846 GCA_016801055.1 Panax notoginseng
TCCAGGATTCAACGGCTCTTCACCCAACTAACCAGCACTTGAAATAGTTGAATGATCCAGGAACAACTTCTAATTTTTCTTTACTCGAACTTCAAAAATAAGTCGTGTATATAATACAATAAATATATGGGAAATTACTGTTTATCTATATATAATAAATATAAAAAATGCCTAGTATGTAAAAGTAACAGCTTTTTTGTCAAAAACTCAAGTTGACAGAAGCACTCAATATATTATTAGAATAAAATCCACCAAAAAGTTAATTGAAACAAAATGATACTCAGCCTTTTTATAGGAAAGAATTGCAACGTAATATCATGAACTGATAATATCTCTATTAATATAGAACGTAACATCATGAACGGTAATCTCACTTTAATATATAGCAAAGGTAATATTATTCCAAGCAACAAACGGTAATATATTAATAATAGATAATTAATATCTATTCAGTTACAAATCTCTATAATATATATATTTTATTTAACTTTGTAATATTTTATTTTGTATAAAATACAACAGTTAGTCTAACACACTATTTTCTATCCGTATAATCAATTAATGTGATTTTGCATGTAGTGTCATAATTGATATTTTTTTAAAATTATAATATAATTATAAATAAATATATTACAGAATATATATATATTATGTCTTCTATTTTAAAATTATTAAATTTATAAAATAAAAAGAATAAATTTAATAAGGTAGTAATTTAATTAATAGTATTGTATTAATTTGATAATTATATAGATCGGATTGAGGAGATTTGGCAGTGTGATATTTGGGTTCGGTGAATTATTTTGGTATTATAAAATCCATGGAATGTATGAGTCTTAATATAAAAAAAAAAAGAAGTTAGTAATTAGTAATTTAGCTCATAAATTATTAATTTGTTTTTTTTGTTTAATTAGCTCGGACGGAGAGAATTTAAGGAGTTATATTTGGAATATAAATTTTGGAGTATTAATAATTGATTAAAGGCAATGATTAAAGGCATATTAAATAGATTATGAATTATTTTGGAATTATTAGTTTGGATTGTTTTTAATTTGAGGTGAATATGTTTAGGTTGCGAATAACGTTTCGTATTTGACATCGTTGGCATTTGAGAGTAACATTTTGTGGAGTGTGCTATAAATGGTTTGGAAGTATCAGGTACGGATTCCGTATTCTTTCAGCGACATTCTTGTTAAATTTGATTTGTTCGTTTTGTCCCTTATTTCAAATTTTGTTATTCTTTCACATAATTATTTTTCTGAAATTCATATTTTAGTTTCATTTTGGAGTTGATACATTGGCTCGTATTTGTACTCTTTGAATTAGGTTATCATGTTTAGTATTTATTTTTGATAATTGTAGAGCGGTACATGTTGTTACCTTCATCTTGAGATATTGTGGCTATAATTTGATTTGGTTCAACATGTACATATAGAACCCTTTTGTTGGTATTATGTCGCATGTGTTGTGACATGGTATTTTTGTTAGAATATACTGTAGGGTATACCTGAGCTATAACCACCTGTGGGTGTACCACAGACATGTCGTCTTTGCACGAGAGGCATGACACTTTTCGTGGCGGTGTGATTAGTCCACGGCGTCTCTGTTTTGGGTTCCGGAGGAAGTGGGCCATTTGGTGTTTTGTTGTGGGAGGCGTATAGGTTAACCCTAGTTTTCTGTTATGCGAATTTGTGATGTTGTGCCAAACACACCTATCCGATTTGCATACATTTGGATTCGCGGTCCAATGTGTGATTTTCCTGTGTGGCATTATTTTGACTTGCATGTGTGACATTATTTTGACTTGCCTGTGTGGTATTGTTTTGACTTGCCTGCATGGCAAGGTATATTTCTGAGCTCAATCGGTATGAAATAACTCCAACCATTTGTTTCAGCCTATTATTTTATTTGATTAGTTTTATTGGTTTCTGTTCAGTTCAAGTCATTGAGTTAGTTACATCAGTTCGTTATTTCTTTATTCTTTTATTGGTTTCGTCAATTATGTTGATTCAGCTATATTCCATTCAGATCTTTGGATATTATATTTTCGTTCGTATTTGCACTTGAGGCTTGTTTAGTATTTTGTCTCAGTTGTTTTCGTATGTCAGTTGCAGATCTTTTGCTATATTTGTATCCGTAATGGGCAATTGGCTCATGTTGTGTTTTTCTTCCAGCAGGTTTGCAGGGGTGATTCAGGGCTAGTGTGATGAGAGTTAGTACTTTAATAATGGATCACCAGTTTTAATATTTTGAAGTTATTAGTGCTTTGTTTACTTATTTTGAGGTTTGTTGTGCTTTGTACGTGACCTCCCTTTCCTTTTCGGGAGGGGGGTGTTACAGAGATGGTATCAGAGCTTAGGTTCTTTCTTGTAGAAAACCTATTTAGGTTTGACCTGTGAGTTATGGGTAAATCACTGGGTAGACGTAGGAGTTCGACTCGATTTTGTTCTCTGTTTGGTTGGTTTCTATTTTGACTAACTGTCGATTTCTTTTCGATTTGTAGTTGATTTGAGGAAAGTGGAATAATTTATTAACGTGATTGAGTAATGATATTAGTTAAGAATTGTGATTTAATCATTGAGGTGAATAAAGTTATACTTTGTACAGATAAGAAATGATCTTATATGAGATGCGATTACGATGTTAGTATTTGTATCGACGAGTATTTAATTTTAGAAAATTATTTGTTAAAGTTATTTTTTGTAACAATTTTTATGATCGTTGAATTGAGGATTTGATTTGAGTTAGGTTTTGATTTATGTTAAGCTTGTTGATAATTTGAGGTTTGAGTATTGGTGGCATATTATGATAAAGTGGAAATTATCAAATATAGAGGATTTCTTGTAATTTGAGTTGTTAATATTCGAGGTAATTAGATTAATCATTTGGAGTTAATGATCAATTTTGTGGCTATTTTTTTTGTATGATATTGGAGTAAATAAATTTTGCGGTTATTTCCTAGTAGAATATTGGAGTTATTTTATATGAAGTTTCTTTGCTATAGAAGATGAGATTTTGAAATTTGTTGGGTTAAGGTTTGCACTAAGAGAATGATTGATTTATTAAATGATGAAATAGTAAGTAATGATTTAAGTGGTTTTGAATAGTGTTAGTTTGTTTATTCAGATAGTATTAGGATATATGATTTGGAGTTTGGTATGGTGATGAAGAAATATCATTAGTATATTCTTTGGTGTAATAATATTTGGGAACTAATTCGATTTGAGGTTATGATATTTTGAAGCTCTTGAAAACTTAGTGAGAGTTGGTGATATAATTTAAGTTGTTTTGTTTATTTGATGCCATTAGAGCTTTGCATGAATTTATGTAAAATTTAGTAAAAATAATTTGTTAGATCTTTGGTATGTGTGTAACATAAACATTTTAACTAGTTAAAAATAATTTTAAATATTTTGGTTATTCGAATCGTATTTAGATGAAGAAATTTTTTTTTTTTTGTGATTTAGAATTATGTTTTGAAGAGTACGTACGTTTGCAAGAATGAAACTCAAAGATATTAACAGGGACTCGCACCAACAGTGGATCATGTGATTTAACGCGAAGAACCTTACCAAGGCTTGACACAGTAGTTGACGAATCTTTTACTAGTACATTGATAATTACGTGGACCGATGACTTATCCGCGTTGATCGTTAAAATTGCGGCGCTGCGTCTTAACTAATTTTTTTTTTTGTAGTTTATTGGAATTCCGAGGACGGAATTATTTTTAAGGGGTGAAAACTGTAATAACCCATATTTTTTTTATATATAATTAAATATTAATTAATTTTATTTTATACAATTGTATTTAAATTAGAAAAGGTAAATGATTTTGTTTCCCTCTTTCCTTGTTTTGTTTGGAAAATTAAATTCTTTTAGTAGATAATTAAATAACTGATTAAATTAAAATTGAGGAAGATAATTCCTTTTGTTAAAGTCTTGTGGTAAAATCATTCGGAGCGGGAAGCCACTTGGGAGATGGAAGAGTCTATTCGAGCGGAGTATCCGTATCTTTTTGATAATTAGGTACGTTCAATATTTTGATTTCGGGGACGGAATCCTTTTTAAGGGGGAGGTAATGTAATACCCGAAAAAAATAAAAATAAATTATATTCTTAAAACTTATTATTTGGACTTTTTCTTTTATTTGAGTCAAACTTGTTATTTAATTTATTTGGGCTAATAAGTATGTGGTTACATTAATTTGGGTATTTAAATTAATTGGGTCAAACAAATTTTTAAGTATTTAAGTTTTGGTTTGTTAAACTTTTTGAGCCCAAATTAAGGTGATGGGTTTAAAAACCAAATTGGAGTAGGAGTAATATATTAGGTTAAATTCCTTCCTAATACTAATCAACTAAACAACATAAGAGGATTTTGGAGCAGCGAGAAAAGAAAGAGGCGGAAGAGAGGTTGTGACATAAAAAGAAAATTTGAGAAGAAGATTATGAGACTATATTCAACAAAATCGTATCTCTAAAAGGTAATTATTGGATTTTTTTTATACAAATAATTACTTTGTTACTGATTATAATCTATTTTATTGTGGTGTTTATAATCTGTTTTAAGAATTTATTATGTCGTTTGATTAGTCAGATTTGTTAATATAGTCTTAATTTGTAATCGAAATATGGAGTGTATGAGATCATGAAGTTGATGATTAGTGCAGGATCAACATGTACATAACATGTATACATATAAGGTTCAGTAATTGTTTTCTGAATGGAGGCACCTGACTCTGACACAGGACTATGAAATACGAATTATTTATGAAAAGGCAAGCATCCATGCAAACTTTTGTTTTCTTCTGAACTAATAGTAAATTCATTTTTATTGACACTTAGTAAAACGTGTTGGCTCCCTTATTATTTATGTATTACCCACTTATATGAGGTTAGTCTAACACACTATTTTCTATCCGTATAATCAATTAATGTGATTTTGCATGTAGTGTCACAATTGATATTTTTTTAAATAATAATATAATTATAAATAAATATACTACATAATATATATATTATGTCTTCTATTTTAAAATTATTAAATTTATAAAATAAAAAGAATAAATTTAATAAGGTAGTAATTTAATTAATAATATTGTATTAATTTGATAATTATATAGATCGGATTGAGGAGATTTGGCGGTGTGATATTTGGGTTCGGTGAATTATTTTGGTAATATAAAATCCATGGAATGTATGAGTCTTAATATAAAAAAAAAGAAAAAAAAGAAGTTAGTAATTAGTAATTTAGCTCATAAATTGTTAATTTGTTTTTTTTTGTTTAATTTGCTCGGACGAAGAGAATTTAAGGAGATATATTTGGAATATAAATTTTGGAGTATTAATAATTGATAAAAGGCGATGATTAAAGGCATATTAAATAGATTATGAATTATTTTGGAATTATTAGTTTGGATTGTTTTTAATTTGAGGTGAATATGTTTAGGTTGCGGATAACGTTTCGTATTTGATATCGTTAGCATTTGAGGGTAACATTTTGTGGAGTGTGCTATAAATGGTTTGGAAGTATCAGGTACGAATTCGTACTCTTTCAGTGACATTCTTGTTAAATTTGATTTGTTCGTTTTGTCCCTTATTTCAAATTTCGTTATTCTTTCACATAATTGTTCTTGTGAAATTCATATATTAGTTTCATTTTGGAGTTGATACATTGGCTCGTATTTGTACTCTTTGAATTAGGTTATATCATGTTTAGTATTTATTTTTGATAATTGTAGAGCGGTACATGTTGTTACCTTCTTCTTGAGATATTGTGACTATAATTTGATTTGGTTCAACATGTACATATAGAACCCTTTTGTTGGTATTATGTCGCATGTGTTGTGACATGGTATTTTTGTTCGAATATACCGTAGGGTTTACCTAAGCTATAACCACATGTGGGGGTGCCACAACCATGTCGTCTTGGCACAAGAGGCATGACACTTTTCGTGGCGGTGTGATTAGTTCACGGCGTCTCCGTTTTGGGTTCCGGAGGAAGTAGGCCATTTGGTGTTTTGTTGTGGGAGGCGTATGGGTTAACCCTAGTTTTCTGTTATGCGGATTTGTGATGTTGTGCCAAACACACCTATCCGATTTGCATACATTTGGATTCGCAGTCCAATGTGTGATTTGCCTGTGTGGCATTATTTTGACTTGCATGTGTGGCATTATTTTGACTTGCATGTGTGGCATTGTTTTGACTTGCCTGCGTGGCAAGGTATATTTCTGAGCTCATTCGGTATGAAATAACACCCAACCATTTGATTCAGACTATTATTTTATTGTATTAATTTTGTCTATTTCTATCCAGTTCAATTCATTGAGTTAGTTACTTCAGTTCATTATTTCTTTATTTTTCTATTGGTTTCGTCAATTCTGTTAATTCAGATATATTCCATTCAAATCTTTGGAGATTATATTTTCGTCAGTATTTACACTTGAGGCTTTGTTCAGTATTTTGTCACAATTATTTTCGTATATCAGTTGTATATCTTTTGTATATCTGTATCCGTACTGTGCAATTGGCTCATGCTGTGTTTTTCTTCCGACAGGTTTGCAGGGGTGATTCATGGTTAGTGTGATGGGAGAGTTGCCTTTGACCATTTAGTTTGATTCAATTTTAGGTTTTGATTATTTTGACTCTGTTTGGAGAATTATTTTTAGTACTTTAATAATGGATCACCAGTTTTAATATTTTGAAGTTATTAGTGCCCTGTTTACTTATTTTGAGATTTGTTGTGCTTTGCACGTGACCTCCCTTTCCTTTTCGGGAGGGGGTGTTACATTTAGTGTGGGAGATTATATTCCATGGCTTTTTAGGGTATATATATCAGTTGTTTGAAGCGCAGAGAAGAGAAATTAATTTAAAAACTTAATGATTTTTTGGAAAATCACATGTCAATATTTGACGATAATGATGACCGTAATATTCAAGGCCAAGACTTTGTGGACATTTTGCTTGACAATCTATAAAAAGAAATAAAATTGACACACTTTAAAAAGAAATTTAATTGACATACCACTCTATAACTAGTATGAAAGCAATATTTTAAGCAGGTGAATGAAATGGGGATCCATTTCATTAATGAATTATAAATATCATACTACTTATAAGAATACCACTAAAGCAGATCACATTCATGAATTGGTAGCCACCGGACCAAAAAAGTTAACACTATGTGTGTGTGAACGTAGCTATAACCTATATTTGGAGTTGAATAGAAACTTAGAGAGACGGGTAAAGCTGTCAATAAAATAAAAGCAGTCTTGTGTTCATTTTTATTGTCTAGTGTCTTTCTTTTTTATATTTAATATTAATTCTCTTTGAATATTCATTTACACCTGTATTGTTTTATTTACATTTAAAAATATAATAAATTAATTAATTTATATAGAAATAGTTTCAACTGATAAATAAGTCTGTTGATAATGTCAGAACAATAATTTTGTTGTCGGAGTAAAAATACATTTAACGACACTTTTAAATTTATTTTAACAATATTTTAAATTTTTAACGACACATATTGCTCTGACAACAAAATTATTGCTATGACATCATCTCTGGACAAATAGTTACTACATGAACATGAATGGCAGTACTCTTAGATGATAGATCTCACACTTGCTTAATTCTAACTTTTTCATTAAGAAATCAAAAGTTATTTAGTTAAATAAGCCTACAAATTTTTTCAGTAAGATACTTTTTTTTAAATTTTTTTTATATTTAATAATAATTCTCTTTGAATATTTATTTACACCTGTATTGTTTTATTTACATTTAGAAATATAATAAATTAATTTATTTATATAGAAATAGTTTCAACTGATAAATAAGTCTATTGAAAAATAATAATTTTGTTGTCATGGTAAATATACATTTAACGACACTTTTAAAATTATTTTAACAATATTTTAAATTTTTAATGACACATTATTGCTATGACATTATCAATAGGCATAATAAGACTTGCTTTCTTACTTTCTTTTTTTCATCTCTGGACAAAGAGTTACTATATGAACATGAATGGCTACTCTCTTAGATGATAGATCTCACACTTGCGTAACATCTGTGTTTGAAGGTCTTTTGGGTTAAATCTTCTTTTGGGTTAAATCTTCGTTTATCTGATTTCAATGAAACCTTAGGGATTTTATTTTATTGGGTTTTGAAAGTGTGGTTTGTTAATTTCATTAATTTTTGTTACTTTTCACCTCTCTCTCTCTCCACTATCTTTCTCTAGGTTTGCTTTTGATATATGTACTTATGTGTATTTTTATTTTGTAATGTGATGAATTTGAACTTCTTAGGGCTTGCAATAGGTTTGTTAGTTCAATGAATGATCTTTTTATTTTGTTGGTATTTTATAGCTTCTGTTTTTTCAGGGTTTTTAGTTGTCTCCTTAATTTGTTCAATTTGTTTGATTTTTCACAAGTTAATCTTTTTAAAATTTGTCTACACTAAACCTATCAAGTTTGAGCAGGTAAGTTCCTTGTGGTGATTGTTTAGATGTTGCATTATGGAATATTTTGTATTGTACCATATGGACATTAGTAGGCCAATTTGTTAAATTTAATCTTTTGAATGCCCAAATACTAATTGATGCATAAAGGAGAATCAGATTCAAAGAAAGGAAAGGAATAAATATCTATTTAAGGCTTGGCATCTGGGTTCAAAGTTGGGGTCTCGGAAGATGTATCGAACAGTAATGGGGGATCTGACATCCAGATCATGATGGTTAATTGCTGTTTATGAAGAAGAGTGGGTCAGTGCTGTTAATCTACCTGACAATAGGTATGATCATTCCCACCTGTTTCAGTGTTTTGATCCACTAACTGTGTCATTTGAATTCAAAAATCATAATGTTTCCTGCCTTAAATCTTAATCTTTAGTAAACGGAAGTGTAGTTATTATATGATTCATGTTCAAGTGGTTAAATTTATTTGTTTTTTGGGGGGGCCCGGGAGGAGGGGGAGTGGGAGAGAGAGGGAGGGAGGGGGAGAGAGGAAAAGAGATCCTTTTAACGGCTACTGGTTTTTACCTGTTTTGTGCAAGTCAAAATGTTTGACCAAGTGTAATGATTTTTTTCCTAGTTGAATTGACCTCTAAAATCATCCATTTGTGATGCTGTTCCACTGATTTATGCTTAAAAAATGAGCTATGAATCCTTTGTTCCTCGTTTGCCTTCAGACTTCCTGATAAAATCATCAGAACTCAATACTGACCAACTATATGAAAATCCATTATAGTTGAAAACTATTGCATTTGTCCTGACAACCCTCAAGAATTGGTTTTAATTAGTGCTTTTGATTTAAACAACTCAAGTCCATCCATTTTGTATTTGATGTTTAATTGTTTAGACTTGATTTATTTTCATATTATATCCTTTTAATTGTTAGTTTGTAATATGCACTTGTTGTGGAACCTTTGTGATTTTATATATTCCTGTAAGAAACTGACAATTTGCCTATAAAATTGTTACAAACAGTGGCATAGAGTTTGATTTGTAGCCATTTTCACAGAGAAAGAGAGTCCAAATATTAGAACTTGTCGGGTCATGGAAGGTGTTTGAGGTACGTGGTACACCAATCTATGGTGAGGAGACTGTGACAGAGGAAAGCAACGGAGGCACCCCTTATGTATATCTCTGCACGGAGGAGACCTTAAAGAAAAGTAGCTTGCCTGACAGACGAGTTTGCTTCGGAGAGGAAGAGGTTTTAGATATGGTTGACATCACTGTTCTTTGGCTGCCTGGAGGCATAACGAGTTACGTTGATGTGGATAAAGATTGAATTTGGCTTGTGTTCGAAAAATACGAATAAATATAGGATTCAACTATCAAATAAAAGAAAGGCAGAAATAAACTTATCGATTTAGAGCGGATAATTTTGAGCAGAGACGTGCAGTGCATTGTCTTTAAGTAGAAATTTCGCCCCTCGGAGAACTTTTTCTGGGTGCTAAGGTCACTGACGAAATCCTACTCCAGGATTCAACGGCTCTTTACCCAAGTAACCGGCACTTGAAATAGTTGAATGACCCAGGAACAACTTCTAATTTCTCTTACTCAATCTCAAAAATTGTACCACATATATATATATATATATATATATATATATATATATATATATATATTACTTAGGAGACTGTGTATATGTATTAATATATATGTGTGCTATATGAACACTTTGCTTTTTGAGAGAATATTATTATATAATCAGCATTTCCTATCCTTTTATAGCAACATGCATGGCAACGGTAACAAGACAACATAAATATTACAACGTATATATATTTATGGCAAACGTAATATCCCACATAATATTGCAACGGTAATAAAATAATGTCTCAATAATAGGTATTTAACATATATATAACAGTTATAAATCTCCATAAATATATTAATTATAACTCATTTAATTTACTCATTAAACTCTTTTAATGATACATCACCAAAATATATGAATATATTTATTTTTATTTAACTTTGTAATATATTATATGTATAAAATACAACAGCTTGTACTCGTATGAACAAATCAACCTTGTCATGGAAAGGGATTATGGACTAGATGGAAAGCTCAAGGAGGTTTAAGTCTAAAGTAAAGAGAAGGTGGTCAGATCCACTTCCAATGTAAATACTCTAGAATAGTTGTGTTTTGTAACATGCTAATACTGATAATTGTACATTTTCTAGATTAAATGGTTGTGTTAACAGAGTAAGAAATAATATTTCCTGACATTGTTGAATCTTTATCAGGTGAAAATCTTTTGTCGGCATAATGTGAAAAATGTTGTCTAATATTCCTATGAACACGTAATTAACACAAGGAAAAACACCATAGATTAAATTCAAACAGAATTATCAAATGGAAAGGCAATATAAACAAAAAATTGAATATCACAATTACAGAATTCTTCCAAAGTTAATAAACATGTAGCATTGGGACACTTGTAGTGAAAATATCAATAATCTCGTTTACCCAATGAACAGAAAAGAAAAATGAAAAGAGACAACAGTAAGGCAGACGCCATTGTCTGCATAAAGCTTTCGTTACAAACTGTCATAAGCAATGTCCTTGAAGGTCAGCATATCGATCCTGCCTAAATAGGTTTAATTTTGAAGTGGAGTGATATGAGAGAGAATACAAAGCACTTCAAGTCCTCCAACAATATAAAATAACATCAAGAATGAGTTGTGAAAAAAATAATGCAGAAACAGTAATAATAATCAAGTTAGTAAAAATAACACAGAAAGATAATCTTAAACTATGCATGTTGAAACTATTAAAGGAAAATTTTGGTAAGAGCAGATTATATTCGGAAAGCAGAGAGCTTACAAGAGTCAAAGGACGAAATTATAATACAAAGTAAAATTTACAAAGGCCTTGTGTAAGACCACCCCTCAATGAAGCCAAAAATGTGATCCCATACCACAGAAAATCTTAGCAACATCTTCAAAAATGTTAAATGGACTAGAACAATAAAACCATCAATTTTGAAGCTTCTGATTACTACAGTTCTTCATTTTTATTAAAATTCATTTGTTTCCCCCTTATGTCCAAAGTATGCATCCTTGTTATGTTTATAAAGATATAAAAATCTTCAGGCTTCAAGAACTTGTCAGTGTAGAAATAATGATGATAAAATAACAACTTCAAAAGAGAACTTTTATTTTTTGAAAAATGGTAAAATAGATGCATAGTTGCACAGTGATCTGATGAAGCAGATGATTGATACAGTTATATAGTAAATGTGTTTATGGCACATTGTAAATTCGGTGCTGAACAAAACCCACAAGTATGATTATTCTTTTGAGGGTGCAGTAGTATTTGGAACTAATTTTAACCTAATTAAGTCATTCCTAAGTATTTGAAGTCATTAGTTCCTAAATATTTGACATCACCTAGATTACTGCATGTACACATAGCTACATTGTACTAGCAAACTTCGTATAGAATATCTGTCACTAATATAAATGTCATTCATCTTTTATTCACAATTAATTACTCATATCTTCATCATGCCTGAATATATATCATCATAGCTTGTAGAAAACATAACAAATGTTGTCCCAGCTTAGTAAATGAAAGCGTGCAAGTTCTCTTAGTCACAAAAGGAACCACAAGATATAAAAGTGCTAGATGAGATGTATAACATACCTGAACAAGATAATAGAAAATACGAAGTCCTTCAGGATCCTTACTGGTCTGAACATCCATGAGTGACCCAATCTTCGATGTAGTGAAAGAAGATATGCTCGTTTCGCATAACAATTTCAAGCTCTTGCCGCCCAACACGGTCTGGTTCTGGTCAGCTGATATCATCTTCCTTCATGATCTAAATAAATTTCACCAATTTAGATAGTTAAAAAAGACGTAACAAAAAGCATATATCGATAAACTTACAAATAGAAAAATACCCAACAACAAAACCTTGTAATCTCCACGTCAATGAAATTAAAACCGGAATATATTAGAAAATTTCATTTAAAACACTTGACAAAATTGAAATAAAACCTAAAGGTTATGTTCCAACATACACAATTGGTTTCATCTCTCTAGCAACTTAAGATTTCAGAACACTGGGGTGACTTGGCATCATCAGAGTTCTGGTTACACAATATCATCAACTCAACTCCTCCAATTAGAATATCCAGTTTCCCCATTATGTAAGTTTATCTATATATTTTGTAGTCAGTTACTGTGCTCTAGTATAGTATAGTATGGAGTATAAATTATCAAGCTCATTATCTACAGCTTAAGAACATAGAGCAAATAAAAACTTGATAGGTTCAGTGTAGATAAATTTCAAAAAGATTAACTTGTGAAAAATCAAACAAATTGCACAAATTAAGGAGACAACTAAAAACCCTGGAAAACAGAAAAGCTAGAAAATACCAACAAAAATAAAAAGATCATTCATTGAACTAACAAACCTATTGCAAGCCCTAAGAAGTTCAAATTCGTCACATTACAAAATAAAAATACACATAAGTACATATATCAAAAGCAAACCCTAGAGAAAGATAGTGGAGAGAGAGAGAGAGAGGTGAAAAATAACAAAAATTAATGAAATTAACAAACCACACCTTCAAAACCCAACAAAATAAAATCCCTAAAGTTTCATTGAAATCAGATAAACAAATATTTAACCCAAAAGACCTTCAAACACAGATACATATATAGTACGTACCTCGCCCTGAGAGATGATGCGGCGGCACTCACGGAGGACGGAAGTGGTGAGAAAGACTTCTTTGAGGATCACGGTGTCTTCGTTTAGGCTTCTTCGCTCTCTGATTTGGGAGGATATTAGGGAGGAGAGAAGCCGTGTTTTTTTTGTTTTAGCCAAAACGACGTCGTTTTTGGCCAACTGTGTAAAAAAAAAATTGCACGGTTGTGCATACCCATTTTCCCCTTTAAAAAAACATGTGATTAAAACTATTTAATTTTAGGTTATGGGAACATAATTCCAGTATTATTATAATCCTTACAAATAAATATGACTTGAGGTGTTTTTTTCTCTCTTTAAATTAGTAGACCTCACTTAAATACCTATGAGGAGGAAATGGTTTTTGCATAATATTTTAATGTAAATTATGGATCACTTTCATATATATATATATATATATATATATATATATATATATATATATATATATATATATATATATATATAGGGAATAATGTGAATCAATCATGTCATGTAAAGATGGGTATGTACCGAATATAATTGCACCAGTATGAAATTTCCAATTTTTGGAAAATATCTGCCAGATCAAACAAAATCAACCACACATTTTTTTCCTATAAATATACCTGGATGTGTCTAGGGTTGCCTTAGGAAGAAAGTAGAATATTAGTACTAGTATTGAAGGTGGTGGTGGAAATTAAGAGCAAGATTAATGAGTTAATGTGCATGGGAGCTTAATGAGTTGGTGGGTGTTTTTAGTGTGGGAGATTATATTCCATGGCTTTTTTGGGTATCTGGATCAGGTGCAGAGAAAAGAAATTAATTTAAAAACTTGATGATTTTTTGGAAGATCACATATCAATATCTGACGATGATGATGATGATCGTAATATTCAAGGCCAAGACTTGACAATCTAGCTATAAAAAGAAATAAAATTGACACTTTAAAAAGAAATTTAATTGACATAGCACTATATAACTAGTATGAAAGCAATATTTTAAGCAGGTGAATCAAATGGGGATCCATTTCATTAATGAATTATAAATATCATACTACTTATAAGAATACCACTCAAGCAGATCACATTCATGAATTGGTAGCCACCGGACAAAAAAAGTTAACACTATGTGTGTGTGAACTAGGCGTGACTTTAATATGATTATGGTGTTAGTTTTGGTTTTCAAAATATGGTTATAGTTTCATTTAAGAAATAAAATCATATTAACCATTTTTAATATGGGTTATGTGGGTTGGAACTATATGGTTATGATTCAAAACCATATTAACTATTTTAAGATGTTTTGACTTTTAAACATAACTTTTGAAAAATAAAATTGTGACCGTCACAATTAAATTAATTAAGTAATAATATGATATAAAAATTATTAATATAAATAATAAAATGCTAAAAAACTATACTAATAAAATTTTAAATTGAAATTATTAATACCCTTCCATATTTAAATAATTTTTCAAAATTATTATTAACCTGCTAATAGAAAGGTTGGAATTCAAAATACACCATAGTATAATTCTATGAATGTCGTTTAAATATTGAAACATATTTATAATTCTTTTGTAACTAGAATATTAGAATTTACATAAACTGACATACACAGAACAACATTAGTTATCCAAAATAAGAACATATTAATTTATAGAACATACAAGATAAGTATATATATATATATATATATATATATATATATATATATATATATATATATATTAATTCTAATTCTTAAAGTTTAATGTTGTTCGTTCGTGCAGAAGGAATCAAATCGGGTATACATGTATATTATATTAATTTTAGTTGTTGAAGTTTAATTTTAAAACTATTATATAATTATAACTTTGACAAACTTTAATATTCCCAAATCTTTTTTTAAAAAGAGGAAAAAAAGTCCAGCAGAAATATGACTCTTATTTAAGGAATATTATACATATATGGTATTCAGCCCTCTTTGCAACTTGACACAAAATAATACCCGTGTCTATCACGATTAAATAGAACCAAAAAGCTAGCTAAGACAATACAAACAATTGGAATTTATTACAAAATGTTAAATAAAAATATTCCGAATTCTTTTTTTAAAAAGAGGAAAAAAAGTCCAGCAGAAATAAGACTCTTCTTTAAGGAATGTTATACATATATGGTATTCAGCCCTCTTTGCAACTTGACACAAAATAATACCCGTGTCTATCACGATTAAATAGAACCAAGAAGCTAGCTAAGACAATACAAACAATTGGAATTTATTACAAAATGTTAAATAACTTTTCGATTTGGATCGGAATGGAATATGGGTTGAAAAATGGTTAACCGGTTCAAAACTATATTTATTTTTAAAAATATGGGTTCAAACTTTAACCAACCTGAATAAATAAAAATGGTTAACCAACCCATTTGGTTCCAGTTAATATGGTTTGACCCAACAGTTAACTAATAGTGTGAATGTAGCTATAACCTATATTTGGAGTTGGATAAAAACTTAGAGAGAGACGGGTAAAACTGTTAATAAAATAAAAACAATCTTGTGTTCATTTATTAATATCTAGTGTCTTTCTTTTTTATATTTAATATTAATTCTCTTTGAATATTCACTTACACCTGTATTGTTTTATTTACATTTAGAATTATAAAAAAATAATTAATTTATATAGAAATAGTTTCAACTGATAAATAAGTCTGTTAATAATGTCAGAACAAGAATTTTGTTGTCGGAGTAAATATACATTTAACGACACTTTTAAATTTATTTTAACAATATTTTAAATTTTGAACGACACATATTGCTCTGACAACAAAATTATTGCTATGACATTATCTAATAAGACTTGCTTTCTTGCTTTCTTTTTTTCATCTCTGGACAAATAGTTACTACATGAAAATGAATGGCTACTCTCTTAGATGATAGATAGATCTCACACTTGCGTAATTCTAACTTTATCATTAATTCTAACTTTATCATTAACAAGTCAAAAGTTATTTAGTTAAATAAGCCTACAAAATTTTTCAGTAAGAAACTTTTTTTAAAATATTTTTTTCCTTCTTTTGATTCATTTTTTTAAAAATATCAATCCTACATAAATGAGTAGTCATTAAATATATTTTCAAAATGGGTCTTTTTTTGAAACAATACATACATAAACGAGTAGTTATAATGAGTAGTTCTGATATGTGTATTTTCTATTAATGTTATTTTTTTCATCTGTTCTTGGACTCTACTTATAAGAAGAAAGAAAGAATTAAATCAAGTTGGTAATAAGACTCTCTCTCTCTTTCTTGTTGCATTGATAGAATTTATTTTAATAAAAACTTTTGGACTCTTTGGTAGGGGTGTTCATTTGGATCGGTTTTCCGGTTTTCCGAACCGGACCGAACCGGTCGGTTCGGTATAAAAAAGAATCAATCCGGTTCGGTACAAAAAAACATGTATATACCGGTTTTTCGATACCGGTTTCGGTTTGGCGTTTTTATGGTTCGGTAAAAACCGAACCGGACCGGTATATACCGGTTTTCTATTTTTTATTAATAATAATAATAATAATAATAATAATATTAATAAAAATAATATTAATATTAATAAAAATAATAATAATAATAATAATAAAATAATAATAAAAATAATAAAATAATAATAAAAATAATAATTATATTAATTTTTGGTAAAAACCGGTACCGCCGGTTCGGTATACCGGTTCAACCGGTACTGGTATCGGTTCATGAAATTGACTACTATCAGTATTCGGTTCGGTTCGGTTCGGGCCGGTCCGATCCGATTTTTTACCGATGAACACCCCTACTCTTTGATTTCTTAAATTCATTAACTCTAACAGATATTTAAATTCATTAGACTCTAACAGATATTTAATGGTTTTTGCATAATATTTTAATGTAAATTATGGATCACTTCTATATATATATATATATATATATATATATATATATATATATATATATATATATATATATATATATATATAGGTGGCCCAGTGCTCTATAATTGCACCAGTATGAAATTGCCATGCAATTCTTGGAAAACATCTGCCAGATCAAACAAAATCAACCACGCATTTTTTCCTATAAATATACAGGGTAGTCGTTTGTTGCTGCAATGCTACTACCTGCTTTTATATCCAATATAATTAATTAGCTACGTACTTTAATAATGATATTCCATCCCTCATTCCTCTCTTTGCTATTTTTCAATCCGGTATTCAAACGATACCCACAAATGTTAGATAACACATATACAATTAACCCGGAATACCCACGAGCAGGAACACTGACCTTTGAGCCCGAAAAGGCAACCAGCGTTGGTACTCCAAACAACAACACGGTGGTGGTTGAAGTGGTACTAAGGGTTTTATTATTTGCAACAACCCTAACATCTGTGGTGTCCCTAGCCACCAGTAAGCAGACCAAGTTAATTCCGATACCATTTCCTCCTTACGGGGTATCCGTTGCAGCTGAATTAACCGATTCACCTGTCTTCATGTAAGTTACATTACATGCATTGACCTCATGCATATATATGCTTAGTATAGTAGTTGTTTCTTCCTTTACTTATATATATATATATATATATATATATATATATATATATATATATATATATATATATATGATTGCTTTCACATTTGGGGACCGAGTTAGGGTAGCACCGTTTTGTTTAGGAGGGTTTCATTGCCAGCGTGTTTATGGTTGGAATTATTATTTTTTGACTTAGACATAGGTACATTAACTTGCCATTTGCCTGTGAACTTGTTTACATACAATAACTTGACATCAGTGAATCTTGGGCATAACTTGTTTTCGGGTCGAATTCCATTGGTATATGGGGAACGGCTGGGAAATAATTGGAGAAACTTGTTCTTGGATTATTACTTTCTGGAGGGAGATTTGCCAGCAGAGTTTAGTAGTGCGGTGAATAATCCAAGAACAAGTTTCACCGCACTACTAAACTCTGCTGGCAAATCTCCCTCCAGAAAGTAATAATCCAAGAACAAGTTTCTCCAATTATTTCCCAGCCGTTCCCCATATACCAATGGAATTCGACCCGAAAACAAGTTATGCCCAAGATTCACTGATGTCAAGTTATTGTATGTAAACAAGTTCACAGGCAAATGGCAAGTTAATGTACCTATGTCTAAGTCAAAAAATAATAATTCCAACCATAAACACGCTGGCAATGAAACCCTCCTAAACAAAACGGTGCTACCCTAACTCGGTCCCCAAATGTGAAAGCAATCATATATATATATATATATATATATATATATATATATATATATATATATATATATATATAAGTAAAGGAAGAAACAACTACTATACTAAGCATATATATGCATGAGGTCAATGCATGTAATGTAACTTACATGAAGACAGGTGAATCGGTTAATTCAGCTGCAACGGATACCCCGTAAGGAGGAAATGGTATCGGAATTAACTTGGTCTGCTTACTGGTGGCTAGGGACACCACAGATGTTAGGGTTGTTGCAAATAATAAAACCCTTAGTACCACTTCAACCACCACCGTGTTGTTGTTTGGAGTACCAACGCTGGTTGCCTTTTCGGGCTCAAAGGTCAGTGTTCCTGCTTGTGGGTATTCCGGGTTAATTGTATGTGTTATCTAACATTTGTGGGTATCGTTTGAATACCGGATTGAAAAATAGCAAAGAGAGGAATGAGGGATGGAATATCATTATTAAAGTACGTAGCTAATTAATTATATTGGATATAAAAGCAGGTAGTAGCATTGCAGCAACAAACGACTACCCTGTATATTTATAGGAAAAAATGCGTGGTTGATTTTGTTTGATCTGGCAGATGTTTTCCAAGAATTGCATGGCAATTTCATACTGGTGCAATTATAGAGCACTGGGCCACCTATATATATATATATATATATATATATATATATATATATATATATATATATATATATATATATATATAGAAGTGATCCATAATTTACATTAAAATATTATGCAAAAACCATTAAATATCTGTTAGAGTCTAATGAATTTAAATATCTGTTAGAGTTAATGAATTTAAGAAATCAAAGAGTAGGGGTGTTCATCGGTAAAAAATCGGATCGGACCGGCCCGAACCGAACCGAACCGAATACTGATAGTAGTCAATTTCATGAACCGATACCAGTACCGGTTGAACCGGTATACCGAACCGGCGGTACCGGTTTTTACCAAAAATTAATATAATTATTATTTTTATTATTATTTTATTATTTTTATTATTATTTATTATTATTATTATTATTATTTTTATTAATATTAATATTATTTTTATTAATATTATTATTATTATTATTATTATTAATAATAAAAAATAGAAAACCGGTATATACCGGTCCGGTTCGGTTTTTACCGAACCATAAAAACGCCAAACCGAAACCGGTATCGAAAAACCGGTATATACATGTTTTTTTGTACCGAACCGGATTGATTCTTTTTTATACCGAACCGACCGGTTCGGTCCGGTTCGGAAAACCGGAAAACCGATCCAAATGAACACCCCTACCAAAGAGTCCAAAAGTTTTTATTAAAATAAATTCTATCAATGCAACAAGAAAGAGAGAGAGAGTCTTATTACCAACTTGATTTAATTCTTTCTTTCTTCTTATAAGTAGAGTCCAAGAACAGATGAAAAAAATAACATTAATAGAAAATACACATATCAGAACTACTCATTATAACTACTCGTTTATGTATGTATTGTTTCAAAAAAAGACCCATTTTGAAAATATATTTAATGACTACTCATTTATGTAGGATTGATATTTTTAAAAAAATGAATCAAAAGAAGGAAAAAAATATTTTAAAAAAAGTTTCTTACTGAAAAATTTTGTAGGCTTATTTAACTAAATAACTTTTGATTTGTTAATGATAAAGTTAGAATTACGCAAGTGTGAGATCTATCTATCATCTAAGAGAGTAGCCATTCATTTTCATGTAGTAACTATTTGTCCAGAGATGAAAAAAAGAAAGCAAGAAAGCAAGTCTTATTAGATAATGTCATAGCAATAATTTTGTTGTCAGAGCAATATGTGTCGTTCAAAATTTAAAATATTGTTAAAATAAATTTAAAAGTGTCGTTAAATGTATATTTACTCCGACAACAAAATTCTTGTTCTGACATTATTAACAGACTTATTTATCAGTTGAAACTATTTCTATATAAATTAATTATTTTTTTATATTTCTAAATGTAAATAAAACAATACAGGTGTAAGTGAATATTCAAAGAGAATTAATATTAAATATAAAAAAGAAAGACACTAGATATTAATAAATGAACACAAGATTGTTTTTATTTTATTAACAGTTTTACCCGTCTCTCTCTAAGTTTTTATCCAACTCCAAATATAGGTTATAGCTACGTTCACACTATTAGTTAACTGTTGGGTCAAACCATATTAACTGGAACCAAATGGGTTGGTTAACCATTTTTATTTATTCAGGTTGGTTAAAGTTTGAACCCATATTTTTAAAAATAAATATAGTTTTGAACCGGTTAACCATTTTTCAACCCATATTCCATTCCGATCCAAATCGAAAAGTTATTTAACATTTTGTAATAAATTCCAATTGTTTGTATTGTCTTAGCTAGCTTCTTGGTTCTATTTAATCGTGATAGACACGGGTATTATTTTGTGTCAAGTTGCAAAGAGGGCTGAATACCATATATGTATAACATTCCTTAAAGAAGAGTCTTATTTCTGCTGGACTTTTTTTCCTCTTTTTAAAAAAAGAATTGGGAATATTTTTATTTAACATTTTGTAATAAATGACAATTGTTTGTATTGTCTTAGCTAGCTTCTTGGTTCTATTTAATCGTGATAGACACGGGTATTATTTTGTGTCAAGTTGCAAAGAGGGCTGAATACCATATATGTATAACATTCCTTAAAGAAGAGTCTTATTTCTGCTGGACTTTTTTTCCTCTTTTTAAAAAAAGAATTGGGAATATTTTTATTTAACATTTTGTAATAAATTCCAATTGTTTGTATTGTCTTAGCTAGCTTCTTGGTTCTATTTAATCGTGATAGACACTGGTATTATTTTGTGTCAAGTTGCAAAGAGGGCTGAATACTATATATGTATAATATTCCTTAAAGAAGAGTCATATTTCTGCTGGACTTTTTTTCCTCTTTTTAAAAAAAGAATTGGGAATATTAAAGTTTGTCAAAGTTATAATTATATAATATTTTTAAAATTAAACTTCAACAACTAAAATTAATATAATATACATGTATACCCGATTTGATTCCTTCTGCACGAACGAACAACATTAAACTTTAAGAATTAGAATTAATATATATATATATATATATATATATATATATATATATATATATATATATACTTATCTTGTATGTTCTATAAATTAATATGTTCTTATTTTGGATAACTAATGTTGTTCTGTGTATGTCAGTTTATGTAAATTCTAATATTCTAGTTACAAAAGAATTATACTAGTATTCTAGTTACAAAAGAATTATAAATATGTTTCAATATTTAAACGACATTCATAGAATTATACTATGGTGTATTTTGAATTCCAACCTTTCTATTAGCAGGTTAATAATAATTTTGAAAAATTATTTAACTATGGAAGGGTATTAATAATTTCAATTTAAAATTTATTAGTATAGTTTTTTAGCATTTTATTATTTATATTAATAATTTTTATATCATATTATTACTTAATTAATTTAATTGTGACGGTCACAATTTTATTTTTCAAAAGTTATGTTTAAACGTCAAAACATCTTAAAATGGTTAATATGGTTTTGAACCATAACCATATAGTTCCAACCCACACAACTCATATTAAAAATGGTTAATATGATTTTATTTCTTAAATGAAACCATAACCATATTTTGAAAACCAAAACTAACCCATAATCATATTAAAGTCACGCCTAGTTCACACACACATAGTGTTAACTTTTTTTGTCCGGTGGCTACCAATTCATGAATGTGATCTGCTTGAGTGGTATTCTTATAAGTAGTATGATATTTATAATTCATTAATGAAATGGATCCCCATTTGATTCACCTGCTTAAAATATTGCTTTCATACTAGTTATATAGTGCTATGTCAATTAAATTTCTTTTTAAAGTGTCAATTTTATTTCTTTTTATAGCTAGATTGTCAAGTCTTGGCCTTGAATATTACGATCATCATCATCATCGTCAGATATTGACATGTGATCTTTCAAAAAATCATCAAGTTTTTAAATTAATTTCTTTTCTCTGCACCTGATCCAGATACCCAAAAAAGCCATGGAATATAATCTCCCACACTAAAAACACCCACCAACTCATTAAGCTCCCATGCACATTAACTCATTAATCTTGCTCTTAATTTCCACCACCACCTTCAATACTAGTACTAATATTCTACTTTCTTCCTAAGGCAACCCTAGACACATCCAGGTATATTTATAGGAAAAAAATGTGTGGTTGATTTTGTTTGATCTGGCAGATATTTTCCAAAAATTGGAAATTTCATACTGGTGCAATTATATTCGGTACATACCCATCTTTACATGACATGATTGATTCACATTATTCCCTATATATATATATATATATATATATATATATATATATATATATATGAAAGTGATCCATAATTTACATTAAAATATTATGCAAAAACCATTTCCTCCTCATAGGTATTTAAGTGAGGTCTACTAATTTAAAGAGAGAGAAAAAACACCTCAAGTCATATTTATTTGTAAGGATTATAATAATACTGGAATTATGTTCCCATAACCTAAAATTAAATAGTTTTAATCACATGTTTTTTTAAAGGGGAAAATGGGTATGCACAACCGTGCAATTTTTTTTTTACACAGTTGGCCAAAAACGACGTCGTTTTGGCTAAAACAAAAAAAACACGGCTTCTCTCCTCCCTAATATCCTCCCAAATCAGAGAGCGAAGAAGCCTAAACGAAGACACCGTGATCCTCAAAGAAGTCTTTCTCACCACTTCCGTCCTCCGTGAGTGCCGCCGCATCATCTCTCAGGGCGAGGTACGTACTATATATGTATCTGTGTTTGAAGGTCTTTTGGGTTAAATATTTGTTTATCTGATTTCAATGAAACTTTAGGGATTTTATTTTGTTGGGTTTTGAAGGTGTGGTTTGTTAATTTCATTAATTTTTGTTATTTTTCACCTCTCTCTCTCTCTCCACTATCTTTCTCTAGGGTTTGCTTTTGATATATGTACTTATGTGTATTTTTATTTTGTAATGTCGAATTTGAACTTCTTAGGGCTTGCAATAGGTTTGTTAGTTCAATGAATGATCTTTTTATTTTTGTTGGTATTTTCTAGCTTTTCTGTTTTCCAGGGTTTTTAGTTGTCTCCTTAATTTGTGCAATTTGTTTGATTTTTCACAAGTTAATCTTTTTGAAATTTATCTACACTGAACCTATCAAGTTTTTATTTGCTCTATGTTCTTAAGCTGTAGATAATGAGCTTGATAATTTATACTCCATACTATACTATACTAGAGCACAGTAACTGACTACAAAATATATAGATAAACTTACATAATGGGGAAACTGGATATTCTAATTGGAGGAGTTGAGTTGATGATATTGTGTAACCAGAACTCTGATGATGCCAAGTCACCCCAGTGTTCTGAAATCTTAAGTTGCTAGAGAGATGAAACCAATTGTGTATGTTGGAACATAACCTTTAGGTTTTATTTCAATTTTGTCAAGTGTTTTAAATGAAATTTTCTAATATATTCCAGTTTTAATTTCATTGACGTGGAGATTACAAGGTTTTGTTGTTGGGTATTTTTCTATTTGTAAGTTTATCGATATATGCTTTTTGTTACGTCTTTTTTAACTATCTAAATTGGTGAAATTTATTTAGATCATGAAGGAAGATGATATCAGCTGACCAGAACCAGACCGTGTTGGGCGGCAAGAGCTTGAAATTGTTATGCGAAACGAGCATATCTTCTTTCACTACATCGAAGATTGGGTCACTCATGGATGTTCAGACCAGTAAGGATCCTGAAGGACTTCATATTTTCTATTATCTTGTTCAGGTATGTTATACATCTCATCTAGCACTTTTATATCTTGTGGTTCCTTTTGTGACTAAGAGAACTTGCACGCTTTCATTTACTAAGCTGGGACAACATTTGTTATGTTTTCTACAAGCTATGATGATATATATTCAGGCATGATGAAGATATGAGTAATTAATTGTGAATAAAAGATGAATGACATTTATATTAGTGACAGATATTCTATACGAAGTTTGCTAGTACAATGTAGCTATGTGTACATGCAGCAATCTAGGTGATGTCAAATATTTAGGAACTAATGACTTCAAATACTTAGGAATGACTTAATTAGGTTAAAATTAGTTCCAAATACTACTGCACCCTCAAAAGAATAATCATACTTGTGGGTTTTGTTCAGCACCGAATTTACAATGTGCCATAAACACATTTACTATATAACTGTATCAATCATCTGCTTCATCAGATCACTGTGCAACTATGCATCTATTTTACCATTTTTCAAAAAATAAAAGTTCTCTTTTGAAGTTGTTATTTTATCATCATTATTTCTACACTGACAAGTTCTTGAAGCCTGAAGATTTTTATATCTTTATAAACATAACAAGGATGCATACTTTGGACATAAGGGGGAAACAAATGAATTTTAATAAAAATGAAGAACTGTAGTAATCAGAAGCTTCAAAATTGATGGTTTTATTGTTCTAGTCCATTTAACATTTTTGAAGATGTTGCTAAGATTTTCTGTGGTATGGGATCACATTTTTGGCTTCATTGAGGGGTGGTCTTACACAAGGCCTTTGTAAATTTTACTTTGTATTATAATTTCGTCCTTTGACTCTTGTAAGCTCTCTGCTTTCCGAATATAATCTGCTCTTACCAAAATTTTCCTTTAATAGTTTCAACATGCATAGTTTAAGATTATCTTTCTGTGTTATTTTTACTAACTTGATTATTATTACTGTTTCTGCATTATTTTTTTCACAACTCATTCTTGATGTTATTTTATATTGTTGGAGGACTTGAAGTGCTTTGTATTCTCTCTCATATCACTCCACTTCAAAATTAAACCTATTTAGGCAGGATCGATATGCTGACCTTCAAGGACATTGCTTATGACAGTTTGTAACGAAAGCTTTATGCAGACAATGGCGTCTGCCTTACTGTTGTCTCTTTTCATTTTTCTTTTCTGTTCATTGGGTAAACGAGATTATTGATATTTTCACTACAAGTGTCCCAATGCTACATGTTTATTAACTTTGGAAGAATTCTGTAATTGTGATATTCAATTTTTTGTTTATATTGCCTTTCCATTTGATAATTCTGTTTGAATTTAATCTATGGTGTTTTTCCTTGTGTTAATTACGTGTTCATAGGAATATTAGACAACATTTTTCACATTATGCCGACAAAAGATTTTCACCTGATAAAGATTCAACAATGTCAGGAAATATTATTTCTTACTCTGTTAACACAACCATTTAATCTAGAAAATGTACAATTATCAGTATTAGCATGTTACAAAACACAACTATTCTAGAGTATTTACATTGGAAGTGGATCTGACCACCTTCTCTTTACTTTAGACTTAAACCTCCTTGAGCTTTCCATCTAGTCCATAATCCCTTTCCATGACAAGGTTGATTTGTTCATACGAGTACAAGCTGTTGTATTTTATACATATAATATATTACAAAGTTAAATAAAAATAAATATATTCATATATTTTGGTGATGTATCATTAAAAGAGTTTAATGAGTAAATTAAATGAGTTATAATTAATATATTTATGGAGATTTATAACTGTTATATATATGTTAAATACCTATTATTGAGACATTATTTTATTACCGTTGCAATATTATGTGGGATATTACGTTTGCCATAAATATATATACGTTGTAATATTTATGTTGTCTTGTTACCGTTGCCATGCATGTTGCTATAAAAGGATAGGAAATGCTGATTATATAATAATATTCTCTCAAAAAGCAAAGTGTTCATATAGCACACATATATATTAATACATATACACAGTCTCCTAAGTAATATATATATATATATATATATATATATATATATATATATATATATATATATATGTGGTACAATTTTTGAGATTGAGTAAGAGAAATTAGAAGTTGTTCCTGGGTCATTCAACTATTTCAAGTGCCGGTTACTTGGGTAAAGAGCCGTTGAATCCTGGAGTAGGATTTCGTCAGTGACCTTAGCACCCAGAAAAAGTTCTCCGAGGGGCGAAATTTCTACTTAAGGACAATGCACTGCACGTCTCTGCTCAAAATTATCCGCTCTAAATCGATAAGTTTATTTCTGCCTTTCTTTTATTTGATAGTTGAATCCTATATTTATTCGTATTTTTCGAACACAAGCCAAATTCAATCTTTATCCACATCAACGTAACTCGTTATGCCTCCAGGCAGCCAAAGAACAGTGATGTCAACCATATCTAAAACCTCTTCCTCTCCGAAGCAAACTCGTCTGTCAGGCAAGCTACTTTTCTTTAAGGTCTCCTCCGTGCAGAGATATACATAAGGGGTGCCTCCGTTGCTTTCCTCTGTCACAGTCTCCTCACCATAGATTGGTGTACCACGTACCTCAAACACCTTCCATGACCCGACAAGTTCTAATATTTGGACTCTCTTTCTCTGTGAAAATGGCTACAAATCAAACTCTATGCCACTGTTTGTAACAATTTTATAGGCAAATTGTCAGTTTCTTACAGGAATATATAAAATCACAAAGGTTCCACAACAAGTGCATATTACAAACTAACAATTAAAAGGATATAATATGAAAATAAATCAAGTCTAAACAATTAAACATCAAATACAAAATGGATGGACTTGAGTTGTTTAAATCAAAAGCACTAATTAAAACCAATTCTTGAGGGTTGTCAGGACAAATGCAATAGTTTTCAACTATAATGGATTTTCATATAGTTGGTCAGTATTGAGTTCTGATGATTTTATCAGGAAGTCTGAAGGCAAACGAGGAACAAAGGATTCATAGCTCATTTTTTAAGCATAAATCAGTGGAACAGCATCACAAATGGATGATTTTAGAGGCCAATTCAACTAGGAAAAAAATCATTACACTTGGTCAAACATTTTGACTTGCACAAAACAAGTAAAAACCAGTAGCCGTTAAAAGGATCTCTTTTCCTCTCTCCCCCTCCCTCCCTTTCTCTCCCACTCCCCCTCCTCCCGGGCCCCCCCAAAAAACAAATAAATTTAACCACTTGAACATGAATCATATAATAACTACACTTCCGTTTACTAAAGATTAAGATTTAAGGCAGGAAACATTATGATTTTTGAATTCAAATGACACAGTTAGTGGATCAAAACACTGAAACAGGTGGGAATGATCATACCTATTGTCAGGTAGATTAACAGCACTGACCCACTCTTCTTCATAAACAGCAATTAACCATCATGATCTGGATGTCAGATCCCCCATTACTGTTCGATACATCTTCCGAGACCCCAACTTTGAACCCAGATGCCAAGCCTTAAATAGATATTTATTCCTTTCCTTTCTTTGAATCTGATTCTCCTTTATGCATCAATTAGTATTTGGGCATTCAAAAGATTAAATTTAACAAATTGGCCTACTAATGTCCATATGGTACAATACAAAATATTCCATAATGCAACATCTAAACAATCACCACAAGGAACTTACCTGCTCAAACTTGATAGGTTTAGTGTAGACAAATTTTAAAAAGATTAACTTGTGAAAAATCAAACAAATTGAACAAATTAAGGAGACAACTAAAAACCCTGAAAAAACAGAAGCTATAAAATACCAACAAAATAAAAAGATCATTCATTGAACTAACAAACCTATTGCAAGCCCTAAGAAGTTCAAATTCATCACATTACAAAATAAAAATACACATAAGTACATATATCAAAAGCAAACCCTAGAGAAAGATAGTGGAGAGAGAGAGAGGTGAAAAGTAACAAAAATTAATGAAATTAACAAACCACACTTTCAAAACCCAATAAAATAAAATCCCTAAGGTTTCATTGAAATCAGATAAACGAAGATTTAACCCAAAAGAAGATTTAACCCAAAAGACCTTCAAACACAGATGTTACGCAAGTGTGAGATCTATCATCTAAGAGAGTAGCCATTCATGTTCATATAGTAACTCTTTGTCCAGAGATGAAAAAAAGAAAGTAAGAAAGCAAGTCTTATTATGCCTATTGATAATGTCATAGCAATAATGTGTCGTTAAAAATTTAAAATATTGTTAAAATAATTTTAAAAGTGTCGTTAAATGTATATTTACCATGACAACAAAATTATTATTCTTCAATAGACTTATTTATCAGTTGAAACTATTTCTATATAAATAAATTAATTTATTATATTTCTAAATGTAAATAAAACAATACAGGTGTAAATAAATATTCAAAGAGAATTATTATTAAATATAAAAAAAATATTTAAAAAAAAGTATCTTACTGAAAAAATTTGTAGGCTTATTTAACTAAATAACTTTTGATTTCTTAATGAAAAAGTTAGAATTAAGCAAGTGTGAGATCTATCATCTAAGAGTACTGCCATTCATGTTCATGTAGTAACTATTTGTCCAGAGATGATGTCATAGCAATAATTTTGTTGTCAGAGCAATATGTGTCGTTAAAAATTTAAAATATTGTTAAAATAAATTTAAAAGTTCGTTAAATGTATTTTTACTCCGACAACAAAATTATTGTTCTGACATTATCAACAGACTTATTTATCAGTTGAAACTATTTCTATATAAATTAATTAATTTATTATATTTTTAAATGTAAATAAAACAATACAGGTGTAAATGAATATTCAAAGAGAATTAATATTAAATATAAAAAAGAAAGACACTAGACAATAAAAATGAACACAAGACTGCTTTTATTTTATTGACAGCTTTACCCGTCTCTCTAAGTTTCTATTCAACTCCAAATATAGGTTATAGCTACGTTCACACACACATAGTGTTAACTTTTTTGGTCCGGTGGCTACCAATTCATGAATGTGATCTGCTTTAGTGGTATTCTTATAAGTAGTATGATATTTATAATTCATTAATGAAATGGATCCCCATTTCATTCACCTGCTTAAAATATTGCTTTCATACTAGTTATAGAGTGGTATGTCAATTAAATTACTTTTTAAAGTGTGTCAATTTTATTTCTTTTTATAGATTGTCAAGCAAAATGTCCACAAAGTCTTGGCCTTGAATATTACGGTCATCATTATCGTCAAATATTGACATGTGATTTTCCAAAAAATCATTAAGTTTTTAAATTAATTTCTCTTCTCTGCGCTTCAAACAACTGATACATATACCCTAAAAAGCCATGGAATATAATCTCCCACACTAAATGTAACACTCCCTCCCGAAAAGGAAAGGGAGGTCACGTGCAAAGCACAACAAACCTCAAAATAAGTAAACAGAGCACTAATAACTTCAAAATATTAAAACTGGTGATCCATTATTAAAGTACTAAAAACAATTCTCCAAACAGAGTCAAAATAATCAAAACCTAAAATTGAATCAAACTAAATGGTCAAAGGCAACTCTCCCATCACACTAACCATGAATCACCCCTGCAAACCTGTCGGAAGAAAAACACAGCATGAGCCAATTGCCCAGTACGGATACAGATATACAAAAGATATACAACTGATATACGAAAATAATTGTGACAAAATACTGAACAAAGCATCAAGTATAAATACTGACGAAAATATAATCTCCAAAGATCTGAATGGAATATATCTGAATTAACAGAATTGACGAAACCAATAGAAAAATAAAGAAATTATGAACTGAAGTAACTAACTCAATGAATTGAACTGGATAGAAATAGACAAAATTAATACAATAAAATAATAGTCTGAATCAAATGGTTGGGTGTTATTTCATACCGAATGAGCTCAGAAATATACCTTGCCACGCAGGCAAGTCAAAACAATGCCACACAGGCAAGTCAAAATAATGCCACACATGCAAGTCAAAATAATGCCACACAGGCAAATCACACATTGGACCGCGAATCTAAATGTATGCAAATCGGATAGGTGTGTTTGGCACAACATCACAAATCCGCATAACAGAAAACTAGGGTTAACCCATACGCCTCCCACAACAAAACACCAAATGGCCTACTTCCTCCGGAACCCAAAACGGAGACGCCGTGGACTAATCACACCGCCACGAAAAGTGTCATGCCTCTTGTGCCAAGACGACATGGTTGTGGCACCCCCACATGTGGTTATAGCTTAGGTAAACCCTACGGTATATTCGAACAAAAATACCATGTCACAACACATGCGACATAATACCAACAAAAGGGTTCTATATGTACATGTTGAACCAAATCAAATTATAGTCACAATATCTCAAGAAGAAGGTAACAACATGTACCGCTCTACAATTATCAAAAATAAATACTAAACATGATATAACCTAATTCAAAGAGTACAAATACGAGCCAATGTATCAACTCCAAAATGAAACTAATATATGAATTTCACAAGAACAATTATGTGAAAGAATAACGAAATTTGAAATAAGGGACAAAACGAACAAATCAAATTTAACAAGAATGTCACTGAAAGAGTACGGAATTCGTACCTGATACTTCCAAACCATTTATAGCACACTCCACAAAATGTTACCCTCAAATGCTAACGATATCAAATACGAAACGTTATCCGCAACCTAAACATATTCACCTCAAATTAAAAATAATCCAAACTAATAATTCCAAAATAATTCATAATCTATTTAATATGCCTTTAATCATCGCCTTTTATCAATTATTAATACTCCAAAATTTATATTCCAAATATATCTCCTTAAATTCTCTTCGTCCGAGCAAATTAAACAAAAAAAAACAAATTAACAATTTATGAGCTAAATTACTAATTACTAACTTCTTTTTTTTCTTTTTTTTATATTAAGACTCATACATTCCATGGATTTTATATTACCAAAATAATTCACCGAACCCAAATATCACACCGCCAAATCTCCTCAATCCGATCTATATAATTATCAAATTAATACAATATTATTAATTAACTTACTACCTTATTAAATTTATTCTTTTTATTTTATAAATTTAATAATTTTAAAATAGAAGACATAATATATATATTATGTAGTATATTTATTTATAATTATATTATTATTTAAAAAAATATCAATTATGACACTACATGCAAAATCACATTAATTGATTATACGGATAGAAAATAGTGTGTTAGACTAACCTCATATAAGTGGGTAATACATAAATAATAAGGGAGCCAACACGTTTTACTAAGTGTCAATAAAAATGAATTTACTATTAGTTCAGAAGAAAACAAAAGTTTGCATGGATGCTTGCCTTTTCATAAATAATTCGTATTTCATAGTCCTGTGTCAGAGTCAGGTGCCTCCATTCAGAAAACAATTACTGAACCTTATATGTATACATGTTATGTACATGTTGATCCTGCACTAATCATCAACTTCATGATCTCATACACTCCATATTTCGATTACAAATTAAGACTATATTAACAAATCTGACTAATCAAACGACATAATAAATTCTTAAAACAGATTATAAACACCACAATAAAATAGATTATAATCAGTAACAAAGTAATTATTTGTATAAAAAAAAATCCAATAATTACCTTTTAGAGATACGATTTTGTTGAATATAGTCTCATAATCTTCTTCTCAAATTTTCTTTTTATTTCACAACCTCTCTTCCGCCTCTTTCTTTTCTTGCTGCTCCAAAATCCTCTTATGTTGTTTAGTTGATTAGTATTAGGAAGGAATTTAACCTAATATATTACTCCTATTCCAATTTGGTTTTTAAACCCATCACCTTAATTTGGGCTCAAATAGTTTAACAAACCAAAACTTAAATACTTAAAAATTTGTTTGACCCAATTAATTTAAATACCCAAATTAATGTAACCACATACTTATTAGCCCAAATAAATTAAATAACAAGTTTGACTCAAATAAAAGAAAAAGTCCAAATAATAAGTTTTAAGAATATAATTTATTTTTATTTTTCTCGGGTATTACATTACCTCCCCCTTAAAAAGGATTCCGTCCCCGAAATCAAAATATTGAACGTACCTAATTATCAAAAAGATACGGATACTCCGCTCGAATAGACTCTTCCATCTCCCAAGTGGCTTCCCGCTCCGAATGATTTTACCACAAGACTTTAACAAAAGGAATTATCTTCCTCAATTTTAATTTAATCAGTTATTTAATTATCTACTAAAAGAATTTAATTTTCCAAACAAAACAAGGAAAGAGGGAAACAAAATCATTTACCTTTTCTAATTTAAATACAATTGTATAAAATAAAATTAATTAATATTTAATTATATATAAAAAAAATATGGGTTATTACAGTTTTCACCCCTTAAAAATAATTCCGTCCTCGGAATACCAATAAACTACAAAAAAAAAAATTAGTTAACACGCAGCGCCGCAATTTTAACGATCAACGCGGATAAGTCATCGGTCCACGTAATTATCAATGTACTAGTAAAAGATTCGTCAACTACTGTGTCAAGCCTTGGTAAGGTTCTTCGCGTTAAATCACATGATCCACTATTGGTGTGAGTCCCGTGTTAATATCTTTGAGTTTCATTCTTGCAAACGTACGTACTATTCAAAACATAATTCTAAATCACAAAAAAAAAAAATTTCTTCATCTAAATTCGATTCGAATAACCAAAATATTTAAAATTATTTTTAACTCGTTAAAATGTTTATGTTACACACATACCAAAGATCTAACAAATTATTTTTACTAAATTTTACATAAATTCATGCAAAGCTCTAATGGCATCAAATAAACAAAACAACTTAAATTATATCACCAACTCTCACTAAGTTTTCAAGAGCTTCAAAATATCATAACCTCAAATCGAATTAGTTCCCAAATATTATTACACCAAAGAATATACTAATGATATTTCTTCATCACCATACCAAACTCCAAATCATATATCCTAATACTATCTGAATAAACAAACTAACACTATTCAAAACCACTTAAATCATTACTTACTGTTTAATCATTTAATAAATCAATCATTCTCTTAGTGCAAACCTTAACCCAACAAATTTCAAAATCTCATCTTCTATAGCAAAGAAACTTCATATAAAATAACTCCAATATTCTACTAGGAAATAACCGCAAAATTTATTTACTCCAATATCATACAAAAAAAATAGCCACAAAATTGATCATTAACTCCAAATGATTAATCTAATTACCTCTAATATTAACAACTCAAATTACAAGAAATCCTCTATATTTGATAATTTCCACTTTATCATAATATGCCACCAATACTCAAACCTCAAATTATCAACAAGCTTAACATAAATCAAAACCTAACTCAAATCAAATCCTCAATTCAACGATCATAAAAATTGTTACAAAAAATAACTTTAACAAATAATTTTCTAAAATTAAATACTCGTCGATACAAATACTAACATCGTAATCGCATCTCATATAAGATCATTTCTTATCTGTATAAAGTATAACTTTATTCACCTCAATGATTAAATCACAATTCTTAACTAATATCATTACTCAATCACGTTAATAAATTATTCCACTTTCCTCAAATCCACTACAAATCGAAAAGAAATCGACAGTTAGTCAAAATAGAAACCAACCAAACAGAGAACAAAATCGAGTCGAACTCCTACGTCTACCTAGTGATTTACCCACAACTCACAGGTCAAACCTAAATAGGTTTTCTACAAGAAAGAACCTAAGCTCTGATACCATCTCTGTAACACCCCCCTCCCGAAAAGGAAAGGGAGGTCACGTACAAAGCACAACAAACCTCAAAATAAGTAAACAAAGCACTAATAACTTCAAAATATTAAAACTGGTGATCCATTATTAAAGTACTAACTCTCATCACACTAGCCCTGAATCACCCCTGCAAACCTGCTGGAAGAAAAACACAACATGAGCCAATTGCCCATTACGGATACAAATATAGCAAAAGATCTGCAACTGATATACGAAAACAACTGAGACAAAATACTGAACAAGCCTCAAGTGCAAATACAAACGAAAATATAATATCCAAAGATCTGAATGGAATATAGTTGAATCAACATAATTGACGAAACCAATAAAAGAATAAAGAAATAACGAACTGATGTAACTAACTCAATGACTTGAACTGAACAGACACCAACAAAACTAATCAAATAAAATAATAGGCTGAAACAAATGGTTGGAGTTATTTCATACCGATTGAGCTCAGAAATATACCTTGCCATGCAGGCAAGTCAAAACAATACCACACAGGCAAGTCAAAATAATGCCACACATGCAAGTCAAAATAATGCCACACAGGCAAATCACACATTGGACCGCGAATCCAAATGTATGCAAATTGGATAGGTGTGTTTGGCACAACATCACAAATTCGCATAACAGAAAACTAGGGTTAACTTATACGCCTCCCACAACAAAACACCAAATGGCCCACTTCCTCCGGAACCCAAAACAGAGACGCCGTGGACTAATCACACTGCCACGAAAAGTGTCATGCCTCTCGTGCAAAGACGACATGTCTGTGGTACACCCACAGGTGGTTATAGCTCAGGTATACCCTACAGTATATTCTAACAAAAATACCATGTCACAACACATGCGACATAATACCAACAAAAGGGTTCTATATGTACATGTTGAACCAAATCAAATTATAGCCACAGTATCTCAAGATGAAGGTAACAACATGTACCGCTCTACAATTATCAAAAATAAATACTAAACATGATAACCTAATTCAAAGAGTACAAATACGAGCCAATGTATCAACTCCAAAATGAAACTAAAATATGAATTTCACAAAAACAATTATGTGAAAGAATAACAAAATTTGAAATAATGGACAAAACGAACAAATCAAATTTAACAAGAATGTCGCTGAAAGAATACGGAATCCGTACCTGATACTTCCAAACCATTTATAGCACACTCCACAAAATGTTACTCTCAAATGCCAACGATGTCAAATACGAAACGTTATTCGCAACCTAAACATATTCACCTCAAACTAAAAACAATTCAAACTAATAATTCCAAAATAATTCATAATCTATTTAATATGCCTTTAATCATTGCCTTTAATCAATTATTAATACTCCAAAATTTATATTCCAAATATAACTCCTTAAATTCTCTCCGTCCGAGCTAATTAAACAAAAAAAAAAAAACAAATTAATAATTTATGAGCTAAATTACTAATTACTAACTTCTTTTTTTTTTTTATATTAAGACTCATACATTCCATGGATTTTATAATACCAAAATAATTCACCGAACCCAAATATCACACTGCCAAATCTCCTCAATCCGATCTATATAATTATCAAATTAATACAATACTATTAATTAAATTACTACCTTATTAAATTTATTCTTTTTATTTTATAAATTTAATAATTTTAAAATAGAAGACATAATATATATATTCTGTAATATATTTATTTATAATTATATTATAATTTTAAAAAAATATCAATTATGACACTACATGCAAAATCACATTAATTGATTATACGGATAGAAAATAGTGTGTTAGACTAACCTCATATAAATGGGTAATACATAAATAATAAGGGAGCCAACACGTTTTACTAAGTGCCAATAAAAATGAACTTACTATTAGTTCAGAAGAAAACAAAAGTTTGCATGGATGCTTGCCTTTTCATAAATAATTCATATTTCATAGTCCTGTGTCAGAGTCAGGTTCCTCCATTCAGAAAACAATTACTGAACCTTATATGTATACATGTTATGTACATGTTGATCCTGCACTAATCATCAACTTCATGATCTCATACACTCCATATTTCGATTACAAATTAAGACTATATTAACAAATCTGACTAATCAAACGACATAATAAATTCTTAAAACAGATTATAAACACCACAATAAAATAGATTATAATCAATAACAAAGTAATTATTTGTATAAAAAAAATCCAATAATTACCTTTTAGAGATATGATTTTGTTGAATATAGTCTCATAATCTTCTTCTCAAATTTTCTTTTTATTTCACAACCTCTCTTCCGCCTCTTTCTTTTCTCGCTGCGCCAAAAACCCCTTATGTTGTTTAGTCGATTAGTATTAAGAAGGAATTTAACCTAATATATTACTCCTATTTCAATTTGGTTTTTAAACGCATCACCTTAATTTGGGCTCAAATAGTTTAACAAGCCAAAACTTAAATACTTAAAAATTTGTTTGACCCAATTAATTTAAATACCCAAATTAATGTAACCATATACTTATTAGCCCAAATAAATTAAATAACAAGTTTGACTCAAATAAAAGAAAAAGTCCAAATAATAAGTTTTAAGAATATAATTTATTTTTATTTTTTTCGGGTATTAAATTACCTCCCCCTAAAAAAGGATTCCGTCCCCGAAATCAAAAGATTGAACGTACCTAATTATCAAAAAGATACGGATACTCCGCTCGGATAGACTCTTCTATCTCCCAAGTGGGTTCCCGCTCCGAATGATTTTACCACAAGACTATAACAAAAAGAATTATCTTCCTCAATTTTAATTTAATCATTTATTTAATTATCTACTAAAAGAATTTAATTTTCCAAACAAAACAAGGAAAGAGGGAAACAAAATCATTTACCTTTTCTAATTTAAATACAATTGTATAAAATAAAATTAATTAATATTTAATTATATATATAAAAAATATGGGTTATTACAGTTTTCACCCCTTAAAAATAATTCCGTCCTCGGAATTCCAATAAACTACAAAAAAAAATTAGTTAAGACGCAGCGCCGCAATTTTAACGATCAACGCGGATAAGTCATCGGTCCACGTAATTATCAATGTACTAGTAAAAGATTCGTCAACTACTGTGTCAAGCCTTGGTAAGGTTCTTAGCGTTAAATCACATGATCCACTGTTGGTGCGAATCCCCCGTTAATATCTTTGAGTTTCATTCTTGCAAACGTACGTACTCTTCAAAACATAATTCGAAATCACAAAAAAAAAATTTCTTCATCTAAATACGATTCGAATAACCAAAATATTTAAAATTATTTTTAACTCGTAAAAATGTTTATGTTACACATATACCGAAGATCTAACAAATTATTTTTACTAAATTTTACATAAATTCATGCAAAGCTCTAATGACATCAAATAAACAAAACAACTTAAATTATATCACCAACTCTCACTAAGTTTTCAAGAGCTTCAAAATATCATAATCTCAAATCAAATTAGTTCCCAAATATTATTACACCAAAGAATATACTAATGATATTTCTTCATCACCATACCAAACTCCAAATCATATATCCTAATACTATCTGAATAAACAAACTAACACTATTCAAAACCACTTAAATAATTACTTACTATTTAATCATTTAATAAATCAATCATTCTCTTAGTGCAAAACTTAACCTAACAAATTTCAAAATCTCATCTTCTATAGCAAAGAAACTTCATATAAAATAACTCCAATATTCTACTAGGAAATAACCGGAAAATTTATTTACTCCAATATCATACAAAAAAAATAGCCACAAAATTGATCATTAACTCCAAATGATTAATCTAATTACCTCGAATATCAACAACTCAAATTACAAGAAATCCTCTATATTTGATAAATTCCACTTTATCATAATATGCCACCAATACTCAAACCTCAAATTATCAACAAGCTTAACATAAATCAAAACCTAACTCAAATAAAATCCTTAATTCAACGAACATAAAAATTGTTATAAAAAATAACTCTAACAAATAATTTTCTAAAATCAAATACTCGTCGATACAAATACTAACATCGTAATCGCCTCTCATATAAGATCATTTCTTATCTGTACAAAGTATAACTTTATTCACCTCAATGATTAAATCACAATTCTTAACTAATATCATTACTCAATCAAGTTAATAAATTATTCTACTTTCCTCAAATTAACTACAAATCGAAAAGAAATCGGCAGTTAGTCAAAATAGAAACCAACCAAACAGAGAACAAAATCGAGTCGAACTCCTACGTCTACCCAGTGATTTACCCATAACTCACAGGTCAAACCTAAATAGGTTTTCTACAAGAAAGAACCTAAGCTCTGATACCATCTCTGTAACACCCCCCTTCCGAAAAGGAAAGGGAGGTCACGTGCAAAGCACAACAAACCTCAAAACAAGTAAACAGAGCAATAATAACTTCAAAATATTCAAATTGGTGATCCATTATTAAAGTACTAACTCTCATCACACTAGCCCTGAATCACCCCTGCAAACCTGCTGGAAGAAAAACACAACATGAGCCAATTGCCCATTACGGATACAAATATTGCAAAATATATACAACTAATATACGAAAACAGCTGAGACAAAATACTAAACAAGCCTCAAGTGCAAATACAAAAGAAAATATAATATCCAAAGATCTGAATGGAATATAGTTGAATCAACATAATTGACGAAACCAATAAAAGAATAGAGAAATAATGAACTGAAGTAACTAACTCAATGACTTGAACTGAACATAAACTAACAAAACTAATCAAATAAAATAATAGGCTGAAACAAATGGTTGGAGTTATTTCATACCGATTGAGCTCAGAAATATACATTGCCACGCAGGCAAGTCAAAACAATACCACACAGGCAAGTCAAAATAATGCCACACATGCAAGTCAAAATAATGCCACACAGGCAAATCACACATTGGACCGCGAATCCAAATGTATGCAAATCGGATAGGTGTGTTTGGCACAACATCACAAATTCGCATAACAGAAAACTAGGGTTAACCCATACGCCTCCCACAACAAAACACCAAATGGCCCACTTCCTCCGGAACCCAAAACAGAGACGTCGTTGACTAATCACACCGCCAAGAAAAGTGTCATGCCTCTCGTGCAAAGACGACATGCCTGTGGTACCCCCACAGGTGTTTATAGCTCAGGTATACCCTACGGTATATTCTAACAAAAATACCATGTCACAACACATGCGACATAATACCAACAAAAGGGTTCTATATGTACATGTTGAACCAAATCAAATTATAGCCACAATATCTCAAGAAGAAGGTAACAACATGTACCGCTCTACAATTATCAAAAATAAATACTAAACATGATAACCTAATTCAAAGAGTACAAATACGAGCCAATGCATCAACTCCAAAATGAAACTAATATATGAATTTCACAAGAACAATTATGTGAAAGAATAACGAAATTTGAAATAAGGGACAAAACGAACAAATCAAATTTAACAAGAATGTCGCTGAAAGAGTACGAAATCCGTACCTTATACTTTCAAACCATTTATAGCACACTCCACAAAATGTTACCCTCAAATGCCAACGATATCAAATACGAAATGTTATTCGCAACCTAAACATATTCACCTCAAATTAAAAACAATCCAAACAAATAATTTCAAAATAATTCATAATCTATTTAATATGCATTTAATCATCGCCTTTTATCAATTATTAATACTCCAAAATTTATATTCCAAATATAACTCCTTAAATTCTCTCCGTCCGAGCTAATTAAACAAAAAAAAACAAATTAGTAATTTATGAGCTAAATTACAAATTACTAACTTCTTTTTTTTTATATTAAGACTCATACATTCCATGGATTTTATAATACCAAAATAATTCACCGAACCCAAATATCACACCGCCAAATCTCCTCAATCCGATCTATATAATTATCTAATTAATACAATACTATTAATTAAATTACTACCTTATTAAATTTATTCTTTTTATTTTATAAATTTAATAATTTTAAAATAGAAGACATAATATATATATATATATATATATATATATATATATATATATATTCTGTAGTATATTTATTTATAATTATATTATTACTTAAAAAAATATCAATTATGACACTACAAGCAAAATCACATTAGTTGATTATACGGATGGAAAATAGTGTGTTAGACTAACCTCATATAAGTGGGTAATACATAAATAATAAGGGAGCCAACACGTTTTACTAAGTGCCAATAAAAATGAATTTACTATTAGTTCAGAAGAAAACAAAAGTTTGCATGGATGCTTGCCTTTTCATAAATAATTCATATTTTATAGTCCTGTGTCAGAGTCAGGTGCCTCCATTCAGAAAACAATTACTGAACCTTATATGTATACATGTTATGTACATGTTGATCCTGCACTAATCATCAACTTCATGATCTCGTACACTCCATATTTCGATTACAAATTAAGACTATATTAACAAATCTGACTAATCAAACGACATAATAAATTCTTAAAACAGATTATAAACACCACAATAAAATAGATTATAATCAATAACAAAGTAATTATTTGTATAAAAAAATCCAATAATTACCTTTTAGAGATACGATTTTGTTGAATATAGTCTCATAATCTTCTTCTCAAATTTTCTTTTTATTTCACAACCTCTCTTCCGCCTCTTTCTTTTCTCGCTGCGCCAAAATCCTCTTATGTTGTTTAGTTGATTAGTATTAGGAAGGAATTTAACCTAATATATTACTCCTATTCCAATTTGGTTTTTAAACCCATCACCTTAATTTGGGCTCAAATAGTTTAACAAGCCAAAACTTAAATACTTCAAAATTTGTTTGACCCAATTAATTTAAATACCCAAATTAATGTAACCACATACTTATTAGTCTAAATAAATTAAATAACAAGTTTGACTCAAATAAAAGAAAAAAAATCCAAATAATAAGTTTTAAGAATATAATTTATTTTTATTTTTTTCGGGTATTACATTACCTCCCCCTTAAAAAGGATTTCGTCCTCGAAATCAAAAGATTGAACGTACCTAATTATCAAAAAGATACGGATACTCCGCTCGAATAGACTCTTCCATCTCCCAAGTGGCTTCCCGCTCCGAATGATTTTACCACAAGACTTTAACAAAAAGAATTATCTTCCTCAATTTTAATTTAATCAGTTATTTAATTATCTACTAAAAGAATTTAATTTTCCAAACAAAACAAGGAAAGAGGGAAACAAAATCATTTACCTTTTCTAATTTAAATACAATTGTATAAAATAAAATTAATTAATATTTAATTATATATAAAAAAATATGGTTTATTACAGTTTTCACCCCTTAAAAATAATTCCGTCCTCGGAATACCAATAAACTACAAAAAAAAAATTAGTTAAGACGCAACGCCGTAATTTTAACGATCAACGCGGATAAGTCATCGGTCCACGTAATTATCAATGTACTAGTAAAAGATTCGTCAACTACTGTGTCAAGCCTTGGTAAGGTTCTTCGCGTTAAATCACATGATCCACTGTTGGTGTGAGTCCCATGTTAATATCTTTGAGTTTCATTCTTGCAAACGTACGTACTATTCAAAACATAATTCTAAATCACAAAAAAAAATAAAAATTCTTCATCTAAATACGATTCGAATAACCAAAATATTTAAAATTATTTTTAACTCGTTAAAATGTTTATGTTACACACATACCAAAGATCTAACAAATTATTTTTACTAAATTTTACATAAATTCATGCAAAGCTCTAATGGCATCAAATAAACAAAACAACTTAAATTATATCACCAACTCTCACTAAGTTTTCAAGAGCTTCAAAATATCATAACCTCAAATCGAATTAGTTCCCAAATATTATTACACCAAAGAATATACTAATGATATTTCTTCATCACCATACCAAACTCCAAATCATATATCCTAATACTATCTGAATAAACAAACTAACACTATTCAAAACCACTTAAATAATTACTTACTATTTAATCATTTAATAAATCAATCATTCTCTTAGTGCAAACCTTAACCCACCAAATTTCAAAATCTCATCTTCTATAACAAAGAAACTTCATATAAAATAACTCCAATATTCTACTAGGAAATAACCGCAAAATTTATTTACTCCAATATCATACAAAAAAAATAGCCACAAAATTGATCATTAACTTCAAATGATTAATCTAATTACCTCGAATATCAACAACTCAAATTACAAGAAATCATCTATATTTGATGATTTCCACTTTATCATAATATGCCACCAATACTCAAACCTCAAATTATCAACAAGCTTAACATAAATTAAAACCTAACTCAAAGCTGTTAGTTCCCAGAGGGCACAATAGATCTAGAAGGGGGGGTTGAATAGATCATTTTTATTTCAAATCCTTTTCTGGTTTATATTATATTGTTCATAATTAACATATGACAAACATAAGAATCTTTTCAAGCACAACGGAATAAGTAAAAGATCTCCTTCATTGATATATCCATAATCATACATACATTATTCGTAGAGTAAGTTTAGTTGTAAGCAGTTAAAACATCCATAGCAGTTATATCATTTATAGTACATAATGTAAATGACATAATGAAAAAGACACAAGGGATTTTAAGTGGTTCAGAGACTCAAGCTCCTAATCCACTCTTCTACTTTCAACTAGCAGGATTTCCACTAAGGAAGGGCAGCACCCTGAATCACTAAGATTCCTTCAAGGCCAGCAGCCTTGGAACTTCAGTTCACTAAGAACTCTTCAAGGCCAGCAGCCTTGGGACTCCTCTAGTACCCTAGGAACTCTTCAAGCCCAGGAGACTTGGAACTTGGTTTAGTCCCTCCGGATAAGGACCCTTCTGGCCCTGGCTTTGTTGCTCTTCATGCTCTGAACATCTTCTATACTTAGCAGCTTGGCTTGATCATCCTTGAAGTGCAGCTGAGTGTTGCATGATGCTCAGCTTCTTTGGTTCACAACCACTTCGGATGACCCCTTGCTGAACTGCCTTGAAGATCATTCTCCTTGGTACTTGATGACTGCACATGAGAGGCTTCCAAGCTGACTGTAGGCTCTTCTATTTGGTACTTAGAAGCTTTTTCATGCTTGACATCAAGATGGCTTTTGTGATCTTCCTTCTGCTACTTGATGCCTTCTCATGATGGACTTGCTAAGATGACTGTAGGCACTTCTCTATTGTAGTTAGAGTCTTCCCATGATGGACACCAAGATGGCATAATGCTCTTCTTTCTCTCGGCAGTTCTGAACACTCTTCATGTAGTAGAACTCTCACTTCTACATAGTAGAACTCACACTTCTACTTCTTTCTTTATCTGACTTCTGAGTGTTCTTGGTGGATCGTGGAGTGAGCCTTCAGACTCATTGTTTCACATGGTTTAGATCTGTCCACCTTCTCTCTAAACTCAGTAACTCCAGCAACCTTTGATCTTTGAAGCTCTTCCTTATTTATACTCCTTCCCAATACTTCTGTTGGAAAGTAGCCGTTGAAGGCTATTCAAATATCTTCACAGATCTCAAGTTGCTTGATGTAGACTGCTTGATGTGACTTGTCATACTTTTTTTGACGCTGCAGTCTACTGTTTCACCTACCCTGTCAGATGTATCACTTTAATGTCTTGGGCAGGTTGAAGACTTTATTACTTTTTTCTGATTCCTCGACCAGAGGTTGTCCTATTGCATCGATGCTCTCAATAAGTACTTGTCCAAATATTACCCTTCATATTGAACCTTTGCCAATGCTTCAGTCTTCAGTTTATTCAAACTCTACGATTCTGATGCATGTCTTCAAGGACTTGATCATAGTGTCTTGTTGAGTGTTGCTCATTGACTGGTAGGTTTAACACAACGATCTTGAAGAGTGTTGATTGGATCTTTAATGTAGAACACCTCTTCCTTATATTATACAGTGCTTCAATACATCTGTTTGCTTCGACTATTCTCAGAGACTGATGGCCTAATTCCTTGCTCTGGTCCCCTTCTGAATATCAAGACACTTTAGATTTGTGGCGCGTCCAGCTTGCTTTCTCCTTGTGATCTCCCGTTCACTTATCATCAATGAACTGACCCTGCACTTAATCACTTTAGCCTTGCTATTCAGAGGCTGACCAGTATCTCGGTTCATCTTCCATCAGTTCCTTCTTTATTTGGCAAACACTACGATCTTGGTTGCCTCCAAGATCGTTGTCTTCTGTTCACTTGATAGATACTGCGTAAGCTGACTTTCCTTGGTCAACTTCTGAAGTCTTTTTTGGATCTCCTTGTGGAAGACTTCATCACGAATGGCCTTACACCTCAATCTTGATGCTGATTGGGTTGGTGTTGAGATCTTCTGTTAACTTGTATGCCATTCATTGAGTGCTCTCTGGTTTCCTTAGATGTAGCTTTCAGCTTGAACTAGAGGCTTCGTTCCTTTGGATATTCTGGGAGTGCTCATTTGTTGAGAACCATATATGCTTTACGATTCTTCCTTGGCACTGTGAGCACTTTTGTTGAGGTCGGAGTTCTGCACTCTACGATTCAGCTTCGGCTGGTGCAGACACTACGATCCCAAGATTAGATCTTGACACTCTACGATTTCTGCCTTGTGCTTGTTGTCTTCATCTGATCTTGCATGACTACTATCTCTGCATGTAATCAATAGACTCTACGAACTCAGAGTGTGATCTACGATCCTTGACTTGGCTTTGGCATCAGTAGACTTTACGACTCTGAGTGTAGTCTATGTTTCTGTCTTGGCTTCGGCAGATGACCGATCAGCTTGTAGGCAGGCTGTCTCTACGATTCTGAATATGACTTCCTCAGCACACTATGATCCCGAGGAAGCTCTACTCGATACACTACGATCCTTCTTCGTTTCCCTTGACAGTCTACGAACTCCGAGATCTACTATCTTGCATACTCCTATTCTGCCTCGATAGCTCTCGAGTTAACCTTGACTCACCTGGCAGACTACAACATCTGGTGCAGTGCTCGACGATTAGACTAGCCTATCTATTACATCATAAGATCAACCTAACAAGCTTGATCTTTTTATATTTATAGTCCTTGTACATGATTTCTTTTTAAGGACTTTACAAAGCTGTTTTGCTTATGTAGGATCAACCTAACATATTTGATCAATTCATTCTAAGTCCTTGTATATATACTTCTATTATCTATCAAAGGACTTTACAGATTTTCTTAATGCAAGCATACTTGCATATTATTCATTCATATATATAGATATATCATAATCAAATCATATATAAATAGGAATCGCATTCACATGCTTATTCCTGACAATCTCCCCCTATTTGATTATGACAAAAATAATAAGTGCATATGCATGTTATGAATGAATCTTATATACAGTGAGCAGCTGTATTTTTAAAACAGTTAATCATGAATGTCATTTATATTGATATGGCAATTTATACATTAAGACATTCTACATCCTGGATCCAGAACATTCCTAACATGTTAGAGATGTACCTCCTTGGCTCCATGTGTGTTTCCAGGATGCTTGTTGATCAGCTACTCATCTTATTGGTCTTCTTTCTCTTGCTCCCCTTCAGTATCCTTTTGATCATGCTCCCCCTCAGACTTTGCAATCTTGTTATCATCTTCTGGCTCCCCCTCAGATGATGACTCTTTATCTGCAGCTGCTTCCTTCTTCTTTGACTTCTTCTCCCTTAACCCTTTGCTCTTCCTTGAGTGCCTCTTGCTCCTCTTCTTTTTATGCCTCTTTTTCTCCCCCTTTTTGTCATCAATCATTTGAGAGAGCTGCTCCATGTTGGACATAAGCTGCTCCATCAGGTAGGAGGAGTTGGCAACTTTAAACTTTAGTTCTTGCTGGCCTAGCTCAAGTTGCACTGAGAAGGACTACTTCAAGTCGTCAATCTTGTCAGAGAGGGCTTAGATTTGTTCTTTATTTGCCTTCTGAACTTGTAGAGCTTCAGCCTTTTGATCTTAGATGGCCTTCTGATAGATGTTATCTCTCTCTTGGAGTTTGAGAGATACATCAGCCAAGATAGTTTGAAGCTTGTGTTGGAAGGAATCATCTCCTGCTGTTGTCTGCTTCTGTGATTCTTCAGTGAGTATAGATATCTTCTTGCTTAAATCATCAGAACTCTTCAGTAGTTCCTGCTCCAAAGTAGTTTGATTCTTTTGGTTGGCAGCTTCAAGTTGAGCAATGGATTGGACTCTACGATCGTCATCTTTGGACAGATTTTCAAAGGTTTGGATAATCTGAACAATCGTGGAGTACCAATTGCTTGTGGATGATGATGGAGTGTCTGATAGTAGTGCTTGAGTATAAGGAGGCTTCTGGTTTTGGGCTTGAACATCCTCAGCAGTAGAGTGAACAGACTCTATGATTAGCTCCTTGGTCATGACTCTTCTTCTTTCAGAATCCACTCTACGATCATAGGGGATATAGAGATTTCCAGCTTGTTGATAGACCTTGAAGTGAGGCTGGTTTGTTATCATCTTTGTGGCATAACTTTTCACCCTTGGGAAGTTTTGGGCTACCAGTTCCATGCTTGGAAATGTCTTGTAACACCAGCTGAGGTAGCTTTCATCTCCTTCAGTAAAGGCCTTTAGCCATGGCATCCACTGGAAGAACCATCTCATCAGCAGATCATCAGGGTTGTAGAGAATGGTTGAGCAATCTAGCTCCATATTGTTCCAGTTCTTGGCTAAGTCAAAAGTAGTCATTCTTACTACTCTGAGCTGCTCATCTCCATAGTTTACCCATCTAGCATGTGGAGTCTCTGATGGTTCATTAGGAACTTCTACCAGTATTCTCCTGGTGAATCTTGCAGGTGAGAGGACAGGGTAGAGTTCTGGTTCTTGTTCCTGATCTTCAGAATTGGAGTCAGTTTCTACTTCTTCTTTCTCAGAACCAGAACCGTTTTGATCAGCTTTAGCAGAGAATCCTTCTTGCTGCATTTCATGTCCAGAACCTTCTTCAGCAAGCATTTCCTCAGACTCTTCTTCTTCACTGCTGGTTTCATTATTAGCACTTTTTTCCTGGGATAAAGACTCATCATCACTCAATTCAACGATGGCATTTGATTGGCCATTGTTCCTTTTGGAGGCAAACTGGGCTTGCAGTCTGTGGCTCTTCCTTCTTCGTAGAGGTTCAACTATTAGAGAGACATACTCTTCTCCTTCTTCAGACTCTGACTCCTCTTGCTCCACAGACAGACTTCTTTGGAGTTCAGCACTAGCAGGGACAGATTCTTCTTTCTTGGACTCATCACTTTTTGAGCCATCATAAGGGCTTTCTGGATTGGAGGGGACATTATCTTCTTCTTCTTGAACATCATTTTCTGACCTATTCTCTGGGGTTGTTGGGGCAGTTGCATCTGGGGATGCATTTTAGTCATCTTGATTTTCTCTTTCATCATCAGAGTGACTGCTCTGAGGATTGGCCATGGGGCTTGAGCATTCTTCTTTGTCAGCAATTGCTGCACTTTCTTCCATCCCAATTTCATTACTGGATGCTAACTGTGGGAACTGGACCTTGGCATCTGTTTCCTTTTCTTCTACTGACTCTACGTCCCTTTCTTCAACAGATGTACTGTCTTGGGAAGCTAAGGTTGGTGTGTCTTCCACCTTAGCTTTCTTGCTAACTGGCCCTTGAAGCAACCTGCTGCTTCTTCTCTTTGTTGTTTCAGCAGTTAGAACCTTTTCTTCTTTGTCCTTGTTCAGGGAGGAAATTCTCCTTGGTGTGGCCTGGACTTTCTTCACATCACCAGCTTTCTTCACAACTTTTAATTTCTTCCTTGCTGGTGTGATTTCTGCTGCTTCAGAATCATCAGACTCAGAGCTCTCTGCCTCTTCTATCTTTCTCTTCTTTACAGAGGTTCTACTGCTGCTCCCAGCTGTCAGTCTTTTGTTCTCCTTGGGGTTCTTCTTCCAGTTCTCAAATAATTGTGGAGACATCATTTTGTGCACATTTAAGGCTTGCCCCTCATCATCCTTGATTTTGCCTCCTAGCTTCTTCTTTAGTATAATACTCAAAAGCCTACCATAAAATACTTTGGTCAGAGGCTTTTCAGTGGATTTCTTCTTCTCAGCCTTCTCTACCCTCTTGTAGATTTGATCGAACAAGATAGCTCCAAAGTTAATTTGTTTCTTTAGAACTATAGCTGACATTATCTTCAACTGTTGGTCAATCACTGTATTATGTGCAGTGTTTTTGCACAGTATGCACTTTCTAATAATTTCAGCTAGGAACTCATATTCTTCAGGAAACTCCTTCTTCTTCATGTCTTTGAAACTAGGGTTCATTTGGTACCCCATCTACTCCTTTGCTTGTTCAGTGTTGACATCTTCAAGGTTCTTCAGCCCTTGGTTAGGAAAACCTAGACATTGATTTAGGTCAGAAGATTTCAGTTTCTGACCTTTAGCCTTGGTAGACAGAGTTCCAGAGTTTATGGAGACATTTGAGTAGAACTCTTTAACTAGGTCAATGTACACACGAGTACTTGCCTCAAGGCATTCTGAAAACCCAGCTTTCTTCACGAGTTTAAGTATGTCCCTGAACTTCTTCTCAGATTTCTCAAACGATTTTGTTCCGAGTTGAATGTCAATGATATCTTTCCAGTTTTCCATTTGAGTAGTTCGAATATTGTGGGTGTTTGATTTAGAGAGGTTTATGTGAGATGGCTGACTGGCATTTGGTAAGGCTCTGGAGGGTAAACTGATTTTGCTCTTGAAAAGCTTTCTAGGGTTTTGAAAATGGGAGGGAGAAAGGTTCGATAGCTTTTTGGTAACTGTCTGCAGATTTGAAAATATATTTAAGACAACTCTTTCCAACTTTGCATACTCAGTGATGTGTCAACAGTCCATTGGTTGCACGTTGCCCAGTAATGAGCTGTAACTCCCCATAACTTTTCAGTTAGTTATTTCCTTTAGAAGAGTAGACGTTTAATTGATGTGGCTTTGACCGTTGACCTTTTGATTCGTAGAGTAGCATGATGAGGCAGTTATAGACTCTACAATTTCCTTTGTTCACTCAACAATCAACTTATGAGAGATGCTGCATGAGGATGGCTTTGTCTTTTATCCTTACTTTGATGCAGCATAGCTCACTCACTGTAGTATTCGAAATTATCTCCTCATCTTGAATGGTTTAGCAAGTGTCTCATTTTCCAAGTTTCTTGTGAACTGGAGTACCATTTGGTAGGACTACAATCGTCGAGTTGTATTCTACGATCGCTGAGGTTGTGCTACAAACGTCGAGGTAGCACTACGACCATTGAGATTGCAATGCAATCGTTTAGTTCTTTTCGAACTCGATTCTACGATCGTTGACTGACTTGGTCCTTGAGATGAACTAGATCAAACATTCCTTTTAGGTCAAGGTAGCTCAGGAAGGGCCAACCTCTTAGAGTGAGCTAAGGGTCAGGTTTGTCCCTGAGGCGCTTTCCAGATGGAATGCTATAGCAGTGATTTGTAATGACATCTCTTTCGACCTCTTCTAATTGGGAGGTTTTCTACCAGCTTTAGACAACTGCATTGCTGAAATCGTGGTGTCCTTCTACTTCTTACACTACAATCATATGTTTGATCGTAGGCACTTCATGATTATGGGTTGGGTGGCTGAAGGGTTATCAGTAGTACGTTTTGAGACGTTCTTACTGACTATGGATCTTTATTTGGTTCATCAGCCACAAAGTTTTGGGACTCTGTAGCTGGTACAACTTTTTATAGTATATCTCAGTGATGTTGTTCCTTAACAAATCACTGCTCCTCTATTGTTGATGTTGTCTTCCCAGATGGATGTGATTCCCTCTTCTTTAAATTCATTTGAAGGCACCCTTGCATGTTTCTCTCGGGCTGGAATCTCCATCATTGCTTAAATCTCCGTGTATCATAGAGATGAATATTTTCATGATAGGTCACTCTACGATCATTTGCCAGTACTACGAACGTAGTCTTCTTTGACAGTCTTTAGTTTGAGAACTTCTTCTTCTTAATGAACTCCTCTTGAATGATGCTCGATAATCTTCTGTTGTGAGCTTTCTTGAGGATTCTTCCCATAAAGCATTCTTGACTGGCTTTTGAGCACATAAGACCCTTTCCTTCTTTGGCTGAATGGCTTGCTTCCATATACAGATTAGCAGTCATGTGAGCTCCATTAAGGTTAGCTCAGAGGGTCTTCAAGGACAGCCTTGGACAGATAGGAACTCTATCAGAATCATCTCAGAATTGTCCTTAGCCTTCTGCTGATTGAGTCTTCTTGATTGAAGTCTTCTGCTTCATCATTCCTTAGTGTGGTCAGAATGACCAAGTACCTGCAGGTTTAAGTATGTTTCTATTTTTGGTACCCATAGTTAAATGGGTCCTGCTAGTTTAGTTTTCTAAACCCCTGTTCCTCTTATTTGGATAATCATCATATTTATCACCAACAAACATATTCATGCATGTAACTATCTTATAATAATACATTTTATGATGCATGATGGTGAGTGTGTGTGGGATTTAGCATCTAATAACACACTCACTATCTATGATGGTTTCATCATTTACTGGATTCTGTTCACAGTGTTTAAGTGTTCAGAGTAGAAATCAACTCTACGATTTATGAGTATCTAGTTGTTCCATGGAGGTGATCAGTTTCTACATATCAGCCAGATCCTTCTGTAGAACTGATCATACTCTGTGAGTTGTCAAACACTTAGAACATAGGCTTGTACATATATACTAACCCACCAACAACGATTACTTCACATAAAGTTTATTACACCTGTGATGTTCTTATAGCCTATTTCAGATTTCCTTCAGGTTGTCATCTTCAACCTAAAACTTGGATGGAGAGAAAGTTTATAGTCATCCTCATGTTACTTTCTCTCTTCACCTTTTTAGGTAGATTATGACTTCTTGACAGAATTCTGTTATAGTTCATAAGGAAATGCAATTATGATGTATGCATTTATAATAGTGAGGAACCATACCTTTTTACTGACAGTTACTAAACAGTCATTTATCATGGATATACTGAGTTTAGGCATTGATGTGCTTAACTTTACTTTTGTTCCTGACAGCTCATTGCTCTTGCTGGCCTTTAATCAATTAGTAGTGGTCTTGAAGATATAGACCAAGAGAATCTCAGCATTAAGATCTTTGACATCCTTTAGATGACAGAGTTTGCACCCAACTGTTGGTTGGCCATACATAAGTTTGAGAAGATCTTCTTTCTTCTCTCGATAAGCATTTCTTAGCATGTATGCCTTCTTCATCTTTCAGACTGGTGGGTTCTCAACTCTTTGTTATTGATGTCTCTTGAGTTCTCTCGTCTGGTCTTAGGACTACAAGATTGACTGTAGGCTAGGATTGGTCTAGTTGATGCACCAATAGAGACCATGGACCAGCCTGAGCAGCTTCAGGTGTATATACACATTTTACCTATACGCAATATTTTCAACATGTGAGCTCATCTGCATATAACAAGTTACTTACTACTAAACTAAGTTTAGAACAATATTAGTGCCTTGGATCAGACTCAAAGCGATTAGCTTTTGAATATAGCATGAGAACCTGCTCTGATACCAATTGTTAGTTCCCAGAGGGCGCAATAGATCTAGAAGGGGGGTTGAATAGATCCTTTTTATTTTAAATCCTTTTCTGGTTTATATTATATTGTTCATAATTAACATATGACAAACATAAAAATCTTTTCAAGCACAACAGAATAAGTAAAAGATCCCCTTCATTGATATATCCATAATCATATATACATTGTTCGTAGAGTAAGTTTAGTTGTAAGCAGTTAAAACATCCATAGCAGTTATAACATTTAAAGTATATACTGCAAATGACATAATGTAAAAGACACAAGGGGTTTTAAGTGGTTCAGAGACTCAAGTTCCTAATCCACTCTTCTACGTTCAACTAGCAGGATTTCCACTAAGGAAGGGCCCTGAATCACTAAGATTCTTTCAAGGCCAGCAGCCTTGGAACTTCAGTTCACTAAGAACTCTTCAAGGCCAGCAGCCTTGGGACTCCTCTAGTTCCCTAGGAACTCTTCAAGCCCAACAGGCTTAGAACTTCGTTTAGTCCCTCTGGACAAGGACCCTTCTGGCCTTGCTTCATTTAGTCCCTCTGGACAAAGACCCTTTTAGCCCTGGCTTTGTTGAGATGTTGGAGTCAGTGCTGAGCTGCTAAGATGTCTTCATGCTTTGAACATCTTCTAAACTTAGAAGCTTGGCTTGATCATCCTTGAAGTGCAGCTGAGTGTTGCATGATGCTCAGCTTCTTTGGTTACTCAACCACTTCGGATGACCCCTTGTTGAACTGCCTTGAAGATCATTCTCCTTGGTACTTGATGACTGCACATGAGAGGCTTCCAAGCTGACTGTAGGCTTTTCTATTAGGTACTTAGAAGCTTTCTCATGCTTGACACCAAGATGGCTTTTGTGATCTTCCTTCTGCTACTTGATGCCTTCTCATGATGGACTTGCTAAGATGACTGTAGGCTCTTCTCTATTGTACTTAGAGTCTTCCCATGATGGACACCAAGATGACATAATGCTCTTCTTTCTCTCGACAGTTATGAAAACTCTTCATGTAGTAGAACTCTCACTTCTACATAGTAGAACTTATACTTCTACTTCTTTCTTTATCTGGCTTCTGAGTGTTCTTGATGGATCGTAGAGTGAGCCTTCAGACTCATTGTTTCACATGGTTTAGATATGTCCACCTTCTCTCCAAACTCAGCAACTCCAGCAACCTTTGATCTTTGAAGCTCTTCCTTATTTATACTCATTCCCATTACTTTCGTTGGGAAGTAGCCGTTGAAGGCTATTCAAATATCTTCACAGATCTCAAGTTGCTTGATGTAGACTGCTTGATGTGACTTGTTATACTTTTTCTGACTTTGTAGTCTACTGTTTCACCTACCCTATCAGATGTATCACTTTAATGTCTTGGGCAGGTCGAAGACTTTATTACCTCTTTCTGATTCTTGATCAAAGGTTGTCCTATTGCATCGATGCTCTCAATAAGTACTTGTCCAAATATTACCCTTCAGATTGAACCTTTGCCAATGCTTCAGTCTTCAGTTTATTCAGACTCTATGATTCTGATGCACGTCTTCAAGGACTTGATCGTAGTGTCTTGCTGAGTGTTGCTCATTGACTGGTAGGTTTAACACTACGATCTTGAAGAGTGTTATGATTGGATCTTCAATGTAGAACATCTCTTCCTTGTATTGTGCAGTGCTTCAATACTTCTATTTGCTTCGACTGTTCTCAGAGACTGATGGCCTAATTCCTTGCTCTGGTCCCCTTCTGAATATCAAGACACTTTAGATTTGTGGCGCGTCCAGCTTGCTTTCTCCTTGTGATCTCCCGTTCACTTATCATCAATGAACTGACCCTGCACTTAATCACTTTAGCCTTGCTATTCAGAGGTTGACCAGTATCTCGGTTCACCTTCCATCAGTTCCTTCTTTGTTTGACAAACACTACGATCTTGGTTTCCTCCAATGTAACACCCTCAAATCCGGGTTACCTGACCCCCGAGTTTGATGTTCACGATCCACAATACAATACCATTTAACTACCCATTCATATATAAATAGGATTACATAAGTCATTAACATATATTATTAATACATAAGTCCCAGGTTTTCTAACCTTAACATTACAATCATACCCTTTAGATTATACAAAAAGGGTTTACAATACAACATAATAATAATACTGTTCATTATAACTACTCCAACATCTTGCCTTTGCCTTTGTTCTTCTTTAACCCGCTGGCCTCTTCGTTCCTAGCTGAAATATTTTATTTATAGCAAGGGTGAGCAACAAGTTTGCCCGCAAGTTAAGACATACAATAAAGGTATATGAATCAACAAGAACAGACTATCTATTTTGATAGAATGAAACTAAAGTTTGGGGAATTTTGAAATAGCTGAACAAATCGTTAATCAATAATAAGTCTTCTCGTATTCTAGGGAACGCAATAATCTGATAATGAAAGAGTACAACGCTTTCAAAGTTTCTACGATATTCTATTGAATAAATAAGAATCAATTCTACACAATAACAAAGTGGAATATTTTTCAGATTTATGCTGAGTGATCTCACCAGATCTTTGAACTTATTTTCTCATGTATCTATCAAAGATTTACTTTGATACATACACATGAGTATCAGATAACCATAAAGATTAAATCATACCCCTCAGCAAGTACTTAGAGCCGGCCAACTCCTTGTACCCTATATTATGCATAATACTTAACAGCGCGTAATGGTCGAATATACGACCTAAAATGTTCCCTTTATATAAAAGGTTGTTCTTCTCAGTCTCAGAATCAAGAATTTGATTTAACAACGAAATAATGTGATTTCAAATTCTATTTACTTATCGATCTAACCGAAACAATTGGCATCGATCTATCAATAACAATTGATTTCTCTTCTCGTATTTATCAAGTTCTAACAAATGTTTGTCTAGCCAGAATAATTAGCTAAGACATTTCTCAATATAATTTGATAATAAACAGGAATTATCTGTACTGTCAATATTAGTTTCTACAGCTATAAATATCTAACAACAGTAATTCTACGAATATATATTTTCCGAATCAGTAATTCAGTTTGAATTATTAATCATGCACTAACTGCGAATAATCAACAATAAATTCTCTGGACATGGTATAATTATCAATAATTAACCATTAAAATAATTGAATAAATATAACTCAAGGTTGAGTTAGGAAACTTGCCTTTCGCGTTGATTACAGCTACACAATATAATTAACTGCGTTCGTAAGACCTATAATCAACAATGTCGGTCTCACAATTAGCACAATCATTCACAACACACAATACTGTAATTTACAGTTAAACTTCTCCTAGGCACATTACCACATAGCCACATTAGTGTTTATAACCTATATAAACACTTAACAAGTCTAACTAGTTTGGTCTGGTTGGACTTCGATCTATTTTCGGTGTTCTGGTCACCCTATCCGACAATTAGCACATTAATTGTCAATTAAACTTGGTCTCTAAGCTTCAATATCATTTTAGATAAGTCAAATATCATTTATAATATTTTCCGGAAGCTTTTAATAATTTATAAACAATTATTATAATTTATAATAATTTTTCAAACACTTAAAAATCATTTTTAAATGATTTAATTATCAAATAATCTTATCATTATTAATATTTAATAATATAAAAATATTAATAACATACTTGTCAAAATATTAAAGTTATTATTAATAACTTAAAATATTTTTAAATCATCAAATATTATACTTAAATGATTTTTAAAATAATTAAAATCATTTTTAAATCATCACCATTAATATTTTTATATTAATGTAATTATTATCAAAATATTAAAAGTCATTAATTATAACTTAAAATACTTTTAAAATATTTTTCTCATTTTTAAATAATTTTTAAATCAATAAAATCATTTTTAATTTATTTATTTATTTTAATAAATAATCTAATATCATTAATATTAATTTATTAATGAGAATTCTCCAAAAATATTGAAAATTATATTTTATAATTTAAAATATTTTCTAACACTTTATTCTTAATTAAAATGATTTTTAAATCATTAAAATCATTTTTATCTTATTAATTTAATATAATAATCAAATAAATCTAATATTATTAATATTAAATTATTAATGAAAATTCTCCAAAAATATTAAAAGTTACATTTTATAACTCAAAATATTTTTAAATACATTATTCTTATTTAAAATGATTTTTCATAATATTAAATTATTTTTCTTTAATTTATTTAATATACTAATTAAATAAATTAAAAATCATTAATATTCAAATAATTATAAATATTAATGAAACATATCTCAAATAGTCAGAAATTATTTTTCATAATTTAAAATAATTTTTAAAACCATTTTTGGTAATTTTTATAATTTATTTCTATTTTTTTATTAATTTCCAGAAAAATCAGAAATTAAAAATAATTAATCCGTCGCTATAGGCCTTTAGCGACAAAAAGCGTCGCTGTTGGTGTTCTTGAGCTCAAGAACACTGACAGCTTAGCTTAACAAGGGTCATGGTTTGACCACACTTAAATCAAAGTTGGATCACGTTCTGAGCTATCTTACACTTTGATCATGTAGTAGGAATGTAAGAATTCAATTAACAATCCTTATCTAAGTCATATCACATCATAACAAGAAGATCTGGCCACCTAAAGTCATTTTCAGACTACTCCTGGGTTTTCCAGAAACCCAGGCAGTTCGAGTGGTGAGTTTCATGCTCGATTAACTCTATGTTCTGCTCACCAAATGATCGATATCACGGTTCAAATGTATAGTACTTGTGTCAAGGAACATTAATATAACAACAAATAAGTCCGAAAACAACAAAATCACAATATAAAGTTCGGTCAAACATGGTCAGAAAGTTCGTGCAAAACATTTTCTGGAATTTCCAGAAATTCAATTCGTGGCCGAATGGCCTACTTTGACTACCTGCCACGATCGATATATTTACTGATTTAATGTTATACAAGCATGGGTCTAGAGTCCATCTTATAGGCTACAACATGGTTACAAACACAACATCAGACAACCTAACACCTGTCAGATTCGGGCCTCACAAAAAGCTGTCAGACTCGGATTTAGCCTTTCTTGGTTGCCTAGAATTCTATTGGTCATGCCCGGTCAACGGGTTTTGACCGTTAATAACTTCCAATCCAGACATCAAATGGCTATACTACGAATTGCAGCTTACAGCACACATACAAGGCTACATGTAACAACTTTAAAACAATAAAAATAGTAAACACATAAAGATCTAGAGCGACTGACATTTCTTGTCAGACCACTAAAAATGTTCAAGAACAGATTTTGAAAAAAAACATTTTAAGGCACTTTGATGCTATGGATTCATGATAGATCATCATAGATCTTCATAAAACATCCATTAGCAAGATTCTAAACACAAAAATACAAAAATTTTCTTAGCAACATGGATCAAAAGTAAAATTAGGTTTATACCTTCTAGCTTTTAATTCTTGATCTAAGCTCTCCAATATGTTATTAGATGATCTAGGAACTGAAATTGGGACTGAAGTACTTGCTATTTTCGGATATGAAGAGAGAGAGAGTTGGTGAGAGCTAGGTTGGAAAATAAGGCAAATGTAGTAACTTTCTCTCTCTAAATCTCTTATATAATGCTTGATTTGTTGCTAGACTTGCAAATTTCGGCTGGTAGCTGATATTAAACACTCATCAAGTCAATGTGGTGGTTTACCAACTAAAGGTGTTGGTGAATTATGCAAGTTACCATTTAAAGAAAGTAAAAAGGGTATTTTGGTCATTTACAAAATAATTTTAATGGTAATCTTGATAAATGCACAAACCCTTAGGGTTTAGGATTTGGGTTAGGGTTTAGGGTTTGAACCCTTTAGGGTTTAGGGTTTAAACCCTTTAGCTTTGCAATTTAATTTCCAAGATTTTCGAATTTCGGTTTCCAAAATAGAAAACTAATAATTTCAAATTACAATTAGGATTCAATAATTATATTTATATTTCATAATCATAAAATTCAATCTTGCTAATTAGGATTAATATTCCTAATTAAAATTGCTTAATTTAGCAATTAGGGTCAAAATGGTCATTAGAGTTTATAACCCACAAATTAGGGTTTTAATTAGAAAAATTAAAATTTCTAAAATACAATTAGGGTTTGTAAAATAGAAATTAACATAACAAAAATATAATTAGGGTTTTGTAATTATATTTAAGTTTAATACGCACATTAGGCTTGTCAATTAGGATTAGGGTTTAGGATTCCCGAATTTAAAATTAGGGTTTCTCGGCTTTCGATTAGGGTTTCCAACGGTACGTTAGGGTTTCTAATCCTGAGATTAGGGTTTCTAATCTCTTATTAGTGTTTATAATTTTAAACCTTATCCGATCAATCATTGATCAAAAATTCTATATAATACAAACACGTACTCATTAATATAATTATTTTAATTATATTTTCTATCGAATTCCCTATCCGGACTTAGGGTTAAGATGTTAAGCACAACTCTACTCTAATTTTATTAGTCAATACACAAATTGACCTTCTTGATACACGTATCACCGATACTTGTCACATAAATGATAATTAATATTAATATTAATTAAAAAAAATTATTCACAAATTTTGGATTATTCGAAATCTCGGGTTATCACATTCACCCCTCCTTAAAAGGATTTCGTCCTCAGAATCACCGCTTTCTTATTCTCTACAATATTTTAAAGTTGTATCATCAATTCATTTTTTTCAACACAATATTAAATTATGTCTCAAATTCTAACCCGTGACTTGAATCTATAAAAGAAAACAGTTCACAGAATTATCCAACTCATATTACTCGAGTAATTAAATTTCTAAACGAAATCATTACCTGCTGTCACCTCCTGAGTAGCCACTGCATCATGCGCCGTCATGTTGAATGCACGGGCCGATGGTCTTCCTGGCTGTGCAGGTCCTCGAATCGCCAAGGTTCCGCCACCGGGTCCCTTGTTGCCACTTTCTTTCTCCGCATTCTTCTTCAGACAGTTCCGTACAATATGGTCAGTCGATCCGCATCCAAAGAAACCTTGAATTTTCTTCGGACTGGGACAATTGGGTGACATATGCCCCTCTTGTCCGCAGTTATAGCAAACTCCCTTCTTCTTCAGGCAAACTCCTGCATGGTTCTTCCCACAATTCGAACATGGCCCCCTTCCTTTCCTATTATCTTCTGTTTTATTACCTGACTGGGTATTCTCGCTCCATTTCCTTTTGTTAGGGTTACTTCCACCACTACTTCCACCGTCATTGGTCTTCTTCTTCTTTTCCTGATGGAATCGAGACGCAGCTTCGCTCCCTCCTTCAACAATCAACGCTTTCTCCATCAATACCACGAACGTGTTGATCTGCAATACCGCTACCTTTTTGAATATCCCCGGCTTCAGCCCATTCTCAAATCTTCGCGCCTTTCTTGCTTCTATGTCCACCCGATGAGGTGCAAATCTTGCCAACTCGTTGAATTTTGCAGCGTATTCTGTTACCGACATGTTCTCCTATTTTAATTCCAGAAATTTAACTTCCATCCTGGATTGCATACTCGGTGAGAAGTAGTTCTCAAAGAACAGTTCCTTAAATCTTGTCCATAACACCACCTCTGTACCAGCTCTCGCTTGGTTCGTCTCCCACCAGTAATTAGCTTCTCCCTTCATTAGATAAGTTACAAAAGCCGTCTTTTGCTCTTCCGCCACTCGCGCAATGATGAATGCTTTCTCCATCTCTTTCACCCATGTTTGGGCTTCAATCGGATCCTTGGTTCCCTTAAATCCCGACGGCCCTACCGCTTTAAAATCCTTGAAGTTAGCCAATCTATCAGCTGACTGTTCTCTCGCTCTTCCTCTTGCTGGAGCCCTATTTTCCATAGCTTCGGCTATCATATCTGCAAAATTCTGCATTGGGTCCGCTTGACCTCCTTCGTTATTCACTGACTGTTCTTCTCGTTGGTTTCGATTCTGTCGTCTAGGCGGCATGATCTGATTTAAATAAAAATCTTATATTAATTCTCTTTCTCTACACAAATTCTTAACACAATAAGAATTCAACACATAATTCTCATATAATTGCATATTCATTCAAATAGCACATAATACATATAGTACTTAACATATTTACTATCCCTTTTAAAATCATATCAGGATTAATAACACAACTTTACACAAAAAGTTGTAATTCTCCATTCACACACAGTTATTACCAGTTCGTCAAACTTACCACACTTATGAGTTCAGGAACTTGCCAGAATTATATGAGTGTATGAACTTATCCTAGTCAGACCTTTGACATCCATTCGCTGAGGGGTTCAAAACATTTCATATAATTATGAGTCATTAACTTACCATAAGTATGAGTTTTAAGAACACACAAATTAATCTTAATCTTATATTCATATAGAAAATAAAGATTTCATTCATAAAACATGTATATATATATATATGCTTAAACATCGTTCTCGATATTACAACACTTAATATCATAACTTCTACCCAAAAGATACTATTACAAACATCTAAGTTGTCTATCGACCACTCCCTTCACCAGTCCTCTTCTTGATGGGACACTTGTTGAATCCGTGGCCTGTCTGCCCACATGAAAAACACTTCCTCAAATTTGGCTTAGGACAATGCAGAGAAATATGTCCTTCCTGCTTGCAGTTGAAACAGACATTCTTCCACATCATGCATTCTCCTACGTGAGTCTTCCCACACTTGCTACATGCTTGCTTCTTCTTCGGGCTTGACTTTTCAGAATTAAGGCTATCTTTTTCCCTCTTTCTCTTCTTCTTGTCCTTCTTGCTGGTTCCTTCAGATGATCCACCACCTTCAGCCTTCATTATGTCCACCTGCGCCTTGAGCTCGTTCCTTTCTTCAGTCATTTCGCGTAACGCTCGCTCCGTCTTCCACAGTTCCTCCAAGAGAAACACTTTGCTATGGAGTTCTTGAACCTCTGCAGATTCGTGATTTTGTTCTCCAACTTTGACCTTGTTCTTTAACTTTACCTTAGCTGGCTCAGACTCTGCCACCTCATCTTCACTCAGATACATCTCAGGATAATCGTCATGATCGCTCCCAAGATTAACCATTGGTTCATCTTCTCCCACCTTCTCCACTGATTTGCTTTGCGTTGGCACCTCGGCTTCTGGCACCGGTGCGACAGCTTCTAGCATCTCCGCACTCTTTTAATCTTCTCCAGACATCCTACAATCAGTTTAAATAACTTGATTAGTACTTTACTAGTATAAAATTCTCACACTATGTGACCACTTATCTCACTATTGATATACTTCGGCAATCTCTCACTTAGAACTCTAAATGAGTTTTCTCTATCTCGCGTATGGTTATAATCCTAGGGTTTTCCCTCACCCCACTTAAGGTTTATAACCTACAGCTCTTCTACCAACTGGTGACACCTTGGTCACTACAGCTCTAATACCAACCTGTGACACCTTAGTCACTACAGCTCTGATACCAACCTGTGACACCCCCAAATTCGAGTTACCTGACCCCCGAGTTTGGCGTTCACGATCCACAATATAATACCATTTAACTACACATTCATATATAAATAGGATTACATAAGTCATTAACATATATTGTTAATACATAAGTCCCAGGTTTTCTAACCTTAACATTACAATCATACCCTTTAGATTATACAAAAAGGGTTTACAATACAACATAATAATAATACTGTTCATTATAACTACTCCAACATCTTGCCTTTGCTTTTGTTCTTCTTTGACCCGCTGGCCTCTTCGTTCCTAGCTGAAATGTTTTATTCATAGCAAGGGTGAGCAACAAGTTTGCCCCGCAAGTTAAGACACATAATAAAGGTATATGAATCAACAAGAATAAACTATCTATTTTGATATAATGAAACCAAAGTTCGGGGAACTTTGAAATAGCTGAACAAATCGTTAATCAATAACAAGTCTTCTCGTATTCTAGGCAACGTAATAATCTGATAATGAAAGAGTACAACGCTTTCAAAGTTTCTACGATATTCTATTGAATAAACAAGAATTAATTCTACACAATAACAAAGTGGAATATTTTCCAGATTTATGCTGAGTGATCTCACCAGATCTTTGAACTTATTTTCTCGGGTATCTATCAAAGATTTACTTTGATACATACACAGGAGTATCAGATAACCATAAAGATTAAATCATACCCCTCAGCAAGTACTTAGAGCCGGCCAACTTCTTGTACCCTATATTATGCATAATACTTAACAGCGCGTAATGGTCGAATATACGACCTAAAATGTTCCCTTTATATAAAAGGTTGTTCTTCTCAGTCTCAGAATCAAGAATTTGATTTAACAACGAAATAATGTGATTTCAAATTCTATTTACTTATCGATCTAACCGAAACAATTGGCATCGATCTATCAATAACAATTGATTTCTCTTCTCGTATTTATCAAGTTCTAACAAATGTTCGTCTAGCCAGAATAATTAGCTAAGACATTTCTCAATATAATTTGATAATAAACAGGAATTATCTGTACTGTCAATATTAGTTTCTACAGCTATAAATATCTAACAACAGTAATTCTACGAATATATATTTTTCGAATCAGTAATTCAGTTTGAATTATTAATCATGCACTAACTGCGAATAATCAACAATAAATTCTCTAGACATGGTATAATTATCAATAATTAACCATTAAAATAATTGAATAAATATAACTCAAGGTTGAGTTAGGAAACTTGCCTTTCGCGTTGATTACAGCTACACAATATAATTAACTGCGTTCGTAAGACCTATAATCAACAATGTCGGTCTCACAATTAGCACAATCATTCACAACACACAATACTATAATTTACAGTTAAACTTCTCCTAGGCACATTACCACATAGCCACATTAGTGTTTATAACCTATATAAACACTTAACAAGTCTAACTAGTTTGGTCTGGTTGGACTTCGATCTATTTTCGGTGTTCTGGTCACCCTATCTGACAATTAGCACATTAATTGTCAATTAAACTTGGTCTCTAAGCTTCAATATTATTTTAGATAAGTCAAATATCATTTATAATATTTTCCGGAAGCTTTTAATAATTTATAAACAATTATTATAATTTATAATAATTTTTCAAACACTTAAAAATCATTTTTAAATGATTTAATTATCAAATAATCTTATCATTATTAATATTTAATAATATAAAAATATTAATAACATACTTGAAAAAATATTAAAGTTATTATTAATAACTTAAAATATTTTTAAATCATCAATATTATACTTAAATGATTATTAAAATAATTAAAATCATTTTTAAATCATCACCATTAATATTTACATATTAATGTAATTATTATCAAAATATTAAAAGTCATTAATTATAACTTAAAATACTTTTAAAATATTTTTCTCATTTTTAAATGATTTTTAATTCAATAAAATCATTTTTAATTTATTTATTTATTTTAATAAATAAATAATCTAATATCATTAATATTAATTTATTAATGAGAATTCTCCAAAAATATTGAAAATTATATTTTATAATTTAAAATATTTTCTAACACTTTATTCTTAATTAAAATGATTTTTAAATAATTAAAATCATTTTTATCTTATTTATTTAATTTAATAATCAAATAAATCTAATATTATTAATATTAAATTATTAATGAAAATTCTCCAAAAATATTAAAAGTTACATTTTATAACTCAAAATATTTTTAAATACATTATTCTTATTTAAAATGATTTTTCATAATATTAAATCATTTTTCTTTAATTTATTTAATATACTAATTAAATAAATTAAAAATCATTAATATTCAAATAATTATAAATATTAATGAAACATATCTCAAATAGTCAGAAATTATTTTTCATAATTTAAAATAATTTTTAAAACCATTTTTGGTAATTTTTATAATTTATTTCTATTTTTTTATTAATTTCCAGAAAAATCAGAAATTAAAAATAATTAATCCGTCGCTATAGGCCTTTAGCGACAAAAAGCGTCGCTGTTGGTGTTCTTGAGCTCAAGAACACTGACAGCTTAGCTTAACAAGGGTCATGGTTTGACCACACTTAAATCACAGTTGGATCACGTTCTGAGCTATCTTACACTTTGATCATGTAGTAGGAATGTAAGAATTCAATTAACAATCCTTATCTAAGTCATATCACATCATAACAAGAAGATCTGGCCACCTAAAGTCATTTTCAGACTACTCCTGGGTTTTCCAGAAACCCAGGCAGTTCGAGTGGTGAGTTTCATGCTCGATTAACTCTATGTTCTGCTCACCAAATGATCGATATCAAGGTTCAAATGTATAGTACTTGTGTCAAGGAACATTAATATAACAACAAATAAGTCCGAAAACAACAAAATCACAATATAAAGTTCGGTCAAACATGGTCAGAAAGTTCGTGCAAAACATTTTCTGGAATTTCCAGAAATTCAATTCGTGGCCGAATGGCCTACTTTGACTACCTGCCACGATCGATATATTTACTGATTTAATGTTATACAAGCATGGGTCTAGAGTCCATCTTATAGGCTACAACATGGTTACAAACACAACATCAGACAACCTAACACCTGTCAGATCCGGACCTCACAAAAAGCTGTCAGACTCGGATTTAGCCTTTCTGGGTTGCCCAAAATTCTATTGGTCATGCCCGGTCAACGGGTTTTGACCGTTAATAACTTCCAATCCAGACATCAAATGGCTATACTACGACTTGCAGCTTACAGCACACATACAAGGCTACATGTAACAACTTTAAAACAACAAAAATAGTAAACACATAAAGATCTAGAGCGACTGACATTTCTTGTCAGACCACTAAAAATGTTCAAGAACATATTTTAAAAAAAAAACATTTTAAGGCACTTTGATGCTATGGATTCATGATAGATCATCATACATCTTCATAAAACATCCATTAGCAAGATTCTAAACACAAAAACACAAAAAATTTCTTAGCAACATGGATCAAAAGTAAAATTAAGTTTATACCTTCTAGCTTTTAAATCTTGATCTAAGCTCTCCAATATGTTATTAGATGATCTAGGAACTGAAATTGGGACTGAATTACTTGCTATTTTCGGATATGAAGAAAGAGAGAGTTAGTGAGAGCTAGGTTAGAAAATAAGGCAAATGTAGTAACTTTCTCTCTCTAAATCTCTTATATAATGCTTGATTTGTTGCTAGACTTGCAAATTTCGGCTGGTAGCTGATATTAAACACTCACCAAGTCAATGTGGTGGTTCACCAACTAAAGGTGTTGGTGAATTATGCAAGTTACCATTTAAAGAAAGTAAAAAAGGTATTTTGGTCATTTACAAAATAATTTTAATGGCAATCTTGATAAATGCACAAACCCTTAGGGTTTAGGATTTAGGGTTTGGGTTAGGATTTAGGGTTTGAACCCTTTAGGGTTTAGGGTTTAAACCCTTTAGCTTTGCAATTTAATTTCCAAGATTTTCAAATTTCGGTTTCCAAAATAGAAAATTAATAATTTCAAATTACAATTAGGATTCAATAATTATATTTATATTTCCTAATCATAAAATTCAATCTTGCTAATTAGAATTAATATTCCTAATTAAAATTACTTAATTTAGCAATTAGGGTCAAAATGGTCATTAGGGTTTATAACCCACGAATTAGGGTTTTAATTAGAAAAATTAAAATTTCTAAAATACAATTAGGATTTGTAAAATAGAAATTAACATAACAAAAATATAATTAGAGTTTTCTAATTATATTTAAGTTTAATACGCACATTAGGCTTGCCAATTAGGATTAGAGTTTCCTAATTTAGGGTTTAGGATTCCCAATTTTAAAATTAGGGTTTTTCGACTTTCGATTAGGGTTTCCAACAGTACGTTAGGGTTTCCAATCCTGAGATTAGGGTTTCTAATCTCTTATTAGTGTTTATAATTTTAAACCTTATCCGATCAATCATTGATCAAAAATTCTATACAATATAAACACATACTCATTAATATAATTATTTTAATTATATTTTCTATCGAATTCCCTATCCGGACTTAGGGTTAAGATGTTAAGCACAACTCTACTCTAATTTTATTAGTCAATACACAAATTGACCTTCTCGATACACGTATCACCGATACTTGTCACATAAATGATAATTAATATTAATATTAATTAAAAAAAATTATTCGCAAATTTTGGATTATTCGAAATCTCGGGTTATCACATCCAAGATCGTTGTCTTCTGTTCACTTGATAGCTACTGCGTAAGCTGACTTTCCTTGGTCAAGTTCTGAAGTCTTCTTTGGATCTCCTTGTGGAAGACTTCATCACGAATGGCCTTACACCTCAATCTTGATGCTGATTGGGTTGGTGATGAGATCTTTTGTTAGCCTGCATGCCATTCGTTGAGTGCTCTCTGGTTTCCTTAGATGTAGCTTTCAACCTGAACCAGAGGCTTCGTTCCTTTGGATATTCTGGGAGTGCTCATTTGTTGAGAACCGTATATGCTTTACGATTCTTCCTTGGCACTGTGAGCACTTCTGTTGAGGTCGTAGTTCTGCACTCTACGATTCAACTTCGGCTGGTGCAGACACTACGATCCCGAGATCAGATCTTGACACTCTACGATTTCTGCCTTGTGCTTGTTGTCTTCATCTGATCTTGCTTGACTACGATCTCTGCATATAATCAATAGACTCTACGAACTCAGAGTGTGATCTACGATCCTTGACTTGGCTTTGGCATCAGTAGACTCTACGACTCTGAGTGTAGTCTACGTTTTTGTCTTGGCTTCGACAGATGACTGGTCGGCTTGTAGGCAGGATGTCTCTACTATTCTGAACATAACTTCCTCAGCACACTACGATCCCGAGGAAGCTCTACTCGATACACTACGATCCTTCTTCGTTTCCCCTAGCAGTCTACGAACTCCGAGATCTACTATCTTGCATACTCCTATTCTGCCTCGATAGCTCTCGAGTTAACCTTGACTCACCTGGCAGACTACGACTTCTGGTGCAGTGCTCGACGATCAGACTAGCCTATCTATTACATCATAAGATCAACCTGACAAGCTTGATCTTTCTATATTTATAGTCCTTGTATATCATTTCTTTTTAAGGACTTTACAAAGTTGTTTTGCTTATGTAGGATCAACCTAACATATTTGATCAATTCATTCTAAGTCCATGTACATATACTTCTATTATCTATCAAAGGACTTTACAGCTTTTCTTAATGCAAGCATACTTGCATATTATCCATTCATATATATATAGATATATCATAATCAAATCATATATAAATAGGAATCGCATTCACATGCTTATTCCTGACAAAATCAAATCCTCAATTCAACGATCATAAAAATTGTTACAAAAAATAACTCTAACAAATAATTTTCTAAAATCAAATACTCATCGATACAAATACTAACATTGTAATCGCATCTCATATAAGATCATTTCTTATCTGTACAAAGTATAACTTTATTCACCTCAATGATTAAATCACAATTCTTAACTAATATCATTACTCAATCACCTTAATAAATTATTCCACTTTCCTCAAATCAACTACAAATCGAAAAGAAATCGAAAGTTAGTCAAAATAGAAACCAACCAAACAGAGAACAAAATCGAGTTGAACTCCTACGTCTACCCAGTGATTTACCCACAACTCACATGTCAAACCTAAATAGGTTTACTACAAGAAAGAACCTAAGCTCTGATACCATCTCTGTAACACCCCCCTCCCGAAAAGGAAAGGGAGGTCACGTGCAAAGCATAACAAACCTCAAAATAAGTAAACAGAGCACTAATAACTTCAAAATATTAAAATTGGTGATCCATTATTAAAGTACTAACTCTCATCACACTAGCCCTGAATCACCCCTGCAAACCCGCCGGAAGAAAAACACAGTATGAGCCAATTGTCCAGTATGGATACAGATATAGCAAAAGATATACAACTGATATACGAAAATAACTGAGACAAAATACTAAACAAGCCTCAAGTGCAAATACGAACGAAAATATAATATCCAAAGATCTGAATGGAATATAGCTGAATCAACATAATTGACGAAACTAATAAAAGAATAAAGAAATAACGAACTGAAGTAACTAACTCAATGACTTGAATTGAACAGAAACCAACAAAACTAATCAAATAAAATAATAGGCCGAAACAAATGGTTGGAGTTATTTCATACCGATTGAGCTTAGAAATATACCTTACCACGCAGGCAAGTCAAAACAATGCCACACAGGCAAGTCAAAATCATGCCACACATATAAGTCAAAATAATGCCACACAGGCAAATCACACATTGGACCGCGAATCCAAATGTATACATATCGAATAGGTGTGTTTGGCACAACATCATAAATCTGCAGAACAAAAAACTAGGGTTAACCCATACACCTCCCACAACAAAACACCAAATGGCCCACTTCCTCCAGAACCCAAAACGGAGACGCCGTGGACTAATCACACAGCCACGAAAAGTGTCATGCCTCTCGTGCTAAGACGACATGCATGTGGTACCCCCACAGGTGGTTATAGCTCAGGTATACCCTACGGTATATTCTAACAAAAATATCATGTCACAACACATGCGACATAATACTAACAAAAGGGTTCTATATGTACATGTTGAACCAAATCAAATTATAGTCACAATATCTCAAGAAGAAGGTAACAACATGTACCGCTCTATAATTATCAAAAATAAATACTAAACATGATAACCTAATTGAAAGAGTACAAATACGAGCCAATGTATCAACTCCAAAATAAAACTAATATATGAATTTCACAAGAACAATTATGTTAAAGAATAACGAAATTTGAAATAAGGGACAAAACGAACAAATCAAAGTTAACAAGAATGTCGCTGAAAGAGTACGGAATTCGTACCTGATACTTCCAAACCATTTATACCACACTCCACAATGTTACCCTCAAATGCCAACGATATCAAATACGAAACGTTATTCGCAACCTAAACATATTCACCTCAAATTAAAAATAATCCAAACTAATAATTCCAAAATAATTCATAATCTATTTAATATGTCTTTAATCATCGCCTTTTATCAATTATTAATACTCCAAAATTTATATTCCAAATATAACTCTTTAAATTCTCTCTGTCCGAGCTAATTAAACAAAAAAAAATTAAATTAATAATTTATGAGCTAAATTACTAATTACTAACTTCTTCTTTTTTTTTCTTTTTTTTATATTAAGACTCATACATTCCATGGATTTTATAATACCAAAATAATTCACCGAACTCAAAATATCACACCGCCAAATCTCCTCAATCTGATCTATATAATTATCAAATTAATACAATACTATTAATTAAATTACTAACTTATTAAATTTATTCTTTTTATTTTATAAATCTAATAATTTTAAAATAGAAGACATAATATATATATTCTGTAGTATATTTATTTATAATTATATTATTATTTAAAAAAATATCAATTATGACACTACATGCAAAATCACATTAATTGATTATACGGATAGAAAATAGTGTGTTAGACTAACCTCATATAAGTGGGTAATACATAAATAATAAGGGAGCCAACACGTTTTACTAAGTGCCAATAAAAATGAATTTACTATTAGTTCAGAAGAAAACAAAAGTTTGCATGGATGCTTGCCTTTTCATAAATAATTCATATTTCATAGTCCTGTGTCAGAGTCAGGTGCCTCCATTCAGAAAACAATTACTGAACCTTATATGTATACATGTTATGTACATGTTGATCCTGCACTAATCATCAACTTCATGATCTCATACACTCCATATTTCGATTACAAATTAAGACTATATTAACTAATCAAACGACATAATAAATTCTTAAAACAGATTATAAACACCACAATAAAATAGATTATAATCAGTAACAAAGTAATTATTTGTATAAAAAAAATCCAATAATTACCTTTTAGAGATGCGATTTTGTTGAATATAGTCTCATAATCTTCTTCTCAATTTTTTTTTTTATTTCACAACCTCTCTTCCGCCTCTTTCTTTTCTCGCTGCGCCAAAATCCTCTTATGTTGTTTAGTCGATTAGTATTAGGAAGGAATTTAACCTAATATATTACTCCTATTCCAATTTGGTTTTTAAACTCATCACCTTAATTTGGGCTCAAATAGTTTAACAAGCCAAAACTTTAATACTTAAAAATTTGTTTGACCCAATTAATTTAAATACCCAAATTAATGTAACCACATACTTATTAGCCCAAATAAATTAAATAACAAGTTTGACTCAAATAACAGAAAAAGTCCAAATAATAAGTTTTAAGAATATAATTTATTTTTATTTTTTTACGGGTATTACATTACCTCCCTCTTAAAAAGGATTCCGTCCCCGGAATCAAAAGATTGAACATACCTAATTATCAGAAAGATGCGGATACTCCGCTCGAATAGACTCTTCCATCTCCCAAGTGGCTTCCCGCTCCGAATGATTTTACCACAAGACTTTAACAAAAGGAATTATCTTCCTCAATTTTAATTTAATCAGTTATTTAATTATCTACTAAAAGAATTTAATTTTCCAAACAAAACAAGGAAAGAGGGAAACAAAATCATTTACCTTTTCTAATTTAAATACAATTGTATAAAATAAAATTAATTAATATTTAATTATATATAAAAAAAATATGGGTTATTACACTAAAAACACCCACCAACTCATTAAGCTCCCATGCACATTAACTCATTAATCTTGCTCTTAATTTCCACCACCACCTTCAATACTAGTACTACCAACTCGCTCAAATTTACAACTTCTGAACAAGACTCTAATATTTTTGATCAAAAGATCTACTTCTTCTTTTCTAACATTTCGAAAGAAATGAACCCTTGCGCTCCGCAAGGAGCAAACGCAACGTCCTTACAATTGTAAAGAAGTCTGCCAGCAATTGTTTTAGGCCTGTTTGAGAAAATCAGGTCATGAGTTTTAGAGTATTTTTGAGCCATGGACTGAAGTGAAAGGTGTATGTTTATACCAAGTTGGTGAAGGTTTCCAATAATGGGAAGCTTTCGGGGAGAAGGTAGTACACTTTTCTGGGTTGTTTCCAATAGCAAAGAGAGGAATGAGGGATGGAATATCATTATTAACGTATACTTGGACGTGGCTGAAGTCCAAAACATGTACTCTTGCCATAGTATGTTATTTCCTTTTTAAATTATAAATATAAGATGTATTATCACCATTTAGATGAGTACGTACTTGTCAATTTACTTTATCAAGTTGAAATACACCTTACTTGCGTTAAGATCAATCAATTGATATACTCCATTCCTACTTAAAAAAAAGATAACCAAACATATAATTTTTTTTATATTTAAAAGAATAAATTAAAAGTATAAAAAATAAAATGTAAGTATGTCATTTTGTGAGATATATTAGTATAAAAAATATAAGTACTCCTCACTTAATATTGTGGGACCACTAAAGGTAAATTTAGAACTTTTAACTTTCTTTTCTCTACTTTATTTTTCTTAATGTGTAAAAAATATATTTTGCTCATCTTATAATATACGAAAGTTTTTTCCGTATAAAATCATAGATCATTTAACAACGGAATCTTTTGTAGTAAATTTATTAAGAAATTGTTACTGAAAAGCAACTTTCGTTGCAAAATTCGCCTGATTAGCAACGAAAAGATCCCTTTTTTTAGCCAATGAAAATAAAATTCGTTACGTTTGATATACATTTGCCAACGATATTTGTCGTTGCTGAACAATATAAAAATTATTACCTTAACTGGTTTTTGTTGCTGATTGTATTCTTTTTGACAACGATGTTCGTTGCTATATGTACAATAAAATAACCGTTCATATATTAATTTGCAACGAAATTATTCGTTGTCGTTGGTTTTGTTATGGATAATTATTATCAATTAACAACGATACTGTAACAAAAGTTGTTGTCAATAATTAGCAGTGACACTATATCGTTACCAAATTCATTATTAACAATCTTGTTATGTAACGAATATCGAAATTATTTCACAAACAAAATAAATCATGGCTCAATGACCCCATAACAAATTATGCCAGAAATACAAAAACCTCAAATATTATTAACTAAATCATCCAATACATAATCATTCATCATCTTTACAATCAAATAATCAAATATCTATTATAAAAGAATAGTCTATACTACCGAAGAAACCAGATGAAAAACTTCAGTCTTGTCAAGTCAAGCTTTAGAATAAATATATATGCATCATCTTGACAATGAATCTGGACAATAATTGGGGATAACTTCCTCAAGAAGTAGAGTTGCTTCCTCAATTATATCAGTGAGCATGGTGGCAGTCTTACAAGTAAGATTTAGATCAACAAGTAGATCATAAATATATGGCCCAGGCTTGGTGAAACCCAATTCTTTGGATTCAATTTGAATTTCAAAAATTCGCTTCTCAAGCTTTAGAAGAAGTGCTAGTAAGAAACTACAAATGCGCATAGAAATGATTATCATACAATAAACTACAAATGAGCATAGAAATGATTATCATACAATAAAATGTGTTGATACTGCTATGACTTGGAGAAAGCTAAACAATAGACAATGTAGTGAAACATATAAGTAAGACAGTGACAGTAACAATATCGATATATATACCTGGTCGCCACCCTGATGCTGTGAAGTAAAAATTTGCTTCTCAAGCTTTAGAAGAAGTGCTAGTAAGAAACTACAAATGCGCATAGAAATGATTATCATACAATAAAATCAAAAGCATTTAAAATTTACACCATATATATCTCAGTGTCTATGCTTCATAAAGCACCCCAATCAGATGGGATGTATTAACAATTTTTCACAGAAGAATAAAATTCATCCGAAGAATTCCCTCATCCACATGATGAAGATAATGCAGATGATTATCCAGGAAAGGGAAAAGCATACACATCAAGTGATAGCCAATTAAATGAAGGCAACAAAGACTCGAGGATGAAACAAAAGGAAACTTGACAAGCTTATTATCTAGCACAAGAAATAACACAAAAACAAATAAATAGACTGAATACATTATTTCTTTTCTAAAACATGTACATCTACAGGCTTTAAATTTCAAGATTGTGTGCTCATGATGCATAAGTTTCCTAGAGATACTCTACAATGGCAAATATTGATTGTTTGGTATTTTAGTTTATCAGTTTTTTCTTATGTCAAAAAAAAAATGGTGTTTTTGTTTATCATACGTTCCTAAATATCATTCAGTGGCATTTCCTCAAACACCTTAAATGCATAATAGTTTATAACCATCTTAATGGGGTATGTATACATGAACCCCCAATCAAATATAAATTGCTTTAAACAATAAGTTGAACACAGACATGTCTGCAGATCGATGGCTTCCCTACTACTCGTAGGCTTGGCAGTTTACATGTTCCAGTAAAGCTGCAGGAGACAGATTTCACTAATAATCTGAAAGTTTCAGACAATGCAAAGCATCAACGCTAATTCTGGACCTGGCATTACAGAAGAGAGAATGTCAGCTGAAGTTACTAATGGAAGAGACGACTTCACTAAATGTTTCTTCAGATTAGATAATAGACAGCAATCAAAATGCACAATGTTTACATATGAATCAATTATTGCAAGAAAAGGAATCTTGACTATTCAATTTTGTGTTAACATAGCAGTCAAGTGCCAATTGGTAAGGGACCTCAGTAGGAAGAGTTGGATATTACCCATAAGAAATAAAAGGAAAGAATACCAATGTAAGAATGAAGCATGTCTCCTAAAAAATGCAATAAAGAAACTTAATAATTACCTGAAATTTGGTCAAAGCTTCATTGAGGTAGAGCCATATATGGTTGTGCAATTTACTTGCACAGTTCTCCATGACTCACCAAAATTCCTTTGGTACTCATCTATTAATTGTCAAACATTTGATATGGGATTAGGTCATAAAGTTTAATTGTTTGGCACATCTCTATGCTTATCATTTATGACAATAAAAGAGGTCAACACCCTCCAAACACCTAAATCAGTGTAGAGTGGAGAAATGTTTTGAAGTATATTTTATATACTTTTTACTTTCTTATGTAGAATGAAACCTCGTCCTTCCTTTAATCTCCTGTCATTCATTTAAAATAATTACTTGATTTCTATCAATAAATATAGACCACAAGCTTATTATCAGCATTACTTATAGTAATATGAAAATACTCTAATATACAAAATTTACTCAAGAATCTTTATATGTAGACATAGCCACAAGTGTCGAGTAACATGACAACCTTTAAAGACAAAGATAGTTGGATCAAGAAACTGGAGCACAGGTAAAAAAAATGTGTATTTTAAACCGATAAATATAATCTTGTACTCTTGTTTATTTTGTTTAACCATGACAACCTAAAACAAAAGCCATATCTGAAAATTTTCCCTAAACAATTTAATTGAATTATAAGTGAACAGGTTTCCTGTCACACATAAGAAAAACAAATAGGTATTGCTACAGTAGCAATAGTGTATACAACTTTGTTTAAACCACTAATTTTGTTCTTTTACAAATTAAAGTTTCAAGTCTATTGTCAGAAAAAGACCATGGTTGTGTATCTCAAAAGATATCTGCAAGATCTGCCAAGCCTTTCTCTTAATGTACATAACAAAAGAAACAAAAATTGGAAAGCCAACTAAAATGCACATGTACTGGTGTTAAAATACAAGTGGCTCCAATAATATAGTAAAAAGATAAAGATATTGACTCACCTGATTGAGCAAAGAAAATGCACTTCGAACTGGGTAATGATCATTCATAAATCCCAAGGCACAAAGACCATTTTTATTATAAGAATGCAACTTGTACTATCAACCAATAAAAAAACAGATAAACATAAGAGCTTTTAACTTTAAATGGATTAATAACATATCAAACAGAACATGTCAAATCTCTAATGAGGTCCACGGATTAATAACATCTCAAATAGAACATGCCAAATCTCTAATGAGGTCCACAAAATATTAATAACATCTCAAACAGAACACTTGGTAGAATTCATAAGCCATAGATCACCTTAAATCAAACCTAGATATCTTTAAATCCTTGGTCTAAAACCCTAAACCCTTAACAATTGCTTCCTTCAAATCCTAAAACATGAGTAAGAAAACCATATATATGAACATAAAGTAATAATATCTATACAGATTATGTGGCATCTCAAACAAGCAAAATGAAACAACTTTCATTACCAAAATTTGAGAAATTTTGATTAGATAAAACTCCCCCAGAAGGTCCTTCTTAATCCAATTTAGATAGACTACAAAAATAACATAAAATGATAAAATAAGCCCAAGCTAAAAAATTTCTATATTCCGTATCATGTTCACTTTTCTTGTAGCCAGGACCTTAAATTCTTCTTAGCATTAATAAATTTGATTCATCTTTTGAAACTGTAATAGATATGTTAAGAAACTTCTGCAAAGATATGGTAAAATCCATGACAAGAGAATCAACATTAAAATGATTAGTCAAACAAAAATTTGTGTGAAGATGCAGAGTTTTACATAAATTTTACTTAACAAGAAATTCGCTAGTGCTATTTACTTGAACAAGAAATTCGCTAGCGCTATATACAGAACGGATCTAAAGCATATATACCTCTTAAATAGCATACATCTCTTAAATAGCATACCTTTATTCAAATTACGTCGTTTTGGAGATTCTTTTTTAAAAAAATAATATTAAAATAGAGCGGTTTCACTTGCTTTCCTTTTTTTCATCGCTATAGCATAGAAAGCCGGTTTTTTATGCTATAGCGACGAAAAAACCGTTGCTATAGCCGGTTCGCTCCCTCCAATTCGTTGGAGAGAGCCGGACTATATATATTTTACAAGAAACAAAAGGAAGAAACATTGGTGTCATGTGGAGTATTTAATATTTGACCAAGGTCGGGACGGACGTACAATTAGTGTTAGGAATTGATATTTACATACGTAAAACTGTTAGTTCCACAAAGTTATCTTTATATGAATTTTTAAGTCGGATCCATTCTCATGTGACAGAGTATCTAGTGGAAATATCAATTCCCTTGATATTTAGTGTTGACGTATAATTTTAGATATTTTTAAATTTAAAATTGAGATAATTTATTAAAAAGTATACATAATAAAATTTAAAAAGAATAAAAAATTTAGATAATATATAATATTTATTTTTACTCTAATTAAATTTTTTTACAAAAAATCATATTAATTTTAAGTTCAAAAATTTATTAAATTAATAATAATCAAATAATATAGAGAGAGAGGGAGTACTATATTATGAACCGCTTAGATCTCTGTAGCATCTGCATTAAACGACAACTATTCCATTAGCCTTTGGGTTGAGTATTCAAAAGAACACAAAATAAAAAATAAAGGATTAATTACATATTTTAGTATATTTTTAAAAATAATTACAATAATGGTACATCTATAAAATAATTACCAAAGTAATACACTTTCTCATATTTATTTACAATATTAGTACAATTAGGATTCCTTAATTTGGGAGAATATTATTGCAATTAGGCTTCCTTAATTTAGGGGATTAGTATTGGTGGTTTACTGTGTTGAAGGCAAACTGTAACAAAATGAGTTTTGTGCGCAGCAGTACGAAGAAAGTTCAAACTTGCATTTTGGTATTACAGCGACAAAGAAGGATATCTCTCAGTACCCAAAACTGCTTTCTCTTGTTTCTCGATTAATATATCGTCGTTCCGATTATCTTCTTTACCTTCGTAAGCTTCGTATATGATCTTCAATGACGCTCTCATATTCCACTCAACAAAAGAGTCGGCGTAGAATGGGTTTGGATCATACTCAGATCCCAAATTCGTATCGCATGAATCCCAAATGTGATTATCATAATTATAATCATCCGTTAGTTGTTCTTGTTCCTGTTGTTGTAGTGGTAATCATCATATTCTCTCTTTCACCCACACCAAATTGGCAGTTCAAACTTGCATATTGTCAAAGAGATGGCAGCACATCTGGGCAACTCTTCCCCATCTGAATTTGTACCAGATTTTGATTAGTTTGGTTGTCGTTGTACTGTCCTTCTGAATTGTGTTTCATACTTTGGTTTTTGTTGGATATCCATAACTATTTGTTATGGTTAGTGAGTCTGTAATGTTTATTGGAACTTATGTAAATAGGATTACATATTTGATTATATTACCAGTGATTTGACATTGTGTGTTTGTTCGTATTTGTTACTTCTAAGTTGTGTCTGATACATTATTTGAAAGGTGCAGTTGATAACCAAACATGCATAGAAGAGTAACCCTTTTATTTTTTGGTAATAACCAAATAGTTACAAGCTTGTATCAGGACATATATCAAGTGTTAAATGTACATGTGAGAGTATACATGGGTTGCCTAAATTGGGTTGGATATACAAGTTATTTCTTTTTTGGTTACCATTAATACATGTTCTGGTTACTTTCATATAACTATTTGGTTACTTCTTTATTATGTTTTGGTTACTATTATCTTATGGTTTGGCTACTATTATTGTGCCCTCAATGTGAGATTTTGGTTACTTTTATTTTTTATTTTATTTTTTATTCTGGTTGATATGTAATTATTTAGTATACATGGATTACCTAAACTAGGTTTTATTACATGATATTTCTGTTTTGGTTACCATTAAAACTTGTTCCAGTTACTATCATATAATTATGTGATTACTGTTTTATTATGTTACATTATGGTTAATGTTATTATTAACCAAATAGTTACAAGCTTGTATCAGGACAAACATCAAGTGTTAAATGTATATGTGAGAGTGTCCTATTTATATAGTTGATGTATACTAATGTGATAAAAATATGTAACTGCAAGTGCACAGTGTCAAATTGAAGAACTGGCAAGTACAGGTCGAACCCACAGAGACTAGATTAATTCTTTAATATATCCTTAATTAATATTTTAGACGAATTAGAAATAAATATGGTGGAGAAAATTTATTAACTAAATTATTCAAACTACTAATTAATAACGGAAACTATTAATGAGAAAAGATACATAGGAATCAGAATCCACCAAATATTAACATAATAAATACTTTCTTATTTCCTAAATCAATTCCCAAATTATTCTCCATTCCCTTTAAAAATAATGATTCATATAATTAATATGGGCAAGCATAAGTTATGAAAAATTCACAGATTAACTATAACTTATCAAAACCTCGCAATCAATATAAAAATCATATGCAATTTATGCGGAGGAAAATATGAAGGCGAAAATAATTAGGCATTAATTTTGGAACGGAAAGAAAATATTATTATGAAATACTTAGTTTCATCATAATCCTAGGTATTAGAAATTTAGCTAGCCATGAAATTAAAAACAAAAATAAATAATATTAGTACTACAATTCGCATGAAATAAAAACAATAATTAAAAAGAGAATTTCTATTATATAAATAAAAGAAAGATACAAATACTCCCTGACAGTAGTTTCGCACGTGATTGGAATAAGAGAAAAAAATAAACTCTAAATATGTTACTCCCTTCTACACTAGTGAAGAACTAAGAAAAAGAAAATAATAAGTGGTGCCCTTCTTTCTAAAACAAGAAGCCTATTTATAGGGAAAATAACTTGGAACCCTAATTGAACTTGGACAGTTTTGTTTCCCATCAACTTCTCAAAAAAAAAATCTTCTAGATATACTTTCCCTTCTGTTGTTGAATTTAACTTGCACACCAAGATTATTCAACCTCTTTCCTACTCCTTGTAGGATTCTTCTTGGATATTCCTTATATGAATAAAAGCATTAAATATCCTTTGATCACCAAGATTTTGACTTTATTGCAACAAATATTAAATCCTACAAAATAAAATAAAACATATTAATTTAATAAACTAATATAATTAAAATGACAAAATTAGGGATAATTAAATGTATGAATTACGTGTCTATCAAATACCCCCATACCTAGCTTTTGCTCGTCCTCGAGTAAAATAAAAATAAAATAATATAAAAATTACACTACCCCATTTCCGTAGGAAACACGATTGCACTTAGCATGTGCAACAAGCCTTTAAACCCCAAGGTTACCCAAGTGGACGAGTTGTGTCTCGTGAGGGTTTGCAGTGAATATACCCACAAAATTTAAAAATATATTTTTTGGGTTCAACAAATTATGAAATTGAAAGAAAACTTCTAAATATTTATGGGCATTATACATAAGCAAGATTAAATTCAAAATTACACTTTCACCTTATCAAAAATACTCAATCTTTTTATTTTAGACACCATCCTTCATTAAATCAATTCCATGTGATGCATGCCTGTGTATATGATGTAACTCTTAGTAGGAATTTTTTCCATGAAAATCAAGCAAGCTCATTTTTTTTCTTTTCTTTTTTTTCCATTTTTTTCAATTTTGATTCTTGACTTGTGCAATGTCTCATTTTCTTAGGCTTTTCAGAGTTACCCATGTAGAGCGAGCGTTGGACCAATGACTCTCAAACCAGATGGCTTTAGGGCATTAGGTGTAGAGACACCCCTAAGGGCTTACTTACTCGAGTAACAAAGGCCACAAAATTAGACTAGTCAAGCTGCTTTTATCCATCACACTTTTCAGCGTGAATATCGATGCTTCCCGAGGCTTGGATACCCAGTTATTTCGTTTAATGGACATTGAAGCAGTTATTTATTTCTTCTTTTATTTTTCAACTTTTTTCAACTTCATTTTTTTCATTTTTTCTTCTTTTCTTTTCTTCTTTTATTTCTCTTTTTTTTTCTTTGAAATTACTTGAATCATGGTTTATACCCTACAACTAAGAATTAGTGTAAACGTGAAGTGCAAAAATGCTTGTGAAATCAATTTTAATCCGGATGGTGTTTTGAACTAAGATTTCGCATCTTATCAAAAATTTAAGAGTTCTAAATCTTTCAATCTTACTCATGAGTTTTGCTCCACAAACAGTTATTAGAATTAATCCAATGCATAAAAAGTCAAACAAAATTTTATTTTATTTTTTTTTATTTTTTTGTGTTTTTTTTTTACTATTTTTTCCTAAAAAGAGAATTAAAAAATAAAAAAAAATCTAATACAATAATACAAACAAACTCCCCCCATACCTAAATCATGCATTGTCCTCAATGTATGTAAATGAAGAAAAGAGAACAAAGGTGTGAAAAAAAATTATACCTTGTATGCGGGGCATTTGTTCTGCAAGAAAATGTGGTGAGAAAGAAAACAAATGTGCATATCAACAAATTTTATGTATCCTAAAAACTATGCGACTGTAAATGGTCAGGGATACAAACAGACAACCTAGAGTGGATTGCGTATGATTTTCAGGAGGTCTGGGTAATTGAAAATAGTTAGAATTTGCAACAGAAGAACAATTGTGAGCATACCAGACTGATTCTTTTAAAATTGAGTCAGAGAATGATAACGAAAAATGATGGTTCCTTTTGAAAAATTCTAACTTCATAAAATCTATCCAAACTTGCCATCCATATTTGTTACCATGGGGCACTAAAACATTTTTATCATTTTGAATAACTGTTAGACCAAGATGTTTAGACACCACTTGATTAACACATGCATTATCTGAAATGGAAGATATGATCTCATTATCTAAACATGGAAGATTATTATTGTCCACAACCTTTGGTTCATTTGTTAAATCACATTTAGTGTTTCTGGAAGGGGCGTCGGATGGACCCAAGGTAGACTCAAAATGATCATAAGAGGATTGAAGGTCAATTTGATTCTCGTGAAAATGCTCAAAATGTGTCAAACTTGATTCAACTATAGGTTCCAATCTTGAATAAGATTTTTGGGCTGTGGAGTCCAACATCTCATTGACCTCATTCAAGTATTCAGTTTCATCCCAATTTTGACCAAAATGATTTAGACAAAAGTTAATAATTTCATCTTCCCCCACAAGCTCATTTCCCGACATTTGTTGAATCATGTTCACTTCAACGGACTGGTCAAACAAATCACTAGGTTGCTCTCCCACATTAAATACATTTAAGTCAATTGTCATGTTCCCAAATGTCAATTTCATTAGTCCATTTCTACAATTGATTAACGCATTAGAAGTTGCTAGAAATGGTCTACCTAAAATGACAGGAATTTGACTCTTGGGATTGGCAACAGGCAGGGTTTCAAGGAGAATAAAGTCAACAGGGAAGACAAAATCACCAACCTTAATGAGTACATCTTCAACTATTCCTTTTGGTACTTTAACAGAACGGTCAGCTAGTTGGAGTGTGACACTTGTCTTTTTTAACTCCCCTAAGCCTAAGGTTTGGTACACAGAAAATGGTAACAGGTTCACACTAGCTCCTAAATCAAGCAAAGCTTTTTCAATTAATGTGTCACCTATGATGCATGAAATTGTAGGACAACCAGGGTCTTTATACTTCACAGGCACTTGACATGACAAGATAAAACTAACATGGGCTGTTAGAAAAGCTTTTTTAGGAACATGAGTGGTTCTTTTATGTGTACACAAATCTTTTAGACATTTATCATATGATGGAACTTGTTGAATGGCATCTAGAAAAGGAATATTAATTTTAACTTGTTTGAACACTTCTAGAATTTTGTCCAACTGGACTGACTGCTTGTTTGAAATAAGTCTTTGAGGGAATGGGGCTTTTGGTTTAAAGACTTTTTCAATTGACTCATAAGGTGTGGTTTGATCATCTTTTGACACAAGCTTAGTAGATAGACCTACTGACTCAGAGTTTGTGGGCTTTTCAGGCTGGGCTAACTTTGAAGATGGATTATTAGATTCAACATTTAAATTTTTCTCTTCTTCATTATCAATTCTAGCATGATTGTTAAAATAATTTCCAGACCCTAAAGAAATTACAGAATTCACATGATTGACTTGGTTGTTTTCAAGTGAATTAACATGATAAGGTTTTTGAGTAGAAACTGAAAATTTTGGATTGGTCTCGGGTTGACTAGGAAGTTTACCCTTCTCTCTTTCACTAACAATAGTGGCCAATTGACTCATTTGGATCTCTAGGCGAGAAATGGATTTTATTACAGTTTCCACACTCTTCTCTAAGGTGCTCACACTTTTCTCTAAGGTGCTAAGTCTCCTCTCACTTTCATTAGAAAAACCTGGTGGATATTGAGGTATTGGATTTGAATTTTGGTACGGACCAGGATTTGGCTTTTGATAAGGTTGAAAAGATTGATTTAGAGACTAATTGACCTGATTTGAAGAGTTATTCGGGTGGGGTCCTTGGTTCCATGCAAAATTAGGATAATTTCTCCAACCTGGATTATAAGTGGGTGCAAATGGGTCATTCGCAGGTCTTTGAAACATTAAATTGACTTGTTCATATTCTTCGAGTTGGGACATTACTCTAGGACATTCCTCAATCACATGGCTTGGTGAATTACTTAGACACAAAGGTGTTGGTGTTGAGACTTGGTTCACGTGTGATTGTCCCTTAGTTTCTAAAGCTTCAAGTCTTTTAAGTACACCAGCCAACTTAACTTCGGTAGCAATTGAATTGTCAATTGTATGAACACCCCTAGATGAACTAGGTTTATCTGTCTCTCGGGTGGTTTCCCATTACATGGTTTTTTCTGCTAAGTTTTCTAAAAACTCCCAAGCCTTTTCCTCATCATTATTCAAAAAATCCCCTTTACACATTGACTCTAACATTGTTTTAGTGGGATAGTCTAAACCTTCGTAAGCAATTTGACACAATCTCCATTTCTCAATTCCGTGGTGTGGGCATTGGGATAACAAATTTTTAAATCTATCAAAATATTTCCAAAATGACTCTTTTTCATGTTGGCAAAATTGATGAATTGCAGTCCGAATTTTAGCAGTTTTATGATTTGGAAAATATTTTTTTAGAAATGTAACAACAAATCCCTCCCAGGTTGATATGGAATTATTTGGTAGGCTATATAACCATTTTTTAGCATTATCTTTTAAAGCAAATGTTATAAATCTTAGCCTAATTGAGTCATCAGACAATTGTTGAATTTTTATTAGGGCACAAACTTCCTCAAATTCCTGAATAAATAAATATGCATCTTCTATCCCTGTGAACCTAGGTAACATATTTATAAAATGTGGCTTAAGTTCAAAATTGTTACCAGTTACCGGTGGTAGACTGATACATGAAGGTTGGGCAGAGCGGGAAGGATAACATCGATCCCTTAAAGAAACAGTTTGTGCGCCCTCCATTTTTCTTAAAGTGAGATCTTTTAAAGTGAAATCCGAAAAATCAAGTGTTCTCACTAATCGGGATGTTTCGTCCCTAATCCACACTTTTTGCAAACAATACTTAACAAATAAGCAGATAAGCACAAAAAAAAATAAAAAAAACAAAAAAAATAATAATAATAAAATAAAATAAAAATAAATTTACTTCTAAGGTCAACCTAATTAAAATCTAGACAGCTCCTAACTGTTCCAAGTTACACCGCAAGGTCCACCAAATTCGAAATTAATCACACCACTAGCCAGGTAAGTGTAAGAAAGGTGGGAGTCTCTCCGTAGAAACGGTGACCAATTGATTAACCACACAATCTTTAGGCGTATACCTTTTGAACCACTTGCCCAGACACCAGTAGTTTGATTAATTTAAAATTCAGACTCCTCTTGGAGTTTCTTGTCCTAATTGAGCTCGAGAGTCCTAGGGGCCAACGTCTACTTGATTTTATTAGGTCATGGTCATGCAAAATACAAATTGGGTTGTTTGTGGGCCAAGGAAAGGTGATGAAATCCCCACCTTATCTTGTTAAGGGTTGTGCCCTTATTGTTAGATTAAAGATAAAAATGCACAAATAATAAAAAAAAATTGTAAACAAATAAAGTGTCCTAAAACTATGTGAATTACGAAAGAATGAGAAATTTTGACGTACCTCAATCCTCCAGCAATCACCACAGTTTATATTTGACAAAAAAATAATAATAATAGTAATAAATAAAAATAAAAACCTAATAGGATGTGCTCTACGTGAGTGAATGCATGAATGCGGCAAATAAAAAAAATATTAATAATAATAAAAGCTAAACTTTTTTTTTTAAATATGGAGATACGAAATACCGAAGAAAGCGCAGCAACAAAATTTTTATCTTTTCGCTCCTTCGACCAACTTCAATAATCCTGGGAAAAAAAATATAGAGTTAAAGCTAATTCGAATAAATAAAAATTAAGGAATAAATAAAAATTAATTTTAGTCCCCGGCAACGGCGCCAAAAAACTTAATGTGATAAAAATATGTAACTGCAAGTGCACAGTGTCAAATTGAAGAACTGACAAGTACAGGTCGAACCCACAGAGACTAGATTAATTCTTTAATATATCCTTAATTAATATTTTAGGCGAATTAGAAATAAATATGGTGGAGAAAATTTATTAACTAAATTATTCAAACTACTAATTAATAACGGAAACTATTAATGAGAAAAGATACCTAGGAATCAGAATCCACCAAATATTAACATAATAAATACTTTCTTATTTCCTAAATCAATTCTCAAATTATTCTCCATTCCCTTTAAAAATAATGATTCATATAATTAATATGGGCAAGCATAAGTTATGAAAAATTCACAGATTAACTATAACTTATCAAAACCTCGCAATCAATATAAAAATCATATGCAATTTATGCGGAGGAAAATATGAAGGCAAAAATAATTAGGCATTAATTTTAGAACGGAAAGAAAATATTATTATGAAATACTTAATTTCATCATAATCCTGGGTATTAGAAATTTAGCTAGCCATGGAATTAAAAACAAAAACAAATAATATTAGTACTACAATTCGCATGAAATAAGAACAATAATTAAAAAGAGAATTTCTATTATATAAATAAAAGAAAGATACAAATACTTACTGACAGTAGTTTCACACGTGATTGGAATAAGAGAAAAAAAATAAACTCTAAATATGTTACTCCCTTCTACACTAGTGAAGAACTAAGAAAAAGAAAATAATAAGTGGTGCCCTTCTCTCTAAAACAAGAGGCCTATTTATAGGGAAAATAACTTGGAACCCTAATTGAACTTGGACAGTTTTGTTTCCCATCAACTTCTCAAAAAAAAATCTTCTAGATATACTTTCCCTTCTGTTGTTGAATTTAACTTGCACACTAAGATTGTTCAACCTCTTTCCTACTCCTTGTAGGATTCTTCTTGGATATTCCTTATATGAATAAAAGCATTAAATATCCCTTGATCACCAAGATTTTGACTTTATTTCAACAAATATTAAATCCTACAAAATAAAATAAAACATATTAATTTAATAAACTAATATAATTAAAAGGACAAAATTAGGGATAATTAAATGTATGAATTATGTGTCTATCATATACTTATAAAAATTATCTAGAAATTGTACATTTGGTATTTAAATCTACATATAGAGGTAACTATTTTATTTTTTGTGAGTAACCAAATTTACATAAAATTGGTTCAGAACAGTATCCATCAGCTATTTCAGTTAAAATGTTAGGTTGGTATCCAAACCTACATATATGGTAACCATTTTTATTTTTATTAGTAACTAGATAATTATAAGTTTGTATCAGGACTGTTATAAAGTGTTAAATATAAATGTTTTTTTATTTATACCCTGTCATCATGATGGAATAAGAAACTTCAATTAAGAGTTTCCATTTATATATATGATGGTCACTTATAGATCTCATATTAAAATAAAAATATTTTGAGATGTGCAGTTGGTATCCAAACCTGCATATAAGGGTAACCATTTTAGTTGTTGTTAGTAACCAAATAATTAAAAAACTTATATTAGAACAGTTATCAAGTGCTTAATGTACATGTGAGGGAGGGCTCCCATTTATCTAGCTGATGGATACTTTTAAATTACATAGTTATAAAAGTTATTTAGAAATGGTCCAGTCGGTAATTAAATATGAATATAGAGGTAACCATTTTATTTTAAATGGGTAACCAAATTTACATAAAAATGTTTCAGAACAGTTATCAATTGTTCAATGTATATGTTTACTTTATATTGACAATTGATGATGGAATCAAAAATCAAAATATTAGTCAATAACAATTTTGGTTACTATACACCATCAAAAATGTTACCAACCATGTGGTTAATGGTTACTAACAGTAAACAATTATATATTCCTGCATTTACACTCTTTTTGTTTATGTTTCGTTGAAATAAAGCACAACTGGAATCATCTCCATTGTCTGACAACTAAATAAACATTATAAAGTAACCAAATCAATATTAGACAGTAACCAAACTATATAATCTTAGTAACCAGAACATAAACCACATTTTTACATGCAATTTTGAAGGCCTAAATGATAGAATTTGACCAAAAAACCATGCAGTTCAGGAGCAAAGCTGGTGACTTTTGATCGTTGACCCGTTTCTAATGAAATTAGGCTCCGAAAACGCCAAAATCCGACACTCCAAACTTGACAGAAATTATCAAAATGCCACTGGATCAAATCTTTTCATAATCTACCAAATCTTTCCATAAACTGGATCAAATCTATCAAATCTTTCCATAAACTGACACGCCTGCTCTTCAACCGCAGCAGTTTGTTAGCAACTAAAGACTAACAGTTGTATAAAGTTAACCAATGTAGTCAATAAGTAACCATCAATATAAAACAAACCATTATAAAACACACTACTATTATACAGTAAGCATAACAACATTATACAATAACCAAATTTAGATTAGACAACAACCAACATATATCTATTTAGTAACCAGAACATAAACACATTTTTCATTGCATTTTACAGTAAAAAACAATCAGTATAATGTGTTTGCTACCAACTAAAGACTAACAGATGTATGAACAGTTGCATATAGTAACCAATTAAATAGTATACAACAACAAAAATATATATATAATCAAATTAACAGTTGTATGAAGATAACCAATGTAGTCAATAAGTAACTACCAATATAAAAGAAATAATTATAAAACACAATCACATTATATAGTAACCAAATAAACACCTTACAGTATCTAAATACATATTAGACAGTAACCAAGATATATGTAATTAGTAGCCAAGATTATAAAATATATTTCTACATTCATTTTACAACCAAAACAATCAGTAATGACTTTGTTACAAATTAAAGACTAACAGATGTATAAAAGGAAAACAATGTAGTTAATCAGTAACCATCAATATAAAAAAAATCAATATAAAACACATTAATATTATGCAGTAACCAAGTCAGCATTATATACTAACCAAATGCAGATTAGACAGTAACCAACATATATTTACTTCGTATTCATAACATAAAACATATTTTTTTCATGCATTTTACAGTAAAAACAAATAATATAAAAAACATCAATATAAAAAATATCAATATGTACTTAAAGATTCAACAGTTGTAGGAAGGTAACCAATGTATCTAATAAGTAACCATCAATATAAAAAACATCAGTAGAATATACATTAAAAGTATACAGAAACCAAATAAACATTATACAGTAACCAAATCAATAATAAAAAGTAACCAATTTATATATACTTATTAACCAGAATATAAAACATATTTTTACATACATTTTGCAATCAAAACAAATAGTATACTGTCTTTGTGACCAATTAAAGAGCGAAAAACTTAAGAAAGGTAACCAATATACGAGTATGTAGTAACCACGGGGTAACTATATGGATATAAACTTTAAACTCAAATACCTCATTATACAAATCTGTAAAGAATCAATCAACAATCAACAATCAGTATAGTACGTAAGTTTCTGGTTACTGATTGTAAATCAAAAGCATAAACACATTGTATACTTACATATGAAACTTCATAACGCTGTTTGACGATCTCGAAGTTGCTATTGATCTTCTTCAATTTTTTTCGATCTCGAAGTTGCTGTTGATCTTCTACGAATTTTTCTGATCTCGAAGTTGCTGTTGATCTTCTCCGATCTGTCGTTGTTCTATTTTTCTTCATTAGTTTGAATTTAGGATTGGTTGATTGCAAATATGAAAGTCGGTAACTGACGTGTAGGGAGTTTATGTTATGTAATTTTAGCAACTTATTATTGTGTTGCGTTATTTTTGTAATTATTTTGTGGATGTATTGTTTTTGTAAACACTTTCTAATTGTTGTATATTAGTGTTAAGGACCCAAAAATAAAAGCATAGAATTAAAAAAGTTCAGCCCAAAAAGGCCCAACCACCGAATCTAAAGTCCATCTAATAGAATGTGTCCTTTCCAGATAGTTCGAAGGTACCCATTTCCCATAAGTCTTTGGGCCTATAAATACGACGAATCCAGTTTGGATTTGGAAAGTACCTCAAATTCTAATTCCGAATTGGATTTAACTAAAATTAGGCCATTATATAAAGGGTCCTTAACACTAATATACAATAATTAGAAAGTAATTACACTATTAGTGCATCCACAAAATAATTATAAAAATAATGCAATTCACATTAATAAGAAAACCTAAAATCAAGGAGAAATAACTACCATAATTAATAATTTAAATTCAAATATCTGGGATCTAACATCAAAAACAAATTCAAATTCAAAATAATAATTTAAATTCAAATCTTCATCCCCCTCAGAGTAGTCATCTCCTCCTCTACTCCGCCGTGAATCTCCTTCTTCACAGGTTGCCCTCTCCTCCGCTACTTCGCCGCGAATCTCTGTTGTCCAAAACTCCAATAAGAAGAAGAAGATTCTCCCTACAAAAAGTTTAAAAATAAATAGATATAACTCTTATTGTTCTGAAATTTTTTATATGACTATTTGGTTATCCACAATAACTAAAATGATTACCTTTGAATGAATGGTTGGCTACCAACATCATCACATTCAAACTAAATTGGTAACTTAATAAATCTAAATTGGTTATCTTGGTCTGAAGGTTTGGCAACGTCATCTTCCTCCTCCCACTTCACCAGTAAGACGAAGCGAGAGTCAACCACAAAATGGTCGATGGGATGGAGAAAGTAGGTGGATATTTGATTTTTCACAATTTCTTTATGTCCGGAAATTCCAATTTCAATTTCATGTCCAAAGGAAAATAAGAACACTCCATAGGAAAGAGAGAGATAAAAGAGTGATGTGTAATGTAATGTTGATAACCAAACCTTCGTACTAAGGTAACCAAACTTTTATACCAAGGTAACCAAACCTTTATACCAAGGTAACCAATCTACTTCCACACCTGCAGTATGAATTGGTTACCTTGGTCTGAAAGTTTGGCAACCAACTGCATGAAGGTTTGGCTACCAACTGCATCACATTCAAAATAAATTGGTAACTTAATAAAAACTGAATTGGTTACCTTGGTATGAAGGTTTGGCTACCAACTGCATAACATTCAAAATAAATTGGTAACTTAATAACACTGAATTGGTTACCATGGTATAAATGTTTGGCTACCAACTGCACTATGAAAAAACTGCAGGTGTGGATGTGGATTGGTTACCTTGATATTAAGGTTTTGTTACCTTGGTATGAAAGTTTGGTTATCTTGGTGTGAAGGTTTGGTTACCAATTGCACTATAAAAAAATTGAAGGTGTGTAGGTGGATTGGTTACCTTGGTATGACGATTTGGTTACCTTGGTATGAAGGTTTGGTTACCAACTGCACTATGAAAAAATTGTGGGTATGGAGGTGGATTGGTAACCTTGGTATGAAGGTTTGGTTACCTTGGTATGAAATGAAAGAAATTTCAATTCTAAATCTTAAGAATCAAATCAATCAATTATATAGGTTCTAGAGGGAACCCATCCCTTTGCAACGATGGCTGCGGATGGAGCAAGAGGGAACCCATCCCTTTGCAACGTTGAAAGGATAAAGGGTATATATCTGGACTACTATACAGGTTCTAGAGGCCACCAACCGAACATTATTTTGTTGAATTAATAATATTGACAATCATATCGGGGTGATTTGGCGGCAAGCGTTGTGACGCCCCCAAAATAGGTATATAACACCTATTCTGAGTCACCAAATACATGGTACAGAAAGCAAACTACAACTTTAATAATAAATTTGTCGTGCAAAATACGACAACACATACTGTGAGTTTAAATACAAATATTGTCTTCTAGAAAATATCCACACTCAAATAAGTCCTCATTACAATTATTCAAACACTATTTTATAAAAATAGTGAGGCCTGCTAAAACATCTTTCTAGAACCATCACTCCATACCCCGACTAGATCCTGTTATATTCTCACCTCCTGAGAAGAAAAATGGAACAAAAAGGAAAAGAGTGAGCTCAACTAGCCCAATAAAGAATATTATGACTAAGATAATATACAACAAATTATTATTAGTCTTCAACAGGAAAAAATCTGATAAAATATAATAGACAACAAGTTTTAGATCAACAACTGCAACGGAAATAACAATCCATTAGAAGAGTCAAGTAGAGAATGAGTTCTACTATCTTCTAAGATTTAAAAGTCCATCATCAATATTTTATCCCTGTAACAACAATCAATATACATCTTTAATCAAATATTCATCTTTGCACTACAGGCCAAAGATATTCATTTGTATCACCAGTTGGTCATGTTCATCTCAACACCTGTTCAACTTTGCACTACGGGCCAAAGATATTCATCAGTTAATCATTCATCTTTGCACTACAGGCCAAAGATATTCAGTAATATCATCATTTAGGACTGAGGATGATGAAAAATATTTTAAAGAAAACGAATCCAGTGAGACAAAATAATAAATATCAGAGATTTGTATTACAGTTTATTCAAGATTCAATAATACTCCATAATAACTAATTTTGAAGCAAAATTCAAGAATAAAAATCAAAACATGGATACAATCAAAGATAGTAACCATAATAGACATCTTGGATAAAAAGAAGAAAATTTTATTTTTCGGTGAATAGTGCCGTATTCGTGAATAGTACCGTATACGTGAATAGTAACCCTGACACAAAAAGTTCCAAATTTGAGCAAAAGTTTAAACCAATATTTCGGCATAATGATATTGAAGAAAATAATATCATTTAAGAATAAATAACATCCCTTACCTCAAAATAACCGTACTTCTGACTGAATTTCAGATATAGTGCTGATAGAAACTTGTACTGAATAGCAACTCTCAAAGTATTAAAATACTAAGCGCCTATTTATAGGAAAATGCTAGAACGCCATAGGAGACTAAATAATAAATTAATAATATTTCAATTTCTTATTTTCTACGCATGCTTCTTGACCAAGCTCAGCCACCAGCCATCTTTGAACAAAATTTGGCAGCCCACATGTGTTAAACAAAAGTGGGTCCCACCCATAATTTAATAAAAATCATTTTATTTTCTGAAACTTCAGTAATTTATAGAAAATAGCTCGTTCATCAAAAAAATACGAATTTTATGTCCATTCTGCCTGAAATCGAATTCTCTACAACTTTGTAGCTTTGAATTTTTTCAAATTCCAAACATAAAATATCTGAAATCCACAAACGGATGATTTTTAATACCTCCACACCGATAAAATACTGATAAAATACCTCAGCATTAATTCCTTCATTTTTATCCACATAAAAATAAATATATTCATCATTTATATCCACATAAAATAAACATTTCCATATCATATAAATCAATAGTTAATTATTCACAAATAATATTACAAAATCACAATTATGACAACCAGGCCGTTCCCAAGAAAGAGGGGGCTTTCCAATAAGAATTTTTCCTTACTGGCGCGCAATTAGGTGACCAAACCTCTCCTTGACAGAACTTTATAGACATTGCTAATAATGCTATCTAATAATATTATTCAAATAATATAAATTATTGATCTGATAATGAGAAATACTGTGCAGTGATAATTATTAAAACAACAATAATATAAAATATCAACGCAGCAATTATTGAATCAATAAAATAAAATATTGAACAATAATTACTACAACAATTATTGAGTAGTGACTTCTTACGTAAGAATCAATAATTCAACAATACTGTGCAATACCGTGTGCTACTGTGCAACCACGCGTATTACTGTATTTTAACCACCGGATATTCCAACAGTGTTAACGATAACAGCTACGCCGTTATTTAATTTTGTCATTTTTTTCATCCAACCGTTATCTGTTATGGGGCCCACAAATGGATGTGCCGTCGTACGAATATTCTCCGACAGAAAGAATATTCCACGACCAAATGAATATTCCCCGACAAATGAATATTTTATAACCACTTGCTTATTTTGAAAATTTTGCACATTTCACCCATAACCAAAGTATTATATCAAATTAATACCTTATTATTCACAATAATAATTAAAGGAAATTTGATTTTATTCATTTATAAGTTGGGGTCTTACAGTAACATTAACACCTAACAAATTTAAAGTACACTAACAATAACACAGTGTTCTAAAAATCATCGCCTAGGCGCTAGATCCCTCTGGCGCCTCACCTAGGCCTAAGGCATCAAAAAAATCCCTCCAAAAAATTAGGCGGTACCTAGGCGGGGTGTAGTAAGAGAGTTTTTTTTAATAACTACTTAAACCATATCTTGATATATTTATTTTTCTAATGATTCACCATATTCATAATGCAGGTTATAGCCTGTGTTACTCGGACTCAACAGTTTCAGATGGAGTACCCGTGTCGACACGATCCGACACGGGGGCGGGATATGTGTCGGATACGCCACTTTTAATCCGGATGCGGCTGAACGAAGGAAGCAGCGAAGACGACATGCGCAACAAGGAAGCTGAGTACAAAAGGCAAGTATGGCTCAACCCGAAAGCTAATGGGTTGGGGAAAAAAATGGGGATTCAAAATCCCTAAAATCTATTTGCGATTCAGAAAGGGAAGAATCAAGAAAGACTGAAAGAGAGGCAGAGAGTAAGAGATTGAGACTTACCTGCAACTTGGGCTATCATCTATCGACTCTTGCCAGGTACTTCTCCTCATCTTCTTCTCTTCTAGTCTTCTCCTCCTCTTCTTCTCTTCTGATCTTCTCCTCTTCTGGCTACCAACTTACCTAGACAACGAAAGGACATATGATGTATAATTTATTTGTTTTTTGTTTGGGAGCTGGGACTGGTTTAGGCTGTCGCTTAACAAGCATGATATTATATATATATATATATATATATATATATATATATATATACTGTCCGGATCTTAAGCTCATCCCTTATCTAGCTCACTTTGCTTGCCCCCCTTTAGCAACGGACCAGACGACAATTCGGTCCATCGCTATATGTTGTTCGTCGCTATATATTGTCTATCGCTAAAAGCTAAGAGGACGGTTCTATAAATAGCGACGGACCGAATTGTCACTCGGTCCGTCGCTAAAGGGGGGTGGGCAAGGTGAGCTAGATAAGGAGTGAGCTTAAGATCCGGTGTAAGACCCCAACTTATTATAAATAAAAGTGAATTTTCCTCTATTCATTATTCTAAATTAATAAGGTATTAATTTGATATAATGCTTTGGATATGGGTGAAATGTAAAAATTTTTCAAAATAAGCAAGTGGTTATAAAATATTCATTTGGTCGTGGAATATTCTTTCTGTCGGAGAATATTCGTACGACGGTGCAGCCATTTGTGGGCCCCATAACGGATAACGGTCGGATGAAGAAAATGATAAATTTGAGTTTTTACAAATAACGGCGTAGTTGTTACCGTTAACACTGTTGGAATACTCGGTGGTTAAAATACAGTAATACGCGTGGTTGCACAGTAGCACACGATTTTGCACAGTATTGTTAAATTATTGATTCTTACGTAAGAAGGCACTACTCAATAATTATTATAGTAATTACTGTTCAATATTTTATTTTTTATTGATTCAATAATTGTTGCGTTGATATTTTATATTATTGTTATTTTAATAATTATCACTGCACAATATTTCCTATTATCAGATCAATAATTCATATTAGTTGAATAATATTATTAGATAACATTATTTACAATGTCTAGAAAGTTCTGTCAAGGAGAGGTTTGGTCACCTAATTGCACACCAGTAAGGAGAAATTCTTGTTGGAAAGCCCCTTCTTTCCTGGGAACGGCCTGGTTGTCATAATTGTGATTCTGTAACATTATTTGTGAATAATTAATTATTGATTTATATGATAAGAAAATATTTATTCGATGTGGATATAAATGATGGATATATTTATTTTTATGTAGATAAAAATGAAGGAATTAATGCTGAGGTATTTTATCAGTATTTTGTCGGTGTAGAGGTATTAAAAATCATCCGTTTATGGATTTCGGGTATTTTATGTTTGGAATTTGGAAAAACTCAAAGTTACAAAATTGTAGAGAATTCGATTTCAGGTAGAATAGACATAAAATTCGTATTTTTCTGATAAACGAGCTATTTTCTATGAATTACTGAAGTTTCAAAAAATAAAATAATTTTTATTAAATTATGGATGGGACCCACTTTTGTTTAACACATGTGGGCTGCCAAATTTTGTTCAAAGATGGCTGGTGGCTGAGCTTGGTCAAGAAGCATGCATAGAAAATAAGAAATGAAATATTAATATTCTATTATTTTAGTCTCCTATGGCGTTCTAGCATTTTTCTATAAATAGACGCTTAGATTAGAATTGAAAATCACACCAAAAATAAGTTTTCTTTCTCTCTATATTGTCGAGCGTATTTTAGTGAGTATTTTGATACCTTGAGAGTTGTTATTTCGTGTAAGTTTTTGTCGGCTCTATATCCGAAATTTAGTCAGAAGTACGGTTATTTTGAGGTAAGGGATGTTATTTTTTTCATAAATAATATTATTTCTTTCGATATCATTATACCAAAATATTAGTCTGAATTTTTTTATCAAATTTGAAACTTTTTGTGTCGGGATTACTATTCACGTATACGACACTATTCACAAATACGACACTATTCACCAAAAAATAAAATTTTCTCCTTTTTGTTCAAGATGTCTATTATGGTTACTATCTTTGACTGTATCCATGTTTTAATCTTTATTCTTGAATTTTGTTTTAAAATTGGTTATTATGGAGTATTATTGATCTTGGATAAACTGTAATACAAATCTCTAATATTTGTTATTTTGTTTCACTGGATTCATTCTTTTAAAATATTTTTCATCATCCTCAGTCCTAAATGATGATATTACTGAATATCTTTGGCCTGTAGTGCAAAGATGAATGATTAACTGATGAATATCTTTGGCCCGTAGTGCAAAGATGAATAGGTATTGAGATGAACATGACCAACTGGTGATACAAATGAATATCTTTGGCCTGTAGTGTAAAGATGAATATTTGATTAAAGATGCATATTGATTGTTGTTACAGGGATAAAATATTGATGATGGACTTTTAAATCTTAAAAGATGGTAGAACTCATTCTCTACTTGACTCTTCTAATGGATTTTTGTTTCCGCTGCAGTTGTTGATCTAAAACTTGTTGTCTATTATATTTTATCAGATTTTTTCCTGTTGAAAACTAATGATAATTTGTTGTATATTATCTTAGTCATAATATTCTTTACTGGGCTAGTTGAGCTTACCCTTTTCCTTTTTGTTCCATTTTTCTTCTCAGGAGGTGAGAACATAGCAGGATTTAGTCGGGGTATGGAGTGATGGTTCTAGAAAGATATTTTAGCAGTCCTCACTATTTCTGTAAAATAGTGTTTGAATACTTGTAATGAGGACTTATTTGAGTATAGATATTGTCTAAAAGATAATATTTGTATTTAAACTCACAGTATGTGTTGTCGTATTTTGCACGACAATTGTATTATTGAAGTTGTAGTTTGCTTTCTGTACCATGTATTTGGCTACTCAGAATGGGTGTTGTATACATATTTTGGGGGCGTCACATCCGGACCGTATATATATATATATATATATAAGTTATAATAGGATACATTTTAATAATATATGCTTAATGTGGTTAATGTAGTATGCTGCTGCGTTTTGAGAAGTGGTTAATATGGCGTACAAATAATATACATTTAATGTGGTGAATGCATTTATTTTTTTCATTTTGGGAATGTTGTACAGATTGATTAGCTTTTATTTTGAAGAGTGCAGTTATATAAGACTCTTTATTTTATTAACAGCAAAAAGGAAAAATACAAAGAGTTTTTTTTTCCTCTCTTTTTCTGGGTATGTGTATAATTGAAATTACATCACTCAATTTTGGAAAACGTGCTCAATTTTGTTTTTCCTTTGTGTGATGAATAAGAGAGTTTAAAAAAAAGAAAAAGAAACACACTAATTAAATTTTGATGCTTTAAACTATTCTTTCCTAATGAAATTGACTTGTTAACTGTATTACTTGAAAAAAATTAAGTCTAGCTAATTTTTGTTTTAGTTGGGAGCTACTAATAATAAATTATGTCAACATGTGCTACCTACCGAATTATGAAAAAAAGATATCAAAATTAAAAAATTTATGTTGATTCCACGAATTAATGTAAATATCTTTTATTAATTGATATTTAATTTTACGAATACCACCTAATTATTCTCATTCAACAAAAACAGTATCTATTTAATTTTTTTAGGTTAAATTATTTTTAGTTTTTTTTTATTAATTTGTATACAGCGGGTCACTCGTAAAATTTCAAGTCATAATTCTAAGAGAAGTTCAATGGCAAAGAATTGATGTACAATGTCCCATTTTAAATGTCTCCTACGTAAAGTCATGTCATTTACACTTTATAAAAACATATTTTTAGATTATTTTTTTTCCAAATTCTTTACACCATTCAAAAGTACTCGTTGAGATCTTCTGAACGGTACAAAAAAATATTAAAAAAAGTTCCAAAAGTATTTTATTTTTTAAGGTCAAATTTGCACACTCTTAAGTGACATTAAAATTGGGACGGAGGGAGAAATATTCATCTTCCAAATAAAAATTTAGTTAATTAAAAGTTATCATTTTCATTTGTCTACTTTCAATTGCCCTATCTTGGGAATTTCTAATTTATGGTAAAAGTAAAACTCCAAAATAATTTGGTGAATTAACTTAATTTTTCGTCGATGCAGTAAATTTTCCACAAAATGCCCAGACTATTTTGTGAATTCACGCAAGTCTAAAACACACAATGGAAAGTGTCATTGGTAAAGAGGGAGCTTGAAAATAATTTTTCAAAAAATGAACTAGAAAAAGTAAATTGCTCCCTGATTAATTACAGTGAACTAACTTTAGCGAACGAAAATTAACTAATTCCACTACTAATTTCTCATCTTATGATTCACGATTATGATAAATAATATTATATATCATACTATGAATAAACTAACTAATAAGCATTACATGGAATCTGATTCTATATATCATACTTTACAATGGAAAGTGTCATTGGTAAAAAGGGAGTTTGAAAATAATTTTTCAATTAAAAATGAACTAGAAAAAGTAAATTGCTCCCTGATTAATTTATAGTGAACTAACTTTAGCAAACGAAAATTAACTAATTCCACTATTAATTTCTCATCTTATGATTCACGATTATGATAAATAATACTATATATCATATTATGAATAAACTAACTAATAAGCATTACATGGAATCTGATTCTATATATCGATCATACTATGAATAAATTAACGATATTTTTGGACATCGGGCTGTAATTTCTGCCATAGGGCCCGACCTATTTATTTATTTAACAATTTATTAAATTTTAGAGTTATCAGTTTTGAAAGGAAAAACATCGATAACTACATAATTGAAAATATATATATATATATATATATATATATATATATATATATATATAAATTTATATGCTCTATAATTGAATTACATAAATATCTATCTAATTGGATAAAAAAAGAAGAAGCTAATAATCCCACCCATCCCTACTTTATGTATATATTCTAGTATTCTACTGCATTAACTTACTTTAACCCCAAATATCCCACCTACCCCTTCAATGCGTTAAAAAATCCCTAATTTCCAAAAAGGAGAAGGCCAGAGACTCAGAGAGAACCCAATTGGCCGGCAAGAATGGCGTCTTTTAAATTAATAGTTAATCCTAGTGATAAAGCATCCAAATCCCCTCCTCACATGTTCGTCTTTCCTAATCTCTCCAGAAATGTCATCATCTAAATCTCTTCGTCCATCAGCTGCTGTAGGAGCCAATTTCGATGATAAGCCACTGTGGAATCATGTTCAGGTTGTCGCCACAGCTGATGGTGGAGGGGGAAATCAAATCTGGATTTACAACTACTGCAACAAAAAAGTTATTTGATCATATACAAAAGTCAAGGGCCACCTGCTGAGGCTTGCTCACCACAACGTTGAAGGTTGCATGGCAATAAGTGATGATGTACTCGAAGCAATAAAGAAGAAATGAAACAACTAAAGCAAAAAAGGCTCAACAAGTTCTAAATGCAAGGAAGAAGGCAGATTACGTCTCCATACTGGAAGGATTTGACCGTCTCCAACAGAAAAAACGCAAGGGAATGGCCTCAAGTCAAAGTGCTTTAGTATCAGCCTTCAATGTTGCAGAAAGAGATGTTGCTGACAAAGAGGCTGCTATGATGTTCTACGCCAATGGTTTACCTTTTAATTTTGCAAGGTCTCCTTATTTTCGTAAGTACTCACTCACCCTTGGAAATAGCAGGCCTGGTAGTGTTTTTTCATTAAACACTAGAAAAGTCTCCTTGTTTTTTACTATAATCAGTTACTCACCCACTAATCCTGCTAATGCTTGAAAATTGCAGGTTGGCTGGTTATGTTCCTCCATCTTTCAATAGGTTGTGTACTACTTTGTTGGCTCAGGAAAAAGAACACATAAATAGGTTACTGCAACCAATCAAAGATACATGGAAGAAGAAATGTGTTTCTGTGGTCTCTGATGGGTGGACTGATAGGCAGTGAAGGCTGTTGGTCGATTTTGCAATCAATGAATACGTGCAAGTATACACTGTCAACAAGTAATAAAGTGAAAGTAGAGTATCGTTCCCACGAGGAATTATTTAATAAAAATCACCAAGTACTAATTCTTAACCAAACTAATTTTATTTAAACAATCTCAAATCTTTATTTTTCTAATTAAGAAAACTAAATTAACTAATTAAACTGAATTGCTTTATGACTGAATTCAGATAAATAAAGATTAAGACTTCAATATCCCCAATTATGAACTATAAATCAATTATCCAATTATCCCAATTATTATGCCTACTAAATTGTTAACAGAAATTCTCAAATGCCAAAAGTCATTTTTCAAGCGATCAATTGCCTTCTATTTAATCCAGATTAATCTTGCTATACTCCTATGCAAAACAATTGAATTAAACTCCTTCTAATCCCAATTCCTTATGTGTTACATGCGGTGAACATATATTTCTATTCAATTTACAAACCTAATTATTCACTTTGTAAATAACTAAGTCACATAATATCATGCCCAGTTCTAACCCTAGAATTCCTCTTTCAATTCCTTCTAGAGTAACAAGGTAATTACTGATCAAATAATTAAGCAATAAGCACAAGACAAGATAAACAATTCACCTTGACATAAATAATTGGAATAAATCAAATAATTAATTCATAGACATAAAATGTTCAATTGAAATCTTAATGAAAGAGTTAGTTCATAATTAATGAATTAAAACCAAGAATCCACAACTGAATAGACATTAAAAGATAAAAGTATGATAAGAGAAGAGAATTGAATCTGTTGTCAGTAAATCTGATGCTCCCCTCTTGCTCTTGCTCTTGATCTTCAGTGTTCTCCAAGTTGCTTCAATCTTTAATGGCTAATTAAGAACTAGGGTTTATATTCTAATCTAATAGAGTATTTTATCTCAGCTAAGCTATGTAATCCCCCTTTATTTTATGCCTTACATCATGTATTTATAGGTTACAAGTTCAATTTTTAGCTTAGGAACAAACCCAATGTGACGCCCCCAAAAATAGGTATACATCACCCATCTTGGGTCGCCAGATACATGGTACAGAATTCAAATACAACTTACTAATACAATTGTCGTGCACAATACGACAAAATATAAACTGTGAGTTTGAATATAAATATTATCTTCTAGAGAGTATCCATACTCAAAAGGAGTCCTCATTACAATTATTATCACACTATTACATAGAATAGTGAGGACTACTAATACTATCATCTGGTTCATCACTCCGTTCCCCGACTCCTCCCAGCTATATTCTCATGTCCTGAAGAGAACAGTGAAAGAAAGGGTGAGCTCAACTAGCCCAGTAAGAAATATTATGACTAAGATAATGTAGAATAAATTATCATTAGCCTTCAACAATGTTAAACTGATAAAATATAATAGACATCAAGTTTAACTGCAGCGGAATAAGCAATCCATTAAAAGAGTCAAGTAGAAAATAAACTCTACTATCTTTTATGATTTAAAAGGTTTTTCAACATTGTGATCGCTGGGACTCAGCTTAATAAAATAATCCACATCATCGAATCACCCCTGCACTACGGCCAAGGATATTCGTGTATTCATTAATGGTCATAATCATGCCAACAACTTTCCATCAATGCACTACGGGCCAATGAGGACTTTTACTACATTATTTGTAACATTACGATCATGATTATACCGAATAATCCCTGGTCATAATCATACCAAGTCCATCTATATACTACAGGCCACAGATGACTTTCAATATTTTATAAACATAAGGATGATGACAATGATATAAGAATTCTATAAAACAAGTTCAAGAATTAATTTATCCAAGAATTAACAACGTCCAAATTGTCAACATGATACTGCTTTGTGGAGTAAAATTCAAGAATACTTAGAAGAATATTTTCATGAAAAGATACTGGATGAACCGCAATTATCAAGGATATTCCACTAATTTCATGGAGTATAGAAGTCAAAACTTAACTAACTTAGTATAATAAAGAATGGAATAACAAAAAAAATCACCCGGCATGCGATAGACCGCACAGACATGTTATTTCAACAGAATAATAAATAATGGAACTAGGTCCGGCGTAAACGCACAGACAGGATATTCCGATAGAATAATAAATAATGGAACCAGGTCCGGTGTAAAACACACAGACAGGATGTTCCAACAGAATAATAACAAGATAGAACCAGGTTCGGTGTAAAACACACAGACAGGATGTTCCAACAGAATAATAATAAAAACGGAACCAGGTCAAGTGTAAAACACACAGACAGGATATTCCAACAGAATAATAGAAGAATGTCACCAAGTATAGGGTAGACCGCGTATACAGGTTATTCCAACAGAATAATAATAAATAGAATAACAACAGTTCTCTTCATGAATAAGAAAGAATAACACCCATTACCGTTTTAAAGAAGAGCTGAAATAAGGAAGTAGTTAAGTAGCGGAATACTTTTCTTCTCTCTCTCTATAGTTTCTCTCTCTAGAGTTCAGTGAATTCGTAAGAAATAATGAAGGAATGAGCTGCTATTTATAGAAAAATAGAATGCATAGTAACTAATCCATGAACGGTCCAGATTGATTACTTTAATCTGACGGTCCATATTTAAAGAAAAATCTTTTAAATAAAATATAATATATTCTATTTATAGAATAACTTTAATAAAGTATTCTGTTTTATATAAAAAGATGTTTCTGTTTTGTTACGTTAATAATACGAATAAAACAAAACGTCATTATCGCTAAATAATTCATATTATTAACTGACAATAATTGAATCAAACTGAGTGACTTCTCACATAAGCATTAATAATCAATACCGTGTGCTACTATGCAACCACACGTATTACTGTACTTTTACTACCGAGTAGTTCAACAGTATCACTGATAAAATTTTTGTCGTTATTTTTAATAAAATATTTTTGTCGTTTTCTCAATCCGACAATAATTCCGTTATGGGGTCCACCAATGATTGTGCCGTTGTACGAATATTCTCTGTTAAAACGAATATTCTCTGACCAATCGAATATTATATAACAACTTGCGTACTTTGCAAAATTTATAAATATTACCCACAACTATAACATTATATCAAATTAACTCCATAATATTCAAAAATGATATTTATAAAAAATTTATCTTTATTTATAAAAGTTGGGGTCTTACAACATCCCCTTCTTATGAAATTTCGCCCTCGAAATTAGGGTACGTACCTGGTATGTCGAAGAGGTAAGGATACCTTGATTTCATTTCAGATTCTAACTCCCAAGTCATTTCCTCAACATCGTGGTTTATTCACAAAACTTTGACTTGAGGTATAACCTTGGAGCATAGAATATGTTCCTTCTTATCCAAGATTTGAACAGGAACTTCTTCATACGTCAAATCCTCCGCTATTTCGTCCGGTTCTAACTCAATAATGTGGTTCGGGTCTTCCACATATTTGCGTAACATGAATATGTGAAAAACGTTATGAACACGAGACATACTTGGCGGTAAAGCGAGTCTATAAGCCACAGTTCCTACTCGATCGAGGATTAAAAATGGACCGATGAATCGAGGATTGAGCTTTCCTCTCTTTCCAAATCTCGTAACTCCTTTCCATGGAGCAACACGTAAGAACACTTGATCTCCTATATCAAATTCCACGTCCTTTCGATGAAGATCAGCATAACTCTTTTGTCGATCTTGTGAGGTTTTTATACGTTGTCGGATCGTTTGAATCTTTTCTGTAGTCATACGTACCAACTCCGGTCCCAACAACGTTGCTTCACCCACCTCATCCCAGCATACTGGAGAACGACATTTTCTTCCATACAATGCTTCGAATGGAGCCATGCCAATACTTGCTTGATAACTGTTGTTGTAGGAAAACTCCACCAATGGTAAAAACTTATCCCAACTTCCCTTGAAGTCAAGGACACAGAGTCTTAATAAATCTTCTAGAGTTTGAATAGTCCTCTCTGATTGTCCGTCCGTCTGAGGATGATATGCCGAACTAAATAGTAAATCTGTGCCCATAGCTTTTTGTAAACTAACCCAAAATCGTGAAGTGAATCTTGGGTCTCGATCAGAAACTATGGATACTGACATACCATGCAGTCTTACAATCTCGTTTATGTAAATAAGAGCAAGATGTTCAAGTGTATAAGTTTCTCGTATCGGTAAGAAATGAGCAGACTTGGTCAATCTATCAACAATGACCCAAATCGCATCTATACCTTGAGAAACCTTAGGAAGACCGGTAACGAAATCTATGGTAATGTGCTCCCACTTCCTTTTTGGAATTTCAAGTGGTTGCAATGGACCTTTTGGTACTTGATGCTCCGCCTTGACTCGTTGACAAGTTAGACGCTTTGAGATAAACAGCGCTATCTCTCGCTTCGTATTGCTCCACCAAAATGTATGACGAAGATCATGATACATTTTGGTACTCCCAGGATGGATTGCAAACGGTGTGTTGTGCGCCTCCATCATGATTTCATACTTTAAATCAGGGTTATTAGGAACACAAAGTCTGGAGTTGACTCGAAGTATTCCTTCTTCATCGATTCTTGCTTCTGGCATAGCACCTTCTTGCACTTTCTTCCTCATACAGATCAGCCCCAGGTCTGTAGCTTGAACAGCTTTAACTTTATCGATTAAAGTTGGTTCTACTCGTATATTCGTCATCATCACATGGGTCCCTGGAGTCTTTAACTCTATCTCCATCCTTTGCAAGTCACACAAAATGGGCCTTTGTGTTGACAATATTGCACTCGTACTTGCATATGATCTTCTACTCAATGCGTCAGCTACCACGTTCGCTTTTCCAGGATGGTATTGAATGGTATGATCATAATCTTTCAACAGTTCAAGCCAACGTCGTTGTCGCATGTTGAGTTCCTTTTGAGTGAAGAAATATTTGAGGCTTTTATGATCCGTAAAGATCTCCACCTTCTCCCCATACAAGTAATGCCTCCAAATTTTAAGTGCAAAGACAATAGCTGCCAACTCTAGATCATGAGTAGGATAATTCCTCTCATATTCCTTGAGTTGTCTTGATGCATAGGCTATGACTTTTCCATGTTGCATGAGAACGTATCCCAACCCTTTGCTCGAAGCATCACTGTAGATGACAAATCCCTCCGAGCCAGATTGTATTGTTAGAACAGGTGCTGAAATGAGTCTCCTCTTGAGTTCTTGAAAACTCTTCTCACATTCTTCGCTCCAACCGAACTTTGTATCTTTCCGAGTCAGCTGAGTTAATGGAGTAGCGATTCGAGAAAATCCTTCCACGAATCTCCGATAATAACCAGCTAAACCAAGAAAGCTACGTACTTCGGTCAATAATTTAGGTTGCTCCCAGCTTTGAATAGCTTCAATCTTTGCCGGGTCAACCGATATTCAACAACTTGATACTACATGCCCAAGGAATGCTACCTCCTCCAACCAGAACTCGCATTTCTTCAACTTGGCATAAAGCTTGTATTCACGAAGCTTTTGGAGTACCAGCCTCAAGTGTTGCTCATGATCTTCACGGCTTTTGGAATAAATAAGGATGTCATCAATAAAGACGACCACAAAGTGATCCAAATATTCCTTGAATACCCGGTTCATCATATCCATGAAGGCAGCAGGAGCATTAGTCAATCCAAAGGACATGACTAGGAATTCATAATGCCCGTACCGAGTTCTGAAAGCCGTCTTCGAAATATCCTCAGTTCTAAACTTCAGCTGATGATATCCAGAACGAAGATCGATCTTTGAAAAGAATTGTGCTCCTTGCAACTGGTCAAACAGGTCATCAATACGTGGCAATGGGTACCTGTTTTTGATGGTGACATGATTCAACTCCCGATAATCAATACAAAGTCGCATACTTCCATCTTTCTTCTTCACGAATAGCACAGGAGCACCCCAAGGAGAAGTACTAGGACGAATAAAGCCAGTGTCTAACAATTCCTGCAGTTGGATCTTTAACTCCTGAAGTTCAATAGGAGCCATTCGATATGGGGCTTTGGAAATGGGTTTTGTACCGGGTTCAAGGTCGATACAAAATTTAATTTCACGCTCTGGGGGTAGGCCAGGAAGTTCTTCAGGGAATACGTCAGGGAATTTATTAACAATAGAAATATCATTCAAAACTGACGTATTTTTGTTTAGATCCGTGACATGAGCTAAGAAAGCTTGACATCTATTTTTTAATAAACGAATAGCTTTATGGCTTGAGATGACAGCGATTGATTTTAATGGTTTGGTTGCTTGAATTCGCATAATAGGTCGATTAGGAATATGAAAGCTAACAACCTTACGAAAATAATCAATTTTTGCATGATGAGTAGTTAACCAATCAATCTCTAGAATCACGTCAAATGCAAGTATTTTTAATGAAATAAGATCGACAGGTAATGTGTGGGTACCAACTTGAACCAAACAAGACTTATAAACCGTGGATGTAATGAAAGTTTTCCCCAATGGAGTTTCAACAGATAAATCAAAGTCTAATTTCTCCGGAGTCAGATTTAATCGATGAGCGCAAGTAGGAGAAATAAAAGAATAGGTAGAACCGGTATCAAATAAAGTATAGACTTCGTTAGAGTTTATGATAAGTTTACCCGTGATGACCTCATTCAGTTTCTTTGCTTTCTGGGAGGTCACAATAAACGCTCTCCCTTGCACTACCGGTTTGGACTTTTCTGGGACGGCCTTTGGTGTCTCCATCTTGGCTGAACTTGTTTTTGGTAAACGACAAAATCGAGCTAAATGACCTTCTCTTCCACAATTATAACATGCTTTAGACGGCATCGCGTAGTTTGGACTGATGTGCCCCTCCCCTCTGCATTTGAAACATATGATAGGTGGTTGTTCTCCTTCCTTAACAACGGGTGCTGGTGCTGACGTCTTTCCATCATTATTGAATCTCCTTTTCTTGAAATGACCATTCTTATTGTTTTGGCCCTGATTACCACTGAAGTGGTTACCATTTCTGGCCTGTTGATTCCCTCCACGCTTGTTGTCACCGCTTCGATGACTGCTCTCACTGGTATTATCATTTTGCCGACTGCTCTCTTTTGGTTGCGTTGACTCGTTATCGCGCTCCACTAACTGAGCCATATTCACAACATCTGAATACAAACACAGTTTATGAGAAATAAGATGTTGACGTATCTCAGGTTTCAAACCTCGCAAAAACGCGTCCAAGCCTGACCAAACTCTTCCCCAGCGCCTTGGCACTGGGCACGGTGCTGGGATTCTACCCCCTAGAGCCCCGGCGCTGGAAATGAACTACTAATGGGCGCCCCGGCGCTGGAACATTTTCTGGAAATTTTCTGCTCCGACGTCCTTTGGGAAAATGACCATAACTTCTTCGTTCGAACTCCAATTTTGATGATTCAAGATGTTTCGAAAAGAGGAGAAGTAGATCTACAACTTTCATTCTTTGAGTGTTTCAAAATAAGATCCAGAGCAATACTCAAATTGGCTCTGAAGTGACTATTGTGTAAATGGCAAGCCGAAAACGCGCATCTAGCCACCCCAAACGTTGATCGAAGTAACTTTTGTCTCAATTCCTACAAAACAACATAAAACATGCATGAATAGACATAAACACTTAAAAACATCCAAAATATTAAGTTCAAACACACTCAATTATGAGTATAAAACTCACTCATCAAATACCCCCAAACTTAAACATTTGCTTGTCCTCAAGGAAAAACACAAAAGAACTAAAAATAAACAACGTAAATTAACTACATGAATGCATATGCATGATCTACTTCCTAATATATCTACGAACCCAGTAATAAATCAATATGATATATAGCAACAGGCCTCAAAGATACCATTGATACTCAAATAATTTATCCGATCAAATCAAAGTTCATAACTTTAACCAGTTAGTCAATCCAAACCTGTCATCACCCATGTTGTGCGTGTGTGCTTGTTAACCATTCTAACCAACCACGGCTCAAGATAATCACATAACAAACATCTTAGAAGGAAAATTTCAGTTCCAATTCAATTACTTTTGTGAACATGACAACTCCGGTTAAAACTAAGGAATTACCAAGTCTAAGGGTAAATACAGAATTTATTTATACTTTTATTCAACCACGAGGGCATTTTTGCTCTTTCTCGTGTTTTTTTCATTTTTTTATTTTTCTCATGGTTGTGCAATATCTTATTCCCTTAGGCTTTTCAGTGCTACCTTAACGAGCTTTCGACCAACGACTCCTAAGCCATTAAGACCTTAGGGAGCTAGGTGTAAAGACAATCCCCTCGGGCTTACTTACTCAAGTAGCAAAGGCCACAAAACTAGACAAGCATGCCACGATGTTTATTTATTTTTTTCCTTTTTTTGGATTTTCTATTTTTTTTTCTTTTCATCATTTCTTTTTTTCATTTTCATTTTTCTTTCATTTTCATTTTGTATATATATATATCTCATAGATTCCCCCAAACTCAAGCTTTTACGTCATTCCAACCTTTACCGCCAGTTCACTAATTTCCTTAAATTTTAACCAAGATTTTCCTTCAGAAACGAGTTATGAAACTCTTGAACCAAGTAGATTAAAATAGTTAAACTTTAAGTGCTAACTGGTTACATAAGTTTCAGACAGGCTCAGATTATCATCATGATCAAAATTAGAACTCATCATCAATTATCAACATTGTTCAAGTTAACATGCAAAATCAATCTTATCATAGGCCGAGCTAAGACCACACCAACCGATCACACAGATTCATGCAAAAAAAATGCAATTATACTATATGAACACATACTAATGCAACACATATATGAATATGCAAATAACTACCATGTATTATATGCAACCTAAAAAAAACACAACGCTAACAAAAAAAATGAACTACCATGAAAATAACTAACTATATGCAATACGACACTAAAATGCCCCCAAACTTAAACTAGACATTGTCCTCAATGACTAAAATAGAAAAAATTAAAGTAGAGGACTTCCCTAAAAAATTAGCAATCTTCCTCCTCGTCCGCTAAGTTTGGAGAATAGGCTAGGCACATAGAACAAATTGGGCACCACATTTGAATTTGACTTGAATAACCTGTAAACCATGATAGAAACAATTTTATTAAATTCTAAATAAATGCAAATTCAAAACTACTAATATAAAACCTAATAAAAACTAAAAATAAAAATTAAACTTGGGTTGCCTCCCAATAAGCGCTTATTTTATAGTCTCAGCCTGACTTCTTCAATTCTCTATCCAATTCCCCTACGAAAATTGAGGAACCCTCCATCCATCAGTAATAATGTCTCTTTTGGGAGGTTCCTATTAGCAAAGACCCTTGAATTAAAGTCACCTAGCATACTCTTTGTAGATAGGATCCCCATTAAGTATGGCAAACCACTAGGTGCTTTCCCCATTGTGTTTGTGATCAAATTATGGCATAGAAGCTTGTCAAACACAATGGGCACTTCCTCTATCTTCTCCTTTTCAACCCACCATAACTCCACAGTTGTACTAGCTCTTATGTCACAAAGAGCTTTGCCTACGACATGACTGCTAATTGGGCATGGTTTTGCAAAACTGCCCGGATTCTTGAACTTTGGTGGAGGAGGCACATGGGATACTAATGAAATCAGCTCATCTTCGTTGAATCTTACAGTTAAATCTTCGTCGATCTCCTTTTCCTTGGTTGTCTCTTGCAAATCCTTTCCACTACGTAGAGTCACAGCCTTGCAATGCTCATCTCTGCCCGGATTTATCTCTGTATCACTAGGGAGTGTTCCAAGTGGGTGGTTATTCAATTCAAGTGCTATCTGTCCCAATTGATTCTCCAGATTCTTTATCGACGCACCTTGGCTTTTCATATTCAGCTCTACTTGATTCAATATATTGTCTTGTTCATCGCTCCTTTTTTCAGTAGCTTTAATGAATTTTTCTAAGGCTTCTTCCAAACTTGATTTCCTTTCTGGTTGTTGTGGAGTCTGATTTTGAAATTCGAATGTGTTTTGCTGTCTAAGCGCTTGAGCTTGATTGTTACTCCAAAAAAATCCCAGATGATTTCTCCAACCCTGATTATATGCATTTTGGTTCGGATACGGTTGGGTAGACCGACTATAGCTCCCTATGAACTGAGTTGATTAAACATTTATGGCACATTGATCTGTAGCATGACTCCCAGTACATAACTCACAAACCATAACTACTTGCTACGTGGATGGTGGACTCCATGTTTCCATTTTCTTAGCTATTGCAAACACCTGTGCTGCCAATTCTGAAAGTGTCGCGAGTCCATCAATCCCTGTTTTCCTTGGTTGAGTCATGTTCGTGTATGGCCATTGATACGCAAAGTCATCCATGGTACCTAAAAAGAGAGAAATATAGGAAGAGAATTAAAAATAAAAATAAAAATATTTAAACTAAGACTAATTTGATTGAAATTAATATTGGTAAATAATTATTAAATTAAGTCCCCGGCAGCGGCGCCAAAAACTTGTTGATCGATTTCGCAATCAATGAATACGTGCAAGTATTCACGGTCAACAAGTAATAAAGTGAAAGTAGAGTATCGTTCCCACGATGAATTATTTAATAAAAATCAGCAAGTACTAATTCTTAACCAAACTAATTTTATTTAAACAATCTCAAATCGTGATTTTTCTAATTAAGAAAACTAAATTAACTAATTAAACTGAATTGCTTTATGACTGAATTCAGATAAATAAAGATTAAAACTTCAATATCCCCAATTATGAACTATAAATCAATTATCCAATTATCCCAATTATAATGCCTACTGAATTGTTAACAAGAATTCTCAAAAGCCAAAAGTCCTTTTCCAAGCGATCAATTGCCTTCTATTTAATCAAGATTAATCTTGTTATATTCCTATGCAAAATAATTGAATTAAACTCCTTCTAATCCCAATTTCTTATGTGTTACATACGGTGAACAGATATTTCTATTCAATTTACAAACCTAATTATTCACTTTGCAAATAACTAAGTCACATAATATCATGCCCAGTTCTAACCCTAGAATTCCTCTTTCAATTCCTTCTAGAGTAACAAGGTAATTACTGATCAAATAATTAAGCAATAAGCACAAGACAAGATAAACAATTCACCTTGACATAAATAATTGGAATAAATCAAATAATTAATTCATAGACATAAAAGGTTCAATTGAAATCTTAATGAAAGAGTTAGTTCATAATTAATGAATTAAAACTAAGAATCCACAACTGAATAGACATTAAAAGATAAAAGTATGATAAGAGAAAAGAATTGAATCTGTTGTCAGCAAATCTGATGCTCCCCTCTTGCTCTTGCTCTTGATCTTCAGTGTTCTCCAAGTTGCTTCAATCTCTAATGGCTAATTAAGAACTAGGGTTTATATTCTAATCTAATAGAGTGTTTTATCTAAGCTAAGCTATGTAATCCCCCTTTATTTTATGTCTTACATCATGTATTTATAGGTTACAAGTTCAATTTTTAGCTTAGGAACAAACCCAATCCAATTTGGAGTCAAAAAAGTGTCAAAATTCGTCCCAAAACTTGTCCAAGCCTGACCAAACTCTTCCCCAGCGCCCCGGCACTGGGCACAGCGCTGGGATTCTTCCCCCTAGAGCCCCGGCGCTGGAAATGAACTACAATGGGCGCCCAGGCGCTGGAACATTTTCTGGAAATTTTCTGCTCCAACGTCCTTTGGGAAAATGACCATAACTTCTTCGTTCGAACTCCGATTTTGATGATTTAAGATGTTACGGAAAGAGGAGAAGTAGATATACAACTTTCATTCTTTGAGTTTTTTGAAATAAGGTCCGGAGCAATACTCAAATTGGCTCTGAAGTGACTATTGTGTAAATGGCAAGCCGAAAACGCGCATCTATCCACCCCAAGCGTTGATCGAAGTAACTTTTGTCTCAATTCCTACAAAACAACATAAAACATGCATGAATAGACATAAACACTTAAAAACATCCAAAAAATTAAGTTCAAACGCACTCAATTATGAGTATAAAACTCACTCATCAAAGGCCTCTAATTAACGTAATGGCAGCCTCATCCGGAGGAGCCATGTTTCTAAAAGCCATCAATGCTAGTGGAAATATCAAAGATGTCGAGTATGTTGCAAATTTGTTCATCCAAGTGATCAAGGATTTGGGAGAAGCAAATGTCGTCCAGATTGTAACGAACAATGCATCAAACTACAAGGTTGTTGGGCTGAGTATAGAAGGTAAATATCCCCACATATTTTGGACCCCATGTGTTGTCCATAGTCTCAACTTGGCCTTAAAGAACATCTGTGAACCCAGAGAAAATCACTTCAGTATGCTCATTATAAGTGGGTTTCTAATTTAGTTAAGCAGGTGATTACCATTCATAATTTTATTCTGAATCATGGCATGACAAATCACATTTTCAATCAGTACTCTAGTCTAAAATTGTTAAGTGTGGCAGAGACGAGATTCACATCTAGCTTTATTATGGCTAAACGTTTAAGGGAAGTCAAGTCATCTCTTGAAAAAATGGTTATGGATTCGAACTGGAAAACATATCGGGAAGATGGAAAACTAGTAGCTGAAACTAAAGCTCGTGAGGTTAAAATATGCATTATTGATGATACTTTTTGGGATCAATTAGATTACCTACATAGCTTTACTGAACCAAACATTGACATGTTGAGGGTAGCTGACACCGATGCCCCGGTTTTGCATGTAGTTTATGATATGTGGGACAATATGATTGAGAATGTGAAAAAAATAATTTTTGAACATGAAGGGGAAGACATGGCTATTGGTCGTTCTAGCTTTTTTGATGCTATTCACCAAATTTTGGAGGGTAGGTGGAACAAAAGTAACACTGCTTTGCATTGCATGGCACATTCCTTGGTCCCTAAATACTATTGTGATGCTTGGCTCAATGATGGTGGAGGTAATGGAGATGGAGTTACACGGGTAGAGCCCCATGAGGATCATGAAGTGTCCATCAATCGAAGTAAATGTTTTAAGCGTCTCTTTCCTAATCAAACTGATTTGCGAAAGGTTTATACTGAGTATGGAGCATTTTCTACTGGCTCTAAATATTTTGGTCAGCTTCATGTCATCGATGCAAGAATGTTTGAAGAGCCTATTTCATGGTGGGCTAATCACGGGGCTTCAACCCCGCCGCTACAAGCCTTGGCCTTTAAGTTGCTCTCGCAGCCCGCTTCTTCTTATGCCGAGAGAAATTGGAGCACTTACTCCTTGATTCAAAGTATCAAGAGAAATAGGCTAACAACAAGTCGATCCAAAGACATTGTGTTCGTGCATTGCAACCTTCGTTTACTTTCAAGGAAAAGCAAGGAGTATACAGATGGACCTACAAAATTCTGGGACATTAGTAAGTTCACCATTTTCCTGATATTCAAATATGCAATTAATAGTGTTTAATGCATAATAACAACTGATTTTCTTTTATTTTTGTAGGTGGGGATCAGTTCGACATTGAAGGACAAGAAGTAGGAGAGCTTGCTCAACTTTCCCTTGATGAACCAAAATTAGAAAGGATGACATTTCAGGATACAGAGGAGGATGAAGGCACTGACATTGGCACTGGCACTGAAGGGGAACTAGAAGAAGATGGATTTTAGAAGCTGCACTCTATGACTTGCTGCTAGACTAGTATTATAGTACTACTAAGTATGCTGGACTAAGGAACTCCTCCCTATTTTGTTAAGATTCTGGATTAATCAGGTCCATATTTTCTATGTCTATTAGAATTATGGATTAATGTTCTAATAAATTGTAATTCCTAAGGTTTACACTCATTTGTCTGTAACAATATCGTTCATGTCAAGTTGACAACTACGGGGGCCAATTTGCGATGCTAGTAATCATTTATGAGGTTGAGGTACTCTCAAATCCTATGACTTCTATCTACCATACTTCTTAGTATGTCTACCATGTAGATGAAAAGAAAACCAAAGATTATTTCATTTTGTCATATTATGATAAATGTATGTCTATATGAATTTGGACAATATAAATATTATTGTTCAAAAATCATAAATACCGTATCCCTGCACCCGTGTCCAAATTCAGATACATATCTGTGTAGCCTCTATTTTTTGAATTCACGTATTCGACACCTAGATTTGTACATGCACCCGACACCCGCAGCCGAGTCCAAGTAACACATGTTGTAGCATATCAAATTACAACAAGAAGTGAACCATATCAAGTCAAAATGGATAATTTTATAATTTTTTGAACTTGTACCAACGTCAAATTATATAAATAATGATAAATTTGTAATATTTATTTTAATTCAATATAATTCTTAAATTTATGTTTAGTTTCTTAGGTTTTAATATTGAATTGAATTCTTACATTTTTAAATTTTATTATTTAACAACAATCTTGTTTATGAATAAAATTAATACGTTAAAGATATGTTTGAACTTTCAGCAATTGCATGTTTGTATTTGAACATTGACATTGGCAATATGGATATGTGTTTAAATTTAAGCAAAGACATTTATTATCTTTATTATAGATTATTTTTCTTTATATTATTGTTTTGTTTGGATAAATGTAAGATAAAATGTAACGACCCCAAAATAGGTTCATTCCACCCAACCCATTCTGAGTCGTCAAATACATGGTACAGAAAACAACTACAACTTTATTACAACAATTGTCGTGCAAAATACAACAACACATATGCTGTGAGTTTGGATACAAATATATACCAAATGTGACTCATGTTCCAACCGTGGACATCACCTCACAATAACACCTTACATAAAGGTATAGTCAAAAACTGTTTTAGAAATTAGAATCTTTGGGAAGTGCTCAAGGAAACCTTCGTACATGGGAGGCCACGCGTCTAGGTTATGATAGATATCATATGGCCACAGAATTATCCTTGGTTGACCCAATAGACCCCAAAGAAAAACGAGAAGATTACTATCATATTCTTCCCAATGGTGAGTCTTCTCTTGACATATCATTATCTCTACTGTCTCTAATTGAGAATTATACTTTAAACAAACACCAAGATTATATAGGTAGTGCTCGTATATATACTCAGCAAGTGGATGAGCACATCCCTGTCTTATGATGACACGAGGTTGTATGTCGTTAGACATCTTGTATGATAGTGGCAAACCACCCTTCCAACGTTGGGTACACCTTACCCTATTGGATTCACCAAATATAACTACTAAATGAACTTTTCTATACTGCTTCGGGAGAACATCCACAGCTAGAGACCATTGTTCTATTTTCCCGGTACCCTCGCTCGACCCAGCTACACTCTTATTACCTGAAAGGAATTGTGAAGCAAAAGGGTGAGCACAACTAGCCCAGTAAAGAATATCATGACTAAAGATAATTAAATTATCAGTAGCCTTCATCAATAATAAATCAGAGATTTAGAACATATGGTAAATGATAAAAATTTCAACCATAGTTGCAGCGGAACGAGCAATCCATTAGAAGAGTCAAATAGACTATAAAGTCTATTATCTTCTCCATGTTAAAAATCCATCAACAATGTTTTATCCCTGTAACATCAATCAACAGTTCCTTTCCACAATCATATGAATAACTCATAATCATAATTGTGACTATAAATTTTTCTTCGCACCCAGGACGAAGAATATTTTCATCACATGTCTTTACCTGAAACATCAAAGATCATGGTTATACCAAATCACAGTTCCTGTTCATAATCATACTAATAAATCCATCTTTGCACTACGACCAAAGATATTCAACAACAGTTTATCTTTGCACTACGGGCCAAAGATATTCATCAACAGACCATCTTTGCACTACAGGCCAAAGATATTCATCTACAATTCATCTTTGCACTACAGGCCAAAGATATTCCTCAACCGTTCATCTTTGCATTACTGGCCAAAGATATTCAACAACAGGTCATCTTTGCACTACGGGCCAAAGATATTCATCTACAATTCATCTTTGCACTACAGGCCAAAGATATTCCTCAACAATTCATATTTGCACTACATGCCAAATATATTAATACCTCAAAGAATATATAATCATTTAAGAATTTATATAAACAATAATTATAACCATGTTGATCATTTCACCTTTGCACTTAAGCTAAAGATATTCAATTATAAATTCAATGGTCATGATCATACCAGTCAACAATTCAACTTTACACTACTGGCCAAAGAGAACCCATAGTCATGATCATACCAATAATTTACCCATCTTTACACTCAAGCGAAAGAGAATTTCAACATCAAGGTTATAAAAATGTTATATATGATTATAAAAATAATATGGTCAAAACATGAATTTAATTTCAAGAGCAATATTCATAAATCAACTATAATTTGGTTAGAAAAAGAAACCAATTTTGTCGTGAATAGTAACTCATGAATAGTAACCTCGACTCAAAAAGGTAGAAATTCCACAATAAAATCTATACCAATATTTCGGTATAATGATATTGAAAGAATAACATTTTTTTAAGCTTATAAACAATTTATTTAAATTGTTTACACTTTACTAATTAATGCATTTAATCATCATAAAATGTCAACTCTTAAGATTTCATCATCAATAGCCAAAACCCTCATCAAAAATCTGCATATACCTCATATAGGATTCTCAAGCCATAAAATCCTATTTTCCAATTTTCTTTCCTCACAAAACATATTTAATTCATTTACTCATAACTAGACCATTTTCATAAAAAATACCAAATCAGTTCCAAAAATATTTCTTTTCTGGGATTTAGCATAATATAGTCCCATAGTGAACATATATTTTTCTCAGAATTTTTAAAAGTCATTTACTATTTTTCATATGGCCAAAATAGCCGAATATTTAGACATTTATCAAAAATTGTACTTCTGTCTAAAAATTCTGAAATTTACAGAGTATACTTCTATCATATACATGTACTCCCAATAAAAATTTCATCAATTTTGGAGTTAACCACAAGGAATTATAAGCTGTTACTTTTAAAATAGTCTTTTCTCATAAAATTCATAACTCTCAATCTATACATCCAAAAATCACCATTTTTGGACACAATCAAGAAAACTCATCAAAATATCATTTCAAATTTTTCCAGAATTTTTGAAGATCAGAAAAATTACGAAACTGAAAATCATAACAACCCTTAAAATCCCTTAATATCCCTTACTATCCCTTACCTCAAAAGAGCAGTACTTCTGATCGGTATAAGGCTGAAGGAAACTTGCACTGATGAATAGCAACTCACCAAGTATCTAAATACTCACAAAATACACTCAATAATCTAGAGAGAGAAAGAGAGAAAGCTTATGTTTCTGGTGTGATTTTCAATTCTAACTTAGCCCTCTATTTATAGGAAAATTTTGGTAGGTTTGACCTGCAACCTGATGGCTTTACCTGCTACTATTCCCACCCACCACATTTGAAATATAATTCAGCACATTTCTTCACCAACCACAAGTGGGGCCCACCAATTCTAGAATTTTCCACCAAAATGATAAACTCCGAAAATTCAACAATTTCTGAACCAGTCATCTCGTAAAATTCATAACAAATCATACATTCATTTTTAACGGTTCAAAATTTGTGGACATATACTCAACTTATATATGTATAACATATCCAAATATTACTACGATCCAACGGTCGGATTAAAAATTATAACCCCCGCAAAATATCTCAAAAACCCTGATTTTTAATACCTCCATTCCGACAAAAATACTGATAAAAACCTCAACATTAACTCCTTCATTTTAACCACAAAAATATATCCCTCATTTATATCCACATAAAATAAATATTTTCTTATCATATAAATCAATAATTAATTATTCACAAATAATATTACAGAATCACATTTATGACAACCAGGCCGTTCCCAGGAAAGAGGGGGCTTTCCAATAAGGATTTCTCCTTACTAGCGCGCAATTAGATGACCAAACCTCTCCTTAGACAGAACTTTCTAGACATTGCCAATAATGCTATCTAATAATACTATTCAAATAATATGAATTATTGATCTGATAATGGAAAATACTGTGCAGCAACAATTATTGAACAACAATAATATAAAATTTCAACGTAGCAATTATTGAATCAATAAAATAAAATATTGAACAGTAATTACTGTAACAATTATTGAGTAGTGCCTTCTTACGTAAGAATCAATAATTTCAAAAATACTGTGCAATACCGTGTGCTACTGTGCAATAACGCGTATTACTGTATTTTAACCACCGGTTATTTCAACAGTATTAACGATAACAACTACGCCGTTATTTGTAAAAACTCAAATTTGTCGTTTTTCTTCACCCGACAGTTATTCGTTATGGGGCCCACAAATAGCTGCGCCGTCGTACGAATATTCTCCGACAGAAAGAATATTCCACGACCAAACGAATATTCCCCGACAACAATGATTATTTTATAACCACTTGCTTATTTTGAAAAAAATTTCATATTTCACCCATAACTTTAAACTTTTATCAATTTAACCATTTACTGAATAGTAATTATAAGAAAAATTGAATACTTTTATTTCATAAAATTCGGGGTCTTACAATCTCCCCTCCTTATGAAATTTCGTCCCCGAAATTTACGTACCTGGTATTTCGAAGAGTTGAGAATACCTTGCTTCCATTTCAGATTCTATCTCTCAGATCATCATGATTTCTCCATTGTTCATCTCCCATGATAACTTCATTTGGGTTCCTCATTTGTTGGAAAGTCATGACAACCGCCATCCCTCGAACTACTCGGCTTTGACTTGTCTGGAGCAGCATTTGGCGTCATCATTACCGTTGGAATATACCTTTCTATAGGACATATTCCTCCCTCAACTGCCTCTTCGTACTCCTCATTCATGATCTGAATCATCAATCTTCGATCCATATCGGATTCAGGTTGACCGCTATGTACAGGGTAATTCAAAACTCGATGTTGGGTTCTCCCAATTGCTTTCCAAAAAGAGAAATTCATATCATCTATTTTAGCCTTCTTAGATCGAACATCTCTTTCCACAATATCCACGTGTCGTGCGGCTTTTGCCCATGCATCACTTATTCTCACTCGTTCAATTTTTTCTTCTTTCAGCTCAGATTCCATTTTTATCATCTTATACTCTGCCAAATAATGCTTCTGTTCAAGCATCACATATCGGGTAACACAAGCTTGAATTGTTGCATCCTTTTGTTCCACGACCGCCTGTCGTTCTTCTGCCTGCTCTTCTAACTCATGAATACGATTTTGAAATTCTACATTTTGATCATATAATACCTCTAATAAACTCTCCTCTGGTACTTCTTCTTCCTCTTCTTCCTCAGTCTCAGCTGTTACCTCTGCGACTATCTCAGGTGCAACTATCAATTCTTCACTCACCACATAGATATCTCTAATTCCTTCTTCGTCTGACATCACATTATCATGGTTAGTGATTAGAGGTATCCCCACAGTCTCATTCACTCCATTGTTAGCATTCTCAGCTGCCATTCTCAAATACTGCCATAAAATAAGGGTTAATTAAACAAATTAACATATCACATAATATCCCAATATTATGACTAACCAACAAATAAGCTTAGGTAGGACACACTAGCGAAGGATTTACGCATCTCTCCCCTCCTAGTTATATTCCCCGATCTCCACCAGAGATCATATCCCTAAGCTCTGATACCAACTGTAACTCTGGACACCAACCTATGTCAGCACCTTACATTGATACCTATCAGTTTGCCACCGCAGAACGGCGTCCCCTACGGAGAGTCTGGCTTCGGTGCATCCCCCATCAACAGGAAGTCACCAGCGAGAGGCTCGGGGCTCTTTACTTATAGCTCTGATACCACTGTAACGACCCCAAAATAGGTTCATTCCACCCAACCCATTCTGAGTCGTCAAATACATGGTACAGAAAACAACTACAACTTTATTACAACAATTGTCGTGCAAAATACAACAACACATATGCTGTGAGTTTGGATACAAATATATACCAAATGTGACTCATGTTCCAACCGTGGACATCACCTCACAATAACACCTTACATAAAGGTATAGTCAAAAACTGTTTTAGAAATTAGAATCTTTGGGAAGTGCTCAAGGAAACCTTCGTACATGGGAGGCCACGCGTCTAGGTTATGATAGATATCATATGGCCACAGAATTATCCTTGGTTGACCCAATAGACCCCAAAGAAAAACGAGAAGATTACTATCATATTCTTCCCAATGGTGAGTCTTCTCTTGACATATCATTATCTCTACTGTCTCTAATTGAGAATTATACTTTAAACAAACACCAAGATTATATAGGTAGTGCTCGTATATATACTCAGCAAGTGGATGAGCACATCCCTGTCTTATGATGACACGAGGTTGTATGTCGTTAGACATCTTGTATGATAGTGGCAAACCACCCTTCCAACGTTGGGTACACCTTACCCTATTGGATTCACCAAATATAACTACTAAATGAACTTTTCTATACTGCTTCGGGAGAACATCCACAGCTAGAGACCATTGTTCTATTTTCCCGGTACCCTCGCTCGACCCAGCTACACTCTTATTACCTGAAAGGAATTGTGAAGCAAAAGGGTGAGCACAACTAGCCCAGTAAAGAATATCATGACTAAAGATAATTAAATTATCAGTAGCCTTCATCAATAATAAATCAGAGATTTAGAACATATGGTAAATGATAAAAATTTCAACCATAGTTGCAGCGGAACGAGCAATCCATTAGAAGAGTCAAATAGACTATAAAGTCTATTATCTTCTCCATGTTAAAAATCCATCAACAATGTTTTATCCCTGTAACATCAATCAACAGTTCCTTTCCACAATCATATGAATAACTCATAATCATAATTGTGACTATAAATTTTTCTTCGCACCCAGGACGAAGAATATTTTCATCACATGTCTTTACCTGAAACATCAAAGATCATGGTTATACCAAATCACAGTTCCTGTTCATAATCATACTAATAAATCCATCTTTGCACTACGACCAAAGATATTCAACAACAGTTTATCTTTGCACTACGGGCCAAAGATATTCATCAACAGACCATCTTTGCACTACAGGCCAAAGATATTCATCTACAATTCATCTTTGCACTACAGGCCAAAGATATTCCTCAACAATTCATATTTGCACTACATGCCAAATATATTAATACCTCAAAGAATATATAATCATTTAAGAATTTATATAAACAATAATTATAACCATGTTGATCATTTCACCTTTGCACTTAAGCTAAAGATATTCAATTATAAATTCAATGGTCATGATCATACCAGTCAACAATTCAACTTTGCACTACTGGCCAAAGAGAACCCATAGTCATGATCATACCAATAATTTACCCATCTTTACACTCAAGCGAAAGAGAATTTCAACATCAAGGTTATAAAAATGTTATATATGATTATAAAAATAATATGGTCAAAACATGAATTTAATTTCAAGAGCAATATTCATAAATCAACTATAATTTGGTTAGAAAAAGAAACCAATTTTGTCGTGAATAGTAACTCATGAATAGTAACCTCGACTCAAAAAGGTAGAAATTCCACAATAAAATCTATACCAATATTTCGGTATAATGATATTGAAAGAATAACATTTTTTTAAGCTTATAAACAATTTATTTAAATTGTTTACACTTTACTAATTAATGCATTTAATCATCATAAAATGTCAACTCTTAAGATTTCATCATCAATAGCCAAAACCCTCATCAAAAATCTGCATATACCTCATATAGGATTCTCAAGCCATAAAATCCTATTTTCCAATTTTCTTTCCTCACAAAACATATTTAATTCATTTACTCATAACTAGACCATTTTCATAAAAAATACCAAATCAGTTCCAAAAATATTTCTTTTCTGGGATTTAGCATAATATAGTCCCATAGTGAACATATATTTTTCTCAGAATTTTTAAAAGTCATTTACTATTTTTCATATGGCCAAAATAGCCGAATATTTAGACATTTATCAAAAATTGTACTTTTGTCTAAAAATTCTGAAATTTACAGAGTATACTTCTATCATATACATGTACTCCCAATAAAAATTTCATCAATTTTGGAGTTAACCACAAGGAATTATAAGCTGTTACTTTTAAAATAGTCTTTTCTCATAAAATTCATAACTCTCAATCTATACATCCAAAAATCACCATTTTTGGACACAATCAAGAAAACTCATCAAAATATCATTTCAAATTTTTCCAGAATTTTTGAAGATCAGAAAAATTACGAAACTGAAAATCATAACAACCCTTAAAATCCCTTAATATCCCTTACTATCCCTTACCTCAAAAGAGCAGTACTTCTGATCGGTATAAGGCTGAAGGAAACTTGCACTGATGAATAGCAACTCACCAAGTATCTAAATACTCACAAAATACACTCAATAATCTAGAGAGAGAAAGAGAGAAAGCTTATGTTTCTGGTGTGATTTTCAATTCTAACTTAGCCCTCTATTTATAGGAAAATTTTGGTAGGTTTGACCTGCAACCTGATGGCTTTACCTGCTACTATTCCCACCCACCACATTTGAAATATAATTCAGCACATTTCTTCACCAACCACAAGTGGGGCCCACCAATTCTAGAATTTTCCACCAAAATGATAAACTCCGAAAATTCAACAATTTCTGAACCAGTCATCTCGTAAAATTCATAACAAATCATACATTCATTTTTAACGGTTCAAAATTTGTGGACATATACTCAACTTATATATGTATAACATATCCAAATATTACTACGATCCAACGGTCGGATTAAAAATTATAACCCCCGCAAAATATCTCAAAAACCCTGATTTTTAATACCTCCATTCCGACAAAAATACTGATAAAAACCTCAACATTAACTCCTTCATTTTAACCACAAAAATATATCCCTCATTTATATCCACATAAAATAAATATTTTCTTATCATATAAATCAATAATTAATTATTCACAAATAATATTACAGAATCACATTTATGACAACCAGGCCGTTCCCAGGAAAGAGGGGGCTTTCCAATAAGGATTTCTCCTTACTAGCGCGCAATTAGATGACCAAACCTCTCCTTAGACAGAACTTTCTAGACATTGCCAATAATGCTATCTAATAATACTATTCAAATAATATGAATTATTGATCTGATAATGGAAAATACTGTGCAGCAACAATTATTGAACAACAATAATATAAAATTTCAACGTAGCAATTATTGAATCAATAAAATAAAATATTGAACAGTAATTACTGTAACAATTATTGAGTAGTGCCTTCTTACGTAAGAATCAATAATTTCAAAAATACTGTGCAATACCGTGTGCTACTGTGCAATAACGCGTATTACTGTATTTTAACCACCGGTTATTTCAACAGTATTAACGATAACAACTACGCCGTTATTTGTAAAAACTCAAATTTGTCGTTTTTCTTCACCCGACAGTTATTCGTTATGGGGCCCACAAATAGCTGCGCCGTCGTACGAATATTCTCCGACAGAAAGAATATTCCACGACCAAACGAATATTCCCCGACAACAATGATTATTTTATAACCACTTGCTTATTTTGAAAAAAATTTCATATTTCACCCATAACTTTAAACTTTTATCAATTTAACCATTTACTGAATAGTAATTATAAGAAAAATTGAATACTTTTATTTCATAAAATTCGGGGTCTTACATAAAATATTAAAATTAATTTTTTTAAAAATCACGTTTAGGCCCCGCCCAGACCTTGCTTGGGTCCTCTAGGCACTTAGCCCCCCGGCCGCCCACCTCCCGCCTAGCGCCTTTTAAAATATTACAATAACATGACCAAGCTCTAAAGCATACAACGAATTGTGTTATCAAAAATAAAGCAAAACACAACTATAAAAATAAGATCAATTTGTTCAAAGACCCAACAAAACTGAAGCTTCATACAAAATTTATTGAAGTGTGAGAGATCAGTGTTTGACAGATTGAAGATCAGTGATGGTCTTATTTGTAATGCTTGTTCTGAAAAAAAATCATTTTTAACTGCCCCATGGTTGTGGGTATTTCATGTGGTATGATCATCCGATGCGCCATTGAAGTGATACCTGGTATGTTGAGGTTAAGGGCTATGGAAAATGAAGCTCGAAATTTTCGACACAAACTGAGGATTTACTTGATAATCATATGAGTTTCTTTGATTTTGCTACTTTGGAATTTCTTTGGAACCATCTCTGTGCAAGAAGATGCCTAAACATAAAAAAAAAATTAATTAGAATTTGGGAGATGGAGCAGATAGGATGTGTAAAGTCCCTATTTTAAATGTAATGAATTGATTGTAATGAAGCTTTGTTGTACTTTGTTTTTAAAACTTAGTTTAGACTATGAGTATGTATGTTATTTGGATTAATTACAAGAAATTACTAAATGTTCCTCTATGGAAGTTTTCTATGTATTGTGAACCAGGTTCTTATCTAATTTACTGAATTCTCTAGCTTGAAAACATTAATTAGATAACATGGCAAGAGGCAGGGGAGCCAAGGTGGTGTCTCAAGTGCAATTAGTCAAAATCAATCCAAACTGGATGCTTTCTGCTCAATACAAGTTTCTAACTGTTTTTTGTTTCTTTTCTTGGTCATCCACATACGCACAACCTTAAAACTCCACAAAGACGGAAGGAAAAGAAAGAAATGTGGCTATGTTAGACTAGACTGAAGATATACAACACGCATAAGCATAAAACTTCGCACATATAGATTTTATAGCAGCAACAACAGATTTGTACAATTATTATACAAGACCAAAAACACCTTGTTCAACTAAAATCAAAAGAACCTTGTATAACTAAAACAAAAACATCCATGTGAAAGTAAACAGTTTTTCACCGGTTTACATATTTAAAACCAAACCAAGAGCATTCATGTTCAACTACAAAAGTGTGTTTGGTAACCAAAACATACAGTGCTATTTTTACTACTTTAGATGGATCTAGGGGTAGGCGCATATGTAACACAGTTTTTTTAGTCTTGACATATACGTGACTATGCCGCTACAGTTATTGCAACAGACCCTTAAATTACCTGTTTGCAATCCTATTAATTACTGATGATGCTAGTATTTTTGGTTTTCATCATTTAAACATGTTTTTACTACATAATAAAAGAAGTTGAGGTATATAATGGTGCAAATATACATTAGAGTTGAGGTATAATGGTGCAAATAAAAGAACCAGAGTACGCTTACCAAAAAACACCATGCATTGTATGGATTTTTCACACTATATCAAAAGAAAAAATTGTAGTTATTAAGTATTCCATTTTAATCATATATGACAAGATATATACCTGTAGCAGTAGTAGTAGCAACAGCAGCACCAGCACCAGCTAACATTGTAGAAGCATGAGGCGCAATATCAAATACATTAATCCTTGTGCTGCAGAAATACACCATTAATTCAAAAGACGAGTGGAGAGAAAAAAACTAGTAGTTATACCTTATATAAAATCAAATTCTGAATCTAAGAAAAATTAGCTTAGTATGATGAGTCTCGAAAATTTTATTCAATCTAGCAAAGGAGCGAGATAAAATAAAAGTTTAACTAATATCCCAATACAGTAGCATATTCTTAATAGCTTCAATCATATATGGAGAAAACAAACACAATAATATATGGAGAAAACAACAAGGTTCAGATATATATAGAGATGAAGTAATAAATGAGATCAAAAGGAGAATCTTAGTATTGTACAAAGAGCATTCAAAAGGTGAAAGCCTAACCCAAAATGAGAGGAAATTTCAAAAGTTCAGGAATTATGCACCTCAATTGGACTAAACTTGGGCAAACCCAACTTTCTTCTTCGCGCATTGTATGCCATTAACAAAAAATCAATATTGCTCACTCCAGGATATAATCAATTTTCTAAAATAAATGAGATCAAAAGGAGAATCTTAGACATCATTCTTAGAAAATAAATGGATATAATCCATTATGAGCTTTTTAACAACACAATAGTCACCCTGCAAAAATTAAAGACTAACCTTGGCAAAAGTGCTCTTCCTAGAACCATTCTTCCCCATTACAGCATGAACCTATCCAAAATCAGGACCATTAAAATTTTAACAATTTACAATTTACATATAACTAAACAATTACTGATGAAAATAATGAAATTTTTTTCCTCTCTCTTTTACATTAACATTAAATAAAGAAACAATAAATGACTCGCACCTAAACTCATACTGATGAAAGTAATGCATGATCCCTTTTCATAAATATCGCATATACTTTCGGTTCAAAAACTCATATTCATGGGAACATACCAAACAATTGTTCATCATCCCAATTAAAGAGAATATGTAGAATTAAAAAAAATCTAACATAAGAACTGATGATGCACAAAATGGACTTTGTACATACACCAATCAAATAATTATAAAAGCGGTAATTAAAGTAAGGAATAAGACAAGTATTAAAGTGGTTCGGTCAAGTTGACCTAGTCCACTGTTGAATGGCTATAGTCGCCTGACACTTTATATTATGTGGGTTGAAGAGAGTACAAAGAGCATAAGCTTAAAGATTACAAAAGTCAGTTGCCTCCCAATGATGGTGAGGCGTTCCATTTATAGAGACCCCGTGACAGTTTTGGAGCGAGCACGTTGCCACTACTCTAGTAGAGCTCCTAACCTCCTATTAGACGTGCAAGATGGTTGAAGTGGTCTCCGTGAAATCCGGGGACGAGACTTGACCACTTCCTTCATGACGCGGGCGTGCTCAATCAACCTCTAGACCACATTTGTTGGGCTCGCCAGATTTCTTGAACTTGGGCCTAAAATATGGGCTTATGAGATGGACTGGATCTTTGGACTAGACATATCATTTGCCCTCCAATGCCCTGCGTCTAACAGAACTTGGAGAGGAGGGCATTCGGCTTAAATTCAAATTTCTGACAAAATTGGAAAAAACTTTAAGAGGCCAAAACATGCACTTCAGAAGCTTTTTTGGGCTTTTAACAGCATGCGTCTTGGTCGTAGGCGATGACTTTTGTAGAGCTTGTCGATACAGTCGTTTTGATATATTACGGGCCCCTATCGGAGTTACGGATCAAAAGTTATGACTTAAATAGTAAAAGTACCTTTAAATCCATTTTTCTTTGAAATTCCTTTTAATTTGTGACCTTACCCTTCTCAAATAAAGTCCTCTGGTTTGTGGGACTCCTTCTCTCTTATTCTTGAAGAACCTAGGTTATAAATTTGGGGGTTTCGTGTCCTATTCTTTTCAGATCTCTTCTTAGTGAGGAAATGTCGAACAAATGAGGAGATAGCCATGTGAGTGGATTGACTGATGAAGTGATCTCCCAAGAGGCTGCCATGGTGGATAACGTCGTGCACGGCGCTGCTAGAAGTGCAGATCTGTTTGGGCTTCGTTGCAGAGCTAGACAGGGGCGATCTGGGCGAGCTGGGCAGGTCTTAGGCGAGCAGGGGAGAGCTGGATCGGTCTTGTGCGAGCAGGAGTTAGTTGTGGGCGAGCAGGAGCTAGCTGGGTCGGCCTTAAGTGAGCATGGGCGAGCCTTGGGCGAGCAGGAGTTAGTTTTCGGCGAGTAAGAGCTTGCTTTGGGCGAGCAAGAACTAGTCTTGGGCGAGCAGGAGCTTGCTTTGGGCGAGCAGGAGCTAGCTGGGTCGGCCTTGGGTGAGCTGGGGCGAGCTGAGCGAGTTTTGGGCGAGCAGGGGGTTTCAGATGTCTCTCTAGCCACTGAGCAGAGCATTACAAAAACACCCCATTCTTTAAGACCCCGGAAGATGAAACATAAAAGCAAATTGATCCCCAATGATGATAGGTCTAAAGTAAGTACCCTTTTCAGCTCACTCAATTCTGATAATGATTTCGAGGCTTATTTCTTCTTATCATATTCCACCCTCGGTGTCATGTCGTTGGGCCGAGAAAGGTGAATGTGCTTGCGACAATTCCTCTGATGACATTGTCATTTACGAAGAGATGCTCGAGGTCGGGCTTAGGTTCCCCATGTCACATCCCATTTGTCAAATTATGCACTATTTTTCTCTTACTCCAGGGCAGTTAGCGCCCAATGGTTGGAGAGTTTTGTTGGACTTTCTCATATTATGGAAGAAAGTGCATCACAAAGATGGTTCTCCCAAAGAGTTCCATGGGGTTTATAACTTGAGTGAGACTCCTGCACCAAATAGGGGCTGGTATTATTTTACTTCAAAGAGTGGTATGGTGTTCACTTGGTTACGCTCCAATTGCCACGGCTAGAAATCTCGCTTTTTCTTTGTCGGCAAAGAATGGGGTGCAGAGGCTGATAGGGCCTTGGTTTCAATGCGATGGGGTGCTGCCAAGAAACCCGGTGCATTTCAAGTTTTATATATATATATATATATATATATATATATATATATATATACTCACCATCTCCTTGCAGGTATGCCGGTGCTCTCCAAAGAACAAGAGTCGAAGCTGCAGGCTGTGAAGGCTCACCCTGACAAAGACCAGAGCGGTCTTTTGCCTAAGTACGGTAGTAGAGCTGGAGGTTCTTCGCCGAGATCAGGCGGTTCCTTGTTAAAGAGAAAAGGTATGTTGACTTATCTTATAACTTATCTTTTATGAGATGATGGTCCCTCAGGTAACGCTTTGTCCTTTTGTGAGATGATGGTCCCTCAGTAACGCTTTGTCTCATTTGCTGCAGTGGATAGGACGGTGATTGTGACGCCCCCAAAATAAGTATACATCACCAATCTTAAGTCGCCAAATACATGGTACAAAATTCAAATACAAATTTATAATACAACAGTCGTGTAAGATAAGACAAAACATAATATAAGAGTTTTAATAAGAATATTGTCATCTAGATAATATCCACACTCAAAGAAGTCCTCATTACATTTATTGTCACACTATCTAACAGAATAGTGAGGACTACTAATGCTATCATCTGAACCGTCACTCCGTTCTCCGACTAGTTCAGGCTACGTTCTTATTTCCTGAAGAGAACAGTGAAAGAAAGGGTGAGTTCAACTAGCCCAGTAAGAAATATTATGACTAAGATAATGCAGAATAAATTATCGTTAGCCTTCAACAATGTTAAATTGATAAAATATAACAAACATCAAGTTTAACTGCAGCGGAACAAGCAATCCATTAAAAGAGTCAAGTAGATAATAAAATCTACTATCTTTTATGATTGAAAAGGTTTTTCATCACTTTTATCGCTGAGACTCAGCTTAATAAATAATTCACATCATCGAATCACCCCTGCACTACGGCTAATGATATTCTTTAGTATCACAACCACAAATTATTCATGCACTACGGGCCAAGGATATTCGTGTATTCATTAATGGTCACAATCATGCCAACAACTGTCCATCAATGCACTACGGGTCAATGATGACTTTTATCACATCATTTGTAACATTACGGTCATGATTATACCGAATAATCCCTGGTCATAATCATACCAAGTCCATCTATGCACTACAATCCACAGATGACTTTCAACATAATATAAACATGAGGATGATGACAATGACATACTAATTCAATAAAACAAGTTCAAGAATTAATTTATCCATGAAGCAATAACGTCCAAATTGTCAACATGATACTTCTTTGTGAAGTAAAATTCAAGAATGCTCAAAAGAATATTTTCATGAAAAGATACTGGATGAAACGCAAATATCCAAGATATTCCACTAATTTCAAGGAATATAGAAGCCAAAACTTTAACCAACTGTGTATAATAGAATATACGAAACTGCAAATGAATTTTCGCCCGCCATGCGGTATTCCACGTATACAGATCATTTCCACAATTTAATAAGGAATGAATACAAAGGATCATTCACCATGCATGTGGTAATCCACATAGACAGGTTATTCCAACAAAATAATAAATAATGGAACCAGGTCAGGCGTAATACGCTCTGACAGGATATTCCAACAGAATAATAAAGAATGGAATAACAACAGAAATCACCATGCATGCGATAGATCGCACCGACATGTTATTCTCAACAGAATAATAAATAATGGAACCAGGTCATGCGTAACGCACAGACAGGATATTCCGACAGAATAATAAAGAATGGAACCAGGTCATGCGTAAACGCACAGACAGGATATTCCGACAGAATAAATAAGAACGAAATAATAGAAGATTTCACCATGTATGCGGTACTTCGCATAAACAGGTTATTCCACCATAATAATAAAGAATGGAATAACAGAAGAATTTCACCAAGTATAGGGTAGTCCGCGTATACAGGTTATTCCAACAAAATAATAAAGAATGGAATAACAGAAGTTCTCTTCATGAATACAAAAGAAATAATACCCCTTACGAGTACAACAAATAATATCCCTTACCTTAAAAAGAAGAGTATTCTGACGGGTAGTGCGGAAATATACTTGAAGAAAACTTGCATTATCGTCTACGCTCAAATCTTTCTTAAACTCTAAAGAAATACGCTCGAGATTACAGAAGAAGAACTCTCTCTATAGTTTGTCTCTCTAGAATTTCAGTGAATTCGTAAGAAATACTGAAGGAATGAGTTTCTATTTATAGGAGAATGGACTGCATAGTAACTAATTCATGAACGGTCCAGATTGATTTAATAAAATATTCTAATAAAATAAAATCTTTTAAATAAAATATAATATATTCTATTTATAATCTAATAAAACGAATAACTTTATAAAAGTATTCTGTTTTATATAAAAAGATTTTACTATGAAAAATACTATGCAGGCACTATGCAATACTATGCATAATAAAATATAATATATTCTATTTATAATCTAATAAAATAAATAACTTTATAAAAGTATTATGTTTTATATAAAAAGATTTTACTATACAAAACACTATGCATAATAGAATATAATATATTCTATTTATAGTCTAATAAAATAAATAACTTTATAAAAGTATTCTGTTTTATATAAAAAGTTTTTCTGTTTTATTACATTAATAATACTAATAAAACAAAACTTATCATCTTTATTATAATTCACAATATTAATTGACCAGGTCATTCCCAAGAAAGAGGGGGCTTTCTAATAAGAATTTTTCCTTATTGGCACGCAATTAGATTATCTAACATCTACTTGACAGAACTTCTAGACATCGTTAATATTACAAATAATAATATTAATAACTTTGTTATCTCAATTATTGATTTAATAATATATAAAATATCGACAATAATTGAATCAAATAACGTGAGATACTACGCAGCAATTACTGTAGCAATAATTGAACAAAACTGAGTGACTTCTCACGTAAGCATCAATAACCAATAACGTGTGCTACTATGCAACCACGCGTATTACTGTACTTTTACTACCGAGTAGTTCAACAGTTTTAACAGTAAAACTTCTGCCGTTATTTTCATAAAAATATTTTTGTCATTTTCTCAATTCGATAATAATTCCGTTGTGGGGTCCACCAATGATTGTACCGTCGTACGGATATTCCCCGACAAAAAGAATATTCTCCGACTAATCGAATATTATACAACAACTTGCATACTTTTCAAAATTTATAAATATTACCCACAACTATAACATTATATCAAATCCACACCATAATTTTGAAAAAAAATATTTCAAGAAAATAAATTTTTATTCGTAAAATTTGGGATTTTACAATCTCCCCTCCTTATGAAATTTCACCCTTGAAATTTACGTACGTACCTGGTATGCCGAACAAATGAAGACACTTCGTCAGATTCTAACTCTTGAGATATAACCTTTGAGTGTCGAATATGATCCTTTTTATCCAAGATTTTAACACGTATCTCCTCATATGTTAAATCTTCTGCTATCTCGTCTAGTTCTAATTTAATAATGTGGTTCGCGTCATCCACATATTTACGTAACATCGATACGTGCAAAATGTTATGAACACGTGACATACTTGGCGGTAAAACGAGTCTATAGGCCACAGTTCCAACTTAATTAAGGATTTCAAATGGGCTAATTAAATCAAGGGTTGAGATTTCCTCTCTTCATCGATTCTTGCTTCTAGAATAACGCCCTCTTGAACCTTCTTCTTCACATTCATCAGCTCTGAGTGTGTAGCTTGAGCGACTTTTAACTTTATCGATTAAAGTCGATTCTAATTTTATATTCGTTATCTTCACGTGGGTCCCTAGAGTCTTTAACTCTATCTTCATCATTTGTAAGTTATACGAAATGGGTCTTTGTGTTAACAACATCGCACTCGTAAACGCATACGATCTTCTACTCAACGCGTCAGCTACCACGTTCGTACTTCCACGATGATATTGAATGGTACGATCGTAATCTTCAACAGCTCGAGCCAACGTCTTTGGCGCATTATACGTTCGTTTTGGTTGAAGAAATATTTTAGGGTTTTAGAAATGTGTTTTGTACTGGGGTCAATATAAAATTTGATTTCACGCTCTAGGGTAGGCCAGGAAGTCTTCAGGAATACGTCAGGAAATTTATTAACGATAGAAATATCATTCAAAACTATGACCCTCATCCAAGACTTGGATAACACGTCACATTGATACATATCAACTTTCCACCGTCATTCACGACGTCGCCTACAGAAAGTCTGACTTAGGTGCATTCCACACAAGGAAGTCAACACAATGAATGGATTGGGGCTCTTTACTTATGGCTTGATATGACAGTGATTGACTTTAGTGGTTTGGTTACTTTGAATTCGCATAACAGGTTGGTTAAAAATATGAAAGCTAACAACCTTACGAAAAGCATGATGAGTAATTAACCAATCGATTCCTAATATCACATCAAAGGCAAGTATTTTCAAAGAGATAAGATCGACAGGTAACGTGAAAGTGTCGATTTTAATTAAATAAGATTTATAAATAGTAGAGGTAACAAAAGTTTCTCCTAACAGAATTTCAACAGACAAATCAAAGTCTAACTACTCCGGAGCTAAATTCAAACATTGAACACAACTAGGTGAAATAAAAGAGTGAGTAGAATCGGTATCTAACACGGTATAGACTTTGCAAGAGTTTATGATTAACTTACCCGTGATAATTTTATTCAGGTTCTTCGTCACGAAAAAAAAAATGCTCTCTCTTAAACTACCGGCTTTGGCTTGTCTGGGACATCCTTTGGAATCACTATCCCAGCTGGACTTGACTTCAACATACGACAAAATCGAGCTAGGTGACCTTCTCTTCCGTAATTAAAATACGCTTTGGATTGCTGCGTACAGTTTGGACAGATGTGTCCCTCCTATCCGCATTTGAAACATACGACCGGTGGTCGTTCTTCTTCCTTTGAAACGGGTGCTGGTGCTGCTGTCTTTCCATCATTATTGAACCTTCTCTTCCTAAAATTTTCACTTCTATTATCTTGGCCATGATTACCACAGAAGTGGTTACCATTCTTGGCATGATAATTTCCCCCACAATGGTTATCATTGTTCCGATGACTGTTGCCACCGGTACGATTATTATTATGTTGTTGGTCGTTGCCTTTTGGTTGTGTTGACTCATTATCGCGCTCCAATAACTGAGTTTATTCACAACATCTGAATATAAATAAAGTTTATGAAAAATGAGGTATTGATGTATATCGGGTTTTAAACCTCTTAGAAACATCCGCGTCATTCGCTCCTCATTATCGACTAAATGGGACGCAAATCGGGATAACTCGGCAAACTTAGCCTCGTACAGCGACACGGTCATATTGTTTTGCTCCAGCTTGATGAATTCCACCTCCTTCATGTGACGAATACTTTCGGGAAAGTACTTGTCGTTGAACAGCTCTTGGAACTTCTCCCAAGACATCTTGAGTGCGTCAGTCTAGGTACGTTTTATAGATTCCCACCAGTAATCTGCCTCTTCACGCAGCATAAAGGTGGCAAAGAAAACCTTTTGCTCCTCAGAGCATCCCAAGACATCAAATATCTTGGTGATCTGCTTTAACCACGTCTCCGCCTTAAGTGGTTCTGGCTTTCCCAAAAACTCCGGTGGTCCCAGCTCCTTGAACTGCTTAGCGGTGACCGACCGTGGGTTGCCATTATTTTCATCTGCATTATGAACAGGAGCCGTCTTCGCCTGATGTTGCATGAATTCTAAAAAGCTCCTAAACGTATCGTCGTTCGTCAATTGATCAGTGTTGTGGTTTACAGGAGGATTATCGCCATCCTGTTGCACATTGTCCTGATTATTGATCTGTGGAGACTCAACAGTCTCTTGTGCTCCATTGCTTATCTCAACAATTTCGGATGCCATTTTCAAATACTGTCACAAAACAAGGGTTAATTAACATATCACATATTATCCCTATACTCTGACCGACCAATTAAATACCAAATCAACTTAGGTAGGTCATACTAGCGAAGGAATTCCCCGTCTCTCCCCTCTTAGTTCTTATCTCACATCTCAGCCAGGGATCATATTCCTAAGTTTTGATACCAATTGTGACGCCCCCAAAATAGGTATACATCACCCATCTTGAGTCGCCAAATACATGGTACAAATTTAAAATACAACTTTATAATACAACAGTCGTGTAAGATACGACAAAACATAATATAAGTGTTTTAATAAGAATATTGTCATCTAGACAATATCCACACTCAATAAAGTCCTCATTACATTTATTGTCACACTATCTAACAGAATAGTGAGGACTACTAATGCTATCATCTGGACCATCACTTCGTTCCACGACTAGTCCCGACTACGTTCTCATTTCCTGAAGAGAATAGTGAAAGAAAGGGTGAGCTCAACTAGCCCAGTAAGAAATATTATGACTAAAATAATGCAGAATAAATTATCGTTAGCCTTCAATAGTGTTAAACTGATAAAATATAACAAACGTCAAGTTTAACTACAGCGGAACAAGCAATCCATTAAAAGAGTCAAGTAGAGAATAAAATTTACTATCTTTTATGATTGAAAAGGTTTCTCAACACTTTTATCGCTGAGACTCGGCTTAATAAATAAACCACATCATCGAATCACCCCTGCACTACAACCACAAATTATCCATGCCCTACGGGCCAATGATATTCGTGTATTCATCAGTGGTCATAATCATGCCAACAACTGTCTATCAATGCACTATACGGGACAATGAGGACTTTTATCACATCATTTGTAACATTACGGTCATGATTATACCGAATAATCCCTGGTCATAATCATACCAAGTCCATCTATGCACTACAGGCCACAGATGACTTTCAACATAATATAAACATGAGGATGATGATAATGACATAATAATTCAATAAAACAAGTTCAAGAATTAATTTATCCATGAACCAATAACGTCCAAATTATCAACATGATACTTCTTTGTGAAGTAAAATTCAAGAATGCTCAGAAGAATATTTCCATGAAAAGATACTAGATGAAACGCAAATATCCAGGATATTTCACTATTTTCAAGGAATATAGAAGCCAAAGCTTTAACCAACTGTGTATAATAGAATATACGAAACTGCAAATGAATTTTCGCCCGCCATGCGGTAATCCACGTATACAGATCATTTTCACAATTTAATAAGGAATGAATACAAAGGATCATTCACCATGCATATTGTAATCCACATAGACAGGTTATTCTAACAGAATAATAAATAATGGAACCAGTTCTGGCGTAATACACTCTGACAGGATATTCCAACAGAATAATAAAGAATAGAATAACAACAGAAATCATCATGCATGCGATAGATCGCACCGACATGTTATTCTCAATAGAATAATAAATAATGGAACCAGGTCATGCGTAACGCACAGACAGGATATTTCGACAGAATAATAAAGAATGGAAATAGGTCATGCGTAAACGCACAGACAAGATATTCCGACAGAATAAATAAGTACGGAATAATAGAAGAATTTGACCATGTATGCGGTACTTCGCATAAACAGGTTATTCCAACATAATAATAAAAAAGAATGGAATAACAGAATAATTTCACCAAGTATAGGGTAGTCCGCGTATACAGGTTATTTCAACAAAATAATAAAGAATGGAATAACAGAAGTTCTCTTCATGAATACAAAAAAAATAATACCCCTTACGAGTACAACAAATAATCTCCCTTACCTTAAAAAGAAGAGTATTCCGACAAGTATGGCGGGAATATACTTGAAGAAAACTTGCACTATCTTCTACGCTCAAAGCTTTCTTAAACTCTAAAGAAATACGCTCGAGATTACAGAAGAAGAACTCTCTCTATAGTTTCTCTCTCTAGAGTTTCAGTAAATTCGTAAGAAATAATGAAGGAATGAACTTCTATTTATAGGAGAATGGACTGCATAGTAACTAATTCATGAACGGTCCAGATTGATTTACTTTTAAACGGACGGTCCAGATTGATTTAATAAAATATTCTAATAAAATAAAATCTTTTAAATAAAATATAATATATTCTATTTATAATCTAATAAAATGAATAACTTTATAAAAGTATTCTGTTTTATATAAAAAGATTTTATAATGTAAAATACTATTCAGGCACTATGCAACACTATGCATAATAAAATATAATATATTCTATTTATAATCTAATAAAATAAATAACTTTATAAAAGTATTATGTTTTATATAAAAAGATTTTACTATGCAAAATACTATGCATAATAGAATATAATATATTCTATTTATAGTCTAATAAAATAAATAACTTTATAAAAGTATTCTGTTTTATATAAAAAGCTTTTCTGTTTTATTACATTAATAATACTAATAAAACAAAACTTATCATCTTTATTATAATTTTCGATATTAATGGAGCAGGTCGTTCCCAGGAAAGAGGGGGCTTTCCAATAAGGATTTCTCCCTATTGGCGCGTAATTAGATTATCTAACCTTTCCTTGACAGAACTTCTATACATCGTTAATATTGCAAATAATAATATTAATAACTTTTTTGTCTCAATTATTGATTTAATAATATATAAAATATCGACAATAATTGAATCAAATAACGTGAGATACTACGCAGTAATTACTGTAGCAATAATTGAATAAAACTGAGTGACTTCTCACGTAAGCATCAATAATCAATACCGTGTGGTACTATGCAACCACGTGTATTACTGTACTTTTACTACCGAGTAGTTCGACAGTTTTAACGATAAAACTTCCGCCGTTATTTTCATAAAAATATTTTTGTCTTTTTCTCAATCCAATAATAATTCCGTTGTGGGGTCCACCAATAATTGTACCGTGGTACGGATATTTCTCGACAAAAAGAATATTCCCCGACCAATCGAATATTATACAACAACTTGCATACGTTTCAAAATTTATAAATATTACCCACAACTATAACATTATATCAAACCCACACCATAATTTTGAAAAAAATATTTCGAGAAAATAAATCTTTATTCGTAAAATTTAGGATTTTACAGTGATTGTATCAATCCTCTCTGGGGGCGCCAGTAGGGGAGCTCATCCTCCCAAGGTGGCGAGGACGGATGATGAGCACATCGAGGCGAGCTCTCACCAAGCGACACCTTCAGCCGTGCCTTCCCAGTTGGTGACTTCGAGCGCTACTCCAGAGACTTCCCCGCCTATACCTTCTGACCCCCGCCCTTCCACGCCTCTTGCAAGAGCTCATGTAGGGTCCGATTCTATGATGGGGGATCCGCAAGTCATTAGAGAACGGCTTAGGAGATTCGTATTTCCATCTGAGATTCAGCAGATCAGTGCCTTGGGCACTGAGGGGGTTATCAACACCTTTCTGGAGGGCTTGGCTCAGGTAAGAATCCTTAGCTTTTTTTTTGCACTTGGTCATTCTTCTATCTTTTGTCTTCTTCAGATTTCCACAGCATCTGTATGTTTATTCTCGAGGGCTCATTATTACGGCCAATTGAGGCTTAACCATGAGGTTGTGCAAAAGGAGCTTCTCACTGCTCAGGGGAGGATTGTCGAGCTCGAAGCTGCTGACGAGGCTTCTCAGGCTGAGATTTTGGCGACCCGTGGGAAGGCCGCACTTAGTGAGGCAGCTTATTCGAAGGCTGAAATAAATATTTCAGCGATACGTGAGAGGGCAGTTAAGATCGAGGCTGAGCTTTTGGAAACTCGTGAGAGGGATGCGCTCAGGGAGGTGGAGCTTGTTGAGGCCTGTGGGAGGGCAACTAAGCTTGAGGCTGAGCTTCGGACGACCCGTGAGAGGGTCGCGCTCAGGGAGGCTGCTTGTTCGAGAGTGGAGGCAAAATTGAAGGTATCTCAAGAAAGAGCTTCTCAGGTTGAAGCGGATCTGGAGTATGCTGTTTCAGATGCTTTCATTGATGGTTATGAGGAGCTTCGGGGCAAGATCTCTGCTTCTTTCCCTGATATTGATTTCTCAGGCTTTATGCCAACTGAGGCGCCTGGCGATGAAGGTTCTGAAGATGCTAAGGATGATGAGGACGACCATGAGAGTAGTTAGAGTGCTAGGGACTTTTGATGATTTTTTTAGGAAGGTAGTGTGCATCCTTACTTTTGTACTGATACTCCTTTGAAATTGAATGAAAAATGCCATCTTTTGGAGTAGAATATAGGAAATTTCATTACTGACCCAGAAAAGGTACTTTAAACACTGGATAATAATCCTAAAAAAGACAAATAAAATATCGAGTCCCTAACTATACTACTATTACTTCTTCAAGGTGTCACTGGTAATACCTCTTCAAGTGCTCAGCGTTCCATGGATGAGGTAGGACCTTCCCTTCAGAATTCTGGATCATGTAAGTGCCTGGTCTCATCACTTCTGTTATGAGGTATGGTCCTTCCCAATTTGGTCCTAGTTTTCCTTTTGAGTACCCAGTATCCTAGTTGAAAGGAACGAGGCTTCACCCTTGAGTTGTAGTACTTTGCCACGTGGCACTTATACTCTGCGTTGCGGACCACAGCCATCTCCCTTGCCTCCTCTACCAAGTCGAGGTTGATGCAGAGTCCTTCTTCATTGGTGGTAGGGTCGTGGTGTTGTATCCTTAGAGAGTTCACCCCGATCTCTACAGGGATGACCGCCTCTGATCCAAAGGCTAGGGAAAAAGGGGTTTCCCCAGTTGGAGTTCTTGGTGTGGTTCGGTAGGCCCACAATATGCCTGGGAGTTCATCGACCCAAAGCCCCTTAGCCCTTTCAAGCCTTGTCTTTAAATTGTGTAGCACTGTTCTCACCATGACTTCTGCTTATCCATTTGCGTGCGGATGAGCTGGGCTAGAGTGCGGCTGCTTTATTTGAAGGTCGGAGCAGAAGGAATTTAGCATCTTGTTATCAAATTGTTTAATGTTGTCACTGATAATGGCGTGGGGTATGTCGAAGCGGCATACTAGATTCTTCCAAATGAAATCTTTAATCTTTGCATATGTGATTTTTGCTAAGGGTTCGGCTTCATACCACTTGGTGACTTAAAATGGTTGTTAGTTCTTCTGGTGGTTGCATGGGTACGGTTGAGAAGCGTTGACACTTGTCACACTTCCTGGAGAACTCCTGGGCGCCCCTTACCATAGAAGGCCAGAAGTAACCTTGCCTGAGCACTTGTGGGGAAGGGATCGTCCTCCAGAGTGGTTCCCACGTATTCCCTCATGGATCTCTCGCAGGACATAGTGAGCTTCTTCGGGTGAAAGGCATCGGAGCAATGTCAAGGAATAACCCTTCTTGTACAGAGTATCATGCAGGATGGTGAACTTAGAAGCTCTCATTCTTAGCTTCCTGGCTTCTGAAGGGTTATCCGGTAACACACCTTCTCGGAGATATGCCATTATCGGGGTCATCCAGTTTGATTCAGCCGATGCGCAGTTGACACTTGTGATTCTTGAATCTATCATACTTGGCTCGAACTGGTGACCAACAAATTCTGGTCCTCCTGATGGGGTTTCCAAGGATGAGGCAAGCCTTGCAAGTGCATTGGCGACCATGTTGTCTTCCTTGGAAATGTGGCAAATTTGGAAATGTTTGAACTTTGGCATCATGCTTCTTACTATGTCAAGATATTCTTGCATTCTGGCTCCTTTTTCTTGGAATTCGCCCTTGACTTGATTAACTATCAACTGAGAGTCTCTATATGTAATAAGGTGTTGAGTCTCTATCTCAATTGCCAATCTTAATCCGGAGAGGAGGGCTTCAAATTCTGCCTCATTGTTTGAGGCAATAAAGTAGAGCTTCACTGCATACTTGAGAGCGGTACCATCTGGGCTGATCAAGATCAGACCTGCTCCGCCTCCATTGCCGGTCGAAGAACCGTCTACATAGAGCTTCCATGATGGAGGAGAGCAGGGCTCGACGATTAAAGAGGGAGACTGAGTGCCAGTATTGAGAACTGGGGCTCTAGTTTGGGTCCTTTAGAGCGCTCCGTCATTGTCCGAAAGAGCTGTCTGGGGGTCTGAGGAGGGAGTCTGGGTGCTCAGCAAGATGGCTTGGTCGCCTGGGGTGGCCTGGGTGCCCAGTCCGGGCGCCTAATCTTCGTTATATTGTTGGGTGCTTTCATCAACCATCTCTGAACTAGGTGAGGTGGGAATTTCATTATTCTCCGTCTCTGCTGGTGTCAGCTCAGCAACAAAATCCGCCAGTGCTTGTGCTTTGATGGCTGACCTTGGTTGGTATTGTATGTCAAACTCACCAAGCTCCAATGCCCACTTAAGCAGCCTCCCAGATACATCGAACTTTCCCAGGACTCTTTTCAGAGGTTGATCTGTGATGACAACAATGCTGTGACTTTGGAAGTAATGACATAACCGTCTCGCTGTTGTGATTAAGGCAAGCGCCTATTTTTCTAGTCTCCAATATTTGACTTCTACTCCTCGGTACGCTCTGCTTACATAGTAAATGGGCTTCTGCGCCCCGTCGTTATCCCTGACGAGGACTGAGCTCACTGCCAATTGGGAGGCAGAAAGGTACAAATATAACACCTTGCCTGGTGTGGCATGCGAAAGGAGAGGACGTGCGGTCAAGTAGGCTTTGAGTTTTTGGAATGCCGCATCTGCCTCATGTCCCCACTCAAAAGCTTTCCAAAGAATTTTAAAAAAGGGCAGACACTTATCTGGAAACTTGGAGATGAACCTGTTGAGTGCTGCAATTCTTCCATTGAGGCGCTGGAGCTCTTTGGTTGAAGTGGGTGACTTCATATCGAGGATGTCTTTGATCTTGTCGGGGTTTGCTTCAATTCTACTCTAGTTGACCATGAAGCCCAGGAACTTTCCCCATCCTACGCCGAAGGCACACTTTTCAGGATTTAGTTTCATTCGGTACGATCTAAGAACGTTGAAGGTCTCTTGGAGGTGATTAATGTGATCTGCTGCAACGAGGCTCTTTACCAACATGTCGTCAACGTAGACTTCCATTGTTTGCCCAATTTGAGACTAGAACATTTTGTTCGCCAGTCGTTGGTGCGTCGTTCCTGAGTTCCTCAACCCGAAGGGCATAGCCCTGTAACAGTAAGTTCCTTTGGGAGTGATGAACGATGTCTTCTCCTGGTCCGGGGGGTACATGCTAATCTGGTTATACCCGTAGTACGCATCTAGGAAGGTGATCAACTCATGCCCTACAGTGGCATCGATGAGGAGGTCAATCCGTGGTAGCGGGTAGCTGTCTTTTGGGCACGCCTTATTAAGCTCTGTGAAGTCAACACAAAGGCGCCACTTCCCGTTAGCTTTAGTAACCATTACCACGTTGGAGAGCCATTCTGGATATGCTACTTCTCTAACTGGTCCATTATCTATTAACTTTTTAACTTCCTCGTCCATGGCTTAGGCCCTTGTAGTGGAGGCACCCCTTAACTTTTGGCGAACTGGCTTGTAATGAGGGTCAACATTGAGACGGTGTGTGGCTACTTCTAGGTCGATGCCCTCCAAGTCTGCATGTGACCATGAAAAGACATCCATGTTATTTTTTAGGAAGTCTATTAGTTGATGAACTAGGTCTTTACTGAGGGAAGAACCAATGTACACCCTTCTGTCTGGGTGTTCCTTGTCCAAGACTACAGGGGTGAGCTCCTCGACGGGCTCTCCTCTTTATATGGTGGAGTCATCCCATGGGTCAAGGACTTCGACCTGTAATGCCTCCTCTTGCTTTCTGGTCTTCTTGAAAGAGACATAGCACTCCCTTGCTGCTACTTGGTCTCCTCTGACTTCTTCGACTCCATTCAGGGTTGGAAAATGGAGGACGAGATGATAGGTAGAGGGGATGACCCTTAATGTGTTAAGAGCAAGTCGCCCTAGTATGATGTTATAGGCTGATGGGCAGTCTATAACTAAGAAGTTGACCATAACTGTAGATCTTTTTGGTGCTATTTCGGCTGTGATTGGTAAGGTGATGGACCCTAGGGGATATACCTTCTCCCCTGAGAACCCCATGAGGGGGGACCTGATAGGCTGCAATCTTTCCCTGCCCAGGTTGAGTTTGTCATAAGCTTCTACGAATAAGATATCGGCAGAGCTGCCACTGTCTACCAGTATTCTGCGTACTTAAAAATTGTCCATAGTCATGGTGAGCACCAGAGGGTCATCGTGCGGGTGCTGAATCCCCTTCAAATCCTCATCTGAGAATGATATGACTTCGCTAGCATCTTGCCTAGGCATCTTGGATGGGCGCCCCTCTTCGGGGTGCCTTACTTTTCTGGCATGTGTCTTCATGGCAGACAGCGACTCTCCCCCTCCTGCGAATCCTCCCAAGATGGTGTGGATCCCCCCAACTGGATTTTGATCCTCCTAGTTATGAGTTGGTGATGTGCCTGTCTTTTACCAACAACATATTGGCGTAGTTGACCACGTTGAATGAGATCTTCAATTTGTTTTTTGAGTTTGTAGCAGTCGTCGATGTCATGACCGTGGTCGCGATGAAAATGACAGTACTTGTTCGAATTCCTGCGGTTTGGAGGAGACTTCATCCTCGCTGGCCACTTTATGGTGGGGTCCTCCTGGATCTGTAAAATAATGTTCCCGACGGTGGCATTGATGGGAGTGAATGGTCGTCGAACTTTCTGAGGAGCAGGATCGAGTCTGTCTTTGGTGGATACCCTCTCTGTTCTGCTTGATTTGTCGTCAGTTTCCCTCTTATCGTCCCTATCTCTTTCTTTTCTCTTCTCTCCTACTCTGGAGGATTCACCACGTCTGGCCCTTGTGACGTCGTCAGTATTCATGTATTTCTGGGCCTTTCCTAGTAGCTCAGTCATGTTCTTTGGTGGAAGTTTCATCACTGAGAAAAGAAAACTTGACGAGCGGAGACCTCCCAAAAAGGCGGTCATGGTTACCTTATCATCAGGTTCTTCTACTTGAAGAACCTCCTTGTTGAAACGAGTGAGGTAGTCCCTCATGCTCTCATCTTTGTCTTGTTTTATGCTGAGAAGATGTGTGACGGGCTTTTGATGACGACTCCCCCCAATAAAGTGGGACATAAAAGACATGCTCAACTCAGCAAAGGTTGAGATGAAGGCTGGAGAGAGCTTGGCAAACCACTGTCGAGCGGAGCCCCTCAAGGTTGTTGGGAATGCCCTGCACATGATTTCATCAGGGATGTTATGGAGCTGCATTGTGTTTTGTAGGTTTCGAGGTGGTCTAGCTGATCTTTCGTTCCGTCAAAGGTCTCCACGGATGGCATTTTAAACTTTTGAGGGAGTGGATAGTTTGCTACGTTAGGCTTGAAAGGCGTGTCTATTTGCCCTACAAGGTAGTTGTAAGACCTCGAATTTTATAAAATAAAAATATTCAATTTTTCTTATAATTATTATTCAGTAAATGGTTAAATTGATAAAAAGTTAAAGTTAAGGGTGATATATATAAATTTTTCAAAATAAGCAAGTGGCTATAAAATACTCATTGTCGGATGAAGTAAATGACAAGTTTGAATTTTTATAAATAACGACGTAATTGTTACCGTTAACACTGTTGGAATACCCGGTGGTTAAAATACAGTAATACGCGTTGTTGCACAGTAGCACACGGTATTGCACAGTATTTTTGAATTATTGATTCTTACGTAAGAAGACTCTACTCAATAATTGTTACAGTAATTACTGTTCAATATTTTATTTTATTGATTCAATAATTGATGCATTGATATTTTATATTATTGTTATTTCAATATTTGTCACTACACAGTATTTCCCATTATCATATCAATAATTCATATTATTTGAATAATATTAGATAGCATTATCGGTAATGTCTAGAAAGTTCTGTCAAGGAGAGGTTTGGTCACCTAATTGTGCGCCAGTAAGGAGAAATCCTTATTGGAAAGCCCCCTCTTTCCTGGGAACGGCCTGGTTGTCATAATTGTGATTCTGTAATATTAATTGTGAATAATTAATTATTGATTTATATGATAAGAAAATATTTATTTGATGCGGATATAAATGATGGATTTATTTAGGTGGTTATAAATGAATGAATTAATGTTGATGTGTTTTATCAGTATTTTGTCGGATTGGAGGTACTAAAAAATCAAACCAGTGTTCTTGAGATATATTGTGTGAGTTATAATTTTTAATCCTACTGTTGGATCGTTGTGATTTTTGGATATGTTATACATATATAAGTTGAGTATATGTCCACAAATTTTGAACCGTTAAAAATGAATGTATGATTTGTTATGATTTTTAAGAGGTGTCTGGTTCAGAAATTGTTGAAGTTTCTGAATTATCATTTTGATGGAAAATTCTAGAATTGGTGGACCCCACTTTTGGTTGGTGAGAAATGTGCTCAAATTGAATTTCAAATGTGGTGGGTGGCAATAGTAGCAGGTAAAGCCATCAGATAGCAAGTCAAGTCTGCTTCGGCGTGCTAATATTTTCCTATAAATAGAGGGCTAAGTTAGAATTAAAAATCACACCAAAAACAAGTTTTCTTTCTCTCTATATTATCGAGCGTATTTTTATGAGTATTTAGATATTTTGAGAGTTGCTTTTCAGTGTAAGTTTCCTTCGACTTTTCATCCGATATTTCAGTTAGAAGTACTGCTCTTTTGAGGTAAGGGATTTTAAGGGTCATTATGTTTTTCAGTTTCATACTTTTTCCGACCTTCAAAAATTCTGAAAAAATTTAAAATAATAATTTGATGAGTTTTCTTGATTATATCCAAAAATAGTGATTTTTGGATGTATATATTAAGGGGTATGAATTTTATGGAAAAATGCTATTTTAAAAGTAAACCCTTATAACTTCTTGTGGTTAACTCTAAAATTGGTGAAAATTTTATTGGGAGTACATGTATATAACAGAAGTATACTCTGTAAATTTCGAAATTTTTAGACAAAAGTAAAATATATGATAAATGTCTAAATATTCGACAGTTTTGGCCATATGAAAAATAATAAATGAATTTTAAAAATTCCGAAAAAAATATATGTTCAATATGGGACTATATTCTGCTAAATTCCAGAAAAGAAAATTTGTTTGTGCTGATTTGGTACTTTTCATGAAAATAGACTAGTTATGAGTAAATGAATTAAATATATTATGTAAAGTAAGAAAATGGGAAAATAAGATTTTATGGCTTGAGAATCCTATATGAGGTATATGCAAATTTTTTATGAGGGTTTTGGTTATTGGTGATGAAATCATATGAGTTTGGCTTTTTAGAATGATTAAATGTATTATTTAGTAAAGTGTAAACAATTAAAATAAATTATTTATAAGTTTAAGAAATAATTAAAATATTGTTATAATATTAATAATATTAGATTATGAGATTTTTATGTGATTTATAACATTTAGATTAAGGTGTTATAAATATTGATATAGATTTTATTGTGAAATTTTATCTTTTCCAATCGGAGTTACTATTCAAGGGTATTATTCACGACAAAATTGGTTTCTTTTTCTGACCAAATTATCGTTAATTTATGAATCTTACTCTTAAAATTAAATCCATGTTTGGATAATATTTTTTTTATTATCATATATAACATTTTTATAATCCTGGTGAAGAAAGTTCTCTTTGACTTGAGTGTAAAGATGCGTAGATTATTGGTATGATCGTGACTATGGGTTCTCTTTGGCCAGTAGTGCAAAGTTGAATCGTTGACTGGTATGATCATGACTATTGAATTTACAATTGAATATTTTTAGCTTAAGTGCAAAGGTGAATTGATCAACATGATTATAATTATGGTTTATATAAATTCTGAAATGATTATGTATTTTTTTGAGATATTAATATCTTTGGCATGTAGTGCAAAGATGAACTATTGATGAATATCTTTGGCCCGTAGTGCAAAGATGATCTGTTGTTGAATATCTTTGGCCTGTAGTGCAAAGATAAAATGATAATGAATATCTTTGGCCCGTAGTGCAAAGATGAATTTATTAGTATGATTATAAACAGGAACTGTGATTTCGTATAACCATGATCTTTGATGTTTCAGGTAAAGACAAGTGATGAAAATTATCTTTGTCCTGGATGAAAAAAGGAATTTAGAACTACAATTATGATTATGAGTTATTCATATGATTGTGAAAAGGAACTATTGATTGATGTTACAGGGATAAAACATTGTTGGTGGACTTTTAATGTGGAGAAGATAATAGACTTAATAGTCTATTTGACTCTTCTAATGGATTGCTCGTTCCGCTGCAACTATGGTTGAAAAGTTTTATCATCTACCATATGTTCTAAATCTCTGATTTATTACTGATAAAGGCTTTTGATAATTTAATTATCTTTAGTCATGATATTCTTTACTGAGCTATTTGTGCTCACCCTTTTGTTTCACAATTCCTTTCAGGTAATAAGAGTGTAGCTGGGTTGAGCAGGGATAACAGGGGAATAGTGTGATGGTCCGAGATTGTCAAAGTTTCTCAATACATTATAAAATGACATGACATACAATATATAATTGTATTGAGGACCTAAGATGTGTGTGTCGTATATTATACGTCACTTAATAATTGATTTTGGTGAACAGTAATAGGGTGAGGCGAACCCAACGTTGGAAGGGTGTTTTGCCACTATCGTACAAGATGTCTAATGACATACAATCTCGTGTTATCATAAGACAGGGTTGTGCACATCCACTTGCTGAGTATATCTACAAGCACTATTATATAATCTTGGAGTTTGGTTGAAAGATAATTTTCAATTGCAGACAGTGGAGATAGTTATATGTCAAGAGAAGACTCACCATTGGAAAGAACATGATAGTAATCTTCTCGTTTTTCTTTGGGGTCTATTGGGTCAACCAAGGATAATTCTCTAGTCATATGATATCTATTATAACTTAGATGCATGGCCTCCCATGTACGAAGGTTTCCTAGAGCACTTCCCAAAGATTTTAATTTCTAAAATAGTTATTAACTGTACCTTTATGTAAGGTACCTTTGTGACGTGTTATCCAAGGTTGGGATGAGAGTCACAGTTGGTATATATTTATATCAAAACTCACAATATATGTGTTATTGTATTTTGCACGACAATTGTAGTAATAAAGTTGGAGTCATTTTCTGTACCATGTATTTGGCGACTCAGAATAGGTTGGATGAATTGGACCTATTTTGGAGGCGTCACAGTAGTCTACGGTTTCTGGTCCTCGGGCCTTCATGACGTTGAAGACATCACCTAGTTAATTTTTCACTTCCTTGATTTTCTCGTCCCAGTGATTAAGGGCTCCCCAGGAATGATCATGGGGGTGACTCCCATGCTGCACACTTTGGTTTTCCCCTTCATCTTCTTGGAGATGAGGATCTCCTCCTTGGGAAGTAGGAGGAGGTGGATCGTGATGGGTTCCCCTGTGTGGAGCTCCTTGATGTCCAGGGGGTGGACCTCCTTGCTGTATTCCTCCTCCTTCTCCAGCGAGCAGGAGTTACAGTATCTGCTGGTTTTGGATAGCCAACTGCTGCATGGTCTCCAGCATCTGTTGTGGATTTGGAGCTGGAGTATTTGGAGCAGGGTTGGTGTGCGGAGGAGCACCCTCTTCCAACCGTGGATTGTCTTCAGGTTGGTTCATTGACCTGGTCGTAATCGACATTGATTTAAATGTTTGATGGTGAAAATCTTTTCGATTCCCACAAATGACGCCAAACTGATGATGCTCAAAATGGACTTTGTACAAACACCAATTAAGTAATTATAAAAGCGGTAATTAAAGTAAGGAATAAGACAAGTATTAAAGTGGTTCGGTTAAGTTGACCTAGTCCTCTGTTGAATGGCTACAGTCGCCTGACACTTTATATTATGTGAGTTGAAGAGAGTAAAAAGAGAGCATAAGCTTAAAGATTACAAAAGTCAGTTGCCTCCCAATGATGGTGAGGCGTTCCATTTATAGAGACCCCGTGACAGTTTTAGAGTGAGCACATTACCACTACTCTAGTAGAGCTCCTAACCTCCTATTAGAAATGCAAGATGGCTGACATGGTCTCCGTGAAATCTGGGGACGAGACTTGGCCACTTCCTTCATGACGCGGGCGTGCTCAATTAACCTCTAGACCACATTTATTGGGCTCGCCAGATTTCTTGAACTTGGGCCTATAATATGGGCTTATGATATGGACTAGATCTTTGGACTAGACCCATCAAGAATGTAACTAATTTATTCTATACAATAACGTAACCTAGCTCTGATACCAGATGTTGAATAAATTATACAGGAACGTGTTATAAATAAAATCAATAATAATATTAAGTACTTACATGAATTGAGAGAATTTATCTTGTATGTATCACGCTTTCGCTGCGCTTAAATGTGAAGGTCTTCAATTGTCTCTCTTAATCTTATGGTGGATGTGTAGGTGTGTATAAAGTTTTTGAGACGACAATTGGGACCAAACCCTAACTATTTTATTTATAGAATAGCTAAGTCAAAATCGTCCATCAAGATTATTAAACCCTAGGGCCCATTATGCCAAAACTATTAGGAATATTATTTATAGGCCACATAACTAATTACCAAATCCATAAATAAAATGATTAAATTAATACAATATGTAAGCCCAATAAATTATAAATAGTAGAGGCCACATAAGGAATAAAATATTTCAACATTCTCCCACTTGGCCGAAATACTATTTATATACAAAACATAACGCTTACAATCATTAATTTGGCCAAGTATTAATTTAATATCTACATCTTGTTCAAATAAAAATACTAATGCGAATTAATACAATCTTTGTGTCATTATTAACACAAGACCCCCATTAGCTACATAATTAGTACTTTTATTAAAATAAAGATTAATATGAAGCATAACAGGTATGAATAGAGTTTACATAAGTGGTAATAGATTAAACTCATTCATATGGTCCAAAACATTACCGTACCGTTTGCTCATAAGTTCTCAAATGTGCACAATAAAGACAATAACAAACCATAAATGTGAGACCCCGAATTTTTTGAAATGAAAGTATTCAATTTTCTTATAATTATTCTATTTAGTAAATGGTTAAATTGATAAAAGATTAAAGTTAAGGGTGATAAGTGAAAATTTTGTAAAGTAATCAAGTTGATATAAAATATTCGTTATGTCGGGGAATATTCGATTGGTCGGAGAATATTCGTTTTAACAGAAAATATTCATACGACGTTACAATCATTGGTGAACCCCCCAGCGGAAGTATTGTCATAGTTAGAAAACGACAGAAATATCTTTTTATAAAAATAACGGTGAAAGTTTTACTGTTAAACTGTTGAACTACCCGGTAGTAAAAGTATAGTAATACGCGTGGTTGCATAGTAACACACGGTATTGATTATTGATGCTTACGTAAGAAGTCACTCAGTTATACTCAATTATTGCTATAGTAATTGCTACATTATATCTCTCATATTATTGATTCAATTATTATCACAGTATCAGTATTTTATATTATTAAATCAATAATTGAGACGACAAAGTTATTCATATTATTATTTGCAATATTGACAATGTCTAGAAATTTTATCAAGGAGAGGTTTGGTCACCTAATTGCGCGCCAATAAAGAGAAATCCTTATCGAAAAGCCCCCTCTTTCCTGGGAACAACTTGGTTGTTAAATATTACGCATTATAATATTAATGATGAATAAGTTCGTGTGGATTAGAGATAAAATTGATAGTTCCATTGTGTTAGAATTATTAGTGTTAGTAGAAATCGACATTTATTTCGATAATAATTGATGTCTTATATTCACCAATCGGGTAATTCACCGGATAAATGAGCAATTAATTGCTATTGATTCACATGATTATAACTATTTATTCACATGTGTGTACTATTGATTCACATTCATGTACTATTAGGGGAGCTGGTGCAAGATTGATAATACTTACATGACTAAGTTAAAAATAGAGGTATAGATAAAGGTACTATACTGTGATTAGTTTTTTCAAATAATTATACTATTGAGTCATATGAATGAACTATTAATTCACACGATTTACTATTAGGGGAGGTGGTGCAAGTTTGATAATACTTGCAGGACTAAATTAAAAATGAAGGAAAAGAGAAAGGTATTATACTGTAATATTTCGAGCCCCAAAACGTGCAATTATCGAAACTATATTTTTTTATAAATAAAAGCTCATTCCTTCATTATTTTTCACCAATTCACTAAAGCTATAGAGAAATTATTATAAAGAGAAAGAAGAAGAGAAGTCTGCTACCTCGCTATTCCAGTATCCAGTTTTCTTCTAAGTTAAGGGATATTATTAATATTGTAAGAGGTCTTATTTCTTTCATATTCATGAAGAGAGTTATTTCTTTCAATATTCGTAAGGGTTGTTATACCATTATTTATTATTCTGTTAGAATAACCTGTCTGTGTGGTCTATCGTATGCCTGGTGAATTCTTCTGTTATTCCATTCTTTATTATTCTATTGGAATAACCTGTCTGTGCGGTCTATCACGTGCCTGGTGAATTCTTCTGTTAGTCCATTATTTATTATTTTGTTGGAATAACCTGTCTACGCGGACTACCGCATGCATGATGAATTCTTCTGTTATTTCATTCTTTATTATTCTGTTGGAATAACCTGTCTACGCGGACTACCGCATGCATGGTGAATTCTTCTGTTATTCTATTATTTATTATTCTGTTGGAATAACCTGTCTATGTGTACTACCGCATGCATGGTGAATGATCCTTCATATTCATTCTTTATTATATTGTGGAAATGATCTGTCTACGTGGATTACCGCATGGCGGGTGAAAATCCATTTGCAGTTTCATATAATCTATTATACTCGTATGAGATATCATTTCTTTTGTACTCGTCATGGAATATCATTTTCTTTGGTATTTTTTCTTTTACGAGTTACTATTCATGGATTACTATTCACCAAGTTACTATTAACTCTAGTATTATTCACTCGGGTATTCGGGGCACTTTTCGTGATGGAGTACTATTCACGGGTTACTATTCACCCGATTACTATTCATTCTAGTATTATTCACTCGGATATTTGGTGAACTTTTCATGTCGGGATACTATTCACAGAGTACTATTCCCGAAGTACTATTCACGAGGTACTATTCACCCGAAAAATATTTTTTTTTTCTATCCAAATTATTTTTGGTACATGAATATTATTCTTGAATTTTACTCTACAAAGCAGTATCATGTTAACAATTTGGACGTTATTGATTTCTGGATAAATTAAATTATAAATCTTTAAAATTTATCCTTGAACTTATTTTATTAAATTATTATGCCATTGTCATCATCCTCATGCTTATATTGTGATTAAAGTCATCTTTGGCTTACATGCATAGATGAACTTGGTATAATTATAACTAGGAATTATTCGGTATAATCATGACCGTAATGTAACGAATGATGTGGTAAAAGTCCTCATTGGCCTGTAGTTCATTGATTGACAGTTGTTGGTATGATTATGACCAGGGATTATTCGGTATAATCATGACCATTGATGATTACATGAATATCCTTGGTGGTGCAGGGATGATTCAATTTTATTTATTAAGCTGAATCTCAGCGATAAAGTTGATGAAAAACTTTTTAAATCATAGAAAATAGTAGATTTTATGCTCTACTCGACTTTTCTAATGGATTGTTTATTTCCGCTGCAGTTATTGATCTAAAACTTGTTGTCTATTGTATTCTATCAGCTGTTATACTGTTGAAGGCTAAGGATAATTTATTATATATTATCTTAGTCATAATATTTTTTACTGGGCTAGTTGAGCTCACCCTTTTCTTTCATTGTTCTCTTCAGGAAATGAGAATATAGCTGGGACGAGTCGGGGAATGGAGTGATGGTCCAGGATAAATGGCTTTAGTAGTCCTCACTATTCTACGGAATAATGAGATAATAATTGTAATGAGGACACCATTTAGTATGGATATTGTCTAGATGACAATATTCTTGTTTAAACTCTCAACTATGTTTTGTCGAATTTTACACGACTGTTGTATAATTAAGTTGTATTTAAATTTATGTACCATGTATCTGGCGACTCAAGATGGGTGATGTATACCTGTTTTGGAGGCGTCACAATTATGACCAGGGATTATTCGGTATAATCATGACCATTGATGATTAAATAAATATCCTTGGCCGTGGTGCAGGGATGATTCAATTTTATTTATTAAGTTGAGTCTCAGCTATAAAGTTGATGAAAAACTTTTTAAATCATAGAAGATAGTAGATTTTATGCTCTACTTGACTCTTCTAATAGATTGCGTATTCCGCTGCAGTTATTGATCTAAAACTTGTTGTCTATTGTATTCTATCAGTTTTTATACTGTTGAAGGCTAAGGATAATTTATTATGCATTATCTTAGTCATAATATTTCTTACTGGCCTAGTTGAGCTCACCCTTTTCTTTCATTGTTCTCTTCAGGAAATGAGAACGTAGCTGGGACTAGTCGGGAAACAGAGTGACGGTCAAGATGTTTGCATTAGTAGTCCTCACTATTATGTGAAATAGTATAATAATAAATGTAAAGAGGACTCCATTGAGTGTGAATATTGTCTAGATGACAATATTCTTATTAAAACTCTTAGATTATGTTTTATATTATTTTACACGACTGCTGTATAATTAAGTTGTATTTGAATTGTGTACCATGTATTTGGCGACTCAAGATGGGTGATGTATACCTATTTTGGGGGCGTCACAGTTGGTATCAAAGCTTAGGGATATGATCCTTGGCTGAGATGTGAGACAAAAACTAGGAGGGGAGACACGGAAAATTCCTTCGCTAGTATGGCCTACCTAAGTTTATTTGGTATTTAATTGATCGGTCAGAGTATAGGGATAATATGTGATATGTCAATTAACCCTTGTTTTGTGACAGTGTTTGAAAATGGCATCTGAAAATGTTGAGATCAGCAATGAAGCACATGAGACCGTTGAGTCACCAACGATCAATACACAAGATAATGTGCAATAGGAAGACAATAATCCTCAGGTAAATAACAACGCCGATCAGATGATGAACGATGGGATGTTCAGAGGCTTTATGCAATTCATGCAACATCAGGAAAGAGAGACATGTTCAAAATGCAAGTGAAAACAATGGCAACCCACAGCTGGTCACTGCTAAGCAGTTCAAGGAGCTGGGACCGCCGGAGTTTTTAAGAAAGCCAGAACCACTTAAGGCAGAGACGTTGTTAAAGCAAATCACCAAGATATTTGATGTCTTGGGATGCTCTGAGGAGAAAAAGGTTCCCTTCGCCACCTTTATGTTGCGTGAAGAGGCAGATTATTGGTGGGAATCTATAAAACGTACCCAGCCTGACGCACTCAAGATGTCTTGTGAGAAGTTCCAAGAGTTATTCAACAACAAGTACTTCCTCGAAAGTATTCGTCACATAAAAGAGGTGGAGTTTATCAAGTTAGAGCAAAAGAATATGATCGTGTCGCAATACGAGGCTAAATTTACGGAGTTATCCCGGTTGGCATCCCATTTGGTCGATAATGAGGAGCGAATGACGCGAATATTTCTAAGAGGTTTGAAACCCGAAATACGTCAATACCTCATTTCTCACAAATTTGTTTTATATTTAGATGTTGTGAATAGGGCTCAGTTATTGGAGCGCGATAATGAGTCAGCACAACTAAAAGGCAACGACCAATAACACGATAATAATCGTACCGGTGGCAACGGCCATCGGAACAATGATAACCATCGTGGGGGAAATTATCATGCCAAGAATGGTAACCACTTCAGTGGTAATCATGGCCAAGATAATAGAAGTGGAAATTTCAAGAAGGGAATGTTCAATAACGATGCAAAGATAGTAGCACCAACACCCATTTTCAAGGAAGGAGAACGACCACCAATTGTATGCTTCAAATGCGGAGAGGAGGGACATATCAGTCCAAACTGCACGATGCAGTCCAAAGCATGTTATAATTATGGAAAAGAAGGTCGCCTAGCCCGATTTTGTCGTGCACCAAAGTCAAGTCCAGCTGGAACGGTGGCACCAAAGGCGGATACGAACAAAACAAAGTCGGTGGGTTCAGGGAGAGCATTTTTCGTGACTTCTCAAAAAGCGAGTGACCCGAACGAAGTTAGCACGGGTTAGTTAATTATAAATTCTTGCGAAGTCTATACCTTATTAGATATCGGTTCTACCCATTCTATTATCTCTCTTGCTTACGCTCAACGTTTAAATTTGACTCCAGAGAAATTAGACTATGAATTATTAGTTAAAACTCCATTAGGAGAAACCTTCATTTCATGTACTATCCAAGTCTTGGATGAGAGTCACAGTTTTTAAATGAAATTTTTATCATTAATAAATTTTCTGACGTATTCTCGAAGAACTTCCTGGCCTACCCCAGAGCGTGAAATCAAATTTTGTATTGACCCCAGTACAAAACCCATTTCTTAAACCCTTAAATATTTCTTCAACCAAAACGAACGTATAATGCACCAAAGATGTTGGCTTGAGCTGTTGAAGATTACGACTATACCATTCAATATCATTGTGGAAAAGCAAATATGGTAGCTGACGCGTTGAGTAGAAGATCATATGCGTTTACGAGTGCGATATTGTTAACATAAAAAACCCATTTCGTATAACTTACAAATGATGAAGATAGAGTTAAAGACTCTAAGGACTCACGTGGTGATATCAAATATACGAGTAGAATTGACTTTAATCGATAAATCTAAAAGCAGCTCAAGCTACATACTCAGAGCTGATGAATGTGAAGAAGAAGGTTCAAGAAGGCGTTATTCTAGAAGCAAGAGTCGATGAAGAGAGAAAATCTTAACCCTCGATTTAATTGGCCCATTTGAAATCCTCGATCGAGTAGGAACTGTGGCCTATAGACTCGCTTTGCCGCCAAGTATGTCGCATGTTCATAACGTTTTTCATGTATCGATGTTACGTAAATATGTGGACGACCCGAACCACATTATTGAATTAGAATTAGATGAGATAGCATAAGATTTAACATATGAGAAGATACGTGTTAAAATCTTGGATAAGAAGGATTATATTCGACACTCAAAAGTTATACCTCAAGAGTTAGAATCTGAAATGAAGTTAAGGTATCCTCATCTCTTCGGCATACCAGGTACGTACATAAATTTTGAGGAAGAAATTTCATAAGGAGGGGAGATTGTGAGATCCCGAATTTTATGAAATGACAGTATTCAATTTTCTTATAATTATTATTTTATTTCATAAAAGGTTAAAGTTAAGGGTGATATGTGAAAATTTTTGCAAAGTAAGCAAGTTGTTATAAAATATTCATTTGGTCGGGGAATATTATTTTTGTTGGCAATATTCGTACGACGGGACAATCATTGGTGGACCCCACAATGAAAGTATTTTTGTAGTTAGAAAATGACAGAAATATCTTTTTATAAAAATAACGGCGAAGGTGTTACCGTTAAAACTGTTGAACTACCCGGTAGTAAAAGTACAGTAATACGCGTGGTTGCATAGTAGCACACGGTATTGATTATTGATGCTTACGTAAGAAGTCACTCAGTTATACTCAATTATTGCTGCATCATATCTCTCATATTATTGATTCAATTATTGTCACAGTATCATCTATATAATATGTTATATTATTAAATCAATAATTGAGACGACAAAGTTATTCATATTATTATTTGCAATATTAACAATGTCTAGAAGTTCTGTCAAGGAGAGGTTAGATAATTTAATTGCGCACCAATAGGGAGAAATCCTTATTGAAAAGCCCCATCTTTCTTGGGAACGACCTAGTTGTTAAATATTAAGAGTTATAATATTAATGATGAATAAGTTCGTGTTGATTAAAGATGAAATTGATAGTTCTATTGTGTGGGAATTATTAGTGTTAGTGAAAATCGACATTTATTTCGATAATAATTGATGTTTGGAGGTTATATTGACCAATCGGGTAATTAACCGGATAAATGAGCAATTAATTGCTATTAATTCACATGCTTATAACTATGTGTTCACATGTGTATACTATTCATTCATATGATTTACTATTAGGAGAGTTGGTGCAAGATTGGTAATACTTGCATGACTAAATTAAAACTGGAGGTATAAATGAAGGTACTATACTGTAATTAGTTTTTTCACATGATTATACTATTGAGTCACATGATTATACTGTTAATTCACATGATTTACTATTAGGGGAGGTGGTGCAAGTTTGATAATACTTGTAGGACAAAATTAAAAAGGAAGAAAAAGAGGAAGGTATTATACTGTAATATTTTGAGCCCCAAAATGTGCAATTATTGAAACTATATTTTCCTATAAATAGAAGCTCATTCTTCCTTCATTTCTCACCAATTCACTAAGTCTCACAAGAGCAATTATTATAGAGAGAAATTATATTAAGAAAGAAGAAGAGAAGTCTGCTATACCTCATTATTCTAGTATCCAGTTTCTTCTAAGGTAAGGGGTATTATTTTTTCGTATTCATGAAGAGAGTTATTTCTTTCAATATTCGTAAGGGCTGTTATACCATTCTTTATTATTTTGTTGTAATAACCTGTATGTACGGTCTATCGCATGCCTGGTAAATTCTTCTGTTATTCCATTCTTTATTATTCTGTTAGAATAACCTCTCTACGTGGACTACCGCATCCATGGTGAATTCTTCTGTTATTCCATACTTTATTATTTTGTTGGAATAACATGTCTATGTGGATTACCGCATGCATGGTGAATGATCCTTCGTATTCATTCTTTATTAAATTGTGGAAATGATCTGTCTATGTGGATTACCGCATGGTGGGTGAAAATCCATTTGCAGTTTCGTATATTCTATTATACTCGTATGAGATATTATTTCTTTTTTACTCGTCATGGAATATAGTTTTCTTTGGTATTTTATCTTTTACGAGTTACTATTTATCGATTACTATTCACCTAATTACTATTCACTCTAGTATTATTCACTCGGGTATTCGGGGCACTTTTCATGCCAGAATACTATTCATGAGTTACTATTCACGGGTTATTATTCACCCGATTACTATTCACTCTAGTATTATTCACTCGGGTATTTGGGGCACTTTTCATGCCAGGTACTATTTTCGAAGTACTATTCACGAGGTACTATTCACCCGAAAAATATATTTCTTTTCTATCCAAATTATTTTTGGTACACGAATATTATTCTTGAATTTTACTCTACAAAGCAGTATCATGTTAACAATTTGGACGTTATTGATTTCTGAATAAATTAAATTATAAATCTTTAAAATCTATCCTTGAACTTGTTTTATTGAATTATTATGTCATTGTCATCATCCTCATGCTTATATAGTGATTAAAGTCATCTTTGGCTTACGTGCATAGATGGACTTGGTATGATTATGACCAGGGATTATTTGGTATAATCATGACCGTAATGTAACAAATGATGTAGTAAAAGTCCTCATTGGCCTGTAGTTCATTGATGGACAGTTGTTGGTATGATTATGACCAGGGATTATTCGGTATAATCATGACCATTGATGATTACATGAATATCCTTTGTGACGCCCCCAAAATTAGGTATACATCACCCATCTTGGGTCGTCAGATACATAGTACAGAATACAAATACAACTTAATAATACAACTGTCGTGTACAATACGACAAAACATAAACTGTGAGTTTGAATACAAATATTATCTTCTAGAGAGTATTCATACTCAAAAGGAGTCCTCATTACATTTATTAACACACCATTACATAGAATAGTGAGGACTACTAACTAATACTATCATTCGGACCATCACTCCGTACCCCGACTTGTCCCAGCTACGTTCTCATTTCCTGAAGAGAACAGTGAAAGAAAGGGTGAGCTCAACTAGCCCAGTAAGAAATATTATGACTAAGATAATGCAGAATAAATTATCATTAGCCTTCAACAATGTTAAACTGATAAAATATAATAGACATCAAGTTTAACTGCAGCGGAACAAGCAATCCATTAAAAGAGTCAAGTAGAAAATAAACTCTACTATCTTTTATGATTTAAAAGGTTTTTCAACACTGCGATCGCTGAGACTCAGCTTAATAAAATAATCCACATCATCGAATCACCCCTGCACTACGGCCAAGGATATTCGTGTATTCATTAATGGTCATGATTATACCGAATAATCCTGGTCATAATCATATCAAGTCCATCTATGCACTACATGCCGCAGATGACTTTCAACATTTTATAAACATGAGGATGATGACAATGATATAAGAATTCAATAAAAACAAGTTCAAGAATTAATTTATCCAGGAATTAACAACGTCCAAATTGTCAACATGATACTGCATTGTGGAGTAAAATTCAAGAACGCTTAGAAGAATATTTTCTTGAAAAGATACTGGATGAAACGCAACTATCAAGGATATTCCACAAATTTCATGGAGTATAGAAGTCAAAACTTAACCAACTGAGTACAATAAAGAATGGAATAACAAAAGAAATCACCATGCATGCGATAGACCGCACAAACAGGTTATTCCAACAGAATAATAAATAATGGAACCAGGTCCGGCGTAAACGCACAGACAGGATATTCCGACAGAATAATAAATAATGGAACCAGGTCCGGTGTAAAACACACAGACAGGATATTCCAACAGAATAATAATAAAACGGAACCAGGTCCGGTGTAAAACACACAGACAGGATGTTCCAACAGAATAATAAACGGAACCAGGTCCGGTGTAAAACACACAGACAGGATGTTCCAACAGAATAATAGAAGAATGTCACCAAGTATAGGGTAGACCGCGTATACTGGTTATTCCAACAGAATAATAACAAATGGAATAACAGAAGTTCTCTTCATGAATATAAAAGAAATAATATTCCCTACCTTAAAAGAACTGGATATTGGAAAAGTGATGTAGCAGAATACTTTTAGTCTCTCTCTCTCTCTTATTCTCTCTATACTTTCTCTCTCTATAGCTTGAATGAATTCGTGAAAAATAATGAAGCCCTAGGCCTCTATTATAGAAAAACTGAGGGTGGCTCTTGGTCTTAACGAAGGGTCAAATGACTCTTGGTCTTAACGAAGGGTCAAATGACTCTTGGTAATATTGAAGGGACAACTACTATTGACGAAAGTAATTACTATTGACCAAGGTAAATACTATTGACGAAGGTAATTACTATTGACCAAGATAAATACTATTGACGAAGGTAATTACTATTGACCAAGGTAAATACTATTGACGAAGGTAATTACTATTGACCAAGGTAAATACTATTGACGAAGGGACTCTTAGATGATGACATATGGCCCCCCATAAAATAACCAAACTTACCACAACGTCTCAATAATATAACATATTATACAGATGATACTATGACAATAATTTAAGAGATATGATGCAGCAATTACTGTAGCAATAATTGAGTATAGCTGAGTGACTTCTCACGTAAGCATCAATAATCAATACCGTGTGCTACTATGCAACCACGCGTATTACTGTACTTTTACTACCGAGTAGTTCAACAGTTTTAACGGTTTTAACGGTAACACCTCAGCCGTTATTTTTATAGAAAGATAATTCTGTCGTTTTCTCAATCCGACAATAATTCCGTTGTGGGGTCCACCAATGATTGTGCCGTCGTACGAATATTCCCCGACAAAAAGAATATTCTCCGACCAAACGAATATTTTATAACAACTTGCTTACTTTGCAAAATTTATAAATATTACCCACAACTATAACATTATATCAAATTAACTCCATAATATTCAAAAATGATATTTATAGAAAATTCATCTTTATTTATAAAAGTTGGGGTCTTACAACCTCCCCTTCTTATGAAATTTCGCCCTCGAAATTAGGGTACGTACCTGGTATGTCGAAGAGGTAAGGATACCTTGATTTCATTTCTGATTCTAACTCCCAAGTCATTTCCTCAACATCGTGGTTTCTCCACAAAACTTTGACTTGAGGTATAACCTTGGAGCGTAGAATATGTTCCTTCTTATCCAAGATTTGAACAGGAACTTCTTCATACGTCAAATCCTCCGCTATTTCGTCCGGTTCTAACTCAATAATGTGGTTCGGGTCTTCCACATATTTGCGTAACATGGATATGTGGAAAACGTTATGAACACGAGACATACTTGGCGGTAAAGCGAGTCTATAAGCCACAGTTCCTACTCGATCGAGGATTAAAAATGGACCGATGAATCGAGGATTTAGCTTTCCTCTCTTTCCAAATCTCGTAACTCCTTTCCATGGAGCAACACGTAAGAACACATGATCTCCTACATCAAATTCCACGTCCTTTCGATGAAGATCAGCATAACTCTTTTGTCGATCTTGTGAGGTTTTTATACGTTGTCGGATCGTTTGAATCTTTTCTGTAGTCATACGTACCAACTCCGGTCCCAACAACGTTGCTTCGCCCACCTCATCCCAGCATACTGGAGAACGACATTTTCTTCCATACAATGCTTCGAATGGAGCCATGCCAATACTTGCTTGATAACTGTTGTTGTAGGAAAACTCCACCAATGGTAAGAACTTGTCCCAACTTCCCTTGAAGTCAAAGACACAGAGTCTTAATAGATCTTCAAGAGTTTGAATAGTCCTCTCTGATTGTCCGTCCGTCTGAGGATGATATGCTGAACTAAATCGTAACTCCGTGCCCATAGCTTTTTGTAAACTAACCCAAAATCGTGAAGTGAATCTTGGGTCTCGATCAGAAACTATGGATACTGGCATACCATGCAGTCTTACAATCTCGTTTATGTACATACGAGCAAGACGTTCAAGTGTATAAGTTTCTCGTATCGGTAAGAAATGAGCAGACTTGGTCAATCTATCAACAATGACCCAAATCGCATCAATACCTTGAGAAACCCTAGGAAGACCGGTAACGAAATCCATGGTAATGTGCTCCCACTTCCATTCTGGAATTTCAAGTGGTTGCAATGGACCTTTTGGTACTTGATGCTCCGCTTTGACTCGTTGACAAGTTAGACACCTTGAGATAAACAACGCTATCTCTCTCTTCATATTGCTCCACCAAAATGTATGACGAAGATCATGATACATTTTGGTACTTCCAGGATGGATTGCAAACGGTGTGTTGTGCGCCTCCATCATGATTTCATACTTTAAATCAGGGTTGTTAGGAACACAAAGTCTGGAGTTGACTCGAAGTATTCCTTCTTCATCGATTCTTGCTTCCGGCATAGAACCTTCTTGCACTTTCTTCCTCATACGCATCAGCTCCAGGTCTGTAGCTTGAGCAGCTTTAACTTTATCGATTAAAGTCGGTTCTACTCGTATATTCGCCATCATCACATGGGTCCCTGGAGTCTTCAACTCTATCTCCATCCTTTGCAAGTCACACAAAATGGGCCTTTGCGTTGTTAATATTGCACTTGTACCCGCATATGATCTTCTACTCAATGCGTCAGCTACCACGTTCGCTTTTCCAGGATGGTATTGAATGGTATGATCATAATCTTTCAACAGTTCAAGCCAACGTCGTTGTCGCATGTTGAGTTCCTTTTGAGTGAAGAAATATTTGAGGCTTTTATGATCCGTAAAGATCTCCACTTTCTCCCCATACAAGTAATGCCTCCAAATTTTAAGTGCAAAGACAACAGCTGCCAACTCTAGATCATGAGTAGGATAATTCCTCTCATATTCCTTGAGTTGTCTTGATGCATAGGCTATGACTTTTCCATGTTGCATGAGAACGCATCCCAACCCTTTGCTCGAAGCATCACTGTAGATGACAAATCCCTCCGAGCCAGATGGTATTGTTAGAACAGGTGCTGAAATGAGTCTCCTCTTGAGTTCTTGAAAACTCTGCTCACATTCTTCGCTCCAACCAAACTTTGTATCTTTCCGAGTCAGCTGAGTTAATGGAGTAGCGATTCGAGAAAATCCTTCCACGAATCTCCGATAATAACCAGCTAAACCAAGAAAGCTACGTACCTCGGTCACTGATTTAGGTTGCTCCCAGCTTTGAATAGCTTCAATCTTTGCCGGGTCAACCGATATTCCACGACTTGATACTACGTGCCCAAGGAATGCTACCTCTTCCAGCCAGAACTCGCATTTCTTCAACTTGACATAAAGTTTGTATTCACGAAGCTTTTGGAGTACCAGCCTCAAGTGTTGTTCATGATCTTCACGGCTTTTGGAATAAATAAGGATGTCAACAATAAAGACGACCACAAAGTGATCCAAATATTCCTTGAATACCCGGTTCATCATTTCCATGAAGGCAGCAGGAGCATTAGTCAATCCAAAGGACATGACTAGGAATTCATAATGCCCGTACCGAGTTCTGAAAGCCGTCTTTGGAATATCCTCAGTTCTAACCTTCAGCTGATGATATCCAGAACGAAGATCGATCTTTGAAAAGAATTGTGCTCCTTGCAACTGGTCAAACAGGTCATCAATACGTGGCAATGGGTACCTATTTTTGATGGTGACATGATTCAACTCCCGATAATCAATACAAAGTCGCATACTTCCATCTTTCTTCTTCACGAATAGAACAGGAGCACCCCAAGGAGAAGTACTAGGACGAATAAAGCCAATGTCTAACAATTCCTGCAGTTGGATCTTTAACTCCTGAAGTTCAATAGGAGCCATTCGATATGGGGCTTTGGAAATGGGTTTTGTACCGGGTTCAAGGTCGATACAAAATTCAATTTCACGCTCTGGGGGTAGGCCAGGAAGTTCTTCGGGAAATACGTCAGGAAATTTATTAACAACAGAAATATCATTCAAAGCTGACGTATTTTTGTTTAGATCTGTGACATGAGCTAAGAAAGCTTGACATCCGTTTTTCAATAAACGAATAGCTTTATGGCTTGAGATGACAGCGATTGATTTTAATGGTTTGGTTGCTTGAATTCGCATAATAGGTCGATTAGGAATATGAAAGCTAACAACCTTACGAAAACAATCAATTTTTGCATGATGAGTAGTTAACCAATCAATCCCTAGAATCACGTCAAATGCAAGTATTTTTAATGAAATAAGATCGACAGGTAATGTGTGGGTACCAACTTGAACCAAACAAGACTTATAAACCGTGGATGTAATGAAGGTTTCTCCCAATGGAGTTTCAACAGCTAAGTCAAAGTCTAATTTCTCCGGAATCAAATTTAATCGATGAGCGCAAGTAGGAGAAATAAAAGAATGGGTTGAACCGGTATCAAATAAAGTATAGACTTCGTTAGAGTTTATGATAAGCTTACCCGTGATGACCTCATTCGGGTTCCTTGCTTCTGGGAGTCACAACAAACGCTCTCCCTTGCACAACCGGTTTTGACTTTTCTGGGACGGCCTTTGGTGCCTCCATCCTAGCTGAATTTGTCTTCGGTAAACGACAAAATCGGGCTAAATGACCTTCTCTTCCACAATTATAACATGCTTTGGACGGCATCGCGCAGTTTGGACTGATGTGCCCCTCCCCTCCGCATTTGAAACATATGATAGGTGGTCGTTCTCCTTCCTTAACGACAGGTGCTGGTGCTGACGTCTTTCCATCATTGTTGAATCTCCTCTTCTTGAAATGTCCATTCTTATTGTTTTGGCCCTGATTACCACCGAAGTGGTTACCATTTCTGGCCTGTTGATTCCCTCCACGCTTGTTGTCACCGCTTCGATGACTGCTCTCACTGGTATTATCATTTTGCCGGCTGCTCTCTTTTGGTTGCGTTGTCTCGTTATCGCGCTCCACCAACTGAGCCCTATTTACAACATCTGAATACAAACACAGTTTATGAGAAACAAGATGTTGACGTATCTCCGGCTTCAAACCTCTTAAAAACATCCGCGTCATTCTTTCTTCATTATCCACCAGGTGGGACGCAAACCGGGATAACTCCGCAAATTTTGCCTCGTACTGCGACACGGTCATATTATTCTGCTCCAATTTGATGAACTCCACCTCCTTCATGTGACGAATACTCTCGGGAAAGTATTTGTCGTTAAACAGATCTTGGAACTTCTCCCAAGACATCTTCAGTGCGGCAGGTTGAGTACGCTTTATCGATTCCCACCAGTAATCTGCCTCTCCTCGCAACATAAAGGCGGCAAAGGGAACCTTTTGCTCCTCGGAGCAACCCAAGACATCAAATATCTTGGTGATCTGCTTTATCCATGTTTCAGCTACAAGTGGTTTGGGTTCTCCCTTAAACTCCGGTGGTCCCAGCTCCTTAAACTGTTTAGCGGTGACCGCCTGAGAGTTTCCAGTATTTCCACCTACGTTGTGGACAGGAGCCGCTTTCACCTGTTGTTGCATGAATTGCATAAAGCCTCTGAACATTTGATCATTCATCATTTGGTCAGTGTTGTTGTTTGCATGAGGATTGACACCTTCCTGATGCACATTATCCTGATTATTGATATGTGGTGAATCAACAGTCGTCTGTGCTCCATTGCTATTCTCAACATTCTCAGATGCCATTTTCAGATACTGCCACAAAATAAAAATTAATTGATATGTCATATATTATCCTTATATTATGACCGACCAATTAAATACCATGCAAATAAACTTAGGTATGTCATACTAGCGAAGGAATTCCCCGTCTCTCCCCTCCTAGTTCTATTCTCACATCTTAGCCAGGGATCATATCCCTAAGCTCTGATACCAACTGTGACGCCCCCAAAATTAGGTATACATCACCCATCTTGGGTCGTCAGATACATAGTACAGAATACAAATACAACTTAATAATACAACTGTCGTGTACAATACGACAAAACATAAACTGTGAGTTTGAATACAAATATTATCTTCTAGAGAGTATTCATACTCAAAAGGAGTCCTCATTACATTTATTAACACACCATTACATAGAATAGTGAGGACTACTAACTAATACTATCATTCGGACCATCACTCCGTACCCCGACTTGTCCCAGCTACGTTCTCATTTCCTGAAGAGAACAGTGAAAGAAAGGGTGAGCTCAACTAGCCCAGTAAGAAATATTATGACTAAGATAATGCAGAATAAATTATCATTAGCCTTCAACAATGTTAAACTGATAAAATATAATAGACATCAAGTTTAACTGCAGCGGAACAAGCAATCCATTAAAAGAGTCAAGTAGAAAATAAACTCTACTATCTTTTATGATTTAAAAGGTTTTTCAACACTGCGATCGCTGAGACTCAGCTTAATAAAATAATCCACATCATCGAATCACCCCTGCACTACGGCCAAGGATATTCGTGTATTCATTAATGGTCATGATTATACCGAATAATCCCTGGTCATAATCATACCAAGTCCATCTATGCACTACATGCCACAGATGACTTTCAACATTTTATAAACATGAGGATGATGACAATGATATAAGAATTCAATAAAACAAGTTCAAGAATTAATTTATCCAGGAATTAACAACGTCCAAATTGTCAACATGATACTGCATTGTGGAGTAAAATTCAAGAACGCTTAGAAGAATATTTTCTTGAAAAGATACTGGATGAAACGTAACTATCAAGGATATTCCACAAATTTCATGGAGTATAGAAGTCAAAACTTAACCAACTGAGTACAATAAAGAATGGAATAACAAAAGAAATCACCATGCATGCGATAGACCGCACAGACAGGTTATTCCAACAGAATAATAAATAATGGAACCAGGTCCGGCGTAAACGCACAGACAGGATATTCCGACAGAATAATAAATAATGGAACCAGGTCCGGTGTAAAACACACAGACAGGATATTCCAACAGAATAATAATAAAACGGAACCAGGTCCGGTGTAAAACACACAGACAGGATGTTCCAACAGAATAATAAACGGAACCAGGTCCGGTGTAAAACACACAGACAGGATGTTCCAACAGAATAATAGAAGAATGTCACCAAGTATAGGGTAGACCGCGTATACTGGTTATTCCAACAGAATAATAACAAATAGAATAACAGAAGTTCTCTTCATGAATATAAAAGAAATAATATTCCCTACCTTAAAAGAACTGGATATTGGAAAAGTGATGTAGCAGAATACTTTTAGTCTCTCTCTCTCTTATTCTCTCTATACTTTCTCTCTCTATAGCTTGAATGAATTCGTGAAAAATAATGAAGCCCTAGGCCTCTATTATAGAAAAACTGAGGGTGGCTCTTGGTCTTAACGAAGGGTCAAATGACTCTTGGTCTTAACGAAGGGTCAAATGACTCTTGGTAATATTGAAGGGACAACTACTATTGACGAAAGTAATTACTATTGACCAAGGTAAATACTATTGACGAAGGTAATTACTATTGACCAAGGTAAATACTATTGACGAAGGTAATTACTATTGACCAAGGTAAATACTATTGACGAAGGTAATTACTATTGACCAAGGTAAATACTATTGACGAAGGTAATTACTATTGACCAAGGTAAATACTATTGACGAAGGGACTCTTAGATGATGACATATGGCCCCCCATAAAATAACCAAACTTACCACAACGTCTCAATAATATAACATATTATACAGATGATACTATGACAATAATTTAAGAGATATGATGCAGCAATTACTGTAGCAATAATTGAGTATAGCTGAGTGACTTCTCACGTAAGCATCAATAATCAATACCGTGTGCTACTATGCAACCACGCGTATTACTGTACTTTTACTACCGAGTAGTTCAACAGTTTTAACGGTTTTAACGGTAACCACCTCAGCCGTTATTTTTATAGAAAGATAATTCTGTCGTTTTCTCAATCCGACAATAATTCCGTTGTGGGGTCCACCAATAATTGTGCCGTCGTACGAATATTCCCCGACAAAAAGAATATTCTCCGACCAAACGAATATTTTATAACAACTTGCTTACTTTGCAAAATTTATAAATATTACCCACAACTATAACATTATATCAAATTAACTCCATAATATTCAAAAATGATATTTATAGAAAATTCATCTTTATTTATAAAAGTTGGGGTCTTACATCCTTGGCCGTGGTGCAGGGATGATTCGATTTTATTTATTAAGCTGAGTCTCAGCGATTAAGTTGATGAAAAACTTTTTAAATCATAGAAGATAGTAGATTTTATGCTCTACTTGACTCTTCTAATGGATTGCTTATTCAGCTACAGTTATTGATCTAAAACTTGTTGTCTATTATATTCTATCAGTTGTTATACTGTTGAAGGCTAAGGATAATTTATTTTGCATTATCTTAGTCATAATATTTTTTACTGGGCTAGTTGAGCTCACCCTTTTCTTTCATTGTTTTCTTCAGGAAATGAGAACGTAGCTGGGACTAGTCGGGAAACAGAGTGACGGTCAAGATGTTTGCATTAGTAGTCCTCACTATTCTGTGAAATAGTGTGATAATAAATATAATGAGGACTTCATTGAGTGTGGATATTGTCTAGATGACAATATTCTTATTAAAACTCTTAGATTATATTTTATCGTATTTTACATGACTGCTGTATAATTAAGTTGTATTTGAATTTTGTACTATATATTTGGCGACTCAAGATGGGTGATGTATACCTATTTTGGGGGCGTCACAGTTGTGCACATCCATTTGCTGGGTATATCTACGAGCACTACCTATATGATCTTGGAGTTTGGTTGAAATATAATTTTTAATTGCAAACAGTGGAGATATTTATATGTCAAGAGAAGACTCACCATTGGAAAGAACATGATAGTAGTCTTCTCATTTTTCTTTGGGGTCTATTGGGTCAACCAAGGATAATTCTGTGGACATATGATATCTGTCATAACCTAGACGCATGACCTCCCATGTACGAAGGTTTCCTTGAGTACTTCCCAAAGATTTTAATTTCTTAGTGCCAAGGTATAGTCCAGCACCACTCGAAATGGTGCTGTTGGAAAAACTAACAGCAGAATTATTATCACAAAATACTTTCAATGGCCTTGAAATGGAATCTTCAACCTTAAGTCCTGAAATAAGATTCCTTAATAATATGGAGTGACAAGTAGCATGATAACAAGCCACATATTCTACCATCATCGTGGAAGTGATAGTTAACTCATGCTTATGAGTTCTCCAAAAAATAGAGCCTCTTGAAAGCATAAAGATGCACCCTGATGTAGATTTCTTTTCGTCTTTACACTTAACAAAATCAGAATCAGAATAACCAACAACTTCAAGGTTATCTGTTTTTCTAAATGTAAGCATAATATCCTTAGTAAACTATAAGTAGCGTACATAAGACTCCCAACCACAGAAGTATTGTGACGTCCCCAAAATAGGTCCATTCCATCCAACCTATTCTGAGTCGCCAAATACATGGTACAGAAAATAACTACAACTTTATTACAACAATTATCGTGCAAAATACAACAACACATATGTTGTGAGTTTGGATACAAATATATACCAACTGTGACTCATGTCCCAACCTTGGATAGCACGTCACAATGACACCTTACATAAAGGTATAGTCAAAAACTGTTTTAGAATTTAGAATCTTTGGGAAGTGCTCAAGGAAACCTTTGTACATGGGAGGCCATGCTTCTAGATTGTGATAGATATCATATGGCCACAGAATTATCCTTGGTTGACCCAATATACCCCAAAGAAAAACGAGAAGATTACTATCATATTCTTCCCAATGGTGAGTCTTCTCTTGACTTATCATTATCTCCACTGTCTCTAATTGAGAATTATACTACAAACAAACACCAAGATTATATAAGTAGTGCTCGTAAATATACTCAGCAAGTGGATGAGCACAATCCTGTCTTATGATGACACGAGGTTGTATGTCATTAGACATCTGGTATGATAGTGGCAAAACACCCTTCCAACGTTGGGTTCGCTTCACCCTAGATGATTCACCAAATATAACTACTAAATGATGACCACCGTTTTATTCCCCTGTTACCCCCGCTCGACCCAGCTACACTCTTATTACCTAAAAGAAATTATGAAACAGAAGGGTGAGCACAACTAGCCCAGTAAAGAATATCATGACTAAAGATATATAAGCTATCAATAGCCTTCAACAGAATTATATCAGAGATTTAGAACATATGGTAGATAATAAAACTTTTTAGCCATAGTTGCAGCGGAACGAGCAATCCATTAGAAGAGTCAAATAGACCATAAAGTCTATTATCTTCTCAATGTTAAAAGTCCACCAATAACGTTTTAACCCTGTAACATCAATCAACAGTTCCTGTCCACAATCATGTAAATAACTCATAATCATAATTGTAGTTCTAAATTCCTTTTCTCATCCAGGACGAAGATAATTTTCATCACCTGTCTTTACCTGAAACATCAAAGATCATGGTTATACCAAATCACAGTTCCTATTCATAATCATACTAATAAATTCATCTTTGCACTAGGGCCAAAGATATTCATCAACAGACCATCTTTGCACTACATGCCAAAGATATTCATCAATAATTCATCTTTGCACTACAGGCCAAAGATATTCATCAATAAATCATCTTTGTACTGTGGCCCAAAGATATTCATATCTCAAAGAAATATATAATCATTTCAGAATTTATATAAACAATAATTATAACCATGTTGATCAATTCACCTTTGCACTTAAGCTAAAGATATTCAATTATAAATTCAATGGTCATGATCATACCAGTCACAATTCAACTTTTCACTATTGGCCAAAGAGAACCCTAGTCATGATCATACCAATAATTTACCCATCTTTACACTCTAGTGAAAGAGAATTTCAACATCAGGGTTATAAAAATGTTATATATGATAATAAAATCAATATAATCAATACATAATTTTAATCTCCAGAGTAATATTCATAAATCAACTATAATTTGGTTAGAAAAAGAAACCAATTTTATAGTGAATAGTAACTCGTGAATAGTAACCTGTCGTGAATAGTAACCCATCGTGAATAGTAACTCATGTATAGTAACTCGTAAATAGTGACTCGTGAATAGTAACTCGTGAATAGTTACTCGTGAATAGTAACTCGTGAATAGTAATCCCGACATAAAAAAGTTTTAAATTTGATAAAAACTCCAACCAATATTTTGGCATAATGATATTGAAGAAATAATATCATTTTCGAATAAAATAACATCCCTTACTATCCCTTACCTCAAAAGAGCAGTACTTCTGACTAGAATAACGCTGAACGAACTTGCACCGTATAGCAACACTCAAGATATCAAAATACTCATAAGAATACACTCGATAGTATAGAGAGAGAAATAGAGAAAAAACTTCAGTTTCTGGTGTGATTTTTAATTCTAACCTAAGCACCCTATTTATAGGAAAATGCTTAGAACACCAAAGCAGAAAATTGAATATAATATTAATATAATTACAAAATATTCAAGCCCACCTCTAGATACTTGAATTCAGCCATAAACACATGTTATCCTTCTAGAAAAAGTAAGAAAAAACGTTTTTCTTAATAAAAATAATTAAAACTTCCAAAAATCAATAATTTCGGAACTTTGAAACTTCAATAATTCATAATAAATAGCCTTTTTATCAGAAAATTTGAATCTCCCGCCTTTTTATAGGAAATTTCATTCTCTACAACTTTGCAGAAGAAAATTTTTCCAAATTCCAAACAGAAATTGACTGAAATCCACATACGGACGATTTTACAGGCTATAATCAAATTTCAGTCAAGAAATGGGGTCCACCGATACACAAAATATGTGTTAATCATTTAATGCAACAAAAATACTCTTTCACCTCATATACTCATATATCCCACATTCATTGTAAAACTATCACCATTATTATATTATTAAAATATAATAATAAATTTAAATAAATTATTTTATCAGAAAAAGATAAAATATTAATTTTCAACAATTGTCACATTAAAAAATTTCTCCATCTATATCCACATAAAATCAATATTTTCCTCATCATATAAATCAATAATTAATTATTCACAAATAATATTACAGAATCACAATACTGACAACCAGGTAGTTTTCAGGAAAGAGGGGGCTTTCCAATAAGAATTTTTCCTTACTGGCGCGCAATTAGGTGACCAAACCTCTCCTTAGAAAGAACTTTCTAGACATTGCCAATAATGCTATCTAATAATATTATTCAAATAATATGAATTATTGATTTGATAATGGAAAATACTGTGCAGTGACAATTATTAAAACAACAGTAATATATAAAATATCAACGCAGCAATTATTGAATCAAAATAGAATATTGAACAGTAATTACTGTAACAATTATTGAGTAGTGCCTTCTTACGTAAGAATCAATAATTTGTGCAATACAGTGTGCTACTGTGCAACAACACGTATTACTGTGTTTTAACCACCGGGTATTCCAACAGTATTAACGGTAACAACTACGCCGTTATTTATAAACAACTTATTTTTGTCGTTTTCTTCATCCGACAATTATTATGTTATGGGGCCCACAGATAGTTGCGCCGTCGTACGAATATTCCCCAACAGAAAGAATATTCCACGACCAACGAATATTCCCAGACAACAATGAATATTTTATAACCACTTGCTTATTTTAAAAATTTTGCACATTTCACCCATAACTTTAAACTTTTATCAATTTAACCATTTACTAAATAGAAAAATTGAATACTTTTATTTCATAAAATTCAGGGTCTTACAATCTCCCCTCCTTATGAAATTTCGTCCTCGAAATTTACGTACCTGGTATTTCAAAAAGTTGAGAATACATTTCTTCAATTTAAGATTGTATCACCCCGTCATCATGATTTCTCTATTGCTCATCTCCTGTATTTCAGATATCATTCTAGAATACAGCTTCAAAACAAGGGTTAATTGAACAAATTAACATATCACATAATATCCCGATATTATGACTGACCAACAAATAAGCTTAGGTAGGGCACACTAGCGAATGATTTACTCGTCTCTCCCCTCCTAGTTCTATTCTCTGATCTCCGCCAGAGATCATATCCCTAAGCTCTGATACCAACTGTGACACCCCCAAAACAGGTCCATTCCATCCAACCTATTCTGAGTCGCCAAATACATGGTACAGAAAACAACTGCAACTTTATTACAACAATTATCGTGCAAAATACAACAACACATATGCTGTGAGTTTGGATACAAATATATACCAACTGTGACTCATGTCCCAACCTTGGATAGCACGTCACAATGGCACCTTACATAAAGGTATAGTCAAAAACTGTTTTAGAATTTAGAATCTTTGGGAAGTGCTCAAGGAAACCTTTGTACATAGGAGGCCATCTTTCTAGATTGTGATAGATATCATATGGCCACAGAATTATCCTTGGTTGACCCAATATACCTTAAAGAAAAACGAGAAGATTATTATCATATTCTTCCCAATGGTGAGTCTTCTCTTGACTTATCATTATCTCCACTGTCTCTAATTGAGAATTATACTACAAACAAACACCAAGATTATATAAGTAGTGCTCGTAAATATACTCAGTAAGTGGATGAGCACAATCCTGTTTTATGATGACACGAGATTGTATGTCATTAGACATCTGGTATGATAGTGGCAAAACACCCTTCCAACGTTGGGTTCGCTTCACCCTAGATGATTCACCAAATATAACTACTAAATGATGACCACCGTTTTATTCCCCTGTTACACCCGCTCGACCCAGCTACACTCTTATTACCTAAAAGAAATTATGAAACAGAAGGGTGAGCACAACTAGCCCAGTAAAGAATATCATGACTAAAGATATATAAGCTATCAATAGCCTTCAACAGAATTATATCAGAGATTTAGAACATATGGTAGATAATAAAACTTTTTACCCATAGTTGCAGCGGAACGAGCAATCCATTAGAAGAGTCAAATAGACCATAAAGTCTATTATCTTCTCAATGTTAAAAGTCCACCAATAACGTTTTAACCCTGTAACATCAATCAACAGTTCCTGTCCACAATCATGTAAATAACTCATAATCATAATTGTAGTTCTAAATTCCTTTTCTCATCCAGGACGAAGATAATTTTCATCACCTGTCTTTACCTGAAACATCAAAGATCATGGTTATACCAAATCACAGTTCCTATTCATAATCATACTAATAAATTCATCTTTGCACTAGGGCCAAAGATATTCATCAACAGACCATCTTTGCACTACATGCCAAAGATATTCATCAATAATTCATCTTTGCACTACAGGCCAAAGATATTCATCAATAAATCATCTTTGTACTGTGGACCAAAGATATTCATATCTCAAAGAAATATATAATCATTTCAGAATTTATATAAACAATAATTATAACCATGTTGATCAATTCACCTTTCCACTTAAGCTAAAGATATTCAATTATAAATTCAATGGTCATGATCATACCAGTCACAATTCAACTTTTCACTATTGGCCAAAGAGAACCCTAGTCATGATCATACCAATAATTTACCCATATTTACACTCTAATGAAAGAGAATTTCAACATCAGGGTTATAAAAATATTATATATGATAATAAAATCAATATAATCAATACATAGTTTTAATCTCCAGAGTAATATTCATAAATCAACTATAACTTGGTTAGAAAAAGAAACTAATTTTGTAGTGAATAGTAACTCGTGAATAGTAACCCATCGTGAATAGTAACCCATCGTGAATAGTAACTCATGTATAGTAACTCGTAAATAGTGACTCGTGAATAGTAACTCGTGAATAGTAACTCATGAATAGTAACTCGTGAATAGTAACTCGTGAATAGTAACCCTGACATGAAAAAGTTCCAAATTTGATAAAAACTCCAACCAATATTTCGGCATAATGATATTGAAGAAATAATATTATTTTTGAATAAAATAACATCCCTTACTATCCCTTACCTCAAAAGAGCAGTACTTTTGACTGGAATAACGCTGAACGAACTTGCACCGTATAGCAACACTCAAGATATCAAAATACTCACAAGAATACACTCGATAATATAGAGAGAGAAATAGAGAGAAAATTTCAGTTTCTGGTGTGATTTTCAATTCTAACCTAAGCACCCTATTTATAGGAAAATGCTTAGAACACCAAAGTAGAAAATTGAATATAATATTAATATAATTACAAAATATTCAAGCCCACCTCTAGATACTTGAATTCAGCCATAAACACATGCTAAACTTCTAGAAAAAGTAAGAAAAAACGTTTTTCTTAATAAAAATAATTAAAACTTCCAAAAATCAATAATTTCGGAACTTCGGAACTTCAATAATTCATAATAAATAGCATTTTTATCAGAAAACTTGAATCTCGCGCCTTTTTATAGGAAATTTCATTCTCTACAACTTTACAGAAGAAAATTTTTTCAAATTCCAAACAGAAATTGATCGAAATCCACATACGGACGATTTTACAGGCTATAATCAAATTTCAGTCAAGAAATGGGGTCCACCGATACACAAAACATGTGTTAATCATTTAATGCAACAAAAATACTCTTTCTCCTCATATACTCATATATCCCACATTCATTGTAAAACTATCACCATTATTATATTATTAAAATATAATAATAAATTTAAATAAATTATTTTATCAGAAAAAGATAAAATATTAATTTTCAACAATTGTCACATTAAAAAATTTCTCCATCTATATCCACATAAAATCAATATTTTCCTCATCATATAAATTAATAATTAATTATTCACAAATAATATTACAGAATCACAATACTGACAACCAGGTAGTTCCCAGGAAAGAGGGGGCTTTCCAATAAGAATTTTTTCTTACTGGCGCGCAATTAGGTGACCAAACCTCTCCTTAGAAAGAACTTTCTAGACATTGCCAATAATGCTATCTAATAATATTATTCAAATAATATGAATTATTGATTTGATAATGGAAAATACTGTGCAGTGACAATTATTAAAACAACAGTAATATATAAAATATCAACGCAGCAATTATTGAATCAAAATAGAATATTGAACAGTAATTACTGTAACAATTATTGAGTAGTGCCTTCTTACGTAAGAATCAATAATTTGTGCAATACAGTGTGCTACTGTGCAACAACACGTATTACTGTGTTTTAACCACCGGGTATTTCAACAGTATTAACGGTAACAACTACGCCGTTATTTATAAACAACTTATTTTTGTCGTTTTCTTCATCCGACAATTATTATGTTATGGGGCCCACAGATAGTTGCGCCGTCGTACGAATATTTCCCAACAGAAAGAATATTCCACGACCAACGAATATTTCCCGACAACAATGAATATTTTATAACCACTTGCTTATTTTGAAAATTTTGCACATTTCACCCATAACTTTAAACTTTTATCAATTTAACCATTTACTAAATAGAAAAATTGAATACTTTTATTTCATAAAATTCGGGGTCTTACAAGTATAGGGAATAAAATTCATTTGATCACGTTCAGGTGTATTCTTAGGACATTGATATAAGCCAAATTTGTCACCCTTAACAACAGAGGAGACAGTAGGGGAGCAATTTTGCATGTTGTATTTGTTAAGAACTTTGTCAATATAAGATCTTTGGGACAATCCTAATATCCCGCAAGACCTACCTCGATGAATTTCAATTCCTATAACATAAGAGGCTTCACCGAGATCCTTCATATCAGAATTTCCAGAAAGGAAACGTTTGGTCTCATGCAACATGTCTAAGTTATTACTTGCAAGTAGTATATCATCAACATACAAAATAAGAATAACAAATTTACTCCCACTGACCTTCAAGTATATGCATTGATCAACTATATTTTTTTCTTCTTCTTAAAATCAAAATTACTCATCACCTCATGAAACTTAAGATACCATTGTCGAGAAGCATGTTTTAACCCATATATGGACTTCTTAAGTCTACATACCATATGTTCCTTGCCTTTAACCAAAAAAAATTTTGGTTGTGTCATATAAACATTCTAATGCAAGTTAACATTAAGGAATGCAGTTTTAACATCCATCTCATGTAACTCTAAATCATAATGAGCTACTAAAGCCATGACTATTCTAAATGAATCGTTCCTAGATACTGGAGAGAAAGTTTCATTATAATCCACACCTTCCTTTTGAGTGAAACCCTTAGTAACCAATCGAGCTTTATTCCTTTCAACGTTCCCTTTAGGATCTAATTTGGTCTTATAGACCCACTTTCAATCAACAGGTTTAAAACCTTTTGGTAATTCCTCAAGATCCCGATCGTTATTAAGCTCCATTTATTTTAACTCCTCATTCATGGCTTCAAGTCATTGAGTTGATTGAGCACTCGTAATGGCCTCTTTATAGAAGATAGGATCATTAATCTTACTCGAATCATAGTCAATCTCATTAAGATAGGTTATAAAATCATCAAAATTAATAGGTTTTCTAGGTCTTTTGGACCTACGTAAATGCTGCACAAATTCAGGAATATGATTTTCAATAATGTGAGGTTCAACATTAGGTGGTGGCTCAGCTATCTCAGGGGCATCATTCGCCTCAATAAGAGGTTGTTGTGCCTCACCCTCTTGAATTACAGGATTAAAAACATAAAACCTATTTTCTTCAAGATCAATTTTTCTAAGCTCACCACTCCCACTTAAATCACCGTTCTCTAAAAACTCTGCATGCCTATACTCAACAATTCTAGTGGTATGCGAGGGACAGTAAAATCGAAAAATCCTTAGATCTCTCAGGATATTTAATAAAATGGCAACTAATGGTTTTAGAGTCAAGTTTCTTTATTTGTGGATTAAAAAATCTGGTTGGACAGCCTAACACCCGTAAGTATTTTAAACTAGGTTTCCTACCTGTCCAAATTTCATAAGGAGTGTTAAAGACAGATTTACTAGGAAACCGATTTAAAATATGAACAACTGTCTTTAATGCCTCAGTCCCCAAAAACACAAGTAAGCTAGAATTGCATAACATACTATGTACCATATCCATTAGGGTACGATTTTGCCTCTCAGCTACACCATTCTGCTGCGGTGTACCAGGCATTATATATTGAGTGACGATTCTATTTTCTTGACAAATTAAGGCAAATGGGCCAAAAGTATGACCTGTATCGGAGTGTTTACCATAATACTCTCCGCCTCTATCTGATCTCACTACTTTAATTTTTCGGTCAAGTTAATTTTCAACTTCAGCGTTGAAAACTTTAAACATATTTAGTGATTCAGATTTTTCATTAATCAGGTAGACATAAGTATAACGAGAATAGTCATTAATGAACGTAATAAAAGATTTGTGACCAATTCCTGGAGAAAATGGTCCACATATATCAGTGTGAATCACCTCAAGAAGTGCACTACTTCTTGTTGCTCCTTTCTTATTATCTTTCATAAATTTTCCTTTTATACATTCAATACAATGGTCAAGATCAAAAAAATCTAGTGAATAAAGAATTCCATCCTTTATAAGACGTTGCATTCTGTCTTTTGAAATATGGCCTAAGCGTTAATGCCACAATTTTGAAGAATTCTCATTATTTAGTTTTCTATTATTTCCGCTTTTAGAGGTATTTTCTGTCACATTCATTGTTAACAAGGATTCAGTAAAGACATTATCCAAATTTATCTTATAGAGGTTTCCCTCTAAAGATCCAGAATGAATAACATTAGAGTAATGATAAATAATTATTTTATTATTCCCAAACTTAAACGAAAATCCATCAATGTCAAGTTTAGATACAGAAATTAAATTTCGTGTCATACTGGGAACATAAAGAGTATCATATAAATACAAGGTGAAACCACTCTCCAAAGCTAAAGGAAGAGTTCCTACAGCTTCAACTTGTATAGACTCTCAATTGCCAACTTTAATGGTTCTTTCCCCTTTTTTTTGGAGTATCTTCTTTGAAAGGAATCCATGCAATGAATAAGTAATGTGAACCATAACACCAGTGTCAAGCCACTATGTATTAGAAGGAACATTAATTAGAAAGGATTCATAAGTTACATAATTAAAGGACGATATACCTTTCTTTTTAAGTCATTCTCTTAATTTAGGGCATTCTTTCTGAATATGTCCTTACTTCTTACAGAAGTGACATTTAGGACATGCCTCAAAGTTGTTACCTGAATAATTTGTCTTATTTATTTTAGTAGAAATTGGTTTATCCTTATTCTTAAAACCTTTGCCATTTTTATGAGCCTTCTTCTTATGAGATCTAGTGGTAGTCAAATGAGCAACATTAGGTTTTTCTATCTTAAGCTTTTCTTCTTCTTGGATGCACATGGCAATTAACTCGCTCATCTTCCATTTTTCTTTCTGCGTGTTATAATTGATCTTAAATGGATCAAACTGTGTAAGAAGAGAAGTCATAATGAAATGAACAAGAAAACCCTCAAAAATCGCCATGTGCATACCCTTTAATTTAAAAACTAAGTCGTTCATCATCATAACGTGCTCGCGCACCCCACTAAACCCATCGTACCTGCTAGTAAGAATTTCCAAAATAAAGGTGCTTGCATGAGTTTTAGAAGAACCCTTAAATTGTTTCTCGACTGAAGTTAAGTAATCTTTAACATTCTCAAAGTCAGGAATGACTACTCGATGGCTGTCGTGATAGAGTTTTTCATAATCATAAGGGACATGCAATTTGATCAGTCCCACTTTTCATAAATAACATTTTGCTCAATTGAGCTAGTAGTTGTAAGTGGAGCAGGATGATTCACTCGTAGTGCATAGTCCAAAACAATAGTGCCGAGAACAATTTTCACTTACACTTTTCAAGCAATAAAATTAGTTCCATTCAAGGCTTCAATTCCAGAGATACCCATAAATACTAGTTGGATTCAATGCTTAAATACAATCAAGCTCATAAGCATACTTACAAAAAACTAAAAGAAATCCACAATGTACAACAATAATTAATAATTAATCATAATAAAAACCAACTGTAGGATAAGCAGTTAGTTACATAAAATCTATTTACAACACCCAAAAATAGATTTTAATGAGATGTTGGTGCATAATTATTAATTTTTCGTTGGTACAATTAATAATATACTAATAACATCCCCATAAAATAATGCACAACACATTTATCCACGCATCACCGTTGGGCAGAAAACGAAATAAACATGTTACTTATGCAATTAAATTCTATTTAATAAATTCTAATTCTGATTTTTCGTTGGGTAAAATTAAAATATTCATTTATTAAAAATAACATTATGTGACTTTTCGTAATCATTAATTTTTTTTAATTAATAACCCTCCGTTGGGTTGATTATTAATTTTAACAATAAAAGAGTCACGCATACATGTAAATTATTATGATCAAACTCAATTTTCTTTAAACATATTAATCAAGTTTGAAAATTAACATTATTTATAATTTACATGTAACAACTTTAAAGCCCTAATAATCATGTTCTAAAATCTTAAATTAAAAAGTATAATTATGAACATGAATTGATTATAAAATAATCACGTTAATTTCAACATGAATACATGAAGGTATAAAAATATCATAATATTATCCTCACACAATAAATAATAAATTTAACATATATTATTTTAATATTCATGTTCCTATATATTCACACATAACATTATGAACAATAACTTAAAACGAAAATTGAAGAGAAGTATATTTACTCTAGAACTTATATAATAACTGCGCATACGGTTATTATATACTACTAATTACACTAATATATATATATATATATATATATATATATATATATATATATATATATATAAAACGTACAGTACAGTACGCTAATATATATATATTAACTTACTGCAATATATATGTTTCATATGATATGAATTAAAATAATCATAAAATATTAAACATCCTTTAAAAGATTTTGGTAGTGTAACTGAGTATTCAATTGCAGTAGCAGTAATGCATGATCCCTCTTCATAAATATTGCATATACTTTCGGTTCGAAAACTCATATTCATGGGAACATACCAAACAATTGTTCATCATCCCAATTAAAGAGAATATGTAGAATTAAAAAAAATATAACATAAGAACGTAATTAATTTATTCTATACAATAACGTAACCTAGCTCTGATACCAAATGTTGAATAAATTATGCAGGAACGTGTTATAAATAAAATCAATAATAATAATATTAAGTACTTACATGAATTGATAGAATTTATCTTGTATGTATCAAGCTTTCACTGCGCTTAAGGGTGAATGTTTCAATTGTGTCTCTCAATCTTATGATGGATGTGTAGGTGTGTATAAAGTTCTTGAGACGATAATTGGGACCAAACCCTAACTGTTTTATTTATAGAAGAGCTAAGGGTCAAAATTGTCCATCAAGATTATGAAACCCTAGGACCCATTATGTCAAAACTATTAGGAATATTATTTATAGGCCACATAATTAATTACCAAATTCATAAATAAAATGATTAAATTAATACAATATGTAAACCTAATGAATTATAAATAGTAGAGGCCACCTAAGGAATAAAATATTCTAATAGTTTTCCTTTCTCTTTTACATTAACATTAAATAAAGAAACAATAAATGACTCGCACCTAAATACAATTATGTAAAAATAATATTTAAAGTTTTACACCTGAAAGTAATTAAATTGTTTTCCTTTCTCTTTTACATTTATATTTTTCACTTCCATTTTTACTTTGGTAATTAAAAATATGAATCCTTAATTCTAACTATCACCTTTACAACCCCGACATTGTGACTAAAAAAAGGAAAAAAATTATAAAAAACTGGTAGAATACAAAATACCAGATTTCAATTTAAATCGACAAAACATCAAGCAAAACCTAAAACATCCACGATCAACAATAACCTCATAGTACAAAAAAGGGATCCGGATCCTCTATGAGGATTTCTCTATGATGATCTTGTGAGGGTTTTGTTGTGAAATTGACAACACATTAAAAAGGAGATCAATTGGCTCACAACTCTTTTTTATATGTGTATCAAAACGACGTCGTTTTGATAATAATTTTTTTTTACAAGTTGACAGAAATTTGGAAGCCACCAAACGCCGTTTACTTTTACCAAACAAACGAAGTAACGTAAAAAGAGCACATTTAAAATAGTATTTTTGTGATGATGATTGTCTCCGTTGAGCAGTGGATTAAGAGAGGTAAAGTAAAACGATTGTTAATAATAGAAAAAGATATAAAAGAATATGTAAATAATAATAATTGATAGGTCTAGAATATTTTTTTGGTTGACCGAAATGGCCCAATGGTTATAGTAAATAATAATAATAATATTTTCAATGGTGAGAATAAACTATTTTTATGGAACAGATAAATACAATTATAATAATAATAATAAATAATAATATAAATAAACAAACAAAAACAATAATAAACGAAAAATAACAAAAGCCACATTGAAAACATTAACGATAATTATAATCGATATTTATTCATTTTTTGAGCCAAGTTTGTAGTTATCCTAATATTAATAGCAAATTAAGTTATTAAATATATAAAAAAAATCATATACAGAATAATCAAGAAATTTAAAATAATTATATATAAAAATAAACGGCATTTGGTGGCTTCTAATTTTTTTGTCAACTTGTAAAAAAAATTCCTATCAAAACGATATCGTTTTAATACACAAACAAAAACAAAGAGTTATGAGCCATTGGATCTCCTTTTTAATGGGTTATCAACCCCACATCAAAACCCTCACAAGATCTTCACAGAAAAATCCTCATAGAGGATCCGGATCCACAAAAAAGCATCCAATTTTATCAAATAACAAAACAGTTGTTAAACATCCCATAATTTTGATATTTTTTAATGAGCATACATACATTATAATATACAAAACCCTCAATTGGAAAAGCAAAAAAGTAAAATTGAACCACTAATTATACAAAATTGAAAACCTAACCGAAATCATTAGCATCAAAATTAAAACCAAATCATACAGTTTGAACCTGAAATTAGGAGAGAGAGAGAGAGAGACTGAAACTTGGGAGATTGAAACCTACGGTGGTGTAGGCACTATGGAGGCACTGAAATCGTAGTAAAAAGGAGACACGATTGTTGGTTTCACAACCCTAATGACCTTTTAGTTCTTCAATAGCTTTGAAACCCTAATCCTTAAAACCATAGCTTTGAAATAAGAAGAAGTGGAAAACCGGAGTAAGAGGGAAAACAAATTTGGGCGAAAAATTGGTAGCGCCAAAGAGAGGAGGAAGAGAAAGATGGGAGGAACATGAAAATGATGACGAAGACGAGAGTAAGATGAAAAAAATTTGGCGAAAAATTTGTAGCGGCCCACTTATATCAATTGAAAGCGAAACCACTTACGCGGGAGTGGGAAAGAAGTACTTATCCCTGTCATCTCTTTTCAAATTTGCTTTATAAATTTTTTTTGGTTCAAACTCCACTTCAAAAAACGTTCTAAAAAAAACTTATCCCTTTAAATTTGCTTTATAAAAAAAGGTTAAAACACCGATTCAAGCAAGTGGCGTTCAACTCTCCCTCTCTCTCTCTCTCTCTTCAACTTTTCTTGACATCTTTGCTTTGGTTTAAAAAGAAATAGTTCAAACGCCAATTCAATTGGCTTTCCACTCTCTCTCTCCCTCCCTCTGACAGCTTTCCTTCTTTTCAAATTTACTTAATAAGAAAAATAAAAATTTCAAACAACGCCAATTCAATTGGCGTTTCGCATTTGGATCAATTTTTTCCCCTTTTACAAAAATAAATTTGCTTTTAAAAATAATTAGGAGGATTTTTTTTACAAAAAAATGTTTATTTAAAAAATAATTTGGTTAAGTTAATCTAATAATTCTCAACCCTCCAACGCCAATTGAACTGTCGTTGGAATTGATTTTCAAACACTAATGCCAATTGAATTGGCGTTTGGCCTATATTGAGAAAGCTTGGGAATTTTGGTTTATATTGAGAAAGCTTGAGAATTTTTCCTTCATTGTTTCCTCGCTAAAAAACTCATCATGTGAAGGAATGAATTCCTTCACAAATCTTCTTTCACTACATCTCTAGTTTCTTGTAGTGATTATAAACTACATACAATTTACTACAAACTCTAATTTTTGTAAATTAAAATTATATCTATATGTGCTCAATTTTAATTTCAAAAATTATAACCCTGACAAAAAAAATTAAAACTGGGCATTTATTTTGAGACGGAGGGAATGAAACATTTGACTGTATAAAACTGCGTCCAAATGAATAAAATTTTGAAATGATGTGTTTTGGGGGGAAAAAAGAGGTCGAAACATGCTTATTGAGTTTATCTTAATTTTGGGCAACAAATTACTAGTAATTGCAAAAAAATGTTCAAAATACTCAACGAAAAAAATTGTTGCCAATAAATGTGGCCCAATATTAGGCAACGAACTATAGCAACAAAAAAAAATTTTGTTACCCACAATGAGGAGAAATCACATCGTCAACAAAAAAAGCAAATAGGCGGGGTTTTTTTCTCGCCAACTATTTAGCAACAAAATTTTGTAACGACATATGAATTTTGTAAGACCCCAATTTTTATAAATAAAGATGAATTTTCTATAAATATCATTTTTGAATATTATGGAGTTAATTTGATATAATGTTATAGTTGTGGGTAATATTTATAAATTTTGCAAAGTAAGTAAGTTGTTATAAAATATTCGTTTGGTCGGAGAATATTCTTTTTGTCGGGGAATATTCGTACGACGGCACAATCATTGGTGGACCCCACAACGGAATTATTGTCGGATTGAGAAAACGACAAAATTATCTTTCTATAAAAATAACAGCTGAGGTATTACGTTAAAACCGTTAAAACTGTTGAACTACTCGGTAGTAAAAGTACAGTAATACGCGTGGTTGCATAGTAGCACACGGTATTGATTATTGATGCTTACGTGAGAAGTCACTCAGCTATACTCAATTATTGCTACAGTAATTGCTGCATCATATCTCTTAAATTATTGTCATAGTATCATCTGTATAATATGTTATATTATTAAATCAATAATTGAGACGTTGTGGTAAGTTTGGTTATTTTATGGGGGGCCATATGTCATCATCTAAGAGTCTCTTCGTCAATAGTAATTACCGTCGTCAATAGTAATTACCGTCGTCAATAGTATTTACCTTGGTCAATAGTAATTACCTTCGTCAATAGTATTTACCTTGGTCAATAGTAATTACTTTCGTCAATAGTAGTTGTCCCTTCAATATTACCAAGAGTCATTTGACCCTTCGTTAAGACCAAGAGCCACCCTCAGTTTTTCTATAAATAGAGGCCTAGGGCTTCATTATTTTTCACGAATTCATTCAAGCTATAGAGAGAGAAAGTATAGAGAGAATAAGAGAGAGAGAATAAAAGTATTCTGCTACATCACTTTTCCAATATCCAGTTCTTTTAAGGTAGGGAATATTATTTCTTTTATATTCATGAAGAGAACTTCTGTTATTCCATTCGTTATTATTCTGTTGGAATAACCAGTATACGCGGTCTACCCTATACTTGGTGACATTCTTCTATTATTCTGTTGGAACATCCTGTCTGTGTGTTTTACACCGGACCTGGTTCCGTTTATTATTCTGTTGGAACATCCTGTCTGTGTGTTTTACACCGGACCTGGTTCCGTTTTATTATTATTCTGTTGGAATATCCTGTCTGTGTGTTTTACACCGGACCTGGTTCCATTATTTATTATTCTGTCGGAATATCCTGTCTGTGCGTTTACGCCGGACCTGGTTCCATTATTTATTATTCTATTGGAATAACCTGTCTGTGCGGTCTATCGCATGCATGGTGATTTCTTTTGTTATTCCATTCTTTATTGTACTCAGTTGGTTAAGTTTTGACTTCTATACTCCATGAAATTTGTGGAATATCCTTGATAGTTGCGTTTCATCCAGTATCTTTTCAAGAAAATATTCTTCTAAGCATTCTTGAATTTTACTCCACAATGCAGTATCATGTTGACAATTTGGACGTTGTTAATTCCTGGATAAATTAATTCTTGAACTTGTTTTATTGAATTCTTATATCATTGTCATCATCCTCATGTTTATAAAATGTTGAAAGTCATCTGTGGCCTGTAGTGCATAGATGGACTTGGTATGATTATGACCAGGGATTATTCGGTATAATCATGACCGTAATGTTACAAATGATGTGGTAAAAGTCCTCATTGGCCCGTAGTGCATTGATGGACAGTTGTTGGCATGATCATGACCATTAATGAATACACGAATATCCTTGGCCGTAGTGCAGGGGTGATTCGATGATGTGGATTATTTTATTAAGCTGAGTCTCAGCGATCACAGTGTTGAAAAACCTTTTAAATCATAAAAGATAGTAGAGTTTATTTTCTACTTGACTCTTTTAATGGATTGCTTGTTCCGCTACAGTTAAACTTGATGTCTATTATATTTTATCAGTTTAACATTGTTGAAGGCTAATGATAATTTATTCTGCATTATCTTAGTCATAATATTTCTTACTGGGCTAGTTGAGCTCACCCTTTCTTTCACTGTTCTCTTCAGGAAATGAGAACGTAGCTGGGACAAGTCGGGGTACGGAGTGATGGTCCGAATGATAGTATTAGTTAGTAGTCCTCACTATTCTATGTAATGGTGTGTTAATAAATGTAATGAGGACTCCTTTTGAGTATGAATACTCTCTAGAAGATAATATTTGTATTCAAACTCACAGTTTATGTTTTGTCGTATTGTACACGACAGTTGTATTAATCAGTTGTATTTGTATTCTGTACTATGTATCTGACGACCCAAGATGGGTGATGTATACCTAATTTTGGGGGCGTCACAGTTGGTATCAGAGCTTAGGGATATGATCCCTGGCTAAGATGTGAGAATAGAACTAGGAGGGGAGAGACGGGGAATTCCTTCGCTAGTATGACATACCTAAGTTTATTTGCATGGTATTTAATTGGTCGGTCATAATATAAGGATAATATATGACATATCAATTAATTTTTATTTTGTGGCAGTATCTGAAAATGGCATCTGAGAATGTTGAGAATAGCAATGGAGCACAGACGACTGTTGATTCACCACATATCAATAATCAGGATAATGTGCATCAGGAAGGTGTCAATCCTCATGCAAACAACAACACTGACCAAATGATGAATGATCAAATGTTCAGAGGCTTTATGCAATTCATGCAACAACAGGTGAAAGCGGCTCCTGTCCACAACGTAGGTGGAAATACTGGAAACTCTCTGGCGGTCACCGCTAAACAGTTTAAGGAGCTGGGACCACCGGAGTTTAAGGGAGAACCCAAACCACTTGTAGCTGAAACATGGATAAAGCAGATCACCAAGATATTTGATGTCTTGGGTTGCTCCGAGGAGCAAAAGGTTCCCTTTGCCGCCTTTATGTTGCGAGGAGAGGCAGATTACTGGTGGGAATCGATAAAGCGTACTCAACCTGCCGCACTGAAGATGTCCTGGGAGAAGTTCCAAGAGCTGTTTAACGACAAATACTTTCCCGAGAGTATTCGTCACATGAAGGAGGTGGAGTTCATCAAATTGGAGCAGAATAATATGACCGTGTCGCAGTACGAGGCAAAATTTGCGGAGTTATCCCGGTTTGCGTCCCACCTGGTGGATAATGAAGAAAGAATGACGCGGATGTTTTTAAGAGGTTTGAAGCCGGAGATACGTCAACATCTTGTTTCTCATAAACTGTGTTTGTATTCAGATGTTGTAAATAGGGCTCAGTTGGTGGAGCGCGATAACGAGACAACGCAACCAAAAGAGAGCAGCCGGCAAAATGATAATACCAGTGAGAGCAGTCATCGAAGCGGTGACAACAAGCGTGGAGGGAATCAACAGGCCAGAAATGGTAACCACTTCGGTGGTAATCAGGGCCAAAACAATAAGAATGGACATTTCAAGAAGAGGAGATTCAACAATGATGGAAAGACGTCAGCACCAGCACCTGTCGTTAAGGAAGGAGAACGACCACCTATCATATGTTTCAAATGCGGAGGGGAGGGGCACATCAGTCCAAACTGCGCGATGCCGTCCAAAGCATGTTATAATTGTGGAAGAGAAGGTCATTTAGCCCGATTTTGTCGTTTACCGAAGACAAATTCAGCTAGGATGGAGGCACCAAAAGCCGTCCCAGAAAAGTCAAAACCGGTTGTGCAAGGGAGAGCGTTTGTTGTGAACTCCCAGAGAGCAAGGAACCCGAATGAGGTCATCACGGGTAAGCTTATTATAAACTCTAAAGAAGTTTATACTTTATTTGATACCGGTTCAACCCATTCTTTTATTTCTCCTACTTGCGCTCATCGATTAAATTTGATTCCGGAGAAATTAGACTTTGACTTATCTGTGGAAACTCCATTGGGAGAAACCTTCATTACCTCCACTGTTTATAAGTCTTGTTTGGTTCAAGTTGGTACCCACACATTACCTATCGATCTGATTTCATTAAAAATACTTGCATTTGACGTGATTCTAGGGATTGATTGGTTAACTACTCATTATGCAAAAATTGATTGTTTTCGTAAGGTTGTTAGCTTTCATATTCCTAATCGACCTATTATGCGAATTCAAGCAACCAAACCATTAAAATCAATCGCTGTCATCTCAAGCCATAAAGCTATTCGTTTATTGAAAAACGGATGTCAAGCTTTCTTAGCTCATGTCACAGATCTAAACAAAAATACGTCAGTTTTGAATGATATTTCTATTGTTAATAAATTCCCTGACGTATTCCCTGAAGAACTTCCTGGCCTACCCCCAGAGCGTGAAATTGAATTTTGTATCGATCTTGAACCCGGTACAAAACCCATTTCCAAAGCCCCATATCGAATGGCTCCTATTGAACTTCAGGAGTTAAAGATCCAACTGCAGGAATTGTTAGACATTGGCTTTATTCGTCCTAGTACTTCTCCTTGGGGTGCTCCTGTTCTATTCGTGAAGAAGAAAGATGGAAGTATGCGACTTTGTATTGATTATCGGGAGTTGAATCATGTCACCATCAAAAACAGGTACCCATTGCCACGTATTGATGACCTGTTTGACCAGTTGCAAGGAGCACAATTCTTTTCAAAGATCGATCTTCGTTCTGGATATCATCAGCTGAAGGTTAGAACTGAGGATATTCCAAAGACGGCTTTTAGAACTCGGTACGGGCATTATGAATTCCTAGTCATGTCCTTTGGATTGACTAATGCTCCTGCTGCCTTCATGGATATGATGAACCGGGTATTCAAGGAATATTTGGATCACTTTGTGGTCGTCTTTATTGATGACATCCTTATTTATTCCAAAAGCCGTGAAGATCATGAGCAACACTTGAGGCTGGTACTCCAAAAGCTTCGTGAATACAAGCTTTATGCCAAGTTGAAGAAATGCGAGTTCTGGCTGGAGGAGGTAGCATTCCTTGGGCACGTAGTATCAAGTCGTGGAATATCGGTTGACCCGGCAAAGATTGAAGCTATTCAAAGCTGGGAGCAACCTAAATCAGTGACCGAGGTACGTAGCTTTCTTGGTTTAGCTGGTTATTATCGGAGATTCGTGGAAGGATTTTCTCGAATCGCTACTCCATTAACTCAGCTGACTCGGAAAGATACAAAGTTTGGTTGGAGCGAAGAATGTGAGCAGAGTTTTCAAGAACTCAAGAGGAGACTCATTTCAGCACCTGTTCTAACAATACCATCTGGCTCGGAGGGATTTGTCATCTACAGTGATGCTTCGAGCAAAGGGTTGGGATGCGTTCTCATGCAACATGGAAAAGTCATAGCCTATGCATCAAGACAACTCAAGGAATATGAGAGGAATTATCCTACTCATGATCTAGAGTTGGCAGCTGTTGTCTTTGCACTTAAAATTTGGAGGCATTACTTGTATGGGGAGAAAGTGGAGATCTTTACGGATCATAAAAGCCTCAAATATTTCTTCACTCAAAAGGAACTCAACATGCGACAACGACGTTGGCTTGAACTGTTGAAAGATTATGATCATACCATTCAATACCATCCTGGAAAAGCGAACGTGGTAGCTGACGCATTGAGTAGAAGATCATATGCGGGTACAAGTGCAATATTAACAACGCAAAGGCCCATTTTGTGTGACTTGCAAAGGATGGAGATAGAGTTGAAGACTCCAGGGACCCATGTGATGATGGCGAATATACGAGTAGAACCGACTTTAATCGATAAAGTTAAAGCTGCTCAAGCTACAGACCTGGAGCTGATGCGTATGAGGAAGAAAGTGCAAGAAGGTGTTATGCCGGAAGCAAGAATCGATGAAGAAGGAATACTTCGAGTCAACTCCAGACTTTGTGTTCCTAACAACCCTGATTTAAAGTATGAAATCATGATGGAGGCGCACAACACACCGTTTGCAATCCATCCTGGAAGTACCAAAATGTATCATGATCTTCGTCATACATTTTGGTGGAGCAATATGAAGAGAGAGATAGCGTTGTTTATCTCAAGGTGTCTAACTTGTCAACGAGTCAAAGCGGAGCATCAAGTACCAAAAGGTCCATTGCAACCACTTGAAATTCCAGAATGGAAGTGGGAGCACATTACCATGGATTTCGTTACCGGTCTTCCTAGGGTTTCTCAAGGTATTGATGCGATTTGGGTCATTGTTGATAGATTGACCAAGTCTGCTCATTTCTTACCGATACGAGAAACTTATACACTTGAACGTCTTGCTCGTATGTACATAAACGAGATTGTAAGACTGCATGGTATGCCAGTATCCATAGTTTCTGATCGAGACCCAAGATTCACTTCACGATTTTGGGTTAGTTTACAAAAAGCTATGGGCACGGAGTTACGATTTAGTTCAGCATATCATCCTCAGACGGACGGACAATCAGAGAGGACTATTCAAACTCTTGAAGATCTATTAAGACTCTGTGTCTTTGACTTCAAGGGAAGTTGGGACAAGTTCTTACCATTGGTGGAGTTTTCCTACAACAACAGTTATCAAGCAAGTATTGGCATGGCTCCATTCGAAGCATTGTATGGAAGAAAATGTCGTTCTCCAGTATGCTGGGATGAGGTGGGCGAAGCAACGTTGTTGGGACCGGAGTTGGTACGTATGACTACAGAAAAGATTCAAACGATCCGACAACGTATAAAAACCTCACAAGATCGACAAAAGAGTTATGCTGATCTTCATCGAAAGGACGTGGAATTTGATGTAGGAGATCATGTGTTCTTACGTGTTGCTCCATGGAAAGGAGTTACGAGATTTGGAAAGAGAGGAAAGCTAAATCCTCGATTCATCGGTCCATTTTTAATCCTCGATCGAGTAGGAACTGTGGCTTATAGACTCGCTTTACCGCCAAGTATGTCTCGTGTTCATAACGTTTTTCACATATCCATGTTACGCAAATATGTGGAAGACCCGAACCACATTATTGAGTTAGAACCGGACGAAATAGCGGAGGATTTGACGTATGAAGAAGTTCCTGTTCAAATCTTGGATAAGAAGGAACATATTCTACGCTCCAAGGTTATACCTCAAGTCAAAGTTTTGTGGAGAAACCACGATGTTGAGGAAATGACTTGGGAGTTAGAATCAGAAATGAAATCAAGGTATCCTTACCTCTTCGACATACCAGGTACGTACCCTAATTTCGAGGGCGAAATTTCATAAGAAGGGGAGGTTGTAAGACCCCAATTTTTATAAATAAAGATGAATTTTCTATAAATATCATTTTTGAATATTATGGAGTTAATTTGATATAATGTTATAGTTGTGGGTAATATTTATAAATTTTGCAAAGTAAGCAAGTTGTTATAAAATATTCGTTTGGTCGGGGAATATTCTTTTTGTCGGGGAATATTCGTACGACGGCACAATCATTGGTGGACCCCACAACGGAATTATTGTCGGATTGAGAAAACGACAAAATTATCTTTCTATAAAAATAACAGCTGAGGTGTTACGTTAAAACCGTTAAAACTGTTGAACTACTCGGTAGTAAAAGTACAGTAATACGCGTGGTTGCATAGTAGCACACGGTATTGATTATTGATGCTTACGTGAGAAGTCACTCAGCTATACTCAATTATTGCTACAGTAATTGCTGCATCATATCTCTTAAATTATTGTCATAGTATCATCTGTATAATATGTTATATTATTAAATCAATAATTGAGACGTTGTGGTAAGTTTGGTTATTTTATGGGGGGCCATATGTCATCATCTAAGAGTCTCTTCGTCAATAGTAATTACCGTCGTCAATAGTAATTACCGTCGTCAATAGTATTTACCTTGGTCAATAGTAATTACCTTCGTCAATAGTATTTACCTTGGTCAATAGTAATTACTTTCGTCAATAGTAGTTGTCCCTTCAATATTACCAAGAGTCATTTGACCCTTCGTTAAGACCAAGAGTCATTTGACCCTTCGTTAAGACCAAGAGCCACCCTCAGTTTTTCTATAAATAGAGGCCTAGGGCTTCATTATTTTTCACGAATTCATTCAAGCTATAGAGAGAGAAAGTATAGAGAGAATAAGAGAGAGAGAATAAAAGTATTCTGCTACATCACTTTTCCAATATCCAGTTCTTTTAAGGTAGGGAATATTATTTCTTTTATATTCATGAAGAGAACTTCTGTTATTCCATTCGTTATTATTCTGTTGGAATAACCAGTATACGCGGTCTACCCTATACTTGGTGACATTCTTCTATTATTCTGTTGGAACATCCTGTCTGTGTGTTTTACACCGGACCTGGTTCCGTTTATTATTCTGTTGGAACATCCTGTCTGTGTGTTTTACACCGGACCTGGTTCCGTTTTATTATTATTCTGTTGGAATATCCTGTCTGTGTGTTTTACACCGGACCTGGTTCCATTATTTATTATTCTGTCGGAATATCCTGTCTGTGCGTTTACGCCGGACCTGGTTCCATTATTTATTATTCTATTGGAATAACCTGTCTGTGCGGTCTATCGCATGCATGGTGATTTCTTTTGTTATTCCATTCTTTATTGTACTCAGTTGGTTAAGTTTTGACTTCTATACTCCATGAAATTTGTGGAATATCCTTGATAGTTGCGTTTCATCCAGTATCTTTTCAAGAAAATATTCTTCTAAGCATTCTTGAATTTTACTCCACAATGCAGTATCATGTTGACAATTTGGACGTTGTTAATTCCTGGATAAATTAATTCTTGAACTTGTTTTATTGAATTCTTATATCATTGTCATCATCCTCATGTTTATAAAATGTTGAAAGTCATCTGTGGCCTGTAGTGCATAGATGGACTTGGTATGATTATGACCAGGGATTATTCGGTATAATCATGACCGTAATGTTACAAATGATGTGGTAAAAGTCCTCATTGGCCCGTAGTGCATTGATGGACAGTTGTTGGCATGATCATGACCATTAATGAATACACGAATATCCTTGGCCGTAGTGCAGGGGTGATTCGATGATGTGGATTATTTTATTAAGCTGAGTCTCAGCGATCGCAGTGTTGAAAAACCTTTTAAATCATAAAAGATAGTAGAGTTTATTTTCTACTTGACTCTTTTAATGGATTGCTTGTTCCGCTACAGTTAAACTTGATGTTTATTATATTTTATCAGTTTAACATTGTTGAAGGCTAATGATAATTTATTCTGCATTATCTTAGTCATAATATTTCTTACTGGGCTAGTTGAGCTCACCCTTTCTTTCACTGTTCTCTTCAGGAAATGAGAACGTAGCTGGGACAAGTCGGGGTACGGAGTGATGGTCCGAATGATAGTATTAGTTAGTAGTCCTCACTATTCTATGTAATGGTGTGTTAATAAATGTAATGAGGACTCCTTTTGAGTATGAATACTCTCTAGAAGATAATATTTGTATTCAAACTCACAGTTTATGTTTTGTCGTATTATACACGACAGATGTATTAATCAGTTGTATTTGTATTCTGTACTATGTATCTGACGACCCAAGATGGGTGATGTATACCTAATTTTGGGGGCGTCACAAATTTCGTTACGAAAAATGATAGACTTTCACAAACTCCAACGAATGACATATTTCGTTGCTAAACGACTTTATAAGTCGTTGCCCGAAAAATCGTTGCTAAACGTCTATTTTTTGTAGTGAATACTTATTTTGATGTATTAAATCTGTATAAATCCTTATAAATAATTATTATATGTTAAATTATTAAAATTAAATATTAATACAAAGATTACCAAATATAAATTTTTTATTTGAAATTTAAAAAAAGACTTAATTACCAAAAAAATCAATAAACTTTTAAACATACAAATTATATTTTTAACACGAATAATATTAAACGTTTAAACAAATGACAAAATTGCCCAAAATTTAATTAATTAAATAATACCCTTTTTATATTGGAAGAGCACACAAAAGGAGAAGGAAAAAATTGAAAAAGAAAAAGAAAAAAAATAACCCATTTGCCCTCTCTCCCTCTTCTCTTATCCTTCAACTTATTTTGTTCCTTCAAATTTAAAAATTTTAGAGCCTTGGATTCTATTTAGTAGTTGTGATCAACTTAAGCAGAAAATAACCTGAAATTTTATGTTAATTCAAAGATTTTTCTAACCGAAATAGGCTAATTATCGCCATTGAAGGAGGAGGAGAGAGGAGATGGCATGCAAAAAGTGAGTTACAAAGAGAGAAGGTACATAAGACGACATATGTAATGTATTTTAGATTTGGAAAGTGAGTTGTTTGTATTTAATTAAAAGATTCTTCAAACAAATAGTAGTTATTAGTTTATCCAACAACACTTTATTTCCGTTTGTTTTTCATTGTATTCTTCAAAAAAAAATAGTAGTTAATAAATATATTGTATTTATAAAAAAATTTAATTTTAAAATTGTATCTATAATTTAACAAATTGTATGTATAGATTTTATAAATTAAATCTTACAAATTATAAATTATAAATTTTACGTCTTAAATTTTACAAATTGTATTGATAATTTTTACAATTTTATTTATAAATATTTATAATTTTATACTGTATTTCTATGGTATTAGTTACTTTTTTAAGGGCTAAAAATTATTGTACTTATAAATTTTTTTTTCCTTTGGGGGTTGAATAATGAATATGAAGGTACTTGATGTGACGGAACTGTAAATAACCATTTTTAAAATTAAGTCAAACAATATATTTATACGGTCAACTGGTATTAAATCACAAAACCCGATCGAATTCTTGGACGGGTCAGGTATTCCGGCCAATTTTGACCAGATTTAGAAATTGTGGACTAAATTTTATCAAATTAGTTACTTGATGTAGTAAATTGTATGTCCAAATTCTTTGGGGGCCGAATTATGAATTTGATGATATTTCAAGTAACAGAAATGCTATTAGCCCTAAAAAGAAAGTCATTCATTGCTTTAATTTTATTATTAAGATTGATATATATTGTTGTGACGCCCCCAAAATAGGTCCACAACACCAATTTTTGGGTCACCAAAAACAACACTACAAACACAAATTCTCTTATTTAAATGTATTACCATGTCGTATATAGTACGACAATATCTATACCCAAATTATTATAATTTAGTATAAAATAAAGTAACAAATATTCTAATTCCTCAAAGGAATACAAGAAGATTTGTAAACAAATTGACACAACACTTCTTGTCGTCACATCCAAGTTGACTAATTAAATAATGAGATTTAATTTAGGTAGGACATACTAGTAAAGTATTTTACTTGTCTCTCCCCTCCTAGTTCTAATCCTAGATCTCCACCAGAGATCATATACCTAACCTCTGATATACCAATTGTGAAGCTCTCAAAATAAGTCCATACAACCCATTTTGAGTCACCAAAATACATACTACGGAATTCAAATACAAAATTTTCCATTTACAACTATTAAAATGTCATGCAAAATACGACAACACATATACTGAGTTTCAAAACAAATATTGTACTATATTTAGTACGACAATATCCACACTCAACTTAAATTCTCAATACAATTATTGTCACACTATTTTATAATTTATTGAGATACTTTTATAGTTTCGGACCATCACGCCATTCTCGGGCTAGTCCCAATTACACTCTTATTTCTTGAGAAGAATAATGGAACAAAAGGGAAAAAGGTGAGCTCAAACAGTTCAGTAAATTATATTATAACTAAGATAATAAAGAATAAATTATTTTTAGCTTTCAACAATGAAAAATTAAAATTTTAAAGATAATATAAATTTTTAACGATAACTGCAGCGGAACAAGCAATCTATTAGAAGAGTCAAGTAAAACATGGTGTCTACTATCTTTTACGATTTAAAAATCCATCATCAATATTTTATTCATATAATACCACTCAATAATTATGCAAATCAATAATTTATTATTATTATATTATTTTTCTGAAATCTCGTATTGTCAGAGGAATACCCTTATTGTCATAAGCAATTCCATATATTTTGTAATCCTAATACAAAAACTTTTAATAACCTTTATATAGTTTAAAACATGCTTATTCTAAAATTACCAAAATATTCTCAATTAAAATGAAATTATTAAAAATCGCGAAGAATCACACAGTATGATTTTCAATTAATGTTAGATTGTTAATTGTAACTGAAGGGTGTTGATAAGTGCACATTTGTACATCTAAATATTTTATTGTGACTAAACTATCCTTAATATGTGAGAGGCTAAAAATATCTAAATAAGGCAAAGTGAGGATAATTTTGTCACTTTCACATATGTAAGTAATTAATTAAGAATATAAAACGTGGATATATAACATCATAATTTAATTACCAATCTCTCTCTCTCTCTCTCTCTCTCTCTCTCTCTCTCTCTCTCTCTATATATATATATATATATATATATATATATATATATATATATATATATATAGTAATGGCTATATAAGAGATGAAATGTAATAAGTTTACTATCATAAGGCAAAAACTCAGGTCTCAAAATATTAAACCAATAACAAAAAGATGAACAAGATTTTTACTTATTTTATTCTTAGCATTTTGTTTCTCAATGTTGACTCTACTAGAGTTCTATCCGAAGGTGACTGCAACAAATACAATTCAGGTAAATTTATTCATTTTACATACACTTTTTTGATAAAATAGGAACAACCAATGTACTTTATCGACATATATATTGCCATAATTCTGTAATTCGTACAAGTATATACACACAAAATTCCTTCCGTTCTAAAAAATCTTGTTTGTAGAATTTATTTTGAGAAAGTATTATATATATTGTTTCATATTTATCCCTAAAATAATAATTTGTTAGTTAATTGTATCGACATAATAATGAAATTATGATTTGAGGAAATTTCATATTGTATTGCCATGATAATGAAATTATGATTTGAGGAATTTTCATCACTATACCATTATCAATAGAAAGAGACATCCTTTTATGAGGGAAAATTTGACAAATAAATTTCTTTTTGTGTAACACATAGAGTATTTAATAAAATACTACTTCTTTCTTTTTTATTTTGTAAATACCTTATATATTTATATGTGTGTGTGTGTGTATTTGGCAAGCTTTCGTCACAATGCTTGATTTTCTAACAGGTTTAATAGGATCTGTGAGGACAGAGGATCAGCTTTGCATAGAACATAACCACGCTAAAGGGTGCAATGACAGCTTATGTGCAAATAAATGTATTTGTCGGCATCATTTAGTACTCATTGATCATGGATGTGAAAACGACCACACATGTCGGTGTTTTTATATTTGCTAAATGTAATTTTTGAAATAATAATATGCAATAAAGAATTACTATTATTTTTTTTTCCTTACTTTTTCGGCAAAAAGATATTTTATTAAGATAACAAAATACAAATACAGGACTGGCTAGTGATTAAAAAAGCTCGTACACAAAGCCAAAAAAACACAACTAAAAAAGTACTTAAGTCTAATATTGAGTCTCATTTTAATATTTATTCAATTCATTTTTTTGTGCCAAAAAGGGTAAATATAAGACCATTATTAATTTTTTTTAAAGTAAATTTAATGAAAATTTTACCCTTTTTGGTATAAAAAATTTAATTATATCGATTATTGATGATTATGATATAAACATAAAGTTCATGTTATTAATCTATACTAGTTGGTAGCCCGTGCAATGCACGACCTAGTTTAAATAACGGATTGCATCTCATCAATGCATCATATTTTATAATTATAAATCGTATAATTGAAATCGAAATTGGTCACTAATTTATTATATTAAATAATATAATTATTTTAAAATAAAAATAACTGACACTTTTTTACCATTTGATCAACATATAATTTTTTTATCAAAATTTTAATGGATAAAAATTATTTTAAACTTTTAATTGTGATATTATTTTTTATGATTCTAATTTTCTATTAACATAATTTTATCATTACTAACAAAATTATTAAAATTGAATAATTGGTGTATTTAATGAAATTGGGAAAAATGTATAATAGAGGAGTAAAATCTTGAATTGTGTATTGCTATAGTATTTTAACGAATGACAATTGTGAAATATATTTCAATACACAAAAGCAAATTAGATTATTAGGCCTGGTTCATGATATTACATCTTTCTTTAAAAGAATTATCTATCATATATATTCACATAACTGATAACAATATAATTAATACATAAAAACCTAATATATGTCATTTTTCCTTGTGGTTCCAGACTTTCAATCCTGACCCTTGAAATTCGATCCCATGGTCTTTCTTTGATTCTGCCAATCTCGAGATAATTAAACTCTTTCCCTGCTTTTCAGCCCGAGAAGCTTGCCTAACATTCTGCAAGTCTAATGACAACGACTCCCAGTTACCACTTGCCAATCTTTTTGTAATTAATTTCAAAATATACAGTATGAAGTATGAACAAATGGGTTTCTTACTCTTTCAACTGAATCAAGGGCCTTGACACCGGCTACCTTGAGAGACTACGTGATATCTTCAAGGGCCTTCTGAACCTCTCTGATAGCTTTATTTTTAATAGGCACACCATATCGCAAGCATGCTCCTGGATCCTTAATTGGTGGCCCAGAGATTAACACAACCAAATTCGGCAATGCTGGGGTACTTGCATTGACAGAACTTTGCCCACCCAATGCAGGTACGACAGTTATCAGTCCAACTGCCAACGCGACAAAAATTGTACATTCTTTTATAGGAAAGAACCTATCTTTCTGCAAAGATATAAGCATTTATCAATTACACATGTAAATATACAAGTACACACCCATGAATTCACATATATACAACACAAATTTATAATATTTATGACTAAAAATAAATTTAAGAAACATCAAAAATTTGGTCAACAATTAAGTTCTAGCACCTTGTATGCATGTATGTTAATTCAACTATGCAATATCGAAAATTTAATAAGTTCTTAACCATAACACAAAAAATAAACATATTAACATATGATTATGTCACATCTGTATCTGTACCTGCAGTTCACATAATTAAACAATGATCACCAAGAAGACATCCTCTAAGCATATTCAATTCTTCTCCCTCTAAATAGAACATGTCAAGCATAACAGATCAACATCTCCCTCATCCATCATTCCAGTGAGCCCCATGTGACAGAAATAAACCCAGATAGGCAAAGAGAATTGACCACATATCACAGCCATCTTGTAATAAATTAAAAAAGGACATTAACATACTTGGTATCTAGACATGGCTAAACTATTTATAAGTGCCAAAACACAATAGATAGCTAGGTTTACAACAAAAGCATACTTCTGAAAGTCAAACAAAGTGATTTATATAACCTTCATTTCTTTAAAGTAAGACATAGTGGTAAAATACAATGCTGATTCTCTGCCACTAAAATCTTCCACAAAGCTATTAACATTTTATATCTCAACGAAAAACCCAATTCCACCATTGGGGGAGATTCTTTTCTTTGCGGACATAATAGTTTGATGTGCAAAACATTCAAAAAAGTGTGTTCCAGGGAGAGCTCGCCCCATTACCATTTCAATCATTGGCATGTTGGAGAAAATAATAATTATATTGATATCTTATGTTCAATCCTCTACCAAAAATAGAATTTAAACACATTTGAAAGCTCAGTTGGTTTTAGATGATGATTAGTTCTTCCATTCCCTTAGTTATGTTGGAATAAGCCAAGGAACTATTTCTTCTGGAGCAGCTAAAGATCTAGATTTTGAAGTTTCAATGGCTTTTCTAATGTTCATAAAGTACTTCTTATCCGGTTAGATACTCTATTAAAGATACTGGAACAATGGAATAGTCTTAGAGGTTTTGAAGAGATTTAGAAAATTAAAACTTTCGTAAAAATGATAAAGACTTTGATATATATTTTTCCATATATTTATAGTATCATATACAATGCATAAAGCTACATAATCTACCACTTCTGTAATTATGCACTTTTTTGTTTCCTTGGTCAACTGATATATTACTAAATGTGAATACCTAACAGGCTGCAATGATTTTATTTTTTCCCATTTTAGTAGGAAAAATTAGACAAATCGCTTCAAGTATATAGCTATCATCAGATGAATAGTGTTGCAAACAAACCTACTTCTACTTATCCTACCATGTCAATGTGCCTCTTTTTACTCCTAGCTTTTTTCGTAAAGAAAAGCTAAAAAAAATAGGTCCGATGTACAGCAAGTATAGAAAATTAATTTTAAATTCAAACTCTCCATTTTATGCCCTCATGACCTTTTATTTAGAGGGTGAGTTTAACAAACTAATCCTAATCAGGGTGCATGACAAATCACCCACCATCTAAGATGATTATCAACTAAACATCTAGAATATGAGCATATATATCATTAGTTATGGTGCTTTAGTAATGTAGGATATGTCTATCATCAGCTATAACCATATAGTTCCATCACATCACCATATAGTGAACCAACCACAACTAATCATGTCACTGTGCGGTGAAGTAATCACAGGATTTCATGAATCATGACAGTCAAAATATGGAAGAATATCATAAATGTACTAATAGTTATTTCACTAATAAAAGTGTTGTTTTATCTTATTCTTTTTTTCCCTTTAAGATTACACTTGACTAAAGTTAGACATCTTTTATCAAAACTACCCAAAAGGATATGCTCTAAATATAAAAAGACAACTCTTTTTTGACATTTCTATATTTTCAAGACCGCCATAAAAATATTGAGAATTAAAAAAATTAGTCAAACATTGATATGCCATCATTTACTTCCACGATACACATCAATTATTCCTGTTTTTCCATTAAAATTGTTCAGCCTGCCTGGCTAAAATGAAAACATTCTAGCAGGTATATTGAGAAACCTAACTGTGTATAAATAATCTTTTTTTTAAAAATATATACGAAAGACTAAACCTTGCTGAGAAGATGCAGCAAGAGAATACCAAAAAATCTGAATCTATCTTCAGGCTCCTGTATATGTCACACAGTATGGGATCTCAAACACTACATATAACGCCAATTTAAGTATAAAAACATAAATAAATGAATATATAAAGAAAGAAAGAGACAGAAAGAGATAAACAATATCAATAGTATAGCTTAATCAAACAAATAACTACGGATCAAGATAACCTCTAGAAATTCATAATAATAGCATAATTTTAATGAAAAAAAATACAAAATCAAAACATTAATGCTTGATTTCATCAATTCAGGTTCCTACTAATATTAACGTGTGTATATATAGATGGGTATGGGTATGAAAGATTTTACTTGAGGATGGGGCGGAGGAGCTGCGGACTCCTCATCGTGCCGATCTTGTTGAGGAATTTCATCCGTAGTGAGCGAAGGATCGAGGTGTATCAACATATCTCAGCATCGGTGTTAACAAAGACAATTGATCGTCGAAGTAACACAAAAATCCATCGGTCTGAAGATGAGATTATAAAGAGAAAAACCATTATGTGATGAACAATATTGAGGGCAATATTCGATTAAATCAGGAACACAACAACATATGAAAAACAACCCAATATTCAAAATCCATATGACATATTGATGCTACATTAAGAGGTAAAAATTTGGAGTCTAAATAATCTAGCTAAATTTAGAAAAAATTCTCTGCTAGGAAGGAAACACTCTAAAACAAACCCAAAATGCGAGCCAAATAGTAGAATCAATGGTTTTATGAAATTGTAAAACCTCATCACGACAGGATAGTGTTATAGCAGTTGACAATGTCATCATAACAAATGTTGTGACAAATCTTCTTCAAGGAGGCAAATCATAAGGCCAGACCAAAATGGTGGTAAAACAGTTGATCTGCATATTTGTACTCTTTTGTTTGGCATCTAAATTAAGCAGAACCCAAATTAGGCCGTGCAAAGGGTGAATATCAAAATTTCATAGTATACCCATCTAGAGTTAGCTCCCACACTCCCCAACTAAAACAAATCTTTAAACTTAAAAAGGGATAATTTTTATTCTCTTCAAGAAAGTAGTCTTTGATAGCCTTGAACATATATCACACTGACGATTCAACTAATTTAAACCTAATAACTAAAATGAATTTATATAATCAAATAAAAGCTAATAATTAAAATGAAAACACCAAAAGGGCCATCAGAAGCCATCAAAATCTGATTAATAGGAAAACACAACATCTCAATTGTAATCTGAGAAAAACATTCTCTTTTACCTGATTCAGGTAATTCGAATTAGAGACAGTTCGATCTAAAATTGTAATATTGATGGATCAAATCGAAATTTCCAAAACCATAACAAAATGATCGCAGAATGAATTGTAGAATATATGTGTATTTACAAATCACAAATCGTACAGATAATACTGCGATCTGGGAGGAATTGTAAGAAGCCGAAAGAGAGACCGACCCAATCGAGCGAGAAAAAAGTGATTCAATCGAGCGATCAACAGTAATCTTGGTGCAGCTGAAAAAATCATATAAAAATTGTGAAAAAAATTATACCTGAACAATACGTAATTGAGGTGAAACAGGGTTAGGGTCAGGCAGCGGGGAGTCAATTTCCATTCTGAACCAATTACCGAAGTCGATCAGTTGTGCCCAATTTCACGACTTTCACTCCCCGACGATACAATTATTTAGATGAGTTTGACTATTTCTAGGGCATCACACCTTCAAAAACTCCATAATCAGCCATCCCAACTTCTCTCTCTAAGCAGTCCATTGAACGAATTTCTTGTATGGCATACCAAACCCTAGAACCCGCTGTCACCGATGACTATGACCTTCAAAAGCGTTCCTCTTCGGGAAGGCAAGGTTGAGTTCTGAAATTGACTATGGTGTCGATGGATCTAGTAAGAGGGGAATGAAGAAGAGGAAGAAAAGTGTCGATGTTTCTAGTGTTTATTTTTTGAGTTTTGGTGAACGGATTGCTTGGGAACTGAAGAAGAGGAAGAGGAAGAGGAAGAAAACCGACGATTGATCTGACCAATTTGGCGCGAGTTATTTCCAATTTAGCTAGTTAGCCCATAATTGATTTCAAATTGAGTGAGTTGACTCACCCAATTATGCAATTTAAAATTGGTTGATTTGAAATTGATTAGAACTTGGAGGAGGCTGTGTTGTATTTATATATAAGAATTGATTTAAAATTGATTGATTTAAAATTGATTAGAAATTGATTGAGTTGGAGGAGGCTGTGTTGTATTTATATACTAGCGATAACACATGCCTAAAGGCACGGCGAAACGAAAAAATAAACTAAAATTCAAAAAGAAATACATTACCTAAAGACTCTTTGTAATTTAAAATAACTTACAACCAGACATAACTATTATCACAATTCACTATACAACCACAATAATTAATACATACTCAATCATCAACACATATTCAACCACCAAAATATCAAGCTAGCCGCTACTAATTTCAATAAATTTCGACAGAGTTTCCTTTAAAAATAAAAATCCAGAAAAATCTAAACCTGTCTCCAACATTTACAATCATCAATAAATATTCAAACCACTAAAACAACCATCATTCCATACCCAAAATCATCCTAACCATGTATAATTAGTTGACTTTACAAAAGACGGAATACAAAAAATATACACACATACAAAATAGAGAAACAACTTCGTATTCTTTACAACTTACACCAAGTATCCTTCAATGTATACCAGAAAATACCTGAAAATATATGATCATACAACTTACAGAGTTTGATTGATGAAAACTTATAATGAGAGTGGAAATATATCACAGCTTACAGCTTTCAGAAATATATAAACATGGCTTCACCGTAGGGCCAAAGTTACATCAACGAAGCACTGAATCTAACCTTATCAAGGATAATTTATAGTGCATTATGTAGACGAATTAGCATACTTTCACTGTGTGCAAAAGTTGCATTTCGTCTCATCCGACCACTGCAACTATGTAATTCTGCATAGCAAAACAACAATCAACATATATAATCATAAACATTTTAGTTTATTTAATGCAAACCTTAAAGTTCAAAAAAAATAAAATAACAAATAGTACCCGTGACAAAAAAAGAGGTAGTTATAAATTGCAATACCTGAATATTGATCCTCATTACCAAATAGTAATTAGATTAAACGTCGACAAAAGCGTATGTATAGGTTGTTCCTTGGCTTTATCAATTGCTTTATCTTTCCAAGCGATAATAGTTTAATCTGTTTGATTTTGATTTCGAAATTCAAAAAATTTAAATTAAAGTAAAAACATGATCACCATAATTAAAATCTATATAATATATCAATCAATTAAAATTCAATTCCCAAATTACGTTAAAGCTCATCACTCAAAAAAATAATCAAAACTATATATCCAAAAGGCAGATTTAAATATATTCAAAAGACAAAAATTTATATCTAAAACTATATATACTACCTTATTCCTATAATGAGGGTCCTAATTCAAAAATCAAATATTTAAATGTATTCACCTTGAAGAACATGTTTCCCTGCCTTCAGCAGCTTCAGAGTCATACCCACCTGCTCATTTTAGTTATCGTGTTAACAATATCTTTGATCAAACAAATAAAACAACTGAAGAAGATATTATCTGATAAAAAAAATTAAATATTAAATCCAAGAGTGGAGACAGCTACAAAATAAAAATTTGCTAAGGTGTGCTGAAGTATATCCTTCTAGCAAGGAATTACAATTTTAATGAATATCAAAATTGAAAATATTTGTTAATAGATGTTTATTTTATAAGATGCTGAGTACGCTGTTTACTCTGGAAAAAAGCTTACGATGTGCTTTTATTAGTATGTTTTCTAATTTTTCATTCTTGTTTTGGTGGAGTCACAATCTTGGCATCAATAATCACTCTTGCAACTGATGTTCAAGCATGTTAATATACGCGCGCTAATATTGCAACTTTTTAAAAATATTTGGTAAGTAATAATTGGGTATATATGTAATAAATAGGGTTTTCTTTTTGTCTTCAGGCTAAAGCAAGAATCTATCTCATCCACTGTCAAAGGGATTATAGAAGAAGGTTGATCATGTGGGGATTGCTAAAGGAGGAGATTTTTTAGAAGAAATGTTGCTGAAAGGAGAGTTAAATAATGAAGAAACAGTATGGTGATGGACCTTATGTTTGCAGGTTATGAAAAAACTGCAGGACATTTGGCCCTATTGGAGGCTACTATCTTATCTGAATAAGATAAGATATTGGGCACACAAAGAACACATACAATAAGTATACACCAATAATTTGTCAACTTAAGCAGATAAGAAGCCAATTAAACACCAAGTTCTCAATACTATTGTATCAACCAAGAGACAATGGTAATGATAGGGGTCTCAAAAACACATGTCATCATTACATTGGTTGCTCAACATCATGGTGTGACTTAAGCAATTATTACATACCAATGCAATGATGACATGTGTGTCTAAGACACATTTGAGACCCAATATTTGAGACCCCCAACAATATTCATCCATCAAAAGTCTTCCCACGTTATTTATTAGAACGCTACAGATTACTTTCTACAAAATAATTTTGAAAGGTATAACTCGTATACACTGAGGGAGTGAGGGTGCTTCAGAGCAACAATCCACCCTTCACAAAAAAAAATAACACTTTCATTTTTTCCCCCTTAAATTTTTTGCAAATAAATAAATAACTTTCAAAATTGAAATTTGTTCTACATCTTTGTGGAGTGGACAACATATGATTATAACAAACAAACAATCATTGTAAGTCTATTTGGTGACAAAAATAAAATGCAAAAGTAAACAGAGTATGGCATCATTATGATTTTACGTATATCATGTTTCGTGTTAACTATGAAGTAACATTCATGTTTCACTTAGCATCCCGAATCCCGATGAGAAAACTTTCTAGGGCTCCTTTGTATCAACAATGTATATGCCAGAACCACCAATGGGTCAACCCAAACAAACCCATCCCGACCCATCCACCCCAACCCAATAAAATAGAACAAATCAAGAACAAACAAGCAGAGAAAGATCTTACTAATTTTCCATATATAAAGACATAACTTTTGTGCAGGGTAGAGTGGGAGAGTTATGTTGACCATTATATGTTTCTATAGCTTAAATGTGTACAACAATTAATAAACAGAAGTTCTTCCCCTAATATCATTCACTAAAACACTGCATAGGTTTTAACCAAATAAAACTACATAAGCATAACAGAAACCTTATTAAGGGTCTGAGAATCAATCATTGAGCATAATATTAGTGTTTTATTGTTAGATTCATCTTCCCTAAGAACTGATCTCTCACAAAAAAACTAACTACAATAATAACACAGTTTAACTGAATTCCATAAACAACATTTTGTTTAATAAAATGAGAAATATAATGCATTTAAGAAGCCAAAAATAATAATAATAACTTCCTGATGTAAATCTTACGAAGTTGCCCAACAAAATTAGAGTAACAAACTAATGCCCACACAGTAATATAGTTCTTCTACAAAAACATACTTTGTCCACTTGAACAAAAAAACAACCAAAAACCGCAAATTTTATCAATTATAACTTCAGTTGAATACAACAACTCTTCATGTAAAACAAAAACAACTACATAATAAGTTATGCTAAGGGAAGTAGTTTAATTCACCAGATTTTGAGAACGAACCACATGCTTAACAACACCAGTCTCGCCTCTATCTTTGCCTCTGATTATCATCACCTACAAATAATCAAGAATAGGTAATAGTAATCTATACATTAAAAATAAAACCAAAAAAAAAATCTTATAACAAAATGTAAAAATCAATAAAGACAATTTTCATCTTACATTATCTCCTCTGAGAATCTTCCAATGATGTATGAGTTTCTTAGCAGCTTTCCAACCCATTGCAAACTATATTGAATAAACCCGCTCAAATTCCAATTTCCTGCTAAAGGACTTTTAAACAATAAATTAAACATGAATTCATAACTAAGATTCAATGCATCGCTTGATACAGTAATACCAATTTTCGTCCCTGTACTCGGTAACTGATAAAGAAAAAAACTTTATCTTGAAGGGTTTGAAGGTATGCTACAAAAGGTTTTTAAATTTTAGTGATGCAATGCAAATAATTATAAATCCAATGACCGAATTGAAGAAACGGGGAAAAGTTCAGCCACACAAAATGCAAGCTTCAGGGAAAGATTATTTAGTAGCATAATGAGCACATTTTGTGAGTCTCATGAAATACAAGTCCTGTGAAGAAATAAGAAAAGATAATAATCAAGTATCCACAAGTTATTCTCAACATATACAGTATAATTTGAGCTGTACATTCCATGTCCATCATAATATATCATTAGGTCAAGCAGTTACAAAATGCACAATGAGATGATATGCTAATTCAGGATGTCTCCATGCAATAAGCCACAACATCCACCTCTCTGTGAAACTATACCATCATGACTGAGTTTGTAAAAAGGATCATGTTTTGTTTTTTAAAAAGGATCATGTTTTGAAAAAAGGAGTTATAGGCACACTACATAGTTAATGAACGCAAAATGTATTCATGACTGAAGCAATCATCTAAAACCCCGTATTCTTAATATAAACGTTCATGATGTTATGCAGAAGCTTATTAAACTGATAGCTTCAAACACTTTATAAAATAAAACAAAAACATTCCCACGACAAAATAGGTTACTCAGAAGATAAAATCCAAAAGAGAGAGAATGCATACACCTAGCCTAACCTTGGCAAGTCTAATGTCGAAAAAAAATTCCAAATCCAATAAAAGTTTCTACTTTGCTATAATATTAAAAAGAAATTTGCAAGAAAATCTCACCATTTACTACAACAAAACAAATGTAAAAGAAATTAAATTTTACCAAAATCAAAACCCAAATAAAAGAAACAGAAATAATATGCTTTAGTGATTACCAACACATCATACATTAAAACTAACAAATGAAGAGCATTTCAAAAATCTGACAAAACAATTTTTCTACCAAGAAAGAAGTTTGTTGATTGCTTGGAACGTAACAAAAGTCATGAACCAATTACCTGATGTAAGTTGCAAAACATTAAAAAAGGTAGTAATATTTAAATAGAGTCCAACAACACCTCCGAATACACGATATTTGTCGTGGTAGATGTTCCATTAGGAGGGAAGACACTGATGCGATCAGCCGACTTGCATCTAGACATGGCCACATATAGGTGACCGTGGCTGAATACAAGTAAGCGCATATCTACACCAACAAACTTGACTGACTGGCCTTGTAACTTATTGATTGTCATAACATATGTTAAGCGTACTGGGACTATAGTAATCATGTTAGCAAGTGGAACATGGTTGGAGAATTGGGAGAGGAAATTGGGTGGTGTCAATACTGGAAAGTTTTTGGGTAGAGGTTGAGTGTAATTCCCAGGACGCTCTCTTTCCCGACGTGCGCACTGTGCCAGCTTACGCCATGAGCACGTACTACTATCATTACGATTTCGTTCACATCTGGCGCGTTGGGCCTTAATTTTAGATGAAACGAAATTTGATGCGGGAGCCTAAGATAAGAATTGATGTGTGAAATAAGTTAAATAATTAGCGAAGAAATCCCTAATAGAAATTGCATTAATCTACTGCAAGTAAACACAACGTAGCAATTTATGATAGAAACAAAAAAATTAAGAAAATTAACTAATACATAATTTGGACAATATGTTAGTAGATCCAAAATCAAATTCATGTAGAGCTGCGAAATTCATGTAAGAATAGAGTCGTGTGTGCGTGAGAGAGATGTGTAAGAGTGAGAGTGAGGGGTGATGAACTCGAAAATATCACTGACAATATAGTATATATCGCTCTAATCGAAATACCAACACGTTAGATAGCTATTAGATATGATGTGTTAAATAATTTTTATTAATAAAAGCACTAATTTTTAAAATCAAATTCATAATAAATATCACTCTTATAATAATACCACAACACAACAATTCTACTCGATGATGGTATGGAGTCGTGTGTGCGTGAGAGAGAAGTGTAAGAGGAGACTGAGACTGAGGGGTGAGGAACTCAAAAATATCACCGACAATTTAGTGTATAATGCTCTAACCGATTTTTATCAACAGATAAACAATGATTAGTACAACATATCGGTTGATTAAACCAATTTTTTCTTTCCCCTTCGTTGAAGATAGAATAACACTTGGGTTGTTGTGATTCACATGTGAATTCTCTTAGGAAGTACAAAATAAGGCATTAGTCAAAAAAATGCAAACAAATATCAAAATGATATTTTTTAACAATACCAATAGCGTTACCTTATCCATATGTAATTGATTAGGCGCACATTCAGACAAAACATTGACATGTATGTTGTTACTATCACTTAGATCAACCTGTAAGAGTAATCTTAATAAATTAAACATGAACAAATGAAGTTGCAAAGACAGATACATTCAATACGATTGTTCCAAATCTTCCGAGCCTAGCTCTATTTTTTTTTATATTTTTTATTTTGTTTTACTATAAATTTATACTATGTATTGTTCTGTAAGAGAGGAATTCCCTCAATTTTGAAGATAGTTGAGTTTATTAGATATAAATATAAAATTAAAGACATTGAATATTAATTTACTACTGTTGGGTACAAGGATCCTTTGGCAATAAGAATATGTACGCAGACAATGGAATATAATAAAAAATAATAAATGGATTACAATGAAATAGAAATATTTTTTCTTCCAACCGCTCATTTTCCATTATTTACTTCTTTCTTTTTCTTGTTTTTCACCTAATCAATGGTCTTAAGCTTTCGTTCCTTGGCCCTAATTGTAGAAATCTTTGTATTTTTCTTCTCATTTGAATCACCCAATCAATGAAGCCTATATCAAAAATGCCTATATCAAAATTTTCTATTCTTTTGAACACAAACTCCATTAACAACCTATACAAAAAATGTAGCACTCTTTCCACTCCTCTTGATATCACTAAAGGCAGCCAAAGCAGTATTGAACACCCAAAGGTGCTTGCAAATGTGAAAGATGGAAAACATCACACTCCTCTTGATTATACCCTTCCTCCGCCACCTCCATTAGGTACTGTGTCAAGTGCTAACTGTACCTGCGACTTAATCTTCGTGTATGAGAGATTTGGGGCTGGAATTAGGGCTGAGTATGAGAGATAAAATATTTAGGGGAGTTGGCTGGCTTTGTGTGTGGAAGAACAGAGAGAGTTCTGCGTGTATAAGAACAAAGAGAGAGAGAGAGACTTGGCTGGGTACGAGAGATAAAGCTCTGTGCGTGAGTTTGAAATTTGAATACGGAGAACAAGAGAGAGAGCTGAACAAGAGAGAGAGCGGCTTACGTGGAACTTGATGCGACACTTATCTATTTCTCTCTCTGCTGTGTTTTATATTATAGATAAAGATTGAATTAGGGCTTAATTTTTAATGCCACAAAGGGTAAAATTGTTATTATATTGACTATTGACAATTGTGAAATGACAAAATTTTAATTAGTAGTACACTTATACATTTTAAAATATTTATCATTATATTAATTATTGATGATTTTTTAAACTAAGTTTGTAATGTATTAAATTCATTTTAAAACATTAATAACGGTCTTATATTTACCATGTTTGCAATAAAAAATTAATAGAATAAATATTAAAATGAGACTCAATATTACACATAAACATTTATTTTTAGTCGCTGTCATGTCATCAATTTCTGATGTAGTACTATCAATTAGGCGTAATTTAATAAAAAAAATAAAAGTTTAATCTCGTAATTGAAAAAAATTTAGAATACAATCTCAAAGTAAAAAAATTTTAAAAATTCATATATTAATACATATTTAGACCTTGGATTAACATACTAGGGTGAAATGTTCCATCAAATCCTTCCAACTTCACACATAACTCTATATGGTAGTATTTTGATTTAGAGCTATAAACGCGCGAGCTCTTTCTTTGTTGCTTCTACTGATTGCCTTCTTTTCTTTCGAACCGAGTTGTTCGCATACAAAACTCGGGTTAACTCGACTCAAACTCAAACAAGAAAATAATACCATGTTTGCCTTGAGCTTGCTTAAGCTCGACTCCTTCAGTATTTAATTAATTTAAATAATTACTTTTACATATTATACATTCCCTCTAGGCTCTATCCCATATTAAATTACCACTCTTAAAATGATACACTGATAGCTGTAATAATTTTTTCCTTAATATACCCCTATTAAATTAATAATTTGAATTCATTCTCTTTCATTTAATATAATTGTATTTCAATTTTCATTGCTTTAGCTACTTCTGTTCACATAATTAACATTAGCATTTAATCAACTTTTTTTTTTTATATTTTTCAAGATGACCAAGTCACTTTTCCATAAACTAATTATATGTATCAAAAAAATTAAAAGGTGAGCAAAATTAATGCAAATTTAGAAATTTTGAAACGTGACAATTTATTTTGTTATAGATAGAAAAATGAAAACTGGACGTTGAATGAAGGTAGTATATAAGAATATAAAAATAATAATTCTAATAATTATTTAAATTTGATTTAGCTCGACTAAAGTTCAGCTCAACTCAAGCACGATTAGGCTCGACTTGTTTATAAATGAGTCAAATTCAAACTAAAAAAATTATGAGGCATGAAAACTTGGTTCAACTCAAGTTCGTTTAACTTTTAGTCATACTCGACTTCAATAAGCCAAAACTCAACTTGGCTCGACACATTTATAGCTCTATTTTGATTATTATTGTTTCTTTATTATATATTTATAGACTTCCTAAACACACACACACACCACGTGCATGTGTCAAAAAATGTAATTTATTTGTTCAAAATTCTAAGATAGTTATTGATTTGTAAAAGATTTAAAATATTTTCATACTCGCAATTGAGATAATTCCTTTACAATATTATTATTTCATTGATTAATGTTATACGAATTTATGTCAATTTCGAGTTAAAAAACATATCAAATTGACTTAAAATAGTTAACAAGGATTTGATATTAAAAATCAAGCGGGTATATTAAAATAAAAGGTTGTTATCTAATATCAAAATGTAGAAATTAAGAACTATTAGCAAAAGAGGATGAAAAAGGGAAAATAAGTGCCCATTTGGCAGAGCTGTGTGGTGTGGTGCGGTACGGTGAGATGAACTACCTTTAAATGTAGAGTTTTTGTGCAAAATATTTGTGAAAAAAAATTAAATAGTATTTGGTGTAATTATGAAAGTGCTTTTAAAGGTAATAATGCTATTTTAAGATAAGTTTCTGATATGGGATTTTATTTGTTTTTTTTACAATTTAAGAATAATTTTGTACTTTGTGTTTTTAGTGTATGACCTCAATTTTTATGAATAAAGATTAATTTTTCTCTAAATGTTATTTTGAATAATAAGGTGTGGATTTGATATAATGTTATAGTTGTGAGTAATATTTATAAATTTTGCAAAGTAAACAAGTTGTTATAAAATATTCGATTGATTTGTTTTATCAAGGAATATTCATACGACGGCATAATCTTGGTGGACCCCATAACAGAATTATTATCGGAGTTAGAAAATGACAAAAATAACTTTTTATAAAAATAACGGCGAAAATTTTACCGTTAACTGTTGAAATACCTGATGATAAAAGTACAGTAATACGCGTGGTTGCATAGTAGCACACGGTATTGTACAGTATCTTTGATTATTGATGCTTATGTAAAAAGTTACTCAGTTTTATTCAATTATTACCATAGTAATTGTTGCATAGTATCTCACGTTATTGATTCAATTATTGTCACAATATTTTATATTATTAAATCAATAATTGAGACGACAAAGTTATTCATATTATTATTTGCATTATTGACGATGTCTAGAAAGTTCTGTCGAGAAAAGGAGTTTGGTCACCTAATTGCTCTCGCCAATAGGAAGAAATCCTTATCGGAAAGCCCACTCTTTTCTGAAAATGATCTGGTTGTTAATATTGTGAGTTATAATATTAGTGAAAAATGTTATTAAAAATGTGTTTTATGAAGCCAACTGAATTGAGATAAATAGAGGGAATTTTTATGAAGTATTTGTTATAAGTTTGGCGTATTATTTGGACCCCCACTTACCTATTTTTCAAAACTGTCGGTAAAAAATTATCTCAATTTTATTTTTATATATATATATAAACATAGTTCATGGGGGGAACAAAAGTTCAGGAGGGGGATTATTATTATTATTATTATTATTATTATTATTATTATTATATATATATATATATATATATTATATAATAAATTTTGTTTTTTATGTAAAATGTGAATCCCCCAAAATAGGTGTACATCACCCATCTTGAGTCGCTAGATATCATACTATAAAAATCAAATACAAACTTCATTTATACAACTGTTGAACTGTCGTGCAGAGTACAACAACAGATAAGCTGTGAGTTTTAATATAAATGTATGTAACTCTCATGGTGCCTCGACCACAATCTTACAATGGTACTTTACATAAAAGTATAGTCAAAAACTGTTTTAAAAATTAAAATCTTTGGGAAGTGCTCAAGAAAATCTTCGTACATAGGAGGTCATGCGTCTAGGTTATGATAGATATCATATGTCCATAGAATTATCCTTGGTTGACTCAATAGACCCCAAAGAAAAACGAGAAGATTACTATCATCTTCTTTCCAATGGTGAGTCTTCTCTTGACATATAATTATCTCCGTTGTCTCCAAGTAAAAATTATATTTCAAATAAACTCCAAGATCATATAGGTAGTGCTCGTAGATATACTCAGCAAATGGATGTACACAACCATGTCTTATGATAACACGAGGTTGTATGTCCTTAGACATCTTGTATGATAGTGGCAAAACACCCTTCCAAAGTAGGGTTCACCTCACCCTATTTGGTTCACCAAAATTAAATATCAAATGACGTATACAATAAGACACACTTATCTAATGTTCTCAACAAAATTATTTTCATACTATTTAGGGAGAACCTCAACAGCTATAGACCACCATTCTATTCTCCTGTTATCCCCGTTCGACCCAGCTACACTCTTATTACCTGAAAGGAATTGTGAAGCAAAAAGGGTGAGCACAACTAGTCCAGTAAAGAATATCATGACTAAAGATAATTTAAATCATCAATAGCCTTCATCAGTAATAAATCAGAGATTTAGGATATATGGTAGATGATAAAACTTTTCAACCATAGTTGGAGCAGAACGAGCAATCCATTAGAAGAGTCAAATAGACCATCAGGTGTATTATCTTCTCCATGTTAAAAGTCCACCAATAATGTTTTATCCTTGTATCATCAATCAACAATTCATGTCCACAATCATATGAATAACTCATAATCATAATTGTAATTCTAAATTCCTCTTCGCAACCAGGACGAAGATAATTTTCATCACCTATCTTCACCTGAAATATCAAAAATCATGGTTATACCAAATCACAATTTCTGCTCATAATCATCCTAATAAATTCATCTTTACACTACGGCCAAAGATATTCATTAACAATTCATCTTTACACTACATGCCAAAGACATACAACTGTATTTTAGAAGAGTCAAGTAGAGCATGATATCTACTATCTTTTACGAATTAAAAGTGTATAGTTAATATTTTATCGCTGAGACGCAGCTTAATAAATAATCCACATCATTGAATCATCCCTGCACTACGGCTAAGGATATTCATGTAATCATCAATGGTTATGATTATACCGAATAATCCCTAATCATAATCATACCAATAACTGTTCATCAATGCACTACGGGCCAATGAGGACTTTTACCACATCATCTATAACATTACGGGTCATGATTATACCGAATGATCCCTGGTCATAATCATACTAATAAATAGTTCATCTATGCACATAAGCCAAAGATACTCATCAATCAATAGTTCATCTTTGCACGTAAGCCAAAGATATACAACTGTAAAACCAATAATCAACAATCCATCTTTGCACGTAAGACAAAGATATACAACTGTAAAACCAATAATCAACAGTCCATCTTTGCACGTAAGACAAAGATATACAACTATAAAACCAATAATTAAAAGTTAATCTTTGCACGTAAGTCAAAGATATACAACTGTAAAACTAATAATCAACAGTCCATTTTTGCACGTAAGCCAAAGATATACAACTGTAAAACCAATAATCAACAGTCCATCTTTGCACGTAAGCCAAATATGACTTTCATCATAATATAAGCATGAGGATGATGACAATGATATAAGCATTAATCAAACGAAATCAAGGATAAATATTAAAGACTTTAAATTTATCCAGAGTTTAAAAATATCTAAATTGTCAACATGATACTGCTTTATGGAGTAAAATTCAAGAATAATATTCATGTACTAAAAATAATTTGGACAGAAAAGAAATATATTTTTCGGGTAAATAGTACTTTGAGAATTGTACCTCGTGAATAGTATCCCGACATGAAAAGTATCCCAAATACCCGAGTGAATAATATTCGGGTGAATAGTAATTTGGGTAAATAGTAACTCGTGAATAGTACTCCGACACGAAAAGTACCCCGAATACCACGAGTGAATAATACTAGAGTGAATAGTAACTTGTGAATAGTAACTCGTAAAAAAATACCAAAGAAAATGATATTCCTACTGAGTACAAAAGAAATGATATCTCATACGAGTATAATAGAATATACGAAACTGCAAATGGATTTTCACCCGCCATGCGGTAATCCACGTAGATAGATCATTTCCATAATTTAATAAAGAATGAATACGAAGGATCATTCACCATGCATGTGATAATCCACATAGACAAGTTATTCCAACAGAATAATAAAGAATGGAATAACAGAAGAATTCACCAGGCATGCGATAGACCACACATACAGGTTATTCCAACAGAATAATAAATAATGGAACCAGGTCATGCATAATCCGCACAGACAGGATATTCCAACAGAATAATAAAGAATGGAACCAGGTCATGCGTAATCTGCACAAACAGGATATTCCAATAGAATAATAAAGAATAGAATAACAGAAGAATTTCACCATGTATGCAGTACTTCGCATAGACAGGTTATTCCAATATAATAATAAAGAATGGAATAACAGTAGCTCTCTTCATGAATACGAAAGAAATAATACCCCTTACTATAATAATAATATCCCTTACCTCAGAAGAAAACTGGATACTGGAATAGTGAGGTAACAGACTTCTCTTCTTCTTTCTCTCTATAATTTCTCTCTATAATAATTGCTCTATAGCTTTAGTGAATTGGTGCAAAATAATGAAGGAATGAGCTTCTATTTATAGGAAAATATAGTTTCGATAATTGCACATTTTGGGGCTCAAAATATTACAGTATAATACCTTCCTCTTTTTCTTCATTTTTAATTTAGTCCTGCAAGTATTATCAAACTTGCATCACCTCCCCTAATAGTAAATCATGTGAATCAATAGTAAATCATGTGACTCAATAGTTCTAAACATGTGAAAAAATTAATTATAGTATAGTACCTTCAACTATACCTCTATTTTTAATTTAGTCATGCAAGTATTATCAATCTTGCACCAACTCCCCTAATAGTAAATCATGTGAATCAATAGTACACACATGTGAACACATAGTTATAAGCATGTGAATTAATAGCAATTAATTACTCATTTATCCGGTTAATTACCTGATTGGTCAATATAACTTCTAGACATCAATTACTATCAAATTAAATGTCGATTTCCACTAACACTAATAATCTCAACACAATGGAAATATCAATTTCATCTTTAATCAACACAAACTTATTCATCATTAATATTATAACTCACAATATTTAACAACCAGATCATTCTCAAGAAAGAGGGTGTTTTTCGATAAGGATTTCTCCCTATTGGCGCACAATTAGGTGACCAAACCTCTCATTGACAGAACTTCTAGACATTGTCAATATTGCAAATAATAATATGAATAACTTTGTCGTCTCAATTATTGATTTAATAATATAACATATTATGCAGATGATACTGTGACAATAATTGAATCAATAATATGAGAGATATGATGCAGCAATTATTGTTGCAATAATGAAGTATAACTGAGTGACTTCTTACGTAATCATCAATAATCAATACTGTGTGCTACTATGCAACCACGCATATTATTGTACTTTTACTACCGGGTAGTTCAACAGTTTTAACGGTAACACTTTCGCCGTTATTTTTATAAAAAGATAATTCTGTCGTTTTCTTACTACGACAATACTTTCATTGTGGGGTCCACCAATGATTGTGTCGTCGTACGGATATTCTTCGACCAAACGAATATTTTATAATAACTTGCATACTTTGTAAAATTTTCAAATATCACCCTTAACTTTAACCCTTTCTCAATTTAACTAATTACTAAATAAAATAATAATTATAAGAAAATTGAATACTTTTATTTCATAATTTCGGGATCTCACATAAAATAAAATATATTATATTTTATTATGCATATTATTTGTATAGTAAAATTAGAAAATTTCGTTCTGCGCCCGTGAACCTTTTCTACTGTGCATCCAAATAGTGCCATGCCATTCTGTTGATCGATTTCACAATCAAAACATATGTGCAAGTATATACGGTCACCAAGTAATAAAGTGAAAGTAAAGTATTGTTCTCACGAAGAATTATTTAATAAAAATCACCAAGTACTAGTTCTTAACCAAACTAATTTTATTTAAGCAATCGCAATTTATGATTTTTAAACTTAAGCAAACTAAATTAACTAACTAAACTGGATTACTTTTTAAATGAATTCAAATAAATAAAGATTAAGACTACAATATCCCCAATTATGAACTATAAACCAATTATCCAATTAACCCAATTATTACACCACCTGAATTGTTAACATGAATTCTAGTTGTTAAAAGCCCTTTCCCAAGTGAACAGATAACTTTTATTCAATTCAATTAATTATGCGATATTTCTATGCAAAATAATTAAACCAAACCCGTTAAATTCCAATTCCAAATTTGTTACATACAATAAACATATATTCCTATTCGATTCATGACCCTAATTATTCATCTCATGCAAATAGCTAAGCATACATGTTATCAAGTCCAGTTCCAACCCTGGATTTTATCTCTCGAATCCTTCTAGAGTAACACGATAATTATTGGCCAAATAATTAATCAATACGCACAAAATATGATAAACAATTCACTTGGACATAAATAATTGAAATAAATCAAATAATTAATTCATAGACATAAAAGGTTCAATTTGTAGTCTTAACAAAAGATTTAGTTCATGATTAATGAATTAAAACTAAAAATCCACAATTGAATAGACATTAAAAGATAAAAGTAAGAGAAGAGAAGAATAAATCTGTTGTCAACAAATCTCCATCTTCCTCAAGCTCCTGCTCTTGATCTTCAATGGTCTCCAAGTTGCTTCAATCTCCAAAACTAATAAGAATTAGGATTTATGTTCTAATCTAATGGAGTGTATCTCTAATCTAATTCCCCTTTATTTTATGCCTCACATCATGTATTTATAAGTTACAAGTCCAATTTTTAGCTTAGGAACAAATCCAATCCAATTTGGAGTCAAAAAAGTGTCAAAATTAGTCCCAAAATGCGTCCAAGCCTGACCAGACCCTTCCCCAGTGCCTCGGCGCTGGGCAAGGCACTGGGAAGCTGCCCCATAGCATCTCGGCGCTGCAAATAAACTTGAAATGGGCGCCCCGGCGGTAGGGCTTTTTTTGGAAATTTTCTACTCTGACGTCCTTTGGAAAAATGGCCATAACGTCTTCGTCCAAACTCTGATTTTGATGATTCAAGATGTTCCGGAAAGAGGAGACGTAGATCTACAACTTTCATTCTTTGAGTTTTTCTAAATAAGGTTTGGAACAATACTGAAATTGGCTTTGAAGTGACTGCTATGTAAATGATAAGCCGAAAACGCGCATCTAGCCACCCCAAACGTTGATCCACGTAACTTTTGTCCCAATTCCTACAAAACAACATAGAATATGCATGAATAGACACAAACACTTAAAAACTTTCAAAAGATTAAGATTAAATGTACTTAATTTATGGGTATAAAACTCACTCATCACATTCTCCTATAAATAGGATGCTTAGTTTAGAATTGAAAATCACACCAGAATCAGAGAATTCTTCTTCTATAATATTAAGCATATTTCTTTAGAGTTTAAGAAAGCTTTCAGCGTAGAAAATAGTATAAGTTTTCTTCAAGAATATCCTCGCCCTACCAGTCAGAAGTACTCTCTTTTTAAGGTAAGGGATATTATTTTTGTACAATATTTGTAAAACCCCAACTTTTTGAATAAAGATGAATTTTTTATAAATATCATTTTTGAATATTATGGAGTTAATTTAATATAATGTTATAGTTGTGGGTAATATTTATTAATTTTACAAAGTACGCAAGTTGTTATATAATATTCGATTGGTCGGGGAATATTCGTTTTAACAGGGAATATTCGTACAACGACACAATCATTGGTGGACCCCACAACGAAATTATTGTCGAATGGAAAAAACGACAAAAATATTTTATCAATATAACGGCAGAAGTTTTACCGTTGATACTGTTGAACTACTCGGTAGTAAAAGTACAGTAATACGCGTGGTTGCATAGTAGCACACGGTATTGATTATTAATGCTTACGTGGGAAGTCATCTCAGTTTTGTTTTATTACTTATATATATATATATATATATATATATATATATATATATATATATATAAGGTATGTATTTATATATATATTATATATATAAGTAAAGTGGTTAAGTTGTCAAAATTGGGTGGGATTGATGTTGTCGGGTGGAGTATGATTCTTTTTCAAAGGCATGTGTTTATATATATATATATAATTATTATAGATTTTATTTTTTTCTTTGACTTTTATGTTAACATTTGAGAATTAAGCGTCTGATGAGCAATCAGTGAGTTTCCTACTGTTAATCCGTGAATTATTTTTCTTAATAGTACCTCTTCTATTCTTCTATAAATAGAAGCTCATTCCTTCATTATTTTCTTACGAATTCACTGAAACTCCAGAGAGAGAAATTATAAAGAAGCTATAGAAAAGTATTCTGCTTCTTCCCTACTCTTATATTCAGTTTCTTTTACGGTAAGGGGTGTTATTCTTTCTTATTTATGAAGAGAACTGTTGTTATTCCATTTCTTATTATTCTGTTGGAATAACCTGTATACGCGGATCTACCCTATACTTGGTGACATTCTTCTATTATTCTGTTGGAACATCCTGTCTGTGTGTTTTACACCGGACCTGGTTCCGTTTTTATTATTATTCTGTTGGAACATCCTGTCTGTGTGTTTTACACCGGACCTGGTTCCGTCTTGTTATTATTCTGTTGGAACATCCTGTCTGTGTGTTTTACACCGGACCTAGTTCTATTATTTATTATTCTGTCGGAATATCATGTCTGTGCGTTTACGCCGGACCTGGTTCCATTATTTATTATTCTGTTGGAATAACCTGTCTGTGCGGTCTATCGCATGCATGGTGATTTCTTTTGTTATTCCATTCTTTATTGTACTCAGTTGGTTAAATTTTGACTTCTATACTCCATAAAATTTGTGGAATATCCTTGATAATTGTGTTTCATCCAGTATCTTTTCATGAAAATATTCTTCTAAGTATTCTTGAATTTTACTCCACAATACAGTATCATGTTGACAATTTGGATGTTATTAATTCCTGGATAAATTAATTATTGAACTTGTTTTATTGAATTCTTATATCATTGTCATCATCCTCGTGTTTATAAAATGTTGAAAGTTATCTGTGGCCTGTAGTACATAGATGGACTTGGTATGATTATGACCAGGGATTATTCGGTATAATCATGACCGTAATGTTACAAATGATGTGGTAAAAGTCCTCATTGGCCCGTAGTGCATTGATGGACAGTTGTTGGCATGATCATGACCATTAATGAATACACGAATATCCTTGGCCGTAGTGCAGGGGTGATTCGATGATGTGGATTATTTTATTAAGCTGAGTCTCAGCGATCACAGTGTTGAAAAACCTTTTAAATCATAAAAGATAGTAGAGTTTATTTTCTACTTGACTCTTTTAATGGATTGTCTGTTCCGCTGCAGTTAAACTTGATGTCTATTATATTTTATCAGTTTAACATTGTTGAAGACTAATGATAATTTATTCTGCATTATCTTAGTCATAATATTTCTTACTGGGCTAGTTGAGCTCACCCTTTCTTTCACTGTTCTCTTCAGGAAATGAGAACGTAGCTGGGGCAAGTCGGGGAACGGAGTGATGGTCCGAATGATAGTATTAGTTAGTAGTCTTCACTATTCTATGTAATGGTGTGTTAATAAATGTAATGAGGACTCCTTTTGAGTATGAATACTCTCTAGAAGATAATATTTGTATTCAAACTCACAGTTTATGTTTTGTCGTATTGTACACGACAGTTGTATTAGTAAGTTGTATTTGTATTTTGTACCATGTATCTGACGACCCAAGATGGGTGATGTATACCTAATTTTGGGGGCGTCACAGTTGGTATCAGAGCTTAGGGATATGATCCCTGGCTAAGATGTGAGACTAGAACTAGGAGGGGAAAGACGAGGAATTCTTTCACTAGTATGACCTACCTAAGTTTATTTGTTATTTAATTGCTTGGTCAGAGTATATTGACAATATGTGACATGTTAATTAACCCTTGTTTTGTGGCAGTATTTGAAAATGGCAGCTGAAAATGTCAACAATGGAGTGAATGAGACCGTGGCACCTCTAATCAGCAACCAGGATAATGTAATATCAAGCGAAGAAGAAATTAGAGATATCTACGTGGTAAGTGAAGAACTAATAGTTACACCCGAGCTAGTGGCTGAGGTAGCAGCTGAGAGTGAGGAAGAAGAGGAAGAAGAGGAACCTGAGGAGAATTGGTTAGAAGAAATTTATGATCAAAACTTAGAATTACAAAATCGTGTTCATGAGTTAGAAGAGCAAGCTGAAGAACGGCAGGCGGCCGTGGAGCAAAGAGATATAACGATTCAAAATTGTGTTACCCGATATATGATGCTCGAACAAAATCACGCTTTGGCAGAGTGTAAGATATTAAAGTTGGAATCTGAGAATTCAAATATCAAGGATCAGCTGAAAGAAGAAACAACTGAACGAGTGAGAATGAAGGATGCGTGGGTAAAAGCCGCACGACGTGTTGATATTGTAGAAAGAGACGTCCGATCCAAAAAGGCTAAAATAGATGATATACATTTCTCTTTTTGGACAGCAATTGGGAGAACCCAACATCGAGTTTTGAATTACCCTGTACAGAGCGGTCAATCTGAACTCGATATGGATCGAAGATTGATGATTCAGATCATGAAGCATGAGTATGATGAAGTAGTTGAGGGTGAAATATGCCCTATATTAAAGTCAATTCCTACGATAGTGATGACACCAAATGCTACCCCAGACAAGTCAAAGCCGGGTAGTTCAAGGGAGAGCGGTTGTCATGACTTTCCAACAAGTGAGGAACCCAAATGAAGTTATCGCGGGTAAGCTAATCATAAACCCTTGCGAATATTGTACCTTATTCGATACTGGTTCTACCCACTCTTGTATTTTACCTAGTTGTGTTCAACGTTTAAACTTGGCTCTTAAAAAAATAAATTATTAGACTTGACTTATCTGTTGAAAATCTGTTAGGAGAAACCTTCGTTAACTCCACTATTTATAAATCTTGTTTGATTCAAATCAACACTTTCACGTTACCTGTCGATATGTGATTTTTGGAAACGATTGGTTAACTACTCATCATGCTTTTCGCAAGGTTGTTAACTTTCATATTCCTAACCAACCTGTTATGCGAATTCAAACAACCAAACCACTAAAGTCAATCATTGTTATATCAAGTCATAAGTAAAGATCCCCGTTCCTTTCGTTGTTGACTTCCTGGTGTGGAATGCACCGAAGTCAGACTTTCTGTAGGAGACGTTGTAAATGACGATGGCAAGTTGATAGGTATCAATGTGACGTGTTATCCAATTCTGGGATGAGAGTCACAGTTTTGAATGATATTTCTATTGTTAATAAATTTCCTGACGTATTCTTGAAGATTTCCTAGCCTACCCCTAGAGCGTGAAATCAAATTTTGTATTGACCCCAGTACAAAACCCATTTCTTAAACCCTCAAATATTTCTTTACTTAAAACAAACGTATCATGCGCCAAAGACGTTGGCTCGAGCTGTTAAAGATTACGATCGTACCATTTAATATCCTTGTGGAAAAGCGAACGTGGTAGCTGACGCGTTGAGTAGAAGATCGTATGCGTTTACAAGTGTGAATATACGAACCCACGTGAAGATAACGAAGATACGAGTAGAATCGACTTTAATCGATAAAGTTAAATTCGCTCAAGTTACATACTCAGAGCAGATGAATGAAGAAGGTTTAAGAGGGCGTTATTCTAGAAGCAAGAATCGATGATGAAGGAATACTTCGAGTCAACTCCAGACTTTGTATTCCTAACGATCCTGAGTTAAAGTATAAAATCATGATGGAGGCGCACAACACACTGTTTGCAATCCATCCTGGGAGTACCAAAATGTATCATGATCTTCGACATACATTTTGGTGGGGCAATATGAAGAGAGAGATATCGCTGTTTATCTCAAGGTGTTAACGTGTCAACGAGTCAAGGCTGAGCATCAAGTACTAAAAGGTCCATTACAACCACTTGAAATTCTAGAATGGAAGTGGGAGCACATTACCATGGATTTCGTTACCGGTTTTCCTAAGGTTTCTCAAGGTATAGATGCGATTTGGGTCATTGTTGATAGATTGACCAAGTCTGCTCATTTATTACCTATACGAGAAACTTATACACTTGAACGTCTTGCTTGTATGTACATAAACGAGATTGTAAGACTGCATGGTATGCCAGTATCCATAGTTTTTGATCGAGACCCGAGTTTCACTTCACGATTTTGGGTTAGTTTGTAAAAAGCTATGGGCACGGAGTTACGATTTAGTTCAGCATATCATCCTCAGACGGAAGGACAATCAGAGAGGACTATTCAAACTCTTGAAGATTTATTAAGACTATGATTTCAAGGGAAGTTGGGACAAGTTCTTACTGTTGGTGGAGTTTTTATACAACAACAGTTATCAAGCAAGTATTGGCATGGCTCCATTCGAAGCGTTGTATGAAAGAAAATGTCGTTCTCCAGTATGCTGGGATGAGGTGGGTGAAGAAACGTTGTTGGGACCGGAGTTGGTACGTATGACTATGGAAAAGATTCAAACGATCCGGCAACGTATAAAAACCTCACAAGATCGACAAAAGAGTTATGCTAATCTTCCTCGAAAGGACGTGGAATTCGATATAGGAGATCATGTGTTGTTACGTGTTGTTCCATGAAAAGGAGTTACGAGATTTGAAAAGAGAGGAAAGCTCAATCCTCGATTCATCGACCCATTTTTAATCTTTGATCGAGTAGGAACTGTGGCCTATAGACTCGCTTTACCGTCAAGTATGTCTCGTGTTCATAACGTTTTTTTTACATATCCATGTTGCGTAAATATGTGAAAGACCCGAACCACATTATTGAGTTAGAACCGAACGAAATAGCGGAAGATTTGACGTATGAAGAGGTTCCTGTTCAAATCTTGGATAAGAAGGAACATATTTTACGCACCAAGGTTATACCTCTAGTCAAAGTTTTGTGGAGAAACCACGATGTTGAGGAAATGACTTGGGAGTTAGAATCTGAAATAAAATCAAGGTATCCTTACCTCTTCAATATACCAGGTACGTACCCTAATTTCGAGGGCGAAATTTCATAAGAAGGGGAGATTGTAAAACCCCAACTTTTTGAATAAAGATGAATTTTTTATAAATATTATTTTTGAATATTATGGAGTTAATTTGATATAATGTTATAGTTGTGGGTAATATTTATTAATTTTACAAAGTACGCAAGTTGTTATATAATATTCGATTGGTCGGGGAATATTCGTTTTAACAGGGAATATTCGTACAACGGCACAATCATTGGTGGACCCCACAACAAAATTATTGTCGAATGGAGAAAACGACAAAAATATTTTATCAATATAACGGCAGAAGTTTTACCGTTGATACTGTTGAACTACTCGGTAGTAAAAGTACAGTAATACGCGTGGTTGCATAGTAGCACACGGTATTGATTATTAATGCTTACGTGGGAAGTCATCTCAGTTTTGTTTTATTACTTATATATATATATATATATATATATATATATATATAAGGTATGTATTTATATATATTATATATATATAAGTAAAGTGGTTAAGTTGTCAAAATTGGGTGGGATTGATGTTGTCGGGTGGAGTATGATTCTTTTTCAAAGGCATGTGTTTATATATATATATATATATATATATATATATATATATATAATTATTATAGATTTTATTTTTTTCTTTGACTTTTATGTTAACATTTGAGAATTAAGCGTCTGATGAGCAATCAGTGAGTTTCCTACTGTTAATCCGTGAATTATTTTTCTTAATAGTACCTCTTCTATTCTTCTATAAATAGAAGCTCATTCCTTCATTATTTTCTTACGAATTCACTGAAACTCCAGAGAGAGAAATTATAAAGAAGCTATAGAAAAGTATTCTGCTTCTTCCCTACTCTTATATTCAGTTTCTTTTACGGTAAGGGGTGTTATTCTTTCTTATTCATGAAGAGAACTGTTGTTATTCCATTTCTTATTATTCTGTTGGAATAACCTGTATACGCGGATCTACCCTATACTTGGTGACATTCTTCTATTATTCTGTTGGAACATCCTGTCTGTGTGTTTTACACCGGACCTGGTTCCGTTTTTATTATTATTCTGTTGGAACATCCTGTCTGTGTGTTTTACACCGGACCTGGTTCCGTCTTGTTATTATTCTGTTGGAACATCCTGTCTGTGTGTTTTACACCGGACCTGGTTCCATTATTTATTATTCTGTCGGAATATCCTGTCTGTGCGTTTACGTCGGACCTGGTTCCATTATTTATTATTCTGTTGGAATAACCTGTCTGTGCGGTCTATCGCATGCATGGTGATTTCTTTTGTTATTCCATTCTTTATTGTACTCAGTTGGTTAAATTTTGACTTCTATACTCCATAAAATTTGTGGAATATCCTTGATAATTGTGTTTCATCCAGTATCTTTTCATGAAAATATTCTTCTAAGTATTCTTGAATTTTACTCCACAATACAGTATCATGTTGACAATTTGGATGTTATTAATTCCTGGATAAATTAATTATTGAACTTGTTTTATTGAATTCTTATATCATTGTCATCATCCTCGTGTTTATAAAATGTTGAAAGTCATCTGTGGCCTGTAGTACATAGATGGACTTGGTATGATTATGACTAGGGATTATTCGGTATAATCATGACCGTAATGTTACAAATGATGTGGTAAAAGTCCTCATTGGCCCGTAGTGCATTGATGGACAGTTGTTGGCATGATCATGACCATTAATGAATACACGAATATCCTTGGCCGTAGTGCAGGGGTGATTCGATGATGTGGATTATTTTATTAAGCTGAGTCTCAGCGATCACAGTGTTGAAAAATCTTTTAAATCATAAAAGATAGTAGAGTTTATTTTCTACTTGACTCTTTTAATGGATTGTCTGTTCCGCTGCAGTTAAACTTGATGTCTATTATATTTTATCAGTTTAACATTGTTGAAGACTAATGATAATTTATTCTGCATTATCTTAGTCATAATATTTTTTACTGGGCTAGTTGAGCTCACCCTTTCTTTCACTGTTCTCTTCAGGAAATGAGAACGTAGCTGGGGCAAGTCGGGGAACGGAGTGATGGTCCGAATGATAGTATTAGTTAGTAGTCCTCACTATTCTATGTAATGGTGTGTTAATAAATGTAATGAGGACTCCTTTTGAGTATGAATACTCTCTAGAAGATAATATTTGTATTCAAACTCACAGTTTATGTTTTGTCGTATTGTACACGACAGTTGTATTAGTAAGTTGTATTTGTATTTTGTACCATGTATCTGACGACCCAAGATGGGTGATGTATACCTAATTTTGGGGGCGTCACAATATTCGTATAAAATAATATTTTCTTCCATACTCTGTAGTATGTAAGTAATATTATTTCGTTTCAGATTTTAAATTCTACACTCAATTTGTTAAGTATTGCTTCTATACTCCTTAAAATTAGTAGAATATCCTTGAAATTTTCATTTCATCTAGTATCGTTTCACAAGGATATTTTTCTAAATATTCTTGTTAAAGTTTAATTTTTTATGTCGGAGTACTATGCACGGGGTACTATTCATGACAAAAATTGATTTCTTTTCTGTCTAAATTATTTTTGATACAATATTATTCTTGAATTTTACTCCACAATGCAGTATCATGTTGACAATTTGGACAATTATTGAATTATGGATAAATTGAATTATAAATCTTTAAAATTTATCCTTGATCTCATTTAATTAAATTCTTATATTATTGTCATCATCCTCATGTTCATATTGTGATGAAAGTCATCTTTGGCACGTAGTGCATAGATGGACTGTTAATTGGTATGATTATGACTAGATATTATTAGGTATAATCATGACATGTAATGTTACAAATGATGTGGTAAAAATCCTCATAGCCCGTAGTGCATTGATGGACAGTTGCTGGCATGATCATGACCATTAGTGATAACACGAATATCATTGGCCCGTAGTGCATGGATAATTCGTGAATGTGATACTAATGAATATCATTGGCCTGTAGTGCATGGATAATTCAGTGATGTGGATTATTTATTGAGCTGAGTCTCCGCGATAAAATTGATGATAAACTTTTTAAATCATATAAGATAGTAAATAGCATGCTCTACTTGACTCTTCTAATGGATTATTTGTTCCGCTGCAGTTAAACTTGTTATTTATTGTATTCTACCAGTTTAGCACTATTTAAGGCTAACGATAATTTATTCTGCATTGTCATAGTCATAATATTTCTTACTGGGCTAGTTGAGCTCACCCTTTTACTTTCATTGTTCTTTTTAGGAAATGAGGACGTAGCCGGGACTAGTCGGGGAATGGAGTAACGGTCCGAGATGGTGGCTATAGTAGTTCTCACTATTTTATAAAATAACGTGATAATAATTGTAATGAGGACTCCATTTGAGTTTGGATATATTTCTAGAAGACAATATTCGTGTTAAAACTCTCAGCTTATGTTACACGATAGTTGTATAATTAAGTTTATATTTGTATTCTGTACCATGTATTTGAAGACTCAAAATATATAGGTTATGTATACCTATTTTGGGGGCGTCACATTTAGCAAAATGTTGGAGTTAAAAGCACAAATTTTCTACTTCAACTAAAAGTGATTTTAAATTCAAAACACTACTTTTTAAAAGTATTTTAAAAGAATTAAAAAACACGAAAACACTTCCATATTTAATTCAGACTTGTTTTTAGTCCATCCAAAAGATCCCTACGAAAATAGGAGCACAAAAAAAGAAGCGAAAAATTACTAGACCTCTTCATGTCCCTTTTGTGATATCCCTATCCCAAGTTAGTCATTTTACGTAATAATGACGAGTAACAACTAATATAATCGTAAATAGAACAAATTTGAAATCGTCAATTGAAAACCATAGATCGGACAATAATTATAATTTATGTGGGCTCGGATGATTGATTGTCGTAATTTTGACGAATTGGAGTTTCGAGTGGTGGAATGGATGTCGTGGGTGGATTCAGAGAGATGGAAATAAATAGAATAATCTTAGTCGAGATTTTGGCATGAAATGGTCAAATTACCTTGAGGGTTGAAAACCCTAATTTTGAGTTCAGAAAAGAATTTTGAGACGTGGACTCCACTATTGAGTCTGGTAGGTCAAATTTAGTAGAAAAAGACTGTAAATATGATGGAGTGTAGAGGTTGACTTTTATGGTCAAAATTCAATAGTTAACTTTGTCAATTAAAAAAGTCAAACTTAGTGTTTGAAAATAAATTTTGCAAAACGGACTTCACCGTGATAATCGGGTCACCAAACTTAGTAGTAATCGACTATAATACCGAGGGGTGATTAGTTTTGAAATAAAATAATATTTATTTCAAAAATATTATTTTATTTCAAAAATGGTCAAAAGTGAAGCTAAAAGTCAAAATTTGACTTCGATATTGGTGTGGCGGTGCACGATTGACCTAATGTCTCTCTCTCTCTCATCCCTTCCTGAATCTTCGTCGCATTATGTGATTGCCAAAAAATTTATTAAAACATGCAAAAAATGAGACTTTGAGTAGAAAGATATCATGTTGAATTTATAGATTGTCAATGCCAGTTAAACAATGTGAAATAGTTGATGAGGTATTAGCCTAGTGGTTAAGATTGAGGTATTGTGACCTTTAGGTCTTAGGTTCGATTCTCACTTAGGTGGGTTTATTTCTTCCATTATGAGAATCTTGTTTTTTTTATGTGAGTCTTGTTTGTGAGTTTATTTCTTCCTCTTTTAGTACATAAGGTTTGATTGGTTTTTAATAATGTAAAAGTGATGATATACTTTGTGACAAACGAGATTTTGTAATTTAATTTTAATATTTATTGGATTAAATAAATATTTTCGATGATTTAATTATTAGATTAAATAATTAATTGATGCAATTATGATAGATTAATTTAATTATATGTGTTATATTTATTAAATTAATGTTGAGAATAATTATTATTCAAGTATGTATTTATGTGAGCTTATTGAATTAAATGAAATATTTAATAAGCATAATATTATTTTAATTAATGTAATAATTAATTAGAGATTTAATAATTTGACATAATTAATAAATAAGAAATTAATTATGTGACTATATGAATTAATGACAAATTATCATATTTTATTTAAAGTAAAGTAAATAAGATAATTGATTTATTTTATAATTGGATGTGACATTATTAAACTATAAGATAGAAGAATTATTAAATTAAATGGGAATAAGTCTTTTAAGGCTAGCCAAACATGGCATTAGTGGGGGTTGAGGGCAGTTAACCCATGATGGGTAACTGACCTCCACATCGTGTCAGTTCTTTATTATATACGTCTTCCCTTTTGTTTTATTATTTGCTAAGTCTGGAAAAGCAAAACAGAGAGGGAAAAAGAGTTGAGAATTAGGGAGATTAAAGGAGAAGAAGTGTGGAAATTGGGAGTTGTTAACTTGTTATCACCTTGTGTAATCCAAGCAGAGTAATCAAGGGTAATCTCTTCTTTCCCAAATTTTAAATTACGTTATTTAAGTTTTCATAAAAATGGCTTCACGTTTCGTTAAAAACACTGTGAATGGAAAAAGGGTATGATTATGGGTTTGTGTATGTGTTAAGATGTATCATATCGTATTTGATTATATATATATATATATATATATATATATATATATATATTATAAACCATATTATCAGTTTCATAATATTATAACGTATGTTATTTACAGAGTATGGAATATGGTCATATGGCCCTTATACGTGAATTTAATATGCCAAACATAAATTATTCTGTAAAATTCACACTCCTATATGATTATGCATGTTAAAACAAAGGAAACAAAACTTTAATGGATGGAGTTGGTGTTATAACGAATCCGTAGTGGTAATTTTTATGTTTTGTGTTCAAAACCTTCAAGAAAATCAAGAACAGTAAAATTAAATGTGTTGATTCTGTTAATTATGTGTTTTAACATATTTAAAATCATGCTAGAAGGGTTAAGTAGTGATTATATGTGTATTATAATGTATGGGTATATCTAAATTCGTGTAGAAATAATTTAATTGGAGGTTTTGGCCATGTTATGTAATTTTCGCGAATTGCAGAACAGTTACTGGTTCGCCGCGACGCAAGTCTCGTGCCTTAATACCCGCGCCGCAGCGCCAAGAGTCCAGCAACAGTGCGGGCTGCGCCGCATCGCCGAAAACAAGTACAACAGCGGCGTCGCAACGCCACTCTCCAGAATGTTCAGAAACGAATTTTTAAAGTGTTCAAGTCCATGAATGTGATGTTAACCTAATTCAATGAACATAAAAATATGTTAGGAGTATAGTGAGATGTTAAAACAGATTATTAACATATCAATAACATAATTGCATGTGGATTGAATTATTGAATGCATAATTAGCTTATTATTCGTGAAATGTTTATTATGTGACAATAAGTGTGATAATTTGACTATAAGTATAGTCATAACCAAAGTTTAGACAAAAGAATGAACTTATGATGATTAATTATATTATAATTAACTAGAGTTGTGAATGAAAATGGTATGTAGGATTATATCGAAGAACATGTATAATTAACGTGTAATCTACGCACGAGGCAAGTTTCCTAACCCTACTTGTTATCATTATACAAGTTTATAAATCAAGTTTAGTTGTTATATTAAAGATTATCTATCATTTCAAAGTATGATTTTGTTATACAATACTTATTATATTGTATACATCTTAAGAATGTTATTCAATTTAATTATCAATTATTGTTGAACCTTATTAGACTAGTGAACCCTTATTTGATTCGACTAGTCAATAGTTGATGAACATTCTAAATTTTAGAATCCTTATTGAATTATCCAAACCAAACTTCCTTTAGTGCGGACTCCGATGTTAAACTGAGATGAACAACCCTGTATAGGGATCACTTATGCGTTAGTGTTAAGATATTGTGCACAGTATGGTACTAAGGGCTGATCCCCCTAAGTACGAGTAGAAGAGTCCATAGTCTTATGACTGTTAAAGGTTTCAAGTATAACCCTTGATAACCTAGAACATAGTTCAAGGTCTTATGACCCTCAGAAATATTTTGATTCTTGTTATTCAGTCTTGATTCAAAAGTTGAGTTTTATTTCAGAAATCTTGGATTCTCGCATGTTATTATATTGTTATTTCATTATTATACTTGTGGGCAATCGTGCTCACTCTTGCGTAATAATAACATTGCAGTTAAGAACGAAAGGTACGATGAGCCTTCTACTAGCAAGGGCAAAGCTAATAAGTGATGAAGATTTGTTATTTAATTTTAAAAATGTTATTATCAAGACTTGATGTTGTTTAAGACTTATTATTTGTTTATGTTTCCGCACAGATGTTTAAGGTTAGTTTGACCTGGGATTTTATGTATTATTCAGATGTTGTAACCCCATAAGGGGATGATTTATTTCTATCTATTGCATGGTTTGTATTTATTATGGGTAGATAGATAGATGATATATGTACAGTGAACACCAAATTCCGTGAAATTAAAGTACCCGAATTTGGAGGTGTCACATACTTGAATTGTGAAATGTATTTTAAGGCATTTAGAACAACTAAGTATTGCGTATACGGACTAGAATCCTCTCCATTCAAATAAATGGATACTCTCCATTCCATGGTTGATGCAGGAGGGTTCGAGACCGAAGATGCCGAGATGTTGGATAAGACGTTGATTGTAAGACCCAGATTTTTTATAAATAAAATTTAATTTCCTTTATTCATTATTTTAAAATAATAAGGTGTTAATTTGATATAATGCTTTAGTTATGGGTGCAATGTGTAAATTTTGTAAAATAAGTAAGTGGTTATAAAATATTCATTGTTGTCAGAAAATATTCGTTTGGTCGTGGAATTTTCTTGTTATCGGGGAATATTCGTACGACGGTGCAGCCATTTGTGGGCCCCATAACAGAAAATGGTCAGATGAAGAAAACGACAAGTTTGAGTTTTTATAAATAACGACGTAGTTATTACCGTTAACACTGTTAGAATACCTAGTGGTTAAAATACAGTAATACGCGTGGTTGCACAGTAGCACATAGTATTTTTGGATAATTGATTCTTACGTAAGAAGGCACTACTCAATAATTGTTACAGTAATTACTATTCAATATTTTATTTTATTGATTCAATAATTGCTACGTTGATATTTTATATTATTGTTGTTTCAATAATTATCACTGCACAGTATTTTTCATTATCAGATCAATAATTCATATTATTTGAATAATATTATTAGATAACATTATTGGTAATGTCTAAGGAAGTTCTGTCTAAAAAGGGGTTTCGTCACCTAATTGCGCGCCAGTAAGAAAATTTTTTTATCAGAAAGCCCCCTCTTTCTTGGAACGATCTGGTTGTCACTATTATGATTTTGTAATATTATTTGTGAATAATTAATTATTGATTTATATGATAAGGAAACATTTATTTTTATGTCGATATAAATGAATGAATTAATGCTGAGGTATTTTATCAGTATTTTATCAGAACGGAGGTATTAAAAATCCTCCATATGTGAATTTCGATCATTTTTTATTTGGAATTTAGAAAAAATTTCTTCTACAAAGTTGTAGAGAATTAAATTTCCTATGAAATAGACATAGAATTCGTATTTTTCTGATAAAATGACTATTTATTATGAATTATTGAAGTTTTCAGAAATAAATGTTTTTATTTAAAAAAATGGATGGGCCCCACTTTTAGTTGTTGTAGAAATTTTGAAATTAGTGGGCCCCACTAGTGGTGTGCTGAAATTGAGCAAAGATGGTGTGCGTAGAAATTTTATTAAAAATTATTTTATTAAATTTTAGTCTACTTTGGCGTTCTGATATTTTCCTATAAATATGGTGCTTAGTTAGAATTGAAAATCACACCAGAATCTGAAGTTTTCTCTCTCTATAACATCGAGCGTATTTTTTTGAGTATTTAGATACTTTGAGAGTTGCTATTTAGTGCAAGTTTCTTTCAGCTTTATATCCGATATTTCAGCCAGAAATATTGTTCGTTTGATGTATGAGATGTTATTTTTTTCGTAAATGATGTTATTCTTTCAATATAATTATACCGAAATATTGGTATGAATTTTATTATGAAATTTTTATCTTTTCATGTCGAGGTTACTATTCACGTATACAGCACTATTCACGTCGAAGAAGGTTCAAAAATGCCCCTGACATTTACCGCGATGTCTACCGAGCACCCTATATTTTTTTTGTCCAAAAGTACCCTTAACGTTACACTTTTTGGGTCACACGTGCCCCTGCCGTTAACAGAAGACAAGCATGGTTAAAATTGGCTGGCGTGACAGACACATTGAGGCTTAAAGGGAGAAAGTTCAAAAATGTCCCTGACACATGTAAATATGTCATTTAATCAAAACAAAAATACTAAAATTCAAAATAAAAAAAAACATAACATATTTACATCATTTAATCAAAATACAAAAAATCAAATTATTTTGTTAACTAATCAAAACAACTAATTAAATAAAACAAGATGTATAACATATTTACATCATTTAATCAAAATACTAAAATTCAAAACATAACATATTTATCAAATACTAATTAATTTTTTTTAAAATAATAAAATAGTAAAATTTAAATTATTTTGTTAATTAATCAAAACAACAAAAATTCAAATTACATCATTAAAATACTAAAAATTTTAGTATTTTGAATATTACAAAATTAACGCTAATATTTTTAGTATTTTGAAAATTCAACTAATATTTTAGTATTTTGATGATTAATGTTAATATTTTTAAATTTTAAAATTTAAAAATTCAACTAATTCAAAATTTCAAAATAATTAACGTTAATTCAACTAAAATCATCAAAAAATAATTAACGCTAATATTTTTTTACTAAATAACGTTAATTATTTTGAATTAGTTGAATTATTGAATATTTTTAAAATTCAACTAAATAATATTTTTAAAATTCAACTAATTACATCATCAAAAAATATTAACGTTTTTTAACATATCAACTAATATTAAAAAATATTAACATTTTTTAATATCAAAAAATTAACATTTTTTAATATCAAAAAATTAACATTTTTAAATTTTTTTAAAAACTATTTTAATATTTTTATATCAAAAAATATTAACCTCATATCAAAAAATTTTAATATTTTTAAAATATTAACATTTTTTATATCAAAAAATATTAATAAAATATTAACAAATATTAACGTTTTTTAATATCAAAAAATATTAACGTTTTTTAATATTTTTTAATATTAGGCCATATGTTAAAAAACGTTAATATTTCGCGAATATTAATATTTTATATCAATTAGTATTTAGTATTAATATTTTAGTATTTTAATGATATATGTAATTTGAATTTTTGTTGTTTTGATTAATTAACAAAATAATTTGAGTTTAGTATTTTATTATTTTTTAATTTGATTTATTTTAGTATTTTAGTATTTTTTTAATTAGTATTTTAGTTTTTTTTAATTAGTATTTGATGTAAATATGTTATGTTTTGAATTTTAGTATTTTGATTAAATGATGTAAATATGTTATACAACTTATTTTATTTAATTAGTTGTTTTGATTAGTTAATAATATAATTTGAATTTTAGTATTTTGATGAAATGATGTAAATATGTTATGTTTTTTTTAATTTGAATTTTAGTATTTTTTTTGTTTTGATTAAATGACATATTTACATGTGTGAGGGGCATTTTTGAACCTTCTCCCTTTAAGCCTCAATGCCCTTGTCACGTCAGCCAATTTTAACCTCGTTTGTCTTCTGTTAACGGCAGGGGCACGGGTGACCCAAAAAGTGTAACGTTAAGGGTACTTTTGGACAAAAAAAAAGTATATAGTGCTCGGTAGACATCGCGGTAAATGTCAAGGACATTTTTGAACCTTCTCCCCTATTCACGTATACGACACTATTCACGAATACGGTACTATTCACAGGTACTGTTCACGAAGTATGATTTTTCTTGTGAAATTTCTATCTTTTCGTGTCGGGATTACTATTTACATATACGACACTATTCACGAATACGTCACTATTCACAGAAAAATGAAATTTTCTTTTCTTTGTTCAGGTTGTCTATTATGGTTACTATCATTGATTATATTCATGTTTTGATCTTTTTTTTCGAATTTTGCTTCACAATTTATTATTATGAAGTATTTTTGAACTTGGATAAACCAAAGTACGAATCCCTAATGTCAGGAATAAGCATGTAAATATTATTCCTATTTATATATGATTTGATTATGATATATATGAATGAATATGCAAGTATGCTTGCATTAAGAAAAGCTGTAAAGTCCTTTAATAGATAATAGAAACATGTGACTCCCCCAAAATAGGTATACGCCACCTATTCTGAGTCGTCACTTACATGGTACATAATTCAAATACAACTTAATAATACAACTGTCGTGTACAATACGACAAAACATAAGCTGTGAGTTTTAATACAAATACTGTCTTCTAGAGAGTATTCAAACTCAAAATAAGTCTTCATTACATTTATTGTCACACTATTTAGCAGAATAGTGAGGACTACTAATGCTATCATCTGAACCGTCACTCCGTTCCTCGACTCGTCCTAGCTATATTCTCATTTCCTGAAGAGAATAGTGAAAGAAAGGGTGAGCTCAACTAGACCAGTAAGAAATATTATGACTAAGATAATGCAGAATAAATTATCATTAGTCTCCAACAATGTTAAACTGATAAATTACAATAGACATCAAGTTTAACTGCAGCGGAACAAGCAATCCATTAAAAGAGTCAAGTAGAGAATAAAATCTACTATCTTTTATGATTTAAAAGGTTTTTCATCACTGTTATCGCTGGGACTCATCTTAATAAATAATCCACATCATCGAATCACCCCTGCACTACGGCCAATGATATTCTTTAGTATCACGATCACGAATTATCCAAGCACTACGGCTAAAGATAATCATATTTTCATCAACGGTCCTGATCCCATAAAACAATTCATCTTTGCACTACGGCCAAAGAGAATCCATAGCCATAATTATACCAAAAACTGTCCATCAATGCACTACGGGCCAATGAGGACTTTTTCTACATCATTTGTAACATTACGGTCATGATTACACCGCATAATCCCTGGTCATAATCATACCAAGTCCATCTATGCACTACAGGCCACAGATGACTGTCAACAAAATATAAACATGAGGATGATGACAATGATATAAGAATTCAATAAAACAAGTTCAAGAATTAATTTATCTAGGAACTGTTAACGTCCAAATTGTCAACATGATACTGTTTTGTAGAGTAAAATTTAAGAATGCTCAGAAGAATATTTCCATGAAAAGATACTGGATGAAGCGCAAATATCAAGAATATTCCACTAATTTCATGGAGTATAGAAGTCAAAGTTTTAACCAACTGAGTATAATAAAGAATGGAATAACAAAAGAAATTACCATGCATGAGATAGACCGCATAAGCAGGTTATTTCAACAGAATAATAAATAACGGAACCAGGTCCGGCGTAAAACGCAAAGACAGGATATTCTGACAAAATAATAAATAATGAAATAATAGAAGAATGTCACCATATATGCGGTACTTCGCACAGACATGTTATTCCAATATAATAGTAAGAAATGGAATAACAGAAGAATTTCACCAAGTATAGGGTAGTCCGCGTATACAGGTTATTCCAACAAAATAATAAATAATGGAATAACAGAAGTTCTCTTCATGAATACAAAAGAAATAATACCCCTTACGGGTACAACAAATAATATCCCTTACGTGTACAACAAATAATATCTCTTACCGTAAAAGAAAATGGAATAAAGAAGTAGTTAAGTAGCAGAATACTTTTCTTCTTTCTCTCTCTAGAGTTCAGTGAATTCGTAAGAAAATAATGAAGGAATGAGCTTCTATTTATAGGAAAATGGAATGCATAGTAACTAATTCATGAATGGTCCAGATTGATTTACTTTAATATGACGGTCCATATTTAAAGAAATTTTTTTTAAATAAAATATAATATATTCTATTTATATAAAAAGATTTTTACTATGCAAATACTATGCAAAACACTGTGCAACACTATGCATAATAAAATATAATATATTCTATTTATAGAATAACTTTAATAAAGTATTTTGTTTTATATAAAAAGATGTTTCTGTTTTATTACGTTAATAATACGAATAAAACAAAACTTCATTATCGTTAAATAATTCATATTATTAATTGACAATAATTGAATCAAACTGAGTGACTTCTCACATAAGCATTAATAATCAATACCGTGTGCTACTATGCAACCACACGTATTACTGTACTTTTACTATCGAGTAGTTCAACAGTATCAACGGTAAAACTTTCGCCGTTATTTTTAATAAAATATTTTTGTCGTTTTCTCAATCCGACAATAATTTCGTTGTGGGGTCCACCAATGATTGTACCGTCGTACGAATATTTCCTGACAAAAAGAATATTCCCCGACCAAATGAATATTTTATAACAACTTGCTTACTTTGCAAAAATTATAAATATTATCCACAACTATAACATTATATTAAATCCACAACATAATATTTAAAAAAAATATTTCGAGAAATTTAAATTTTTATTTATAAAATCTGAGATTTTACAATCTCCCCTCCTTATGAAATTTTGCCCTCGAAAGTTACGTACGTACCTGGTATGTCGCAGAGGTAAGGATACCTTGACTTCACTTCAAATTCTATCTTTTGAGGTATAACGTTTGAGCGTCGAATATGATCCTTCTTATCCAAGATTTTAACACGTATCTCTTCATACTTTAAATCTTCTGCTATCTCGTCCGGTTCTAAATTAATAATGTGGTTCGGGTCGTCCACATATTTACGTAACATCGATGCGTTAAAAATGTTATGAACACGCGACATACTTGGCGGTAAAACGAGTCTATAAGCCACAGTTCCTACTCAACCGAGGAATTCAAATGGGCCAATTAAATCGAGGGTTGAGATTTCCTCTCTTCGTTAATTCTTGCTTCTAGAATAACGCCCTCTTGAACCTTCTTATTCACTTTTATCAGCTCCAAGTGTGTAGCTTGAGCGGCTCGATTAAAGTCGATTCTAATCGTATATTCGTTATCTTCACGTGGGTAGAGTCTTTAACTCTATCTTCATCATTTGTAAGTTATACGAAATGAGTCTTTGTGTTAACAACATCGTACTCGTAAACGCATACGATCTTCTACTCAACACGTCAGTTATCATGTTCGTTTTCCCATGATAATATTGAATGGTATGATCATAATCTTCAACAGCTCGAGTCAACGTCTTTGGCGTATTATACGTTCATTTTGGTTGAAAAAATATTTGAGGGTTTAAGAAATGGGTTTTGTACTGGGGTCAATACAAAATTCGATTTCATGCTCTAGGGTAGGCTAAAAAGTCTTCAGGAATACGTCAAGAAATTTATTAATGTTAGAAATATCATTCAAAACTGTGACTCTTATCCAAGACTTGGATAACACGTCACATTGATACCTATCAACTTTCCATCTTCATTAACAACGTCTCCTACGGAAAGTCTGGCTTCGGTGCATTCCACACAAGAAAATTAACAACGAAAGGACCGGGGCTCTTTACTTATGGCTTGAATTCGCATAACAGGTTGGTTAGGAATATAAAAACTAACAACCTTACGAAAAGTATGATGAGTAGTTAACCAATCGTTTCCAAAAATCACATCAAAGGAAAGTATTTTCAAAGAGATAAGATCGACAGGTAACGTGAAAATTTTGATTTGAATCAAACAAGATTTATAAATAGTGGAGGTAACGAAGGTTTCTTCCAACAGAATTTCAACAGATAAATCAAAGTCTAACTTCTCCGGAGTTAAGTTCAAACATTAAACACAACTAGGTGGAATAAAAGAGTGAGTAGAATTGGTATCTAACACGGTATAGACTTCACAAGAGTTTATGACTAACATACCCGTGATAATTTTATTCAGGTTCCTCGTTACGGAAAAAAAATGTTCTCTTAAACTACCGGCTTTGGCTTGTCTGGGACATCCTTTGGCATCACTATCCCAGCTGGAATTGACTTCATCATACGACAAAATCGAGCTAGGTGACCTTCTCTTCCGCAATTAAAACACGCTTTGGACTGTTGCGTACAATTTGGACGGATGTGTCCCTCCTGTCCGCATTTGAAACATACGACCGGTGGTCGTTCTTCTTCCTTTGAAACGGGTGCTGGTGTCGATGTCTTCACGTCATTGTTGAACCTTCTCTTCTTGAAATGTCCATTCTTATTCTTTTGACCATGATTACCACCGAAGTGGTTACCATTTCTGGCATTTTGATTTTCTCCATGCTTATTGTCACCGCTTTGATGAATGTTATCACCGGTATTATCATTTTTACCGGCTGCGCTCTTTTGGTTGCGTTGACTCGTTATCGCGTTCCACTAACTGAGCCCTATTTACAACATCTGAATACAAACACAGTTTATGAGAAATAAGATATTGCCGTATCTCCGGCTTCAAACCTCTTAAAAATACTCGCGTCATTCTCTCTTCATTATCAACCAGGTGGGACGCAAATCGGGACAACTAGACAAACTTGGCTTCGTACTGCGACACGGTCATGTTGTTTTGCTCCAACTTGATAAATTCCACCTCCTTCAGGTGACGAATGCTTTTGGAAAAGTACTTGTCATTGAAAAGCTCTTGGAACTTCTCCCAAGACATCTTGAGTGCGTCAGGCTGGGTACGTTTTATAGATTCCCACCAGTGATCTGCCTCTTCATGCAACATAAAGGTGGCAAAGGGAACCTTTTGCTCCTCGGAGCATCCCAAGACATCAAATATGTGACGCCCCCAAAACAGGTATACATTACCTATTTTGAGTTGTCAAATACATGGTACAGAATATAAATACAACTTGTTTATACAACTGTTTTGTAAAGTACAACAAAATATAAGCTGCTAGTTTTAATACAAATATTGTTGTCTCGACAATATTCAAACTCAAATTCAATATTATTACATTTATTTTCTCACTATTTCACTGAATAGTGAGGACTACTAATGCTATCATCTGGTTCTTCACTCCGTTTCCCGACTAGTCCCCGCTACGTTCTCATTTCCTGAAGAGAACAATGAAAGTAAAAGGGTGAGCTCAACTAGCCCAGTAGGAAATATTATGACTAAGATAATGCAGAATAAATTATCGTTAGCCTTCAACATTGTTAAACTGATATAACAAACTTCAGGTTTAACTGTAGCAGAACAAGCAATCCATTAAAAGAGTCAAGTAGAGAATAAAAGCTACTATCTTTTATGATTTAAAAGGTTTTTCATCACTTTATCGCTGGGACTCAGCTTAATAATTAATCCACATCATCAAATCACCCCTGCACTACGGCCAAGGATATTCTTTAGTATCACGACCATAATTATCCATGCACTACGGGCCAAGAATATTTGTGTATTCATCAATGGTCATGATCATGCCAACAACTGTCCATCAATGCACTACGGGCCAATGAGGACTTTTACCACATCATTTGTAACATTACGGTCATGATTATACCGAATAATCCCTTGTCATAATCATACCAAGTCCATCTATGCACTACAGGCCACAGATGACTTTCAATATTTTATAAACATGAGAATGATGACAATGATATAAGAATTCTAATAAACAAGTTCAAGAATTAATTTTAATAATTTATAAGTTAATTTATCCTGAACTTAACAACGTCCAAATTGTCAACATGATACTGCTTTGTGAAGTAAAATTCAAGAATGATCAGAAGAATATTTCCATGAATAGATACTGGATGAAGCGCAAATATCAAGGATATTCCACTAATTTCATGGATTATAGAAGTCAAAACATTAACCAACTGAGTATAATAAGGAATGGAATAATAAAAGAAATCACCAGGCATGCGATAGACCGCACAGGCAGGTTATTCCAACAGAATAATGAATAATGGAACCAGGTCCGGCGTAAAATACACAGACATGATGTTTCAACAGAATAATAAAGATGGAACTAGGTCTGGCGTAGAACGCACAGACATAATGTTCCAACAGAATAATAAAGACGGAACCAGGTCCAATGTAGAACGCACAGACAGGATGTTCCAACAGAATAATAAAGACGGAACCAGGTCCGGTGTAGAACGCACAGATAGGATGTTCCAACAGAATGATAAATAATGGAACAACAGAAGAATATCACCAAGTATCGGGTAGCCCGCGTATACAGGTTATTCCAACAAAATAATAAAGAACGGAATAACAGAAGTTCTCTTCATGAAGATGGAAGAAAGGAATAATATCCCCTACCTTTGAAAGAAACTGGATATAGGAGTAGTGAGGGAGCAGACTTCTCTTTTTCTATAGATTTTCTCTCTATAGCTTCTCTCTATAATTTCTCTCTATAATAATGGCTCTAAAGCTTTAGTGAATTGGTGAGAAATGAAGGAAGGATGAGCTTCTATTTATAGGAAAATATAGTTTTGATAATTGCACGTTTTGGGGCTCAAAAATTACAGTATAATACCTTCCTCTTTTTCTTCATTTTTAATTTAGTCCTGCAAGCATTATCAATCTTGCACCAACTCCCCTAATAGTAAATCATGTGAATCAATAGTACTCGTGAATAGTAACTCGTGAATAGTAACTCGTAAATAGTAACTCATGAATAGTAACTCGTGAATAGTACTCCGACACGAAAAGTGCTCCGAATACCCGAGTGAACAATATAACCTCCAGACATCAATTATCATCGAAATAAATGTCGATTTCCACTAACACAAATAATCTCAACACAATAGAAATATCAATTTCATCTTTAATCAACACGATCTTATTCATCATTAATATTATAACTCACAATATTTAAAAACCAGGTCATTCCCAGGAAAGAGGGGGCTTTCCGATAAGGATTTCTCTCTATTGGCGCGCAATTAGATTATCTAACCTCTCCTTGACAGAACTTTTAGACATTGTCAATATTTCAAATAATAATATGAATAACTTTGTCGTCTCAATTATTGATTTAATAAAATAACATATTATGCAGATGATACTGTAACAATAATTGAATCAATAATATGAGAGATATGATGCAGCAATTACTGTAGTAATAACTGAGTGACTTCTCACGTAAGCATCAATAATCAATACTGTGTGCTTCTATGCAACCACACATATTACTGTACTTTTACTACCGGGTAGTTCCACAGTTTAACGATAACCCTTACGCCGTTATTTTCATAAAGTATTTTTGTCGTTTTCTCAATCCGACAATAATTCCGTTGTGGGGTCCTCCAATGATTCTGTCGGTGTACGAATATTCTCTGCTAAAACGAATATTCCCCGACCAATCGAATATTATATAACAACTTGCGTACTTTGTAAAACTTATAAATAATACCCATAATTATAACATTATATCAAATCCACACCATAATATTCAAAATATACTTCGAAAAAATTTAATCTTTATTCAAAAAGTTGGGGTCTTACAACCTTCCCTTCTTATGAAATTTCGTCCTTGAAATTAGGGTGCTTACCTGGTATGTCAAAGAGATGAGGATACCTTGTCTTCATCTCCAATTCTAACTCCCAAGTCATTTCCTCCATATCGTGGTTTCTCCACAAAACTTTGACTTGAGGTATAACCTTGGAGCGTAGAACATGATCCTTCTTATCCAAGATTTTAACAGGGAACTCTTCATACGTTAAATCTTCCTCTATCTCGTCTGGTTCTAACTCAATAATATGGTTCGGGTTTTTCACATATTTACGTAACATAGAAATGTGGAACACGTTATGAACACGAGACATATTTGGCGGTAAGGCGAGTCTATACGCCACAGTTCCTACTCGCTCGAGTATTAAAAATAGGCCAATGAATCGAGGGTTGAGCTTTCCTCTCTTTCCAAATCTTGTAACTCCTTTCCATGGAGCAACACGTAACAACACATGATCTCCAATATCGAATTTCATGTCCTTTCGATGAAGATCAGCATAACTCTTTTGTCGATCTTGTGAGGTTTTTATACGTTGTCGGATCGTTTGAATCTTTTCCGTAGTCATACGCACCAACTCCGGTCCCAACAACGTTACTTCACCCACCTCATCCCAGTATACTGGAGAACGACACTTTCTTCCATACAACGCCTCAAATGGAGCCATGCCAATACTTGCTTAATAACTATTGTTGTAGGAAAACTCCACCAATGGTAGGAACTTATCCCAACTTCCCTTGAAGTTAAGGACACAGAATCTTAATAAATCTTCAAGAGTTTGAATAGTCCTTTCTAACTGCCCGTCCGTCTGAGGATGATATGCCGAGTTAAATTATAAATCCGTGCCCATAGCTTTTTTCAAACTAACCCAAAATCTTGAAGTGAATCATGGGTCTCGACCATAAACTATGGATACTGGCATACTATGCAATCTTACAATCTCGTTTATGTACATACTACTAAGACGTTCAAGTGTATAAGTTTCTCGTATCGATAAGAAATGAGCAGACTTGGTCAATCTATCAACAATGACCCAAATCGCATCTATGCCTTGAGAAACCCTAGGAAGACCGGTAACGAAATCCATGGTAATGTGCTCCCGCTTCCATTCTGGAATTTCAAGTGGTTGCAATGGACCTTTTGGTACTTGATGCTCCGCCTTGACTCGTTGACAAGTTAGACATCTTGAGATAAACTCCGCGATCTCTCTCTTTATATTGCTCCACCAAAATGTATGTCGAAGATCATGATACATTTTGGTACTCCCGGGATGGATTGCAAATGGTGTGTTGTGCGCCTCCATCATGATTTTATTTTTTAAATCAGGGTTGTTAGGAACACAAAGTCTGAAGTTGACTCGAAGTATTCCTTCTTCATCGATTCTTGCTTCCGGCATAGCACCTTCTTGTACTTTATTTCTCATACGCATCAGCTCTAGGTCTGTAGCTTGAGCAGCTTTAACTTTATCGATTAAAGTCGGTTCTACTCGTATATTCGCCATCATCACATGGGTCCCTGGAGTCTTTAACTCTATCTTCATCCTTTGCAAGTCATACAAAATGGGCCTTTGCGTTGACAATAACACACTTGTACCAGCATATGATCTTCTACTCAATGCGTCAGCTACTACGTTTGCTTTTCCAGGATGGTATTGAATGGTATGATCATAATCTTTCAATAGCTCAAGCCAGCATCGTTGCCGCATGTTGAGTTCCTTTTGAGTGAAGAAATATTTGAGGCTTTTATGATCCGTATAGATCTCCACCTTCTCTCCATACAGGTAATGCCTCCAAATCTTAAGCGCAAAAACGATAGCTGCCAACTCTAGATCATGAGTAGGATAATTCCTCTCATATTCTTTGAGTTGCCGTGAGGCATAGGCTATGACTTTCCCATGTTGCATGAGAACACATCCTAACCCTTTGCCAGAAGCATCGCTGTAGATGACAAATCCCTCCGAGCCAGATGGTATTGTCAGAACAGGTGCTGAAATAAGTCTTCTCTTGAGTTCTTGAAAACTCTTCTCACATTCCTCGCTCCAACCAAACTTTGTATCTTTTCGAGTCAGCTGAGTTAATGGAGTAGCGATTCGAGAAAATCCTTCCACGAATCTCCGATAATAACCAGCTAATCCGAGAAAGCTACGTACTTTGGTCACTGATTTCGGTTGCTCCCAGCTTTGAATAGCTTCAATCTTTGTCGGGTCAATAGATATTCTATGACTTGATACTACGTGCCCAAGAAATGCTACTTCCTCAAGCCAGAACTCACATTTCTTTAACTTGGCATATAGCTTGTTTTCACGTAGCTTTTGGAGTATCAGCCTCAAGTGTTGCTCATGGTCTTCACGGGTTTTGGAGTAAATGAGGATGTCATCAATAAAGACGACCACAAAGTGATCCAAATATTCCTTGAATACTCGGTTCATCATATCCATGAAGGCAGCAGGAGCATTAGTTAATCCAAAAGACATGACTAAGAATTCATAATGCCCGTACCGAGTTCTGAAGGCAGTCTTTGGAATATCCTCAGTTTTAACCTTCAGCTGATGATATCCAGAACGAAGATCGATCTTTGAAAAGAATTATGCTCCTTGAAACTGATCAAACAGGTCATCAATACGTGGCAATGGATACCTACTTTTGATGGTGACATGATTCAACTCCCGATAATCAATACAAAGTCGCGTACTTCCATCTTTCTTCTTCACGAATAGAACAGGAGCACCCCAAGGAGACGTACTAGGACGAATGAAACCGATATCTAACAATTCCTGTAGTTGGGTCTTTAACTCCTGAAGTTCAATAGGAGCCATTCGATATGGGGCTTTGGAAATGGGTTTTGTACCGGGTTCAAGGTCGATACAAAATTTAATTTCACGCTCTGGGGGTAGGCCAGGAAGTTCTTCAGGGAATACGTCAGAAAATTTATTAACAATAAAAATATCATTCAAAGCTGACGTATTTTTGTTTAAATCCGTGACATGAGCTAAGAAAGCTTGACATCCATTTTTCAATAAACGAATAGCTTTATGGCTTGAGACGACCGTGATTGATTTTAATGGTTTGGTCACTTGAATTCGCATAATAGGTTGATTAGGAATGTGAAAGCTAACAACCTTACGAAAATAATCAATTTTTGCATGATGAATAGTTAACCAATCAATCCCTAGAATCACGTCAAATGCAAGTATTTTTAAAGAAATAAGATCGACAGGTAACGTGCGGTTACCGATTTGAATCAAACAAGACTTATAAATAGTGGATGTAATGAATGTTTCTCCCAATGGAGTTTCAACAGATAAGTCAAAGTTTAATTTCTCCGGAGTCAAATTTAAACGTTGAGCGCAAGTAGGAGAAATAAAAGAATGGGTAGAACCGGTATCAAATAAGGTATAGACTTCACTAGAGTTTATGATAAGCTTACCCGTGATAACCTCGTTCGGGTTCTTTGCTTTCTGGGAGGTCACAACAAACTCTCTCCCTTGCACTACCGGCTTTGACTTTTCTGGGACGGCCTTTGGTGCCTCCATCCTGGCTGAACTTGTCTTTGGGGAACGACAAAATCGGGCTAGGTGACCTTCTCTTCAACAATTATAACATGCCTTGGACGACATCGCGCAGTTTGGACTGATATGTCCCTCCCCTCCGCATTTGAAGCATATGATAGGTGGTCGTTCTCCTTCCTTAACCACGGTTGCTGGTGCTGACGTCTTTCCATCATTGTTGAATCTCCTCTTCTTGAAATGTCCACTCTTATTGTCATGGCCATGATTACCACCGAAGTGATTACCATTTCTGGTATGTTGATTCCCTCCACGCTTGTTGTCACCGCTTCGATGACTGCTACCACTGATATTATCGACTTGTCGGCTATTCTCTCTCGGTTGGGTTGACTCATTATCACGTTCCAATAATTGAGCCCTATTTACCACATCTGAATACAAACACAATTTATGAGAAATTAGATACTGACGTATCTCCAGTTTCAAACCTCTTAAAAATATTCGCGTCATTCTCTCCTCATTATCAACCAAATGGGGCGCAAATCGGGATAACTCGGCAAACTTGGCTTCGTACTGCGATACGGTTATGTTATTTTGCTCCAGCTTGATGAATTCTGCTTCTTTCTTGTGACGAATACTTTTAGGAAAGTACTTGTCGTTGAACAGCTCTTGGAACTTCTCCCACGACATCTTGAGTGCGTCAGGCTGGGTACGTTTTATAGATTCCCACCAGTAATATGCTTCTTCACACAACATAAAGGTGGCAAAGGGAACCTTTTGCTCCTCGGAGCATCCCAAGACATCAAATATCTTGGTGATCTGCTTTATCCACGCTTCTGCCTTGAGTGGTTTTGGTTCTCCAATAAACTCCGGTGGTCCCAGCTCCTTGAACTGTTTAGCGGTGACCGTTCGAGAGTTTCCAGTGTTTCCACCTGCATTTTGAACAGGAGCAGCTCTCGCCTGATGTTGCATGAATTGCATGAAGCCTCGGAACATTCCATCGTTCATTATTTGGTCAGTGTTGTCGTTTGCATGAGGATTGTCGCCTTCCTGATGCACATTATCCTGGTTATTGATCTGTGGAGACTCAACGGTCTCCTGTGCTCCATTGATGTTCTCAACATTCTCTGATGCCATTTTCAAACACTGCAACAAAACAAGGGTTAATTGACATGCAACATATTATCCTTATACTCTGACCGACCAATTAAATACCAAATAAATTTAGGTAGGTCATACTAGCGAAGGAATTCCCCGTCTCTCCCCTCCTAGTTCTAGTCTCACATCTTAGCCAGGGATCATATCCCTAAGCTTTGATACCAACTGTGATGCCCCCAAAACAGGTATACATTACCTATTTTGAGTTGTCAAATACATGGTACAGAATATAAATACAACTTGTTTATACAACTGTTTTGTAAAGTACAACAAAACATAAGCTGCGAGTTTTAATACAAATATTGTCGTCTCGACAATATTCAAACTCAAATTCAATATTATTACATTTATTTTCTCACTATTTCACTGAATAGTGAGGACTACTAATGCTATCATCTGGTTCTTCACTCCGTTCCCCGACTAGTCCCCGCTACGTTCTCATTTCCTGAAGAGAACAATGAAAGTAAAAGGGTGAGCTCAACTAGCCCAGTAGGAAATATTATGACTAAGATAATGCAGAATAAATTATCATTAGCCTTCAACATTGTTAAACTGATATAACAAACTTCAGGTTTAACTGTAGCGGAACAAGCAATCCATTAAAAGAGTCAAGTAGATAATAAAAGCTACTATCTTTTATGATTTAAAAGGTTTTTCATCACTTTATTGCTGGGACTCAGCTTAATAATTAATCCACATCATCAAATCACCCCTGCACTACGGCCAAGGATATTCTTTAGTATCACGACCACAATTATCCATGCACTACGGGCCAAGAATATTTGTGTATTCATCAATGGTCATGATCATGCCAACAACTGTCCATCAATGCACTACGGGCCAATGAGGACTTTTTCCACATCATTTGTAACATTACGGTCATGATTATACCGAATAATCCCTGGTCATAATCATACCAAGTCCATCTATGCACTACAGGCCACAGATGACTTTCAATATTTTATAAACATGAGAATGATGACAATGATATAAGAATTCAAATAAACAAGTTCAAGAATTAATTTTAATGATTTATAAGTTAATTTATCCTAAACTTAACAACGTTCAAATTGTCAACATGATACTGCTTTGTGAAGTAAAATTCAAGAATGATCAGAAGAATATTTCCATGAATAGATACTGGATGAAGCGCAAATATCAAGGATATTCCACTAATTTCATGGATTATAGAAGTCAAAACATTAACCAACTGAGTATAATAAGGAATGGAATAACAAAAGAAATCACCAGGCATGCGATAGACCGCACAGGCAGGTTATTCCAACAGAATAACTGTGACGACCCCAAAATAGGTCCATTCCATCCAACCCATTCTGAGTTGTCAAAATACATGGTAAAGAAACAACTACAACTTTATTAATACAACATAAAAATATTGTCATCTAGACAATATCCACACTCAAATAAGTCATCATTACAATTATTGATACACTATTTTACAAAATAGTGAGGACTACTAAAACAACTGTCTTCAATCATCACTCCACACCCCGACTAATTCCCGCTATATTCTCGTCTCCTGAGAAGAAAAATGGAACAAAAAGGAAAATGGTGAGCTCAAATAGCCCAGTAAAGAACATTATGACTAAGATAATATAGAACAAATTATCGTTAGTCCTCAACAGGGAAAAATTTAATAGAATACAATAGACAACAAATTTTAAATCAATTATTCGCAGTGGAAATAATAATTCATTAGAAGAGTAAGGTAGAGAATAAAATCTACTATCTTCTATATATGAATTTAAAAGTTCATCATCATTATTTTATCCCTGTAACATCAATCAATATATATCTGGAATCAAATATTCATCTTTGCACTACAGGCCAAAGATGTTCATCAGTCGGTCATATTCACCTCAACACCTGTTCATCTTTGCACTACGAGCAAAAGATATTCATCATAAAATTATTAATCTTTGCACTACAGGCCAAAGATATTCAATTATATCATCATTTAGGACTGAGGATGATGAAAAATATTTTAAAGGAAACGAATCTAGTGAAACAAAAGAATAAATATTAAGGATTCGTATTTCAACTATTCCATGTCCAAAAATACCTCATAAACAATCATAGTGAAGTAAAATTCAAGAATGATCAAAACATGGATACAATCAAAGCTAGTATCCATAATAGATATTTTGGACGAAAAGAAGAAAATTTTATTTTTCGGTGAATAGTAACTCATGAATAGTAACTCGTGAATAGTAACTCATGAATAGTAATCTCGACATGAAAAAGTTCTAAATTTGATAAAAATTCAGATCAATACTTCGGCATAATGATATTGAAGAAAATAATATCATTTAAGAAAAAATAATTTCCCTTACCTCAGCAAAATAGTGCTTCCGGTTGGAATATCAGATATAGTGCTGAAAGAACTTGCACCGTATAGCAACACTCAAAGTATAAAAATACTCACAAAATACGCTCGATATATCAAGAGAGAAATAGAGAGAAAACTTCAGTTTCTGGTGTGATTTTCAATTCTAACCTAAGCACCCTATTTATAGGAAAATGCTTAGAACACCAAAGCAGAAAATTTAATATAATATTAATATATATATATATATATATATATATATAAATTTTTAAGCCCACCTTTGAAGATATGAATTCAGCACATTTTAACAACCAGTGGGCCCCACCATCTCACAAAAAACATTTTTCTTTAAAATAATAAATAAAACTTCCAAAAATCAATTATTTCGGAACTTCGGAACTTCAATAATTCATAATAAATAGTCCTTTAATCAGAAAATTTGAATCTCGCGAGTTTTTATAGGAAATTCAATTCTCTACAACTTTGCAGAAGAAAGTTTTTCCAAATTCCAAACAGAAATTGACCGAAATCCACAAACGGACGATTTTACAATCTATAATAAATTTTCGGTCAAGAATTGTGTCCACCAACACACAAAACATGTGCTAAACATTTAATCCAACAAAAATACTCTTTCTCCTCATTTATTCATATATCCCACATTCATTATAAAAATATCACCATTAATATATTATTAAAATAATATATTTAAATGAATTATTTTATCAGAAAAAGATAAAATATTAATTTTCAACAATTGTCACATTTAAAAATTTCTCCATCTATATCCACATAAAATCAATATTTTCCTCATCATATAAATCAATAATTAATTATTCACAAATAATATTACAGAATCACAGTACTGGCAACCAGGCCGTTCTCAGGAAAGAGGGGGCTTTCCAATAAGAATTTTTCCTTACTGGCGCGCAATTAGGTGACCAAACCTCTCCTTAGACAGAACTTTCTAGACATTGCCAATAATGTTATCTAATAATATTATTCAGATAATATGTATTATTGCTTCGATAATAGAAAATACAGTGTAGTGACAATTATTAAAATAACAGTAACATAAAATATCAACGCAACAATTATTGAATCAATAAAATACTGAACAGTAATTACTATAACAATTATTGAGTAGTGCCTTCTTACGTAAGAATCAATAATTGGTACAATACCGTGTGCTACTGTGCAACAACGCGTATTAATGTGTTTTAACCACCGGGTATTCCAACAGTGTTAACGGTAACAACTACGCCGTTATTTATAAATAATTTATACTTGTCGTTTTCTTCATCCAATCGTTTTCCGTTATGGGGCCCACACAAGGCTGCGCCGTCGTACGAATATTCCCCGATAGCAAGAATATTCTACGACCAAACGAATATTCCCCGACAACAATGAATATTTTATAACCACCTACTTATTTGAAATATTTGCGCATTTTATCCATAACTAACCACATTAATCAATTCAACCCTTACTATTTCAAAATAATAAATAGAGGAAATTTCATTTATTAATAATTTGGGGTCTTACAACCTCCCCTCCTTATGAAATTTCGTCCTCGAAATTGACGTACGTACCTGGTGTTTCGAAAAGATGAGGATACCTCGCTTTCATTTCCGTTTCTAACTCCCAGGTCATTTCCTCAATAGCATGGTTCCTCCATAAAACTTTAACTTGTGGTATGACCTTTGTGCGTAGGACATGCTCCTTCCTATTTAAGATCTTGACAGGTACCTCTTCGTACGTTAAGTCTTCGGCTATCTCGTCCGGTTCTAACTCAATAACGTGGTTTGGGTCTTTCACATATTTACGTAGCACAGATATATGAAAAACATTATGAACACGAGACATACTTGGAGGTAACGCAAGTCTATAGGCTACATTTCCTACTCGGTCAAGAATCTGAAATGGACCAATAAATCGTGGATTGAGCTTTCCTCTCTTCCCGAATCTTGTAACTCCTTTCCATGGAGCCACACGCAACAATACATGATCCCCAATGTCAAATTCCACGTCCTTTCGATGAAGATCCGCATAACTCTTTTGTCGATCCTGTGCCGTTTGTATACGTTGGCGAATCGTTTGGATCTTCTCTGTAGTCATTCGTACCAACTCTGGTCCCAACAACGTTGCTTCTCCCACCTCATCCCAACATACTGGAGAGCGACACTTTCGTCCATACAATGCTTCAAATGGAGCCACACCTATACTTGCCTGATAACTATTGTTATAGGAGAATTCCACCAATGGTAGGTACTTATCCCAACTTCCTTTGAAATCTAGGACACAAAGTCTTAATAGATCTTCAAGAGTTTGAATAGTCCTCTCTGATTGCCCGTCCGTTTGAGGGTGGTATGCCGAACTGAACCGTAAATCTGTGCCCATAGCTTTTTGCAAGCTAACCCAAAATATTGAAGTGAATCTTGGGTCACGATCCGAAACTATGGATACTGGCATGCCATGCAATCTCACAATCTCATTCACGTATATACTAGCAAGACGTTCAAGGGAATAAGTCTCCCGTATCGGCAAGAAATGAGCAGACTTGGTTAATCTATCAACAATAACCCAAATAGCATTTATGCCTTGAGAAACCGTGGGAAGACCCGTAACTAAATCCATGGTAATGCGTTCCCACTTCCATTTCGGAATCTCAAGTGGTTTCAATGGACCCTTTGGCACTTGATGCTCCGCCTTTACACGTTGACAAGTTAAACACCTCGAGATAAACTTTGCAATCTCTCTCTTCATATTGTTCCACCAAAATGTATGTCGAAGATCACGATACATTTTGGTACTTCCAGGATGGATTGCAAATGGTGTATTGTGTGCCTCCATCATGATCTTGTACTTCAAATCAGAATCATTAGGAACACAAAGTCTGGAGTGAACTCGAAGTATTCCTTCTTCATCGATTCTTGCTTCTGGAATAGCACCTTCTTGCACTTTCCTCTTCATACGCATCAGCTCCGGGTCTGTGGCTTGAGCAACTTTAACTTTATCGATTAAAGTTGGTTCTATGCGTATACTTAACATCATCGCACTCATTCCTGCATATGATCTTCTACTCAACGCGTCAGCTACCACGTTTGCTTTTCCAGGATGGTATTGAATCGTGTGGTCGTAATCTTTCAACAGCTCGAGCCAACGTCGTTGCCGCATGTTGAGTTCTTTTTGAGTGAAGAAATATTTGAGGCTTTTATGGTCTGAATATATCTTCACTTTCTCCCCATATAGATAATGCCTCCAAATCTTTAGCGCAAAAACGACTGCTGCCAACTCTAGATCATGAGTAGGATAATTCCTCTTATATTCTTTAAGTTGTCGCGAGGCATAGGCTATGACTTTCCCACGTTGCATGAGAACACATCTTAACCCTTTGCCTGAAGAATCACTGTAGATAACAAATCTATCCGAACCAGATGGTATTGTCAAAATAGGTGCCGAAATGAGTTTCCTCTTAAGCTCTTGGAAACTCTTCTCGCATTCTTCACTCCATACAAATTTTGTATCCTTTCGAGTCAGTTGAGTTAACGGGGTAGCGATTCGAGAAAATCCTTCTACGAATCTCCGATAATAACCAGCTAAGCCCAAAAAGCTACGTACATCGGTCACCGTCTTTGGATGCTCCCAGCTTTGTATTGCTTTAATCTTCGCCGGGTCAACAGATACTCCATGTTTTGACACCACGTGCCCTAGGAATGCTACTTCCTCCAGCCAGAATTCGCATTTCTTTAGTTTAGCATATAGCTTGTTTTCACGCAGCCTTTGGAGTACCAGCTTCAAATGGCGCTCATGATCTTCACGACTTTTGGAATAGATGAGGATATCATCAATAAAGACAACAACGAACTGATCCAAATAGTCCTTGAATACTCGGTTCATCATATCCATGAAAGCCGCAGGAGCATTAGTCAATCCAAAAGACATGACTAGGAATTTATAATGCCCGTACCGAGTTCTGAAGGCAGTCTTCGGAATATCCTCAGTTTTAACCTTCAGCTGATGATATCCAGAACGAAGATCGATCTTTGAAAAGAATTTTGCTCCTTGTAACTGGTCAAATAGGTCATCAATACGAGGTAGCGGATACCTATTCTTGATAGTGACATGGTTTAATTCCCGGTAATCGATACAAAGTCACATACTCCCGTCTTTCTTCTTTACAAATAAAACAGGAGCACCCCAAGGAGATGTACTAGGACGAATGAAACTGATGTCCAACAACTCCTGTAGTTGGACCTTTAACTCCTGAAGTTCAATAGGAGCCATTCGATATGGGGTTTTAGAAATGGGCTTTGTACTAGGTTCAAGATCAATAAAGAATTCAACTTAACGTTCCGGGGGTAGACCGGGAAGTTCTGTAATCACCTCGTTTGGGTTCCTCGCATGTTGACCAGTCACGACAAATGCTCTTCCAGGAATCGTTGACTTTGACTTTTCTGGGATAGCCTTTTGAGTCACCGTCCCCGCTGAACTTGGCTTCGCTACCGTACAATCTCGAGCAATATGTCCTTCCTTTCCACAATTATAACATACCTTAAACTGTTGTGGGCAGTTTGGGCTGATATGTCCTTCTTTTCCGCACTTATAGCATATGACTGGTGGTCGTTCTCCTCCCTTGGAACCAATTGCTACTGGTGTTGACGTCTTCACATTGTCATTGTTGAATCTCCTCTTTTTAAAATCTCCCCCCGACTCGCTTCTTCTATTCTCATGGCCATGATTACCACCAGAGGGGTTGCCGCTCTTGTCCGTATTCTTCTTTTTTCGCTGATTATCGTTGTTCTGATGACTGCTGTCACCGGTATGGTCCTGGTTGTGATCCCTCGGTTGACCGTACTCGTTATCTCGCTCTAATAATTAGGCCATGTTGACAACATCTGAATAGAGAGAAAATTTATGAGAAATGAGATATTGACGTATGCCGGGTTTCAAACCTCTCAGAAACATCCGCGTCATACGTTCCTCATTCTCCACCAAATGTGGTGCAAACCTGGACAACTCTGCAAACTTCGCTTCGTACTGGGACACCGTCATGTTATTCTGCTCCAATCTAATAAACTCTACCTCCTTTATATGACGAATACTTTCAGGAAAGTACTTGTCATTGAACAGTTTCTGAAATGTCTCCCAAGACATGCTGAGTGCGGCTGGATGGGTACGCTTCACAGACTCCCACCAGTAGTCTGCCTCGCCACGGAACATAAAGGTGGCGAATGGAACCTTCTGTTCCTCCGTGCATCCCAAGACATCGAATATCTTGGTAATTTGTTTAACCCACGTCTCCGCCTTAATCGGATCTGGCTTTCCCCAGAATTCTGGTGGTCCCGACTCTTTGAACTGCTTGGCTGTGACCAGCTGTGCGTTGCCATTGTTTCTTCCTATATTTTGAACAGGAATCTCCTTCGTCTGGTTTTGCATGAATCGCAAAAAGCTTCTGAACATCTCATCCTTCCTTATCTGCTCATTAGTGTTGTTCACAGGAGGAACATTGCCAGCCTGTTGCACGTTCTCCTCGTTGGTAAGCATATGTGTCTCCACGGTCTCATTTACTCCACTGTTAACATTCTCAGTCGACATTCTCAAATACTGCCATAAAACAAGGGTTAATTTAAGCAATTAACATATCACATAATTTCCCTATATTATGACCGATCAACAAATAAGCTTAGGTAGGACACACTAGCGAAGGATATACTTGTCTCTCCCCTCCTAGTTCTATTCCCCGATCTCCGCCAGAGATCATATCCCTAAGCTCTGATACCAACTGTGACTCATGTCCCAACCATGGACAGCACCTCACAGTGGTACCTATCAGTTTGCCACCGCAGAACGGCGTCCCCTACGGAGAGTCTGGCTTCGGTGCATCCCCCATCAATAGGAAGTCACCAGCAAGAGGCTCGGGGCTCTTTACTTATAGCTCTGATACCAACTGTGACGACCCCAAAATAGGTCCATTCCATCCAACCCATTTTGAGTCGTCAAAATACATGGTACAGAAACAACTACAACTTTATTAATACAACATAAAAATATTGTCATCTAGATAATATCCACACTCAAATAAGTCATAATTATAATTATTGATACACTATTTTACAAAATAGTGAGGACTACTAAAACAACTGTCTTCAACCATCACTCCACACCCCGACTAATTCCCGCTATATTCTCGTCTCCTGAGAAGAAAAATAGAACAAAAAGAAAAAGGGTAAGCTCAACTAGCCCAGTAAAGAACATTATGACTAAGATAATATAGAACAAATTATTGTTAGTCCTCAACAGGGAAAAATTTAATAGAATACAATAGACAACAAATTTTAAATCAATTATTCGCAGTGGAAATAATAATTCATTAGAAGAGTAAGGTAGAGAATAAAATCTACTATCTTCTATATATGAATTTAAAAGTTCATCATCATTATTTTATCCCTGTAACATCAATCAATATATATCTGGAATCAAATATTCATCTTTGCACTACAGGCCAAAGATGTTCATCAGTCGGTCATATTCACCTCAACACCTGTTCATCTTTGCACTACGAGCCAAAGATATTCATCATAAAATTATTAATCTTTACACTACAGGCCAAAGATATTCAATTATATCATCATTTAGGACTGAGGATGATGAAAAATATTTTAAAGGAAACGAATCCAGTGAAACAAAAGAATAAATATTAAGGATTCGTATTTCAACTATTCCATGTCCAAAAATACTTCATAAACAATCATAGTGAAGTAAAATTCAAGAATGATCAAAACATGGATACAATCAAAGCTAGTATCCATAATAGATATTTTGGACGAAAAGAAGAAAATTTTATTTTTCGGTGAATAGTAACTCGTGAATAGTAACTCATGAATAGTAACTCGTGAATAGTAACTCATGAATAGTAATCCCGACATGAAAAAGTTCTAAATTTGATAAAAATTCAGATCAATACTTCGGCATAATGATATTGAAGAAAATAATATCATTTAAGAAAAAATAATATCCCTTACCTCAGCAAAATAGTACTTCTGGTTGGAATATAATATATAGTGCTGAAAGAACTTGCACCGTATAGCAACACTCAAGTATAAAAATATTCACAAAATATGCTCGATATATCAAGAGAGAAATAGAGAGAAAACTTCAGTTTCTGGTGTGATTTTCAATTCTAACCTAAGCACCCTATTTATAGGAAAATGCTTAGAACACTAAAGCAGAAAATTTAATATAATATTAATATATGTATAAATTTTCAAGCCCACCTTTGAAGATCTGAATTCAGCACATTTTAACAACCAGTGGGCCCCACCATCTCACAAAAAACGTTTTTCTTTAAAATAATAAATAAAACTTCCAAAAATCAATTATTTTGGAACTTCGGAACTTCAATAATTCATAATAAATAGTCCTTTTATCAGAAAATTCGAATCTCGCGAGTTTTTATAGGAAATTCAATTCTCTACAACTTTGCGGAAGAAAATTTTTCCAAATTCCAAACAGAAATTGACCGAAATCCATAAACGGACGATTTTACAGTCTATAATAAATTTTCAGTCAAGAATTGTGTCCACCAACACACAAAACATGTGTTAAACATTTAATCCAACAAAAAAACTCTTCCTCCTTATTTATTCATATATCCCACATTCATTGTAAAAATATCACCATTAATATATTATTAAAATAATATATTTAAATGAATTATTTTATCAGAAAAAGATAAATTATTAATTTTCAACAATTGTCACATTTAAAAATTTCTCCATCTATATCCACATAAAATCAATACTTTCCTCATCATATAAATTAATAATTAATTATTCACAAATAATATTACAGAATCACAGTATTGGCAACCAGGCCGTTTCCACGAAAGAGGGGGCTTTCCAATAAGAATTTTTCCTTACTGGCGCGCAATTAGGTGACCCAACCTCTCCTTAGACAGAACTTTCTAGACATTGCCAATAATGTTATCTAATAATATTATTCAGATAATATGAATTATTGCTTCGATAATGGAAAATGCAGTGTAGTGACAATTATTAAAACAACAGTAACATAAAATATCAACGCAGCAATTATTGAATCAATAAAATACTGAACAGTAATTACTGTAACAATTATTGAGTAGTGCCTTCTTACGTAAGAATCAATAATTGGTGCAATACCGTGTGCTACTGTGCAACAACGCGTATTACTGTGTTTTAACCACCGGGTATTCCAACAGTGTTAACGGTAACAACTACGCCGTTATTTATAAATAACTTATACTTGTCGTTTTCTTCATCCAATCGTTTTCTGTTATGGGGCCCACACAAGGCTGCGCCGTCGTACGAATATTCCCTGATAGCAAGAATATTCTACGACCAAACGAATATTCCCCGACAACAATGAATATTTTATAACCACCTACTTATTTGAAATATTTGCGCATTTTACCCATAACTAACCACATTAATCAATTCAACCCTTACTATTTCAAAATAATAAATATAGAAAATTTCATTTATTAATAATTTGGGGTCTTACAATAATGAATAACGGAACCAGGTCCGGCGTAAAACGCACAGACGGGATGTTCCAACAGAATAATAAAGACGGAACCAGGTCCGATGTAGAACGCACAGATAGGATGTTCCAACAGAATAATAAAGACGGAACCAGGTCCGGCGTAGAACGCACAGACAGGATGTTCCAACAGAATAATAAAGACGGAACCAGGTCCGGCGTAGAACGCACAGACAGGATGTTCCAACAGAATGATAAATAATGGAACAACAGAAGAATATCACCAAGTATCGGGTAGCCCGCGTATACAGGTTATTCCAACAAAATAATAAAGAACGGAATAACAGAAGTTCTCTTCATGAAGATGGAAGAAAGGAATAATATCCCCTACCTTTGAAAGAAACTGGATATAGGAGTAGTGAGGGAGCAGACTTCTCTTTTTCTATAGATTTTCTCTCTATAGCTTCTCTCTATAATTTCTCTCTATAATAATGGCTCTAAAGCTTTAGTGAATTGGTGAGAAATGAAGGAAGGATGAGCTTCTATTTATAGGAAAACATAGTTTCGATAATTACACGTTTTGGGGCTCGAAAATTACAGTATAATACCTTCCTCTTTTTCTTCATTTTTAATTTAGTCCTGCAAGTATTATCAATCTTGCACCAACTCCCCTAATAGTAAATCATGTGAATCAATAGTACCCGTGAATAGTAACTCGTGAATAGTAACTTGTAAATAGTAACTCATGAATAGTAACTCATGAATAGTAACTCGTAAATAGTACTCCGACACAAAAAGTACTCCGAATACCCGAGTGAACAATATAACCTCCAGACATCAATTATCATCGAAATAAATGTCGATTTCCACTAACACAAATAATCTCAACACAATAGAAATATCAATTTCATCTTTAATCAACACGAACTTATTCATCATTAATATTATAACTCACAATATTTAACAACCAGGTCATTCCTAAGAAAGAGGGGGCTTTCCGATAAGGATTTCTCCCTATTGGCGCGCAATTAGATTATCTAACCTCTCCTTGACAGAACTTCTAGATATTGTCAATATTACAAATAATAATATGAATAACTTTGTCGTCTCAATTATTGATTTAATAAAATAACATATTATGCAGATGATACTGTAACAATAATTGAATCAATAATATGAGAGATATGATGCAGCAATTACTGTAGTAATAACTGAGTGACTTCTCACGTAAGCATTAATAATTAATACCGTGTGCTACTATGCAACCACGCGTATTACTGTACTTTTACTACCGGGTAGTTCCACAGTTTAACGGTAACCCTTACGCCGTTATTTTTATAAAGTATTTTTGTCGTTTTCTCAATCCGATAATAATTCCGTTGTGGGGTCCACCAATGATTGTGCCGTTGTACGAATATTCCCTGCTAAAACGAATATTCCCCGACCAATTGAATATTATATAACAACTTGCGTACTTTGCAAAACTTATAAATAATACCCATAATTATAACATTATATCAAATCCACACCATAATATTCAAAATATACTTCAAAAAAATTTAATCTTTATTCAAAAAGTTGCGGTCTTACAAAATATCTTGGTGATCTGCTTTAACCACGTCTCCGCCTTAAGTGGTTCTGGCTTTCCCAAAAACTCCGGTGGTCCCAGCTCCTTGAATTGCTTAACGGTGACCAACTGTGGGTTGCCATTGTTTCCTCCTCCATTATGAACAGGACCCGCCTTCGCCTGATATTACAAGAATTCTAAAAAGCTCCTAAACGTACCGTCGTTCGTCAATTGATCAGTGTTATTGTTTATAAGAGGATTATCACCATCCTGTTGCACATTGTCCTAATTATTGATCTGTGGAGAATCAACAGTCTCCTGTGCTCCATTGCTATTCTCAACATTCTCGGATGTCATTTTCAGATACTGCCACAAAACAAAGGTTCATTAACATATACCATATTATCCATATACTTTGACCGATCAATTAAATACTAAATAAACTTAGGTAGGTCATACTAGCGAAGGAATTTCCTGTCTCTCCCCTCCTAGTTCTAGTCTCACATCTTAGCCAGGGATCATATCCCTAAACTTTGATACCAACTGTGACGCCCCCAAAATAGGTATACGTCACCTATTCTGAGTCGCCACTTACATGGTACATAATTCAAATACAACTTAATAATACAACTGTCGTGTACAATACGACAAAACATAAGCTGTGAGTTTTAATACAAATACTGTCTTCTAGAGAGTATTCAAACTCAAAATAAGTCTTCATTACATTTATTGTCACACTATTTAACAGAATAGTGAGGACTACTAATGCTATCATCTGAACCGTCACTCCGTTCCTCGACTCATCCCAGCTATATTCTCATTTCCTGAAGAAAACAGTGAAAGAAAGAGTGAGCTCAACTAGCCCAGTAAGAAATATTATGACTAAGATAATGCAGAATAAATTATCATTAGTCTCCAACAATGTTAAACTGATAAAATACAATAGACATCAAGTTTAACTGCAGCGGAACAAGAAAAGAGTCAAGTAGAGAATAAAATCTACTATCTTTTATGATTTAAAAGGTTTTTCATCATTGTTATCGCTGGGACTCAGCTTAATAAATAATCCACATCATCGAATCACCGCTGCACTACGGCCAAGGATATTCTTTAGTAGCACGACCACGAATTATCTATGCATTACGGCTAAAGATAATCATGTTTTCATCAACGGTCCTGATCATGCCATAAAACAATTCATCTTTGCACTACGGCCAAAGAGAATTCATAGCCATAATCATACCAAAAACTGTCCATCAATGCACTACGGGCCAATGAGGACTTTTTCTACATCATTTGTAACATTACGGTCATGATTACACCGAATAATCCCTGGTCATAATCATACCAAGTCCATCTAAGCACTACAGGCCATAGATGACTTTCAACAAAATATAAACATGAGGATGATGACAATGATATAAGAATTTAATAAAACAAGTTCAAGAATTAATTTATCTAGGAACTGATAACGTCCAAATTGTCAACATGATACTGTTTTGTAGAGTAAAATTCAAGAATGCTCAGAAGAATATTTCCATGAAAAGATACTGGATGAAGCGCAAATATCAAGGATATTCCACTAATTTCATGGAGTATAGAAGTCAAAGTTTTAACCAACTGAGTATAATAAAGAATGGAATAACAAAAGAAATTACCACGCATGCGATAGACCGCACAAGCAGGTTATTCCAACAGAATAATAAATAACAGAACCAGGTCCGACGTAAAACGCACAGACAGGATATTTCGACAGAATAATAAATAATGGAACCAGGTCCGGCGTAAATGCACAGACAGGATATTCCAACAGAATAATAAAGAATGGAACCAGGTCCAACGTAAAATGCACAGACAGGATATTTCGACAGAATAATAAGTAATGGAACCAGGTCCGGCGTAAAATGCACAGACAGGATATTCTGACAGAATAATAAATAATGGAATAATAGAAGAATGTCACCATGTATGCTGTACTTCGCATAGACAGGTTATTCCAACATAATAATAAGAAATGGAATAACAGAAGAATTTCACCAAGTATAGAGTAGTCCGCGTATACATGTTATTCCAACAGAATAATAAATAATGGAATAACATAAGTTCTCTTCATGAATACAAAAGAAATAATACCCCTTACGGGCACAACAAATAATATCCCTTACGTGTACAACAAATAATATCCCTTACCGTAAAAGAAACTGGAATAAAGAAGTAGTTAAGTAGCATAATACTTTTCTTCTTTCTCTCTCTAGAGTTCAGTGAATTCGTAAGAAAATAATGAAGGAATGAGCTTCTATTTATAGAAAAATGGAATGCATAGTAACTAATCCATGAATGGTCCAGATTGATTTATTTTAATCTGACGGTCCATATTTAAAGAAAAATCTTTTAAATAAAATATAATATATTCTATTTATATAAAAAGATTTTTACTATGCAAACACTATGCAAAATACTATGCAACACTATGCAACACTATGCATAATAAAATATAATATATTCTATTTATAGAATAACTTTAATAAAGTATTCTGTTTTATATAAAAAGATGTTTCTGTTTTATTACGTTAATAATACGAATAAAACAAAACTTCATTATCGCTAAATAATTCATATTATTAATTGACAATAATTGAATCAAACTGAGTGACTTCTCACATAAACATTAATAATCAATACCGTGTGCTACTATGCAACCACACGTATTACTGTACTTTTACTACTGAGTAGTTCAATAGTATCAACGGTAAAACTTCCGTCGTTATTTTTAATAAAATATATTTGTCGTTTTTTTAATCCGACAATAATTCCGTTGTGGGGTCCACCAATGATTGTACCGTCGTACGAATATTTCCTGACAAAAAGATTATTCTCCGACCAAACGAATATTTGATAACAACTTGCTTACTTTGCAAAATTTATAAATATTACCCATAAATATAACATTATATTAAATCCACACCATAATATTTAAAAAAAATATTTCGAGAAATTTAAATATTTATTTATAAAATCTGGGATTTTATAAAACATGTGTACAAAGGACTTAGAATGAATTGATCAAATATATTAGGTTGATCCTATATAAACAAAACAGCTTTGTAAAGTCCTTAAAAAGAAATGATGTACAAGGACTATAAACAAAGAAATATCAAGCATGTCTCATCAACATCAGCCCGACGATCATCATCATCTCCTCCACGGGCATCGCCTGTGCCGCCATCTCTACCCCCACGAGTCTCATCAACAAGACCCTACAAAATTAAAATATTAATAACTAAGTCCAAAATAGAGCATATTTAAATTACTTAAGTTTGAGTGTTGACCTCTTTTTCGGCTTTTTGCCTAAGTGTTGGCGAGTTTTACAAACTGGACGATAACTCGGTCTTCGTATGTCAGAATCGAGTCCCGTCAGCTTTAACGTGTGTCTATTAACTACGCGGTCCTATGTGTGTGTTTGCGTGTCATTCGGACGGCTGATACAGGTTTTGACCTCTTTTTTGGCTTTTTACCTAAATGTTGGCGAGTTTTACAAACTGGGCGATAACTCGGTCTCCGTATGTCAGAATCGAGTCCCGTCAGTTCTAATGCACGTCTATTACCTACGCGGTGCTATGTGTGTGTTTGCGTGTCATTCGGACGGCCGATGCGGGTTTTGACCTCTTTTTCGACTTTTTGCCCGAGTGTTAGCGAGTTTTGCAAATTGGGCGATAACTCGGTCTCTGTATGTCAGAATCGAGTCCCGTTAGTTCACACGTGTCTATTACCTACACAGTACAATATGTGTGTTTGCATGTTATTCAGACGGCCGATGCGGGTTTTGACCTCTTTTTCGACTTTTTGCCTAAGTGTTGGCGAGTTTTACAAACTGGGTAATAACTCGGTCTTCGTATGTCAGAATCGAGTCCCATCAGTTCTAACACGTGTCTATTACCTACTTGATGATATGTATGTGTTTGCGTGTCATTCGGACGGCCGATGCGGGTTTTGACCTCTTTTTTAGCTTTTTACCTAAGTGTTAGCGAGTTTTGCAAACTACGCGATAATTCGATCTCCGTATGTCGAAATCGAGTCCCATCAGTTCTAACACGTGTCTATTACCTATACGGTGCTACGTGTGTGTTTGTGTGTCATTCGGATGGCCGATGCGGGTTTTGACCTCTTTTTTAGCTTTTTGCCTAAGTGTCGGCGAGTTTTGCAAACTGGGCGATAACTCGGTTTTCGTATGTCAGAATTGAGTCCCGTCCATTCTAACGCGTGTCTATTACCTACGCGGTGCTATGTGTGTGTTTGCGTGTCATTTGGACGGCCGACACGGGTTTTGACCTCTTTTTCGGCTTTTTGCCTAAGTATTGGCGAGTTTTGAAAACTGGGCGATAACTCGGTCTCCGTATGTCAGAATCAAGTACCATTAGTTCTAACGCGTGTCTATTACCTACACGGTGCTATATGTGTGTTTGCGTATCATTCGGATGGCCGATGCGGATTTTGACCTCTTTTTCGACTTTTTACCTAAGTGTTGGCGAGTTTTGCAAACTGGGCGATAACTCAGTCATCGTATGTCAGAATCGAGTCCTGTCAGTTCTAACATGTGTCTATTACCTACGCGGTTCTATGTGTTTGTTTGCCTGTCATTCGGATGGTCGATGCGGGTTTTGACCTCTTTTTCGGCTTTTTGCCTAAGTGTTGGTGAATTTTGTAAACTGGGTGATGACTCGGTCTTCGTATGTCAGAATCGAGTCCTGTCAGTGTTCTAACACATGTCTATTACCTACGCAGTGCTATATGTGTGTTTGCGTGTCATTCGAACGGCCGATGCGAGTTTTGACCTTTTTTTTGGCTTTTTGCCTAAGTGTTGGCGAGTTTTACAAACTGGACGATAACTCGGTCTTCGTATGTCAGAATCGAGTCCCGTCAATTTTAACGTGTGTCTATTAACTACGCGGTCCTATGTGTGTGTTTGCGTGTCATTCGGACGGCTGATACAGGTTTTGACCTCTTTTTTGGCTTTTTGCCTAAATGTTGGCGAGTTTTACAAACTGGGCGATAACTCGGTCTCCGTATGTCAGAATCGAGTCCCGTCAGTTCTAATGCATGTCTATTACCTACGCGGTGCTATGTGTGTGTTTGCGTGTCATTCGGACGGCCGATGCGGGTTTTGACCTCTTTTTCGACTTTTTGCCCGAGTGTTAGCGAGTTTTGCAAATTGGGCGATAACTCGGTCTCTGTATGTCAGAATCGAGTCCCGTTAGTTCACACGTGTCTATTACCTACACAGTACAATATGTGTGTTTGCATGTTATTCAGACGGCCGATGCGGGTTTTGACCTCTTTTTCGACTTTTTGCCTAAGTGTTGGCGAGTTTTACAAACTGGGTAATAACTCGGTCTTCGTATGTCAGAATCGAGTCCCATCAGTTCTAACACGTGTCTATTACCTACTTGATGCTATGTATGTGTTTGCGTGTCATTCGGACGGCCGATGCGGGTTTTGACCTCTTTTTTAGCTTTTTACCTAAGTGTTAGCGAGTTTTGCAAACTACGCGATAATTCGATCTCCGTATGTCGAAATCGAGTCCCATCAGTTCTAACACGTGTCTATTACCTATACGGTGCTACGTGTGTGTTTGTGTGTCATTCGGATGGCCGATGCGGGTTTTGACCTCTTTTTTAGCTTTTTGCCTAAGTGTCGGCGAGTTTTGCAAACTGGGCGATAACTCGGTCTCCGTATGTCAGAATTGAGTCCCGTCCATTCTAACGCGTGTCTATTACCTACACGGTGCTATGTGTGTGTTTGCGTGTCATTTGGACGGCCGACACGGGTTTTGACCTCTTTTTCGGCTTTTTGCCTAAGTATTGGCGAGTTTTGAAAACTGGGCGATAACTCGGTCTCCGTATGTCAGAATCAAGTACCATTAGTTCTAACGCGTGTCTATTACCTACACGGTGCTATATGTGTGTTTGCGTATCATTCGGATGGCCGATGCGGATTTTGACCTCTTTTTCGACTTTTTACCTAAGTGTTGGCGAGTTTTGCAAACTGGGCGATAACTCAGTCATCGTATGTCAGAATCGAGTCCTGTCAGTTCTAACATGTGTCTATTACCTACGCGGTTCTATGTGTTTATTTGCCTGTCATTCGGATGGTCGATGCGGGTTTTGACCTCTTTTTCGGCTTTTTGCCTAAGTGTTGGTGAATTTTGTAAACTGGGTGATGACTCGGTCTTCGTATGTCAGAATCGAGTCCTGTCAGTGTTCTAACACATGTCTATTACCTACGCGGTGCTATATGTGTGTTTGCGTGTCATTCGAACGGCCGATGCGAGTTTTGACCTTTTTTTTGGCTTTTTGCCTAAGTGTTGGCGAGTTTTGCAAACTGGGTGATAACTCGGTCTTCGTATGTCAGAATTGAGTACCGTCAGTTCTAACGCATGTCTATTACCTATGCAGTGCTATGAGTGTGTTTGTGTGTCATTCGGATGGCTGATGCGGGTTTTGACCGCTTTTTCGGCTTTTTGCCTAAGTGTGGCGAGTTTTGCAAACTGGATGATAACTTGTTCTCCGTATGTTGAAATTGAGTCCTGTCAGTTCTAACGCGTGTCTATTACCTACGCGGTGCTATGTGTGTATTTGCGTGTAATTCAGATGGCCGATGCGGGCTTTGACGTCTTTTTTGGCTTTTTGCCTAAATGTTGGCGAGTTTTGCAAACTGGCCGATAACTTGGTCTCCGTATGTCGGAATCGAGTCCTGTCTATTCTAACGTGTGTCTATTACCTACGCGGTGTTATGTGTATGTTTACAAGTCATTCGGACGGTCGATGCGGATTTTGACCTCTTTTTTGACTTTTTGCCTAAGTGTTGGCCAGTTTTGCAAACTGGGCGATAACTCGGCCTCTGTATGTCGGAATCGAGTCCCGTCAGTTCTAACGCGTGTCTATTACCTACGCGGTGCTATGTGTGTGTTTACGTGTTAACTAGTTTTTTGACAGTTTATATAAGCATTATAATTACAAATAAGGAAATACAATAATAATAAGTTTTACCTGTCGACTGCACATACACGGATGGCCTCCTCCCGGACTACACCCATGAGGTCGTCAGCAGCAGCTGTAGGATCTATGGAGCCGTGGACATCCTCCTGAGCAAGCTGGTAGATCCGCTCGCGTGATGGTGCGCCTGACTGCATGACACTGCTCGCCATGCACCCCTCAATGATCCGCCTGAAGAAGTCATCGGATAATGAAGGGCCGGCGCCTGATCTACTCGCACCACTACCTCCGGTGGGTGGGCGACGTCGAGATCTCGCAGCAAGGACTATAGTGTAGGCTGGGACATGGGGAATGCCCATAATTCTACCCTTCTTCGGCCCCCCTATAGCCTGCAGCCAGTCCTCCATCTCCTCGTCGTCACGCTCAGCATCAGTCACTGGAGTGTCACCTCTCTGGCTGCTCCGGACCACAGAAAGGTCCTCGAACCGTGTCTGAAAAAACACAAAAATAGGTGAAAAGCAAGTATTTTGCTAAAAAAATACAAAAGAATTTCAAAGTCATCAAATACATACTAAATAAAATAATTAAATTACTTACGACAATGTGCTCTACCTCAGGTGAGATATAACCACCGTCACCTTTCTTCTGGTGAGCGTGCCACCAAAACTCGAGGCGGGAAGGTCGGTGCTTTAGACTCACCTCGAGTCTCTCCCTGTAGAGGTCGTACGACTGACTCCCAGTGCAGTGTGGGAGACGACTCTGCTGTCGAGCAGCTGTACGCTGTGCCGACATCTTCTTGAACGCTTCGCCCTCCCAAATATCGCACACCGCAGACCAATAAAATCTGGTCGGACATCTCTAAGTGTCTGTCCATCCGCCATCTTGGTCTGGGCCTTCTTCCAGTCATAGACCCACTTGTGCCAATTCATCTCGAGATACTTCCCGAGAACAATGCTGTCGTGGGCTTCCTGCCCATCCTCAAAGCGATAATATCTTTGTAATACAACATATGAATATTAGCAATTACTTAATTAGTAGACAACATAAAGCAAAGCGGTAAATAAATATTTAAAAGCACAAATTAAAACTAAATATGAATGAATGACTTCTTACCCTAAACTCAGCAATAATCAGCCCATGTGTGCGGTCATCCACATCCGCCCACCTCATCCACGGGCTAGAGAATCGGTTGCGGACGATCCCAAGCAACGTGTTCCTTGGCGTTGCGTCAAGGATACTAAAATTGAAGGCGGTTAAATTTCCAAATTGCAAAGAATATATAAGAACTAAATAATTAATACAAACGTAATGTATATATTACCTAGTAGTCCCGACACGGCATATAAGCGGCGCCTGGGGGGGATTCCCTAGAAATCCACGTGATAGTCCCCGCGGAGGCCTACGTCGATCACCTATGTAGTGAAATACAACAATATTTATATCCTCGAATATAATGTCAATATTATATAAAATTAAAAACAATAAGATGTATACCAACAAAATATGTAATTATATCTGATGATCCGGCCTGATCATCACCAGCACTACCTCCACGACCCTCACGACCTGAACTACCAGCACGCCCACCACGATCATCGTGTGGTGTACGCGCTATATCTGTATATATACTGTCAAATCATCATCAAGAAGATAATATGCGGATACAACTAAAAGGATACAAACACAAATATCAGAATCGTCATGCACATACAACTAAAAGGATACAATATGTAGATATAACTAAAAGAAAACAACTGTGTCATTTGAATACAACATGTAGATACAACTATTACATTTGAATACAACTAAAAGAACATAAAGAGTACATACTCCTAATCATTTATATCATCAAAGCCATCAATATCAGAATCGTCATCTTCGAGCAGTAGATCTTCACTATCGTTGTCATCACCATCTTCGTCATCCTCAACGATTTCTTCAATTATATCTACCTCCTTAACAACATCGTCTTCACTTTCGACAGCGACAACATCATCTTCTTCTTCACTAGACTCACTAATAATTGTCACATCAGCAGGTGTGACACTAGTAGACACAACTTGTAAAGGTTCATCGTCTGGACGAGGAGCTGTGCCTTGAGAACCACGGGCTTTGGTGGTTATAACAACATGCCATGGGCTTACAAGAGTTTTAACACTCCGCGCATAGTACACCTGTTTTGCTTGACTTGCTAAAATAAATGGCTCGTCTATACCAGTCATCAGTCTTAGTTTTGACTTAATGTTAACAGTCACCCATCCTGATTTTTTATCTACTTTAACTCCATTCTCAACGTCAAACCAATTACAATTGAAGTAAACTAATTCTTTATGACCCCAATATTTGAGAACGACAACTTCTAGCAATCGTCCATACCAGTCATCCCAAATGTTATCGTAGCAGCTACCTTTCACCACAACACCAGAATCAGCAAAAGCGACATCCCCAATATCACAACACTTAAATCTGTAACCGTTGACAATGCAGCATGTATACGTATCTACAGATCTTTCAGGGCCGTCAGCTATAAGCTTTAGCCGATTGTCAGCTAACTCATCTGTGAGGACCTAATGTACATTAACACAACATATTCTAAAGTTAATTACGCCATAAGAATAAATCTATGATGGTAGATTCATTGAACTTGTAAAGGTTAGACTTACATAGTCTTTAAACCATTGCACATATTATCCATTTCTCAAATTTTGCAAATCTCCGTTTGATATACTCGGATTCGTTTCACGTACTTCAGCATCATATTGACTGCAGCACAGTTATATACTCAATGTTTTTGTAAAGTAAATTGACACAGTTACACCAGACATATATAGTTATGACTACTTACTTAATATATGGCGCTACTTCATTCATGTTGACAAGTGCATACAATGTGGCAGCTGCATACTCCCTATCGGTCAAGAATCACCTTTTTTTACCACCGAATGGGCGTACAGGATGACTAAATGTCGTTAATTCCCCATTTTCCTCGTGCGCAACAGCCTGATTCCGACGTAAGCGATTGTGCTTCGTCTGAACATTCGGCTCAAAGTACAATGAGTAGAAATTAACAAGTTCCTCCACAACATACCTTTCAGCAATTGACCCCTCTACACGGGCTCTATTATTCACTTTTTGCTTTAGACGTCGCATATACCTATGTGATATATAGATTATCAAAAAATAATGAACATTTTACCGTATTAAAAATATTAATGTCATTACCTCTCGAATGGATACATCCATCTATATTGCACGGGACCGCCAAACTTAGCTTCGTATGGCAAGTGAATAGGCAAATGCTCCATTGAATCAAAAAACGATGGAGAGAAGATCATTTCTAACTTGCACATTATTTTCACTATCTGCAACTCCATTTTATCTATGTCTTTGAGTTGAAGCTCCGTCAAGCATAGATCTATGAAGAAATTAGAAAGCTCTGTCAGTGCTTCAACCACACGTTTTGGTAACAAGTCGATAAATGCCACAGGGATCAACTTCTGCATGAATACGTGACAATCATGACTTTTGAGACCCCAAAACTTCAGCTTTTCGACTTTACTATATTCGAAGAATATCCATCTGGGAGCTTCAGTCCACTAATCCAATTACATATCAATATCAACTGTTCCCTGGTCAAAGTATATTCAGCTTTAGGCATTACCGTCTTACTACCCTCCTGATACAACCACAGATCTTCCCTAATGTTCATTTCTACCAAATCAAGTCTCGACTTGTTGTTGTCCTTTGTTCTACCACTGGCATCTAGGACTGTATAAAAAATGTTATCAAATACGTTCTTCTCAGTATGCATCGGATCTAAATAATGACGGATGCAGAGTGTAGCCCAATAAGGCAGGTCAAAGAACATGGATTTGTGTGTCCAGTTGTAAACCTTGCCGTAACCATAAGCTCGCTCCAATCTGTGATTCTTTCCTGGAGGTAGAAACTTCAAACGACTAATCCAACTCAACACTGCTGACCCAGAAAGACGGCCAGGTACTTGACATTTCTCTGTTTTTCGATTGAATTGTCTACTCATCCGTCGATAACGATGTTCAATCGACAAAAACTGTCTGGATGTTGCAAAGAAACTTATTTTCCCCCCATGTTTGAGCCGCATAGCTTTAACTGACCCCATGCACACGGGAAATGACAAGCCCCCGTGAGTCGACCATCCACTGATCATTCCTAACGCCGGGAAGTCATTTATTGTCCACAGTAAAGCTTCCCTCATGTTAAAGTTCTGCTTAAGAGATACATCATAAGTTTGAACCCCTTTTTCCCACAACATCTTCAACTCATCAACTAACGGCCTGAGGTATACATTGATGTCTTTACTCGGACTCTTATCACCCGAAATCAGTAAAGGCATGAACATGTAAGGATCTTTTATGCACATCGAAGGCGGGAGGTTATACACCACAATAATCACCGGCCAAGTTGAGTAGGGCTTTGTGTAAGGCCCGTTAAACGGATTAAACCCATCTGTAGCAAGTCCAAGCCTAACATTTCGAACCTCTTCAGCAAACGAGGGGTGCTTGTTATCAAAATTTTTCCACTCAAGCCCATCTGTCGGGTGCGTCAGTTGACCTTCGACTATGTCCCGTGTAGAGAGCTACCTCATATCCTCGGCGGCATGTGTTGACATAAACAACCGCTAAAGCCTCGGGGCAATGGGAAAGTAACGTAAGATCTTTCTCGACACATCTTTTCCCTTTTTCTTGCGTTGTTCACAGTATCTACTTGTACCACAAATATCACATGACCTCTTATCTTTATTGACATCACCGTAATACAACATACAGTCATTCTCACAAGCATCAATCTTCTCATACCCTAGATTGAGCCTTTTGACCATTTTCTTCACATCATAGTACGACTCCGGTAATTTATTGCCTGCAGGTAAGCACTCCTTCACAATGCTTAACAGTTCATTAAAACCTCTCTCGCTATAGTCATGCTCGTTCTTGAAGTGTAAAAACTTAGTCACGACAGATAAGACGATGTGTTTTTCGTGCCCGTCATACAGTGCGTCGCTGGTTCATGCAATAACTCATAGAAACCCTTAGCCCCATCATTCAGCTCTTGCTCGACGCTACTGCCATCCCTGTCTGTATTCCACTGGAAGTAGGAACCACAGCTTCGACTATCATGTTGGTACAGTCAAAGGTTTCGTCACCTCCGAATTTCGGTTCTGATTCATGTTTATCCAACCAGGTTTCTCCATGATAGATCCATGTCGTATAACCCTGCTTGAACCCATGCGCAAATAAGTGCACATGACATCACTCCTTTCCTTCCACACTTCATTCACACACCTCTTACAAGGACATATGATCTCATCGTCGCTGACTTGCTCAAACGTGAAGTTAAGAAACTGTTCAACCCCATTACGATACTCAGAGCTAAGCCCACGCCTATCAGTGGCTACCCTACGTTCCATCCAACTTCGATCAATAGACATCTCAGACAACTGTCTGCTATATATATGGAAAGTCAAACAAACACAATCAAGTCTCCAAGTTAATGTATATGCAAGCTTATGAGTTTCCTAACTTCATCTACCACTCTAACGGGTCAGGCTTCTATCCCATTCCCGGATGTGTCGCTTCACTGATGCCAAAAACTTGAACATATCTTTAAATTTTTCAGAAATTTCGGCAGCACCTCCCCATGGTCTTCAAGTACACGAAATGGACTAACACATCGTAGTCTAAATATGCACCTGAAGAACATCAAGAGATATATACTGACCGAAAATTCAAAGAATATAAAGACGTGCTCAAGTCGTTAACACCGACCTAAGTGAGATCGAAACATACAAGAACAACCCCAAAATGGGGACTATTTGAGATTCACTCCTACTAAGTGAATCTCAAACGGATTTCTAAGCTTCCTAAACTATATGAAAATATGCACATGTGAATTTGAGAATTGAGAATAGGAAAAAAAACAAATAAATTGAGAATTTGAATATGGTTAAGGCAATATCGAATCAACTAGGAAAAGGAAAACAAACAACAGATCCTAAAACAAGTTTACAACTAGTCAAACACTACAGTAAAAAAGGGCAAATCAAATGTATTAGAAATAACCTGGATATTGTAACTCTGCCATTGAAAGATACTAAATTACTTTCTTAAACTTGAATATGATACAAAGATAATAAAATAAACAACTCAAATTACCAAGCAACCACATGCAAATATTTAGACACCAACTGAAAAAAAATAAAAATAGAAAAACTGAAAGCAAACGCATTATATAGGGAATAGTTATTCATAAATATGATAAACAAAAAACATGAGAGAAACATCTAATGCTTGTAAGTGCTTTAAACGATGGTCGTAAGGTCTAGTAGGTGACTTTGTAATTAATGAAAGAGGTGAAACTTTTCAGGAAAGAACTATTTGCAATATCGAAACTAGATAGCAGAGGATCTCATTGCAAGCCATAACTATAACTAATTCAAGGTCAATGCAAAAGTTGAAAAGCTTTTGTTGGTTAATTCGAATTAGTCTTTATTTTATACTTGATAAGTCATGGCCAATTAGAATTTGCCATCACACTATCACAGTTGAGACAATTGAGGCAAACAATAGTAACTATATATAACAAGTTGATCAAGTTATAATTTTGAATAGCAAGGTAATGCTCGAAAGCTCTAATGCACTAACAATAGGATGCCAAAATTGTAAAACATTTTCATTAGAGCTTAAGTTAACATTCTATATATAGGTCACACTTCAAGATACTCCCTTTACTTTCTAGAACAAAAAAGGCAATACAATTTCACCTTTCCCATTTACCTTTTTTTACAGCAAAAATCCAATACAGTTTCCGCTTTTCTAACAAACTGCTAATAAATTGCTACTTAACCATAATTGAAGTCTTTTCTATCTAAGAAATCATGAAGTGTACAATAAGCTTCGAAAACGGCCTTATTTTACCACTATACACATATGTCAATACAGTCACCAAATTGCAGAATTATTTTACACAGCACAAATTACAAATTGCTAACACATAATTTCTACACTAGTACTATAATTAAGCTAACACATAATAGAGATGGATAATGCTCAAAAAAGGGTAAAATATATACTACTTAGTAGCAAAAATAATAATAGAAGCTTGATAACATAAATGCATTGAAGACCCAAATTAAACCCTAACATAAATAAATTGGAACTTACAAATTAAAGCCTAAGAATAAAAAAAATCAACTTACTAATTGAACCAGCAGAACCAAGATGGACAGGCGACTTCAAAGGCAGACGGAGAATGACAGAACTAGAAAGGAACGTACCAGCAGAACCAAGAGCTAAGGACAGACCCAAGTGGGATAGAAAGCAAGATGGGGAGGCAGACGACAAAGGATGAAGGAGATGGCGACGACGAATGGTGCGCAGGCGACGGCGACGATGTACACAGGCGACGGCAGAGGTGCAGAGGGAAAGAACCGAGATCGAGCGGGAGAAAGAGAGAAGAAAGTAGAAAAAGTAAAATGAATTTTAGGGATTAAAAAGAACCTCATTCTCGATGGCAATAAGAATTGACTCACTACCGATGGCAAGCCGTCGTCTATGACCTTTTCCCACGCGCGCAAAAAAATTCCTACCAAATTTAAGCCCGGGAAGGGTCATTCTCGACTGGAGTCATTACCGACGGCTGTGCCATCGCCAATGAGGTTATTATCGACGGGGGTAACGCCGTCGCTAATGAGTCCGTCGCCAATGACTTGTTTTTTTGTAGTGGAAAACTCTAGAGCTGTCGAGGCAGAATCGTAGTCTGCAAGATAGTAGATCTCGGAGTTCGTAGACTGCCAAGAAAGACGAGAAAGGATCGTAGTGTGTCGAGTAGAACTTCCTCTGAGCCAAAGTTGTAAGACCCCAACTTTTATAAATAAAGATGAATTTTCTATAAATATCATTTTTGAATATTATGGAGTTAATTTGATATAATGTTATAGTTGTGGGTAATATTTATAAATCTTGCAAAGTACGCAAGTTGTTATATAATATTCGATTGGTCGGGGAATATTCGTTTTAACAGGGAATATTCGTACAACGGCACAATCATTGGTGGACCCCACAACGAAATTATTGTCGGATTGAGAAAACGACAAAAATATTTTATTAAAAATAACGGCGGAAGTTTTACCATTGTTACTGTTGAACTACTCGGTAGTAAAAGTACAGTAATACGTGTGGTTGCATAGTAGCACACGGTATTGATTATTAATGCTTATGTGAGAAGTCACTCAGTTTGATTCAGTTATTGTCAGTTAATAATATGAATTATTTAGCGATAATGACGTTTTGTTTTATTCGTATTATTAACGTAATAAAACAGAAACATCTTTTTATATAAAACAGAATACTTTATTAAAGTTATTCTATAAATAGAATATATTATATTTTATTTAAAAGATTTTTCTTTAAATATGGACCGTCAGATTAAAGTAATCAATCTGGACCGTTCATGGATTAGTTACTATGCATTCTATTTTTCTATAAATAGCAGCTCATTCCTTCATTATTTCTTACGAATTCACTAAACTCTAGACAGAGAAACTATAGAGAGAGAAGAAGAGTATTCTGCTACTTAACTACTTCCTTATTTCAGCTCTTCTTTAAAACGGTAAGGGGTGTTATTCTTTCTAATTCATGAAGAGAACTGTTGTTATTCCATTTCTTATTATTCTGTTGGAATAACCTGTATACGCGGTCTACCCTATACTTGGTGACATTCTTCTATTATTCTGTTGGAACATCCTGTCTTTGTATTTTACACCGGACCTGGTTCTGTTTTTATTATTATTCTGTTGGAACATCATGTCTGTGTGTTTTACACCGGACCTGGTTCCGTTTTTATTATTATTCTGTTGGAACATCCTGTCTGTGTGTTTTACACCGGACCTGGTTCCGTCTTGTTATTATTCTGTTGGAACATCCTGTCTGTGTGTTTTACACCGGACCTGGTTCCATTATTTATTATTCTGTCGGAATATCCTGTCTGTGCATTTACGCCGGACCTGGTTCCATTATTTATTATTCTGTTGGAATAACTTGTTGATGCGGTCTATCGCATGCCGGGTGATTTCTTTTGTTATTCCATTCTTTATTATACTCAGTTGGTTAAGTTTTGACTTCTATACTCCATGAAATTAGTGGAATATCCTTGATAATTGCGGTTCATCCAGTATCTTTTCATGAAAATATTCTTCTAAGTATTCTTGAATTTTACTCCACAAAGCAGTATCATGTTGACAATTTGGACGTTGTTAATTCTTGATCTTGTTTTATTGAATTCTTATATCATTATCATCATCCTCATGTTTATAAAATGTTGAAAGTCATCTGTGGCCTGTAGTGCATAGATGGACTTGGTATGATTATGACCAGGGATTATTCGGTATAATCATGACCGTAATGTTACAAATGATGTGGTAAAAGTCCTCATTGGCCCGTAGTGCATTGATGGACAGTTGTTGGCATGATCATGACCATTAATGAATACACGAATATCCTTGGCTGTAGTGCAGGGGTGATTCGATGATGTGGATTATTTTATTAAGCTGAGTTCCAGCGATAACAGTGTTGAAAAACCTTTTAAATCATAAAAGATAGTAGAGTTTATTTTCTACTTGACTCTTTTAATGGATTGCTTGTTCCGCTGCAGTTAAACTTGATGTCTATTATATTTTATCAGTTTAACATTGTTGAAGGCTAATGATAATTTATTCTGCATTATCTTAGTCATAATATTTCTTACTGGGCTAGTTGAGCTCACCCTTTTGCTTTCATTGTTCTCTTCAGGAAATGAGAACGTAGCGGGGACAAGTCGGGGAACGGAGTGATGGTTCAGATAATAGTATTAGTAGTCCTCACTATTCTGTTAAATAGTGTGACAATAAATGTAATGAGGATTCCTTTTGAGTTTGAATACTCTCTAGAAGACAATGTTGTATTCAAACTCACAGTTTATGTTTTGTCGTATTGTACACGACAGTTGTATTATTAAGTTGTATTTGTATTCTGTACCATGTATCTGACGACCCAAGATGGGTGATGTATACCTAATTTTGGGGGCGTCACAGTTGGTATCAGAGCTTAGGGATATGATCCCTGGCTAAGATGTGAGAATAGAACTAGGAGGGGAGAGACGGGGAATTCCTTCGCTAGTATGACCTACCTAAGTTTATTTGCATGGTATTTAATTGGTCGGTCATAATATAAGGATAATATATGACATATCAATTAACTTTTATTTTGTGGCAGTATCTGAAAATGGCATCTAAGAATGTTGAGAATAGCAATGGAGCACAGGCGACTGTTGATTCACCACATATCAATAATCAGGATAATGTGCATCAGGAAGGTGACAATCCTCATGCAAACAACAACACTGACCAGATGATGAATGATGGAATGTTCAGAAACTTTATGCAGTTCATGCAACAGCAGGCGAGAGCGGCTCCTGTCCAAAATATAGGTGGAAACATTGAAAACTCTCGGACGGTCACCGCTAAACAGTTCAAGGAGCTGGGACCACCAAAGTTTAAGGGAGAGCCAAAACCACTTATAGCGGAAACATGGATAAAGCAGATTACCAAGATATTTGATGTCTTGGGATGCTCCGAGGAGCAAAAGGTTCCCTTTGCCGCCTTTATGTTGCGAGGAGAGGCAGATTACTGGTGGGAATCGATTAAGCGTACTCAACCTGCCGCACTGAAGATGTCTTGGGAGAAGTTCCAAGAGCTGTTCAATGACAAATACTTTCCCGAAAGTGTTCGTCACATGAAGGAGGTGGAGTTCATCAAATTGGAGCAGAATAATATGACCGTGTCGCAGTATGAGGCTAAATTTGCTGAGTTGTCCCGGTTTGCGTCCCACTTGGTGGATAATGAAGAGCGAATGACGCGAATGTTTTTGCGAGGTTTGAAACCTGAGATACGTCAACATCTTATTTCTCATAAACTGTGTTTGTATTCAGATGTTGTGAATAGGGCTCAGTTAGTGGAGCGCGATAACGAGTCAACGCAACCAAAAGAGAGCAGTCGGCAAAATGATAATACCAGTGAGAGCAGTCATCGAAGCGGTGACAACAAGCGTGGAGGGAATCAACAGGCCAGAAATGGTAACCACTTCGGTGGTAATCAGGGCCAAAACAATAAGAATGGTCATTTCAAGAAGAGGAGATTCAACAATGATGGAAAGACGTCAGCACCAGCACCCGTTGTTAAGGAAGGAGAACGACCACCTATCATATGTTTCAAATGCGGAGGGGAGGGGCACATCAGTCCAAACTGCGCGATGCCGTCTAAAGCATGTTATAATTGTGGAAGAGAAGGTCATTTAGCTCGATTTTGTCGTTTACCAAAAACAAGTTCAGCCAAGATGGAGACACCAAAGGCCGTCCCAGAAAAGTCAAAACCGGTAGTGCAAGGGAGAGCGTTTGTTGTGACCTCCCAGAAAGCAAGGAACCCGAATGAGGTCATCACGGGTAAGCTTATCATAAACTCTAACGAAGTCTATACTTTATTTGATACCGGTTCTACCCATTCTTTTATTTCTCCTACTTGCGCTCATCGATTAAATTTGATTCCGGAGAAATTAGACTTTGACTTATCTGTTGAAACTCCATTGGGAGAAACCTTCATTACATCCACGATTTATAAGTCTTGTTTGGTTCAAGTTGGTACCCACACATTACCTGTCGATCTGATTTCATTAAAAATACTTGCATTTGACGTGATTCTAGGGATTGATTGGTTAACTACTCATCATGCAAAAATTGATTATTTTCGTAAGGTTGTTAGCTTTCATATTCCTAATCGACCTATTATGCGAATTCAAGCAACCAAACCATTAAAATCAATCGCTGTCATCTCAAGCCATAAAGCTATTCGTTTATTGAAAAATGGATGTCAAGCTTTCTTAGCTCATGTCACGGATCTAAACAAAAATACGTCAGTTTTGAATGATATTTCTATTGTTAATAAATTCCCTGACGTATTCCCTGAAGAACTTCCTGGCCTACCCCCAGAGCGTGAAATTGAATTTTGTATCGACCTTGAACCCGGTACAAAACCCATTTCCAAAGCCCCATATCGAATGGCTCCTATTGAACTTCAGGAGTTAAAGATCCAACTGCAGGAATTGTTAGACATTGGCTTTATTCGTCCTAGTACTTCTCCTTGGGGTGCTCCTGTTCTATTCGTGAAGAAGAAAGATGGAAGTATGCGACTTTGTATTGATTATCGGGAGTTGAATCATGTCACCATCAAAAATAGGTACCCATTGCCACGTATTGATGACCTGTTTGACCAGTTGCAAGGAGCACAATTCTTTTCAAAGATCGATCTTCGTTCTGGATATCATCAGCTGAAGGTTAGAACTGAGGATATTCCAAAGACGGCTTTCAGAACTCGGTACGGGCATTATGAATTCCTAGTCATGTCCTTTGGATTGACTAATGCTCCTGCTGCCTTCATGGATATGATGAACCGGGTATTCAAGGAATATTTGGATCACTTTGTGGTCGTCTTTATTGATGACATCCTTATTTATTCCAAAAGCCGTGAAGATCATGAGCAACACTTGAGGCTGGTACTCCAAAAGCTTCGTGAATACAAGCTTTATGCCAAGTTGAAGAAATGCGAGTTCTGGCTGGAGGAGGTAGCATTCCTTGGGCACGTAGTATCAAGTCGTGGAATATCGGTTGACCCGACAAAGATTGAAGCTATTCAAAGCTGGGAGCAACCTAAATCAGTGACCGAAGTACGTAGCTTTCTTGGTTTAGCTGGTTATTATCGGAGATTCGTGGAAGGATTTTCTCGAATCGCTACTCCATTAACTCAGCTGACTCGAAAAGATACAAAGTTCGGTTGGAGCGAAGAATGTGAGCAGAGTTTTCAAGAACTCAAGAGGAGACTCATTTCAGCACCTGTTCTAACAATACCATCTGGCTCGGAGGGATTTGTCATCTACAGTGATGCTTCGAGCAAAGGGTTGGGATGCGTTCTCATGCAACATGGAAAAGTCATAGCCTATGCATCAAGACAACTCAAGGAATATGAGAGGAATTATCCTACTCATGATCTAGAGTTGGCAGCTGTTGTCTTTGCACTTAAAATTTGGAGGCATTACTTGTATGGGGAGAAGGTGGAGATCTTTACGGATCATAAAAGCCTCAAATATTTCTTCACTCAAAAGGAACTCAACATGCGACAACGACGTTGGCTTGAACTGTTGAAAGATTATGATCATACCATTCAATACCATCCTGGAAAAGCGAACGTGGTAGCTGACGCATTGAGTAGAAGATCATATGCAAGTACGAGTGCGATATTGTCAACACAAAGGCCCATTTTGTGTGATTTGCAAAGGATGGAGATAGAGTTAAAGACTCCAGGGACCCATGTGATGATGGCGAATATACGAGTAGAACCGACTTTAATCGATAAAGTTAAAGCTGCTCAAGCTACAGACCTGGAGCTGATGCGTATGAGGAAGAAAGTGCAAGAAGGTGCTATGCCGGAAGCAAGAATCGATGAAGAAGGAATACTTCGAGTCAACTCCAGACTTTGTGTTCCTAACAACCCTGATTTAAAGTATGAAATCATGATGGAGGCGCACAACACACCGTTTGCAATCCATCCTGGAAGTACCAAAATGTATCATGATCTTCGTCATACATTTTGGTGGAGCAATATGAAGAGAGAGATAGCGTTGTTTATCTCAAGGTGTCTAACTTGTCAACGAGTCAAAGCGGAGCATCAAGTACCAAAAGGTCCATTGCAACCACTTGAAATTTCAGAATGGAAGTGGGAGCACATTACCATGGATTTCGTTACCGGTCTTCCTAGGGTTTCTCAAGGTATTGATGCGATTTGGGTCATTGTTGATAGATTGACCAAGTCTGCTCATTTCTTACCGATACGAGAAACTTATACACTTGAACGTCTTGCTCGTATGTACATAAACGAGATTGTAAGACTGCATGGTATGCCAGTATCCATAGTTTCTGACCGAGACCCAAGATTCACTTCACGATTTTGGGTTAGTTTACAAAAAGCTATGGGCACGGATTTACGATTTAGTTCAGCATATCATCCTCAGACGGACGGACAATCAGAGAGGACTATTCAAACTCTTGAAGATCTATTAAGACTCTGTGTCTTTGACTTCAAGGGAAGTTGGGACAAGTTCTTACCATTGGTGGAGTTTTCCTACAACAACAGTTATCAAGCAAGTATTGGCATGGCTCCATTCGAAGCATTGTATGGAAGAAAATGTCGTTCTCCAGTATGCTGGGATGAGGTGGGTGAAGCAACGTTGTTGGGACCGGAGTTGGTACGTATGACTACAGAAAAGATTCAAACGATCCGACAACGTATAAAAACCTCACAAGATCGACAAAAGAGTTATGCTGATCTTCATCGAAAGGACGTGAAATTTGATGTAGGAGATCATGTGTTCTTACGTGTTGCTCCATGGAAAGGAGTTACGAGATTTGGAAAGAGAGGAAAGCTCAATCCTCGATTCATCGGTCCATTTTTAATCCTCGATCGAGTAGGAACTGTGGCTTATAGACTCGCTTTACCGCCAAGTATGTCTCGTGTTCATAACGTTTTTCACATATCCATGTTACGCAAATATGTGGAAGACCCGAACCACATTATTGAGTTAGAACCGGACGAAATAGCGGAGGATTTGACGTATGAAGAAGTTCCTGTTCAAATCTTGGATAAGAAGGAACATATTCTACGCTCCAAGGTTATACCTCAAGTCAAAGTTTTGTGGAGAAACCACGATGTTGAGGAAATGACTTGGGAGTTAGAATCTGAAATGAAATCAAGGTATCCTTACCTCTTCGACATACCAGGTACGTACCCTAATTTCGAGGGCAAAATTTCATAAGAAGGGGAGGTTGTAAGACCCCAACTTTTATAAATAAAGATGAATTTTCTATAAATATCATTTTTGAATATTATGGAGTTAATTTGATATAATGTTATAGTTGTGGGTAATATTTATAAATTTTGCAAAGTACGCAAGTTGTTATATAATATTCGATTGGTCGGGGAATATTCGTTTTAACAGGGAATATTCGTACAACGGCACAATCATTGGTGGACCCCACAACGAAATTATTGTCGGATTGAGAAAACGACAAAAATATTTTATTAAAAATAACGGCGGAAGTTTTACCATTGTTACTGTTGAACTACTCGGTAGTAAAAGTACAGTAATACGTGTGGTTGCATAGTAGCACACGGTATTGATTATTAATGCTTATGTGAGAAGTCACTCAGTTTGATTCAATTATTGTCAGTTAATAATATGAATTATTTAGCGATAATGACGTTTTGTTTTATTCGTATTATTAACGTAATAAAACAGAAACATCTTTTTATATAAAACAGAATACTTTATTAAAGTTATTCTATAAATAGAATATATTATATTTTATTTAAAAGATTTTTCTTTAAATATGGACCGTCAGATTAAAGTAATCAATCTGGACCGTTCATGGATTAGTTACTATGCATTCTATTTTTCTATAAATAGCAGCTCATTCCTTCATTATTTCTTACGAATTCACTGAACTCTAGATAGAGAAACTATAGAGAGAGAGAAGAAGAGTATTCTGCTACTTAACTACTTCCTTATTTCAGCTCTTCTTTAAAACGGTAAGTGGTGTTATTCTTTCTTATTCATGAAGAGAACTGTTGTTATTCCATTTCTTATTATTCTGTTGGAATAACCTGTATACGCGGTCTACCCTATACTTGGTGACATTCTTCTATTATTCTGTTGGAACATCCTGTCTGTGTGTTTTACACCGGACCTGGTTCCGTTTTTATTATTATTCTGTTGGAACATCCTGTCTGTGTGTTTTACACCGGACCTGGTTCCGTTTTTATTATTATTCTGTTGGAACATCCCGTCTGCGTGTTTTACACCGGACCTGGTTTCATTATTTATTATTCTGTCGGAATATCCTGTCTGTGCATTTACGCCGGACCTGGTTCCATTATTTATTATTCTGTTGGAATAACTTGTCTGTGCGGTCTATCGCATGCCGGGTGATTTCTTTTGTTATTCCATTCTTTATTGTACTCAGTTGGTTAAGTTTTGACTTCTATACTCCATGAAATTAGTGGAATATCCTTGATAATTGCGGTTCATCCAGTATCTTTTCATGAAAATATTCTTCTAAGTATTCTTGAATTTTATTCCACAAAGCAGTATCATGTTGACAATTTGGACGTTGTTAATTCTTGAACTTGTTTTATTGAATTCTTATATCATTGTCATCATCCTCATGTTTATAAAATGTTGAAAGTCATCTGTGGCCTGTAGTGCATAGATGGACTTGGTATGATTATGACCAGGGATTATTTGGTATAATCATGACCGTAATGTTACAAATGATGTGGTAAAAGTCCTCATTGACCCGTAGTGCATTGATGGACAGTTGTTGGCATGATCATGACCATTAATGAATACACGAATATCCTTGGCCGTAGTGCAGGGGTGATTCGATGATGTGGATTATTTTATTAAGCTGAGTTCCAGCGATAACAGTGTTGAAAAACCTTTTAAATCATAAAAGATAGTAGAGTTTATTTTCTACTTGACTCTTTTAATGGATTGCTTGTTCCGCTGCAGTTAAACTTGATGTCTATTATATTTTATCAGTTTAACATTGTTGAAGGCTAATGATAATTTATTCTGCATTATCTTAGTCATAATATTTTTTTCTGGGCTAGTTGAGCTCACCCTTTTGCTTTCATTGTTCTCTTCAGGAAATGAGAACGTAGCGGGGACTAGTCGGGGAACGGAGTGACGGTTCAGATAATAGCATTAGTAGTCCTCACTATTCTGTTAAATAGTATGACAATAAATGTATTGAGGATTGAATTTGAGTTTGAATATTGTCTAGAAGACAACGTTGTATTAAAACTCACAGCTTATATTGTGTCGTATTATATACGACAGTTGTATTATTAAGTTGTATTTGAATTATGTACCATGTATCTGACGACCCAAGATGGGTGATGTATACCTAATTTTGGGGACGTCACAGAAGTTTGCTGAGAAAGTCATGTTCAGAATCATAGAGACAGCCTACCTACGAGCCGACCGAGTATCTGCCGAAGCCAAGTCAAGAATCGTAGACTACACTCAGAATCGTAGAGTCTACTGATAATATCAAAGGCAGAGATCGTAGTCGAGCAAGATCAGATAAAGACATCGAGCACAAAGATAGAAATCGTAAAGTGTCAAGATTTGATCCCGGAGTCGTAGTGTCTGCATAGTCGAAGCTAAATCATAGAGTGCAGAACTACGACCTCAACTGTTGTGCTCACAATGCCAAGGCAGAATCGTAGAGCATATACGATTCTCAATAAATGAGCACTATCAGAATACCCAAAGGAATGAAGCCTCTGGTTGGCACTGCAAAGATACATCCCATCCTGAAGGGAACCAGAGAGCACTCAACGAATGTCAGGTAAGCTAACAGAAGATCTAAGCACCAACCCAATCAGCATCAAGATTGAGTTATGAAGCCATTCGAGATGAAGTCTTCCACAAGGAGATCAGAAGAAGACTTCAGTAACTGACGAAGGAAAGTCAGCAAGTGCAGTAGCTGTCAAGCAGACAGAAGACAACGATCTTGGAAGCTACCAGGATTATAGTGTTTTTCAAACAAAGAAAGAACTGATGAAGTGCATACAGAGATACTGGAAAACTTCTGAAGAACAAGGCTAAAGTGATTAAGCATTGGGTCAGTCCATTGATGATAAGTGAACGGGAGATCACAAGGAGAAAACGAGCTGGACACGCCACAAATATGAAGTGTCTTGCTATTCAGAAGGGGCTAAAATAAAGAAGTCAAGTCATCAGTATCTGAGAGCTGTTAAGGCAAACAGAAGTATTGAAGCACTGCACAAAAGAAGGAAGAGGTGTTCTAAATTGAAGATCCAATTAACACTCTTCAAGATCGTAGTGTTGTCTCTACCAGTCAACATGACAACGATCAGGTCCTTGAAGACATGCATCAATATCATAGAGTTCGAATAGCTGAAGACTGAAGCATTGGCAACGGTTCAAATCTGAAGGATAATATTCGGACAAGAGCTTATTGAGAGCATCGATGCAAAAGGACAACCTCTGATCGAGAAATCTGAAGGAGGAAATAAAGTCTTCAACCTGCCCAAGACATTAAAATGACATCTCTAACGGGGTAGGTGAAACAGTAGACTGCAATGTCAGAAAAGTATGACAGGTCACATCAGCAGTCTACCTCAGTCAACTCGAGATCTGTGAAGAAATTTGAATAACTTTTAATAGCTACTTTCCAACGGAAGAATTGGGAAGAAGTATAAAATAGCTAGAGCTTCAAAGATCAAGAGTTTCTAGAGTTGTCGAGTTTGGAGAAAAGGTGGACTGTTCTAAAATATGTGAGATAGTGAGTCCGAAGGCTCACTCTACGATCCATCAAGAACACTTAGAGTCAGACAAAGAAAGAAGTAGAAGTGAGAGTTCTACAATGTAGAAGTGAGAGTTCTACTACATGAAGAGTGTTCTAAACTACCGAGAGAAAGAAGAGCGTCACATCATCTTGATGTCCATCATGGGAAGACTCTAAGTACCATAGAGAAGAGCTCACAGTCATCTTAGCAATTCCATCATGAGAAGGCATCAAGTATCAAGAAATGAGATCACAAACGTCATCATGGTGGCAAGCATGAGAAAGTTTCTAAGTACCTAATAGAAGAGCTTACAGTCATCTTAGAAACCTATCATGTGCAACCATCACTTATCAAGAGGAATGATCTTCAAGGCAGTTCATCAAGGGATCATCATAGGAGGTTAAGTAACTGAAGAAGCTGAGCATCATGCAACACTCAACTGCACTTCAAGGATGATCACGCCAAGCTGCTAAGTACAGAAGATGTTTAAAGCATAAAGACATCTTAGCAGCTCAGCACCAACTCCAATAAACAAACAAGCAACTCAACAACAAGAAGCCAGGGCCTGAGGGGTCCTTTTTCGGAGGGACTAAATGAAGTTCCAAGCCTGCTTGGCTTCAAGAGTTCCTAGGGAACTAGAGAAGTTCCAAGGCTGCTGGCCTTGAAGAGTTCTTAGTGAACTGATGTCCCAAGGCTGCTGGCCTTGAAGGAATCTTAGTGATTCAGGGTGTTGCCCTTCCTTAATGGAAATCCTGCTAGTTGAAAGCAGAAGAGTAGATTAGGAGCTTAAGTCTCTGAACCAATTAAAACCCCTTGTGTCTTTTACTTTAAGTCATTTACATTATGTCTATTAACTGCCATAACTGTTATGTATGTTCTAACTGCTTACAACCGAACTAACTCTACGAACAATGTATGTATGATTATGAATATATCAATGAAGGGGATCTTTTACTTATTCCGTTGTGCTTGAAAAGATTCTTATGTTTGTCATATGCTAATTTAACAGCAATACAAAATAAAAGAGAAAAGTATTTGAAACTAAAAAGGATCTATTCAACCCCCCCTTCTAGATCTATTGTGCTTATTGGGAACTAACACCTAATTTTTGTCCTTTTATCTCACTGGATTCGTTTTTTTAATATATTTTTCATCATCCTCAGTCCTAAATGATGATATAACTGAATATCTTTGGTCTGTAGTGCAAAGATGAATGATTATCTGATGAATATCTTTGTCACATACTGCAAAGATGAACAGGTGTTGAGATGAACATGACCAACTGGTGATACATATGAATATCTTTGGCCTATAATGCGAAGATGAATATTTGATTAAAGATGTATATTGATTGATGTTACCGGGATAACATATTGATGATGGACTTTTAAATCATAGAAGATAGTAGATTTCATTCTCTACTTAACTCTTCTAATGAATTGTTATTTTCGCTGCGAATATTGATCTAAAACTTGTTGTCCATTATATTTTATCTGGTTTATTGAAGGCTAACGATAATTTGTTCTACATTATCTTAGTCATAATATTCTTTACTTAGCTAGTTGAGCTCACCGTTTTCCTTTTTGTTCCATTTTTCTTCTCAGGAGATGAGAATATAGCGGGAACTAGTTGGGGTGTGGAGTGATGTTTTGAGATAGTTGTTTTAGCAGTCCTCGGTATTTTGTAAAATAGTGTATCAATAATTGTAATGAGGACTTATTTGAGTGTGGATATTGTCTAGAAGACAATATTTGTATCTAATCTCACAGTATATATGTTGTCGTATTTTGCACGATAATTTTAATAATGAAGTTGTAGTTGTTTTCTGTACCATGTATTTGACGACTCAGAATGGGTGATGTATACCTATTTTGGGGACGTCACATTGATGGCCTTGGAGTATCACGAGTTGGAAGATCGTCACATACGTAACGATCTTTAACGCCTTCGACTTTGGATTAGAGGTTTGACTTCAAGAGATTGGTTGTCTTCAGAGTTCGTGGCATCAATGACTTCGGAAGAGCGACACAAATTGGTCTTTATTATTAGTAGTTAATATTATCTTTTATGTTAGTAGAGTTTTATTAGGAAATAAAATTTTTAATAGAAAGAAGTTTGTTAGGATTTGGTTTCCGTATCTCTAGGAAGATTTTGCGAATCTCTAGGAATTCTGTTATATCTTAGGCAGCTTGGGTAGAAAGTTTTGTTAGCTATATAAACCCGGCTTGTGGGTTGAATTTGGATAACTTTAATTTTGATAAAATAAAAATTTACACATTAGAGAAATTTCTCTGTGTTTTTCCGGTGAGTCTCTTGTTCCTTTATTTGTGAATTCATTTGTTTACCAGCCCGCAGAATAATCGCTATCCCGCCCCCCGACTTTAGTTGGTATCAAAACGCAAGAATCTTTCTAGGAATAGACTTCATCGATTTTAATGGCTAGTGGTCGTGGTCGTGGTCGTGGTCGTAGAGGGTATATTCCGGTCAAGGTAGTCCTGCATCGTAACGTCTAGAACGCGATGATTGAGTATTTACAAGGACAAGTTGCAGAGCTAACCCAGCGCCTAGCAGCGCAAAATTTGGTTCGCCATCGATAAGTTCTAGAGGAGGAAGTCCCGCACCTAGGCCGACGTGGACAGATTTAGGAGGAGGAAGTTCCACACCTTGAACATGATGAAGAATCCTATGATTTTGAATCGAGTTTTGATAATCCTTACCGCTATAAGAGGCATCTGTGAGAACAACGTGACCATAAAGACCGTCGTAATGATCTGGGTTTTAAAGTAGAACCTACCAAAATTTTTTGGTACACTGTAAGAAGAAGGATTCATCGACTGGATGAACGAAATGGAGCGCATCTTCGAGTATAAGGAGGTATCAGATACCACTAAGGTAAAATTGGTTGCAATCAGACTGAAGGACCAAGCATCTGCTTGGTGGGAACGTGTGAAGTGTTCAAGGGAGAGACAAGGAAAGGCTAAAATCACCAAGTGGGAGAAGATGAAGAAAAAAATGCAGAGTCACTTTCTTTCCTTTGGATACACCCAATCTCTGTTCAAGAGATTGTATCTGTTAAGACAAAGCATTAGATCTGTGGATGACTATACCGAAGAGTTTTTTCAGTTGATAGCCCTAAATGATCTTTCGGTTCCTATTTGTGTCCTCGGCTGCAAAAAAAAATATGGGTCGTAGTTCATGTTTGTGTCCCATACTCGAATAATAAGTTAATTGAATTACTGCAGATATTTCTCACTGTTCCCTCATAACAGATGACAACATCCCGAAGGAGTGCCATTAAGTTCTTGAACAAAGTTTCAGGTTAAGCAACCCTCTAGATGAACGAACGATCACTTCTCTACTAAGAATGAATCATCGCCTGATATGGGTCCAATCCATGACATAGACAACTTCTCACCATTCCGAAGTCCTCATATGGAGTTCTCACAGAAAAAGAGGTGAGGCGTTATGTGAGAACTACCCATATGAGGAATTCGGAGTGGTGAGAAGCTGTCTATAGAATTGGACCCATATCAGGCGATGATTCAATAAAAGCTTTAACACAACTTTTAATGAAAAAAGGGAATATATAACTTGAACTTGTAACTATGAAATACTCATATATATTTATTAATTACATTTATTTATTTATATTATTTTTATTAATGGATTACAAACATTTTATTATTTTATAACAAAATATTATGTGATTTTGAGCTTGATCTATTGTCAAGTTTAGTTGTGACAAGCCACATGTTCCCCTTCTAATTTTTTTATTTTAATAAACTTTATATAAAATTTAAAACATGCTTATTCACTAGTACGCTCATTTAATGAATTTTATTAAATTACCAAAATATTCTCAATAGGAATTTATTAGAAATCACGAAGCCATAAATAAATAGACCGTGTATAATTAATGAGATAATCACACAATATAATTGTCAATTAATGTTAGATTGTTAATTGTAACCGAAGGGTGTTGATAAGTGCACATTTGTACATCTAAATATTTTATTGTGACTAAACTATCCTTAATATGTGAGAGACTAATAATATCTAAATAAGGCAAAGTGAGTATAATTTTGTCACTTTTGCATATGTAAGTAATTAATTAAGAATATAAAATGTGCATATATAACATCATAATTTAATTACCAATATCACTACCAATATCACACACTTACTCTCTCTCTCTCTCTTTCTCTCTCTCTCTCTCTCTCTCTCTCTCTCTCTCTATATATATATATATATATATATATTTATATATATAACATGGCTATATAAGAGATGAAATGTAACGAGTTTACTATCATAAGGCAAAAATTCAGGTCTCAAAATAACAAAAAGATGAACAAGATTTTTACTTATTTTCTTCTTAGCATTTTGTTTCTCAATGTTGACTCTACTGAAGGTGACTGCAGTAAATACAATCCAGCAGGTAAGTGTGACGACAATCGAACATTGTAATATTAAATTAATTTATTCATTTTACATACATTTTTTTGATAAAATAGGAACAACCAATGTACTGTACGTTGTTCTAATTGATATGTATATATTATCGACATATATGTTTGTAGAATTTATATTGAGAAAGTATTATATTGTTTCATATTTATCCCTAAAATAATAATTTGTTAATTAATTGTATTCACATGATAATGAAATTATGATTTGAGGAAATTATGAATAGAAAGAGACATCCTTTTATGAGGCAAAATTTGACAAATAAATTTCTTTTTGTGGAACACGTAGAGTATATAATAAAATACTTTCTTCTGTTTTATTTTGTAAATACCTTATATAAATATATATATATATATATATATATATGTGTGTGTGTGTGTGTGTGTGTGTGTGTGTGTGTGCGCGCGCGCGTGTGTGTGTATTTGGCAGGTTTTCGTCACAATGTTTGATTTTCTAACAGGTTTAATAGGATCTGTGAAGAGAGAGGATCAGCTTTGCGTAGAACAAAACGACGTTAAAGGGTGCACTGACAGCTTATGTGCAAAGATATGTATTTGTGGGGGTCGGCATTTAGAACTCAATGATTATAAATGTGCAAACGACCACACATGTTTGTGTTATTATCCTTGCTAAATGAAATTTTGAAATAATAATATGCAATGAAGAATTACTATTAATTTTTTTCTTATTTCTTTGGCAAAAAGATATTTTATTCAGATAACAAAATACAAATATAGGACTCGCTAGTGATTAAAAAAGCTTGTACACAAAGCCAAAAAAACATAACACAAACCATACTAACATTATTCTGTTACAATACAATATCACTTAAAAATTCGCAAAGAATAGTAGACTTCACAAAAACCATCTACAAACCCATCCCAAAAACCTAACCATAAAACACACACTTGGGACTAAAAAGTTCATCCTTATTTTGGATTAGAAGTAAATATAAATTAATATCCTGAACTTTTAATTTTGGTTCACTTTGAATATTGCCTTTTCAATTTTTTAATTAGGGGATTAAATTTTTAATTTTTTCTAATTACGTCTAATTGATAGCGCCACGTTAAAAAATTGATGATATGAAAGCGACACGTGACTAAAAAAATACTTATGTGTAGTATTGAGTCTTATTTTAACATTTATTCAATTCATTTTTGTACGAAAAAGGGTAAATATAAGACCATTATTAATTTTTTAAAGTAAATTTAATGACAATTTTACCCTTTTTGGTATAAAAAAATTTAATTATATTGATTATTGATGATTATGAAATAAACTTAAAGTTCAAGGTATTAATCTATATTTAGGGCTTAATTTTTAATACCACAAAGGGTAAAATTGTTATTATATTGACTATTGACAATTATGAAATAACAAGATTTTAATTAGTAGTACATTAATACATTTTAAAATATTTATCATTATATTAATTATTGCTGATTTTTTAAGCTGAGTTTGTAACGTATTAAATTTATTTTAAAACATTAATAACTGTCTTATATTTACCATGTTTGGTATAAAAAATTAATGGAATAAATGTTAAAATGAGACTCAATATTACACAAGTATTTTTAGTCACATGTCGCTGCTATGTCATCAATTCTAATGTGGTACTATCAATTAGGTGTAATTTAATAAAAAAAATAAAAGTTTAATCTCCTAACTGAATAAATTTAGAAGACAATCCCCAAAGTTGAAAAGAATTTAATCCCCTGTTTGAAAAAATTTAGAAGAAAATCTAAAAGTAAAAAAAATTAAAAGTTCATGGTATTAATTCATATTTAGACCTTGGATTAACAAACAATGATGAAATGTTCCATCAAATCCTTCCAACTTCACACAACTCTATAGGGTAATACTTTGATTTAGAGCTATAAACGTGCGAGCTCTTTCTTTGTTGCTTCTCCTGGTTGCCTTCTTTTCTTTCGAACCGAGTTGTTCGCATACAAAACTCAGGTTAACTCGACTCAAGTTCATTTATTGAGTCAAACTCAAACAAGAAAATAATACCATGTTTGCCTTGAGCTTGCTTAATCTCGACTCCTTCAGTATTTAATTAATTTAAATAATTACTTTTACATATTATACATTCCCTCCATCCCATATTAAATGACCACTCTTAAAATGATACACTAATAGCTGTAATAAATTTTTTCTTAATATACCCCTAATAAATTAATAATTCCAATTCATTCTCTTTCATTTAATATAATTGTATTTCAGTTTTCATTGCTTTAGCTACTTCTTCATATAACTAACATTAGCATTTAATCAACTTTTTTTTATATTTTTCAAGATGACCAAGCCACTTTTCCATAAACTAATTATATGTATCAAAAAAAATTAAAAGGTGAGCAAAATTAATGCAAATTTAGAAATTTAGAAACGGGACAATTAATTTGTTATAGATAAAAAAATGAAATCTGGACGTTTAATGAATATAAAAATAATAATTCTAATAATTATTTAAATTTAGTTTAGCTCGACTTAAGTTCAACTCAACTTAAGCACAATTAAGTTCGACTTGTTTATAAATGAGTCAAATTCGAACTAAAAAATTAGGAACAATTACATATTCTATTATATTTTTAAAAATAATTACAACAATAGTTCACTCATAAAATATTTACACAATTAATACACTTTTATATATATTTACAATATTAGTGCAATTAGGATTCCTTAATTTAGGGAATTAGTATGCAATTAGGATTCCTTAATTTAAGGGATTAATATTGATTTATTTATTAAATTAAGTAATTAATAAGTAAATTATATAGCACACATTCTCTTTCCTTAATAAAAATCACGCTTCCTTCGCCTTTGTCAGTCTTCTCTACCTCCACCATTAACAGTCCCAACTTGTTAACGACATCATCCGCCCTCCTCCACTATTAACGCCCTTCTCCTCCGCCCTCATCCACCATTAACGCCATCCTCCACTATTAACCTAGACATTCCCCATCCTCCGCCCTCCTCCACCATTAACTCCATTCTCCTCCGCCCTCCTCCACTATTAACGTCATCCTCCACCTGCGATTTTTTCATAGTACAGTTGCTGCGATTTTTTATAGTATAGTTGGTAGCCAAACATTCATACCAAGGTAACCAATTCAGTGTTATTAGGTTTTTAATTTATTTTTAAAAAATCTATTATAGAATTTTTTTAGTTAATAGTGCAGTTGGTAGCTAACACTTTATACAAATATAACCAATTCAGTTTTATTGGGTTACTAATTAATTAAAAAAATATATTATAGATTTTTTTTTATAATGCAGTTGGTAGCCAAACCTTAATACAAAGGTAACCAATTCAGTTTTATTGGGTTACCAATTAATTATAAAAAATCTATTATAGATTTTTTTTTCATAGTGCAGTTGGTAGCCAAACCTTAATACAAATGTAACAAACAAAAATTAAAATTGTTACCTTTGAAAGTTTTGGTTACCAACTGTACTGAAATTTCTCTTGGTTACCCACAAAAACTAAAATATTTACCTTTGTATAAATATTTGGATACCAACTGCACTAAAATTTATCTTTTTCTCCTTTTAATTTTTGGACTAAATCAACCTTCGTCACAATGGCAGTTGTGGCCGTAATGGATGAGGAGATCGGCGTCCATGGTGTTGAACCGGCGGCGAAGGGGAGGAGGAAGATGACATTGCCAAACTTTGAATATTTGAATTTTAATTATTATTTTTGAATTTGAATTTGAATTTGTTGTTAGATCCAAGATATTTGAATTTGAATTATTAATTATGGTGGTTATTTCTCCTTGATTTTAGGTTTTCTTATTATTATGAATTGAATCCTTATTGCATACTAATTCCCTAAATTAAGAAATCCTAATTGCACTAATATTGTAAATAAATATAGAAAGTGTATTAATTGTGTAAATATTTTATGAGTGCACTAATAGTGTAATTACTTTCTAAATGTTGTATATTATTGTAAAGGACCCAAAAAATTATGAGGCCTCAAAGCTTGGTTCAACTCAAGTTCGTTTAACTTCTAGTCGAACTTGAGTTCAATAAGCCAAAACTCAACTTGGCTCGACACATTTATAGCTCTATTTTGATTATTATTGTTTCTTTATTATATACTTATAGGCTTCCTAAACACACACACACACACACACACACACACACTACATGCACGTATCAAAAAAATGTAATTTATTTGTTCAAAATTCTAAGATAGTTATTGAATTGTAAAAGATTTAAAATATTTTCATACTCATAATTGAGATAATTCCTTTACAATATTATTATTTCATTGATTAATGTTATACGAATTTATGTCAATTTCGAGTTCAAAAACATATCAAATTGACTTAAAAAAGTTAACAAGGATTTGATATTAAAAACCAAGGGGGTATATTAAAGTAAAAGGTTGTACTTATCTACTATCAATATGTAGAAATTAAGAACTATTAGCAAAAGAGGATGAAAAAGGGAGAATAAGTGCCCATTTGGCAGAGCTGTGCGGTGCGGTGCGGTGAGATGAATCACTTCTAAATGTAGAGTTTTTGCCTAAAATATTTATAAAAAAAATTAAATAGTGTTTGGTATAATTATGAAAGTGCTTCTAAAGGTAATAATGCTATTTTAAGATAAGTTTTTGATATGGGATTTTATTTGTTTTTGTTACAATTTAAGGATAATTTTGTACTTTGTGTTTTTAGCAAAATGTTGGAGTTAAAAGCACAAATTTTCTACTTCAACTAAAAGTGATTTTAAATTCAAATCACTACTTTTTAAAAGTATTTTGAAAGAATTAACAAACACCAAAACACTTCCATATCTAATTTAGACTTGCTTTTTGTCCATCCAAAAGCTCCCTACGAAAATAGGAGCACAAAAAAAATGAGAGAAAAATTACTAGACCTCTCAATGTCCCTTTTGTGATATCCCTATCACAAGTTAGTCATTTTACGTAAATATGACGAATAACAATTAATATAATCGTAAATAGAACAAATTGGAAATCGTCAATTGAAAACCATAGATCGGTTGATAATTAAAATTTATGTGGGCTCGGACGATCGATTGTCGTAATTTTGACGAATTTGAGTTTCGAGTGGTGGAATGGATGTCGTGGGTGGATTCAGAGCGATGGAAATAAGTAGAATAATATTAGTCGAGATTTTGGCATGAAATGGCCAAAATACCTTGAGGGTTGAAAACCCTAATTTTGAGTTCAGAAAAGAATTTTGAGATGTGGACTCCACTATTGAGTCTGGAAGGTCAAATTTAGTAGAAAAAGACTGTAAATTCGATGGAGTGTAGAGGTTGACATTTATGGTCAAAAGTCAATAGTTAACTTTTGTGACGCCCCGAAAATAGGTCCACACAACTCATTCTGTGTTGCCAAATACATGGTACAGAAACTAAATACAAACTTCATTAATATAATTATCGTGCAAAAGACGATAACACATGAGCTGTGAGTTTTAGTACAAATATTGTCTTTTAGACAATATCCAAACTCAAACAAAGTCCTCATTACAATTATTGATACACTATTTTACAAAATAGTGAGGACTGCTATAATAACTGTCTTGAACCATCACTCCACACCCTGACTAGTACCATCTATATTCTCGCCTCCTGAGAATAATAATGGAACAAAAAAGAAAAGAGTGAGCTCAACTACCCTAGTAAAGAATATTATGACTAAGATAATATAGAAAAAATTATCCTTAGCCCTCAACAAGAAAAAATCTAATAGAATATAATAAACAACAAGTTTTAGATCAACCACTGCAGCGGAAACAAAAATCTATTAGAAGAGTCAAGTAGAATATGAAATCTACTATCTTCTATGATTTAAAAGTCAATCATAAATATTTTATCCCTAATATCATTCAATAAATATTTCAATTCAACGAGTTATCTATGCACTACGGGCCAAGGATATTCGTTAGTATCATCAGTGTTCATGATCATGCCAAACATCTATCCATCTACGCACTACGGGCCAAAGAGGACTTTCACCATAAACCTTATCTGTAACATTAAAGGTTATGATTATACCAATACACAATTTCTAATCATAATCATACCAATCAACAATCCATCTTTGCACTACTGGCCAAAGAAAACTTCCGGTACAATATAAACATGAGAATGATGGCAATGATATAAAGATTCAATCAAGTGAGATAAATGATAAATATTAGAGAATTATAATTCAATTTATCCAAAGTTCAAAAATGTCTAAATTGTCAACATGATAACTATTTGTGAAATAAAATTCAAGAATGATATTCATGTATCAAAAATAATTTGGACAGAAAAGAATCAATTTTTATCGTGAATAGTACCCCGACATGAAAATATGGAAATTTATTAAGAAAGTTCAGACCAATATTCCCGTGAAATGATATTAGATGAAGCGCAAAACTTAAGAAATTTCTAATCAATTCAGGAATTATAGAAGTAATTAATACTTACCATAGTAAGTTTAAATTTAGGAATACGAAATAAAATAATATCTCTTTCATAATATATATGGAGTATGAAAGAAAATAATATTTCTTACGAGTATTGCAAAAAAAAAATATATCCTTTACCTTAGTAGAAACTAGATTTAACTAGAATATCAGATATTATTTTGAGAAAATCTTGCACAAAAAGCTACACTAAAAGTATCCTTATACTCAAAAAAAATACTCACAATACTATAGAATAAGAATTTTTGATATTGTGATGGTGTGTTTTAGGAAGGAGGGGTTACCCCCTATTTATAGTGCAGCTTCGGAGGGAAAAACAAACTGATGAGCCCAACACATATGCCTAACTTCTGCCTAATTCCATTATTTTCCAAAATTTAGGGCCCACTCTTTGAAAACAAACTTGGCAGGCAAAATCCACCCACCATTTCCACCAATCAAATGGCCTAACAACTTATTCTTCATAATTGAGGGACCACAATTTGGAAATCAAGCTTTGCAGGGGAATAAGCATGTATTCACTTAAGAAATAATGTGTAGAATTCAAAACGTGCACGGAAGGAAAAAAAATGATAACCTTCACTCCACTTTTATTCGCATGCTAAAAATTATATATTATTATAATAATATTACCGTTTAAATTATAATATTTTTTTAATATTATAATAATATATTTGAATGAATATTTTATCGGAGAAAATAATTGCCAAACTTTCAACAAATATTTTATGCTAAATTCCTTCATTTATATCAAAATTGAACCAATATCCACCATATAATAATTATTCAAAAATAATATTATAAGTTCACAATATCATTCCTAAGAAAAAGGAGGCTTTCCGATAAGGATTTATTCTTATTGGCACGCAATTAGATAACCTAACATCTTTTCTCGACAGAATTTTCTAGACATTACCAATAATGCTAACTAATAATATGAATAATTGTTTCGTGTCAATTATTGATTTAATAATATAAAATATAGTACAGATGAAACTGTGACAATAATTGAACCAATAATATAAGAAACTGTGCAACAATTACTGTAGCAATTATTGAATAAAACTGAGTGACTTCTTACGTAATAATCAATAATCAAAAATACATTACAATACCGTGTGCTACTATGCAACCACGTGTATTACTGTACTTTTATCACCGGGTATTTTAACAGTTAATGATAAAAAAATTGTCGTTATTTTTATAAAAAGTTTATTTTTATTGCTTTCTATATCCGACAGTTATTCTGTTATGTGGTCCACCAATGATTGTGCCTTCGTACGGATATTCCCCGACAAAAAGAATATTCCTCAACCAAACGAATATTTTATAACCACTTGCTTACTTTGCAAAAATTACACATTTCACTCACAACTAATGTATTATATCAAATCAACACCTTATTATTCAAAATAATAATTAGAGAAATTAAATCTTTATTCATAAAAAGTTGGGGTCTTATAACCTACCCTCCTTATGAAATTTCGTCCTCGAAATTGATATACATACTTGGTATGTCAAAGAGGTGAGGATACCTTGTTTTCATATCAGATTATAACTCCCAAGTCATTTCCTCAATATCATGATTTCTCCATAAAACTTTGATTGAGGTATAACCTTTGAGCGTAGAATATGTTTCTTCTTACCCAAGATTTTAACATGTACCTCTTCATATGTTAAATTTTCTGTTTTCTCGTCTGGTTTTAATTCAATAATGTGGTTTGGGTCTTTCACATATTTACGTAGCATGGATATGTGAAAAATGTTATGAACACGAGACATACTTGGCGGTAAAACGAGTCTAGAAGCTATAGTTCCTACTCGGTCGAGGATTTTAAATGGACCAATGAATCGAGGGTTGAGCTTTCCTCTTTTTCCAAATATTGTAACCTCTTTCCATGGAGCAACACATAATAATACATGATCTCTAACATTGAATTCCACGTCCCTTCGATGAAGATCAACATAACTCTTTTGTCGTTCTTGTGAGGTTCATATACCTTGCCAGATCATTTGAATCTTTTCCGTAGTCATGTGTACCATTTCTCGTCCCAACAATGTTGCTTCACCCACCTCGTCCCAGCATACTGGAGAATGACACTTTCGTCTATAAAACGCCTCGAATGGAGTCATGCCTATACTTGTTTGATAACTGTTGTTGTAGGAGAATTCCGCCAATGGCAAGTACTTGTCCCAACTTCCTTTGAAGTGTAGGACACAAAGTCTTAATAGATCTTCAAGAGTTTGAATAGTCCTCTCCGATTGCCCGTCCGTCTGAGGATGTTATGCAGAACTGAATTGTAAATCAGTGCCCATAGCTTTCTGTAAGCTAACCCAAAATCGTGAAGTGAATCTTGGGTCTCGATTAGAAACTATAGATACTAGCATGCCATGCAATCTCACAATCTCATTTATGTATATACGAGCAAGGCGTTCAAGTGAATAAGTTTCTCGTATAGGCAAGAAATGAGCAGACTTGGTTAATCTATCGACAATGACCCAAATTACATCTATGCCTTGAGAAACCTTGGGAAGACCGGTAAAGAAATCCATGGTGATGTGCTCCCACTTCCATTCGGGAATTTTAAGTGGTTGCAATGAACCTTTTGGCACTTGATGCTCTTCCTTGACACGTTGACAGGTTAAACACATTGAGATAAACTCTGCGATCTCTCTCTTTATATTGCTCCACCAAAATATATGTCGAATAACACGATACATTTTATTACTTCCAAGATGGATTGCAAACGTTGTGTTGTGTGCCTCCATCATGATTTTGTACTTCAAATCAGAGTCGTTAGGAACACAAAGTCTGGAGTTGACACGAAGTATTCTTTTTTATCGATTCTTGCTTCTGGAATAGCATCTTCTTGTACTTTCTTCTTCATACTCATCAAATCCGGGTCTGTAGAGATTGACATTTATGGTCAAAAGTCAATAGTTAACTTTTGTGACGCCCCCAAAATAGGTCCACACAACCCATTCTGAGTCACCAAATACATGGTACAAAAGCCAAATACAAACTTCATTAATACAATTGTCATGCAAAATACGACAACACATGAGCTGCGAGTTTTAGTACAAATATTATCTTGTAGATAATATCCAAACTCAAATAAAGTCATCATTACAATTATTATTACACTATTTTACAAAATAGTGAGGACTGCTATAATAACTGTCTTGAACCATCACTCCACACCCCGACTAGTACCAGCTATATTCTCGCTTCTTGAGAAGAAAAATGGAACAAAAAGGAAAAGGGTGAGCTTAACTAGCCCAGTAAAGAATATTATGACTAAGATAATATAGAACAAGTTATTCTTAGTCCTCAACAGGGAAAAATCTGATAGAATACAATAGACAACAAGTTTTAGATCAACACATGTAGCGGAAACAACAATCCATTAGAAGAGTCAAGTAGAACATGAAATCTACTATCTTCTATGATTTAAAAGTCCATCATTAATATTTTATCCCTATAATATCATTAAATAAATATTTCAATTCAATGAGTTATCCATGCACTACGGGCCAATGATATTCTTTAGTATCACCAGTGGTCATGATCATGCCAAACACCTATACCCATCTATGCACTACGGAACAAAGAGGACTTTCACCACAAACCTTATCTGTAACATTAAAGGTTATGATTATACCAATACATAACCAATCAACAATCCATCGTTGCACTACGGGCCAAAGATAACTTTCAGTACAATATAAGCATGAGGATAATGACAATAATATAAAGATTCTATCAAGTGAGATAAATGATAATTATTAGAGAATTATAATTTAATTTATCTAGAGTTCAAAAATGTCCAAATTGTCAACATAATAACTATTTGTGAAGTAAAATTTAAGAATGATATTCATGTATCAAAAATAATTTGAACATAAAAGAATCAATTTTTGTCATGAATAGTCCCCGTGAATAGTATCTCGACATGAAAATATGGAAATTTATCAAGAAAGTTCAGACCAATATTCCCGTAAAATGATATTAGATGAAGCGCAAAACTTAAGGAATTTCTAATCATTTCAGGAATTATAGAAGTAATACTTACCATAGTAAGTTTAAATTTAGGAATACGAAATAAAATAATATCGCTTTCATAATATGGAGTATGAAAGAAAATAATATTTCTTACTAGTATTGTAAAAATAATAATATCCTTTACCTTAGTAGAAATTAAATTTAATTGGAATATCGGATATTATTTTGAGAAAATCTTGCACAAAAAGCTACACTCAAAGTATCCTTATACTCTAGAAAAATACTCACAAGACTATAGAATAAGAATTTTTGATATTGTAATGGTGTGTTTTAGGAAGGAGGGGTTACCCCCTATTTATAGTGCAACTTTGGAGGGAAAAAAACTGATGAGCCTAACTTCTGCCTAATTCTATTATTTTCCAAAGTTTAGGGTCCACTCTTTGAAAACAAACTTGGCAGGCAAAATCCACCCACCATTTCCACCAATCAAATGGACTAACAACTTATTCTTCATAATTAAGGGCCCACAATTTGGCAATCAAGCTTTGCAGGGGAATAAACATGCATTCACTTAAGAAATAATGTGTAGAATTCAAAACGTACACGGAAGGAAAAAAAATGATAACCTTCACTCCACTTTTATTCGCATGCTAAAAATTATATGTTATTATAATAATATTATCGTTTAAATGATAATATTTTTTAATATTATAATAATATATTTGAATGAATATTTTATCGGAGAAAATAATTGCCAAACTTTCAACAAATATTTCATGCTAAATTCCTTCATTTATATCAAAGTTAAACCAATATCCACCACATAATAATTATTCAAAAATAATATTATAAGCTCACAATATTAACAACCAGATCATTTTCAGAAAAGAGAGGACTTTTCGATAAGGATTTATCTTTATTGGCGCATAATTAGATAACCTAACATCTTTTCTCGACAGAATTTTTTAGACATTGCCAATAATGCTAACTAATAATATGAATAATTGTGTCGTGTCAATTATTGATTTAATAATATAAAATATAGTACAGATAAAACTGTGACAATAATTGAATCAATAATATAAGAAACTGTGCAACAATTACTGTGACAATTATTGAATGAAATTGAGTGCCTTCTTACGTAATAATCAATAATCAAAAATACTTTGCAATATCGTGTGCTACTATGCAACCACGTGTATTACTGTACTTTTATAATCGGGTATTTTAACAGTTAACGGTAAAAGTTTTGCCGTTATTTTTATAAAAATATTTAAATTAAGACTAATTTGATTGAAACTAATATTGGCAAAAAAAATATTAAACTAATTCCCCAGCAATGGCGCTAACTTGTTGGGTAAAATATAATTACGCATAACACGCAAGTATACGTGGCCAATAAGTAATAAAGTGAAAGTAGAGTATCGTTCCCACAGAGAATTAGTTAACAAGAATTTCCAAGTACTAACCTATAACCAATTTAATCTTATTTAAACAAATGATTTAATATTTTAATTTAAAATAATTAATTAAACTATTACTAACTATCCCTAGAATGAAACAAAATAATGAAGAGTCGAGATTACAATTTCACTTATTATTTCATTTAAGTCAGCACACTTCCTGTTAAGCCAAGTTATTTATACTCGATTGTTAATCAAAACCACGAAAGTAAAATATTGTCATCTCTCAACGCACCATACTCGTATCAAATCAAATACACAGATGATAGAATTAAATTAAACACCCTAATTAACTAACCAAATATATCTCTATGTGAATTACAATTAAAAAGGGTTTAAGTACAAGTTCTTATTAGACTACATGCAATGCCTCAGTATATCTCTATCCTAAGCACAAATCATGAATTCCAACTCCATGTAGAACACATAAATTCATGCTATCATGATCAAATCTAAATCTATACTTCATCTCTCGAGTTCATATATATTATCACAGTAATTGTTAGCTAGGAAATTAAGCAATTAAGGGCAAACCATAATAGACAATCCAAATATAGCTAATAAGACTAACAAAGAAGCATATCAAAGTAAACTATACAATAAGATCCATAGTAATCTCAAAACAGAGTTTAATTCATAACGAAACTAGAATCCATCATCCACAATTGATTAAGCATTAAAAGATACAAATAGATAAGAAAAGAAATTAGAATTGAGATAAACAAATATGTATTCTCTTGCTTCCAATCTGTTTCTCCAATGATAATCAATAGTTTCAATCTTCAGTTCTAATCTAATCTAGGGTTCCTAATCTACCATAATCTAATCTCATGGAATCTTTGTGACAACCCCAAAATAGGTCATTTCACCCAACCTATTCTGAGTCGCCAAATACATGGTACAAAAAATAACTACAACTTTATTACAACAATTGTCGTACAAAATACAACAACACATATGCTGTGAGTTTGGATACAAATATATACCAACTGTGACTCGTGTCCCAACCGTAACGTGAAAAATGTCCCATCAGTGGACAACACCTCACAGTGATACCTACATAAATGTATAGTCAAAAATTGTTTTAGAAATTAGAATATTTGGGAAGTGCTCAAGGAAACCTTCGTACATGGGAGGTCATGCGTCGAGGTTATAATAGATATCATATGGCCACAGAATTATCCTTGGTTGACCCAATAGACCCCAAAGAAAAACGAGAAGATTACTATCATATTCTTTCCAATGGTGAGTCTTCTCTTGACATATCATTATCTCCACTGTCTCTAATTGAGAATTATACTTCAAACAAACACCAAGATTATATAGGTAGTGTGCGTAGATATACTCAGTAAGTGAATGTGCACAACCCTGTCTTATGATGACACGAGATTGTATGTCTTTAGACATCTTGTATGATAGTGGAAAAACACCCTTCCAACATTGGGTTCGCCTCACCCTATTTGATTCACCAAATATAACTACTAAATGATGCATAAAACACAACACACTTTTCTATACTATTTAGGGAGAACTTCCACCGCTAGAGACCACCGTTCTATTCTCCTGTTACCCCCGCTCGACCCAGCTACACTCTTATTACCTGAAAGGAATTATGAAGCAAAAGGGTGAGCACAACTAGCTCAGTAAATAATATCATGACTAAAGATAATTAAATTATCAATAGCCTTCATTAATAATAAATCAGAGATTTAGAACATATGGTAGATGATAAAGAATTTCAACCATAGTTGCAGCGGAACTAGCAATCCATTAAAAGAGTCAAATAGACCATAAAGTCTATTATCTTCTCCACATTAAAAGTCCACCAATAATGTTTTATCTCTGTAACATTAATCAACAGTTCCTTTCCAAAATTATATGAATAACTCATAATCATAATTAAAATTCTAAATTCCTCTTCGCATCCAAGACGAAGATAATTTTCATCACATGTCTTTACCTGAAACATCAAAGATCATGGTTATACCAAATCACAGTTCATGTTCATAGTCATACTAATAAATTTATCTTTGCACTACGGGACAAAGATATTCATTAACAGACCATCTTTGCACTACAGGCCAAAGATATTCAACAATAGGTCGTCTTTGCACTACGGGCTAAAGATATTCATCAACAATTCATCTTTGCACTACAGGCTAAAGATATTAATATCTCAAGAAATATATAATCATATCATAATTTATATAAACAATCATTTTAACCATGTTGATCAATTCACCTTTGCACTTAAGCTAAAAATATTCAATTATAAATTCAATGGTCATGATCATACCAGTCAACAATTCAACTTTGCACTACTAGCCAAAGAGAACCCATAGTCATGATCATACCAATAATCTACCCATCTTTACACTCAAGTCAAAGAGAAATTTCAACACCAGGGTTATAAAAATGTTATATATGATAATAAAAATAATATAATCAAAACATGAATTTAATTTTAAGAGTAAGATTCATAAATCAACGATAATTTGGTCAGAAAAAGAAATAAATTTTGTCGTGAATAGTAACCCGTGAATAGTAACTCATGAATAGTAACCCCGACATGAAAAAGGTTGAAATTCCACAATAAAATTCATACCAATATTTCGGTATAATGATATTGAAAGAATAACATTTCTTAAACATATGAACAATTTATTTTAATTGTTTACACTTTACTAAATAATGCATTTAATCATCCTAAAATGTCAAACTCATAAGATTTCATCACCAATAACCAAAACCCTCATCAAAAATCTGCATATACCTTATATAGGATTCTCAAGCCATAAAATTCTATTTTTCAATTTTCTTACTTCACATAACATATTTAATTTATTTACTCATAACTAGTTTATTTTTATGAAAAATACCAAATCAGTACAAATAAATTTTCTTTTCTGGGATTTAGCATAATATAGTTCCATATTGAATATATATTTTTCTCAGAATTTTAAAAATTCATTTACTATTTTTTACATGGCCAAACCTGCCGAATATTTAGATATTTATCATAAACTATACTTTTTTCCAAAAATTCCAAAATTTAAAGAGTATACTTCTGTTATATACAGGTACTCCCAATAAAAATTTCATCAATTTTGGAGTTAACCACAAGAAGTTATAAGGGTTTACTTTTAAAATAGTCTTTTCCCATAAAATTCATCACTCTTAATCTATACATCCAAAAATCACCATTTTTGGACACAATCAAGAAAACTCATCAAATTATTATTTCAAATTTTTTCAAAATTTTTGAGAGTCGGAAAAATTACGAAATTGAAAAACATAATAACCCTAAAAATCCCTTACCATCCCTTACCTCAAAAGAGCAGCACTTCTGACTGGATATCGGATATAACTGTAAGACCCCAACTTTTATAAATAAAGATAAATTTTCTATAAATATTATTTTTGAATATTATGGAGTAAATTTGATATAATGTTATAGTTGTGGGTAATATTTATAAATTTTGTAAAGTACGCAAGTTGTTATATAATATTCGATTGGTCAGAGAATATTCGTTTTAACAGGGAATATTCGTACAACGACACAATCATTGGTGGAGCCCACAACAGAATTATTGTCGGATTGAGAAAATGACAAAAATATTTTATGAAAATAACGGCGGAAGTTTTACCGTTAACTGTTGAAACACCCAGTGTTAAAAGTACAGTAATACGCGTAGTTACACAGTAGCACACAGTATTGATTATTGATGCTTATGTGATAAGTCACTCAGTTTTATTTTATTAGTATTATTAATGTAATAAAACAGAAAAACTTTTTATATAAAACAGAATACTTTTATAAAGTTATTCATTTTATTAGGCTATTAGTAAAATCTTTTTATATAAAACAGAATACTTTTATAAAGTTATTTATTTTATTAGACAATAATTAGAATATATTATATTTTATTATGCATAGTATTTGCATAGTTCTCGCATAGTATTTGCATAGTAAAATCTTTTATAAAGTTATTCATTTTATTAGATTATAAATAGAATATATTATATTTTATTTAAAAGATTTTGCTTTAAATATGGACCGTCAGATTAAAGTAAATTAATCTGGACCGTTCATGAGTTAGTTACTATGCAGTCTATTTTTCTATAAATAGAAGCTCATTCCTTCATTATTTCTTACGAATTCACTGAAACTCTAGAGAGAGAAAGTATAGAGAAAAATAAGAAAAGTATTCTGCTACTTCACTACTCTTATATTCAGTTTCTTTTATGGTAAGGGATATTACTTCTTTTGTACTCATGAAGAGAACTTCTGTTATTCCAGTCTTTATTATTCTGCTGGAATAACCAGTATACGCGGACTACCCTATACTTGGTGACATTCTTCTATTATTTCGTCTTTATTATTATTCTGTTGGAATATTCTGTCTGTGCGTTTACGCCAGACCTGGATTTGTCTTATTATTATTCTGTTGGAACATCCTATCTGTGTGTTTTACACCGGACCTGGTTCTGTCTTATTATTATTCTGTTGGAACATCCTGTCTGTGTGTTTTACACCGGACCTGGTTCCGTCTTTATTATTCTGTTGGAACATCCTATCGGTGCAAATTTTGCCTGACCTGGTTCCGTTAATATTATTCTGTTGGAATAACCTGTCTATGCGAAGTACCGCATGCATGGTGATTTCTTTTGTTATTCCATTCTTTATTATACTCAGTTGGTTAAAGTTTTGACTTCTATACTCCTTGAAATTAGTAGAATATCCTTGATATTTACGCTTCATCCAGTATCTTTTCATGGAAATATTCTTCTGATCATTCTTGAATTTTACTCCACAAAGCAGTATCATGTTGACAATTTGGACGTTATTAATTTTTAGATAAATTAATTTCTTGAACTTGTTTTATTGAATTGTTATCATCCTCATATTTATAATATGTTGAAAGTTATCTGTTGCCTATAGTGCATAGATGGACTTGGTATGATTATGACCAGGGATTATTCGGTATAATCATGACCGTAATGTTACAAATGATGTGATAAAAGTCCTCATTGGCCCGTAGTGCATTGATGGACAGTTGTTGGTATGATCATGACCATTAATGAATACACAAATATTCTTGGCCCGTAGTGCATGGATAATTGTGGTCGTGATACTAAAGAATATTCTTGGCTGTAGTGTAGGGGTGGTTCAATGATGTGGATTATTTATTAAGCTGAGTCTCAGCGATATCAGTGATGAAAAACCTTTTAAATCATAAAAGATAGTAAATTTTATTCTCTACTTGACTCTTTTAATGGATTGCTTGTTCCGCTGCAGTTAAACTTGATGTTTGTTATATTTTATCAGTTTAACACTGTTGAAGGCTAATGATAATTTATTCTGCATTATCTTAGTCATAATATTTCTTACTGGGCTAGTTGAGCTCACCCTTTCTTTCACTGTTCTCTTCAGGAAATGAGAACGTAGCTGGGACTAGTCGGGGAACAGAGTGATGGTCCTAGATGGTGCATTAGTAGTCCTCGCTATTCTGTAAAATAGTGTGATAATAATTGTAATGAGGACTCCTTTTGAGTTTGAATAATCTCTAGTAAACAATATTTGTATTCAAACTCATAGTTTATGTTTTGTCGTATTGTACACGACAGTTGTATTATTAAGTTGTATTTGAATTCTGTACCATGTATCTGGAGACTCAAGATGGGTGATGTATATGTAATTTTGGGGGCGTCACAGTTGGTATCAAAGCTTAGAGATATGATCCCTGGCTAAGATGTGAGAATAAAACTAGGAGGGGAGAGACGGGAAATTCCTTAGCTAGTTTGACCTGCCTAAGTTTTTTTTGGTATTTAATTGGTCGGTCAGAATATAGGGATAATATGTTACATGTCAATTAACCTTTGTTTTGTGGCAGTATCTGAAAATGACATCCGAGAATGTTGAGAATAGCAATGGAGCATAGGAGACTGTTGATTCTCCACAGATCAATAATCAGGACAATGTGCAACACGATGGCGATAATCCTCCTATAAACCAATAACACTGATCAATTGACGAATGACGGTACGTTTAGGAGCTTTTTAGAATTCATGCAACATCAGGCGAAGGTGGCTCATGTGCATAATGCAGGAGGAAATAATGGCAACACACGGTTGGTCACCGCTAAGCAATTCAAGGAGCTAGGACCACCAGAGTTTTTGGGAAAGCCAGAACCACTTAAGGCGGAGACGTGGTTAAAGCAGATCACCAAGATATTTGATGTCTTGGGATACTCCGAGGAGCAAAATGTTCCCTTTGCCACCTTTATGTTGCGTGAAAAGGCAGATCACTGGTGAGAATCTGTAAAACGTACCCAGCCTGACGCACTCAAGATGTCTTGGGAGAAGTTCCAAGAGCTGTTCAATGACAAGTACTTTCCCGAAAGCATTCGTCACATGAAGGAGGTGGAATTTATCAAGTTAGAGCAAAACAACATGACCACGTCGCAGTACGAAGCCAAGTTTGCCGAGTTGTCCCGATTTGCGTCCCACTTGGTTGATAATGATGAGAGAATGACGCGGATGTTTTTAAGATGTTTGAAGCCGGAGATACATCAATATCTTATTTCTCATAAACTGTGTTTGTATTTATATGTTGTCAATAGGGCTCAATTAGTGAAGCGTGATAACAAGTCAACGCAACCAAAAGAGAGCAGCCGAAAAAATGATAATACCAGTGATAACAGTCATCAAAGCGGTGACAATAAGCATGGAGGGAATCAACATGCCAGAAATGGTAACCACTTCGGTGGTAATCATGGTCAAAATAATAAGAATGGACATTTCAAGAAGAGGAGATTCAATAATAATGGAAAGACGTCAGCACCAGCACCCGTTGTTAAGGAAGGAGAACGACCACCTATCATATGCTTCAAATGCGGAGGGGAGGGACACATCAGTCCAAACTGCGCGATGCCGTCCAAAGCATGCTATAATTATGGAAGAGAAGGTCACTTAGCCCAATTTTGTCGTTCACCGAAGACAAGTTCAGCTAGGATGGAGGCACCAAAGGATGTCCCAGGCAAGCCAAAGCTGGTAGTTTATGTGAGACCCCAGATTTTATGAATAAATATTTAATATTCTCGAAATATTATTTTTGAATATTATGGTATGGATTTGATATAATGTTATAGTTGTGGGTAGTATTTATAAATTTTGTAAAGTATGCAAGTTGTTATAAAATATTCGATTGGTCGGGGAATATTCTTTTTATTGGGGAATATCCGAACGATGGTACAATCATTGGTGGACCCCACAACGGAATTATTATCGAATTGAGAAAATGACAAAAATAGTTTTATGAAAATAACGGCGGAGGTTTTACCGTTAATACTGTTGAACTATCCGGTAGTAAAAGTACCGTAATACGCGTGGTTGCATAGTAGCACACGGTATTGATTATTAATGCTTATGTGAGAAGTCACTCAGTTATACTCAATTATTACTATAGTAATTGTTGCATCATATCTCTCTTATTATTGATTCGATTATTGTCACTGTATCATCTGCATAATATGTTATTTTATTAAATCAATAGTTGAGATGACAAGGTTATTCGTATTATTAAATTGCAATATTTACAATGTCTAGAAGTTCTGTCAAGGAGAGATTTAGTCACCTAATTGCGAGCTAATAGGGAGAAATCCTTATTGGAAAGCCCTCTCTTTCCTGGGAACGACCTGGTTGATAAATATTGTGAGTTATAATATTAATGATGAATGTTATTAAGATTGAAATTGTGTTCGGAGTTGAATTTGGAGACGCGGACATGATATTTGAGTCCGGAACGATGAAATTAGTAAAAATAGTCTATAAACACAAAATTTTTCGGGATTCACTATTTGGTCAAAAAGTCAACAGTTGACTTTTTCGGGAAAAGTCAAAATTTGAAATTTCAAAATTTATATTGTTGATAAAAAAATAGTTTCATTATGTTGGAATTGTTTGTGTTAGTGAAAATTGACATTTATTTTGATGATAATTGATGTCTGGGGGTTATATTGATAAATCAGGTAATTTATCGGATAAATGAGCACTTAATTACTACTAATTCATATGCTTATATAACTATTTGTTCATATGTGGGTACTATTGAATCACATTCATGTACTATTAGGGGAGTTGGTGTAAGATTGATAATACTTGCATGACTAAGTTAAAAATGGAGGTATACTTGAAGGTACTATATTGTAATTAATTTTTTCACATGATTATACTATTTATTCACATGATTGTACTATTGATTCACATGATTTACTATTAGGAGAGTTGGTGAAAGATTGATAATACTTGCAGGACTAAATTAAAAATGAAGAAAAAGTGAAAGGTATTATACTGTAATATTTCGAGCCCCAAAACGTGCAATTATCGAAACTATATTTTTCTATAAATAGAAGCTCATTCTTCCTTCATTTCTCACAAATTCAAAAAAGCTTTAGAGCAATTATTATAGAGAGAAATTTTAGAGAGAAAGAAGAATAGAAGTCTGCTACCTTTCTACTCAAGTATCCAGTTTTAATTTTTCTAAGGTAGGGAATATTATTTGTTGTACTCATAAGGGGTATTCTTTCTTTTGTATTCATGAAGAGAACTTCTGTTATTCCATTCTTTATTATTATGTTGGAATAACCTGTCTATGCGAAGTACCGCATACATGGTGAAATTCTTCTATTATTCCGTTCTTTATTATTCTGTCGGAATATCCTGTCGGTACGTATTACGCCTGACCTGGTTCCATTATTTATTATTCCGTTCTTTATTATTCTATCGGAATATCCTGTCTGTGCATCAACTGTGACGCCCCCAAAATAGGTATACAACACTCATTCTGAGTCGCCAAATACATGGTACATAAAACAAACTACAACTTCAATAATACAAATATTGTGTGAAATACGACAATACATACTGTGAGTTTAAATACAAATATTATCTTCTAGACAATATCCACACTCAAATAAGTCTTCATTACAATTATTCAAACACTATTTTATAGAAATAGTGAGGACTGCTAAAACATCTTTCTAGAACCATCACTCCATATCCCGACTCAATCCTGCTATGTTCTCACCTCCTAAGAAGAAAAATGGAACAAAAAGGAAAATGGTGAGCTCAACTAGCCCAGTAAAAAATATTATGACTAAGATAATATACAACAAATTATCATTAGTTTTCAACAGGAAAAAATCTGATAAAATATAATACACAACAAGTTTTAGATCAACATCTGCAGCGGAAACAACAATCCATTAGAAGAGTCAAGTAGAGAATGAGTTCTACTATCTTCTAAGATTTAAAAGTCCATCATCAATATTTTATCCCTGTAACATCAATCAATATACATCTTTAATCAAATATTTATCTTTGCACTACAGACCAAAGATATTCATTTGTATCACCAGTTGGTCATGTTCATCTCAACACCTGTTCATCTTTGCACTACGGGCCAAAGATATTCATCAGTTAGTCATTCATCTTTACACTACAGGCCAAAGATATTCAGTAATATCATCATTTAGGACTGAGAATGATGAAAAATATTTTAAAGAAAACGAATCCGGTGAGACGGAAGGACAAATAGTAGGGATTCGTATAATAGTTTATCAAAGATCAATAATACTCCATAATAACCGATTTTGAAGCAAAATTCAAGAATAAAGATCAAAATATGGATACAATCAAATATAGTAACCATAATAGACATCTTGGACAAAAAGAAGAAAATTTTATTTTTTGATGAATAGTGCCATATTCGTGAATAGTGCCGTATACGTGAATAGTAACCCCGACACAAAAAGTTCCAAATTTGATAAAAACGTTCACCAATATTTTGGCATAATGATATTAAAGAAAATAATATCATTTAAGAAAAAAATAACATCCCTTACCTCAAAATAACGCTACTTTTGATCGGAATATCGGATAGAAAGCCGAAAAAAACTTGTACCGAACAGCAACTCTCAAAGTATATAAATACTCACTAAAATACACTCGACAATATAGAGAGAAAGAAAACTTGTTTCTGGTGTGATTTTCAATTCTAACCTAAGCGTCTATTTATAGGAAAATGCTAGAACGCCATAGGAGAATAAAATAATAAAATATTATTATTTTAAACAAACTTCTACGCACGCCTTGGAAAACAAATTCAAGCATGCCAAATCTGAAAATTTCCAGCAGCCCACATGTATTCAACACCTACAAAAAGTGGATCCCACCCATAAATTTAATAAAAATTATTTTATTTTCCGAAACTTCAGTAATTCATAAAAAATAGCTCGCTTATCAGAAAAATTCAAAACTTACATTTTTCCATAGGGAATTTAATTCTCTACAACTTTGAAAGTTTAAATTTTTCCAAATTCTAAACAAAAAATGCCCGAAATCCACATACGGACGATTTTTAATACTTCCAATCCGACAAAATACTGCTAAAACATGTGACGCCCCCAAAATTAGGCATACGTCACCTATCTTGGGTCGCCACTTACATGGTACAGAATTCAAATACAACTTAATAATACAACTGTCATGTACAATACGACAAAACATAAATTGTGAGTTTGAATACAAATATTGTCTACTAGAGAGTATACAAACTCAAAAGGAGTCCTCATTACAATTATTATCACACTATTTCACAGAATAGTGAGGACTACTAATGCACCATCTAGGACCATCACTCTGTTCCCCGATTAGTCCCAGCTACGTTCTCATTTCCTAAAGAGAACAGTGAAAGAAAGGGTGAGCTCAACTAGCACAGTAAGAAATATTATGACTAAAATAATGTAGAATAATTTATCGTTAGCCTTAAACAGTGTTAAACTGATACAATATAACAAACATCAAGTTTAATTGCAGCGGAACAAGAAATCCATTAAAAGAGTCAAGTAGAGAATAAAATCTACTATCTTTTATGATTTAAAAGGTTTTTCATTACTGTTATCGCTGGGACTCAGCTTAATAAATAATCTACATCATCGAATCACCCCTGCACTACGGCCAAGGATATTCTTTATTATCACATCCATGAATTAATATTTCATTACTGGGACTCAGCTCAATAAATAATCCACATCATCGAATCACCCTTGCACTCCGGCTAAGGATATTCTTTAGTATCACGATGACGAATTATCCATGCACTACGGCTAAAGATAATCATGTTTTCATCAACGGTCCTGATCATGCCATAAAACAATTCAACTTTGCACTACGGTAAAAGAAAATCTATAGCCATAATCATACCAAAAACTGTCCATCAATGCACTACGGGCCAATGAGGACTTTTTCCATATTATTTGTAACTTACGGTCATGATTACACCGAATAATTCCTGGTCATAATCATACCAAGTCCATCTATGCACTACAGGCCACAGATGACTTTCAACAAAATATAAACATTAGGATGATGACAATGATATAAGAATTCAATAAAACAAGTTCAAGAATTAATTTATCCAGGAACTAATAACGTCCACATTGTCAACATGATACTTCTTTGTAGAGTAAAATTCAAGAATACTCAGAAGAATATTTCCACAAAAAGATACTGGATGAAGCGCAAATATCAAGGATATTCCACTAATTTCATGGAGTATAGAAGTCAAAACTTTAACCAACTGAGTATAATAAAGAATGAAATAACAAAAGAAATCACCATGCATGCGGTACTTCGCATAAACAGGTTATTCCAAGAGAATACTAATAATGGAACCAAGTCAGGCAAAATTCGCACCGACAGGATGTTCCAACAGAATAATAAAGAATATAATAACAACAGAAATAACCATGCATGCGGTACTTCGCATAGACAGGTTATTCCAATAGAATAATAAATAACGGAACCAGGTCCGGCGTAAAATGCACAGACAGGATATTCCAACAGAATAATAATAAAGACGGAACCAGGTCCGGCGTAAACGCACAGACAGGATATTCCAACAGAATAATAATAAAGGCGGAATAATAGAAGAATGTCACCAAGTATAGGGTAGTCCGCGTATACTGGTTATTCCAACAGAATGATAAAGAATGGAATAATAGAAGTTCTCTTCATGAATACAAAAGAAATAATACCCTCTACGAGTACAACAAATAATAATCCCTACCTTTGAAAGAAGAGTTTTTCGACTGGTAGGGCGAGGATATACTCAAAAAAAACTTGCACTACGCTCAAAGCTTTCTTAAACTCTAAAGAAATACACTTAAGATTATAGAAGAAGAATTCTCTCTCTAGAGTTTCAGAGAATTCGTAAGAAATAATGAAGGAATGATCTTCTATTTATAGGAGAATGGACTGCATAGTAACTAATTTATGAACAGTCCAGATTGATTTACTTTAATCTGACGGTCCATATTTAAAGCAAAATCTTTTAAATAAAATATAATATATTCTATTTATAATCTAATAAAATTAATAACTTTATAAAAAATTTTACTATGCAAACACTATGCATGCACTATGCAAATACTATGCATAATAAAATATAATATATTCTATTTATAGAATAACTTTATAAAAGTATTCTGTTTTATATAAAAAGATTTTACTATGCATAATAGAATTTAATATATTCTATTTATAGAATAACTTTATAAAAGTATTATATTTTATATAAAAAGTTTTTCTGTTTTATTACATTAATAATACCAATAAAACAAAACTTATCACCTTTATTATAAACTCAACCAACAGTCTGAAAAATTAGCACATATTGTACTCAAAAATGATTTGGACCGAAAAAAATATATTTTTCGGGTGAATAGTACCCCGTGAATAGTAATTCGGGAATAGTACCCTGCCAATAGTACCCCGACACAAAAAGTGTCCCAAATACCCGAGTGAACAATACTAGAGTGAATAGTAATCGGGTGAATAGTAATCCGTGAATAGTAACTCGTGAATAGTACTCCGACACAAAAAATACCCTAAATACCCGAGTGAATAATATTTAGGTGAATAGTAACCCGTGAATAATACTCCAACATAAAAAGTGTCCCGAATATCCGATTGAACAATACTGAGTGACTTATCACATAAGCATCAATAATCAATACCGTGTGCTACTATGCAACCACGCGTATTACTGTACTTTTACTACCGAGTAGTTCAACAGTTTTAACGGTAACATTTCTGCCGTTATACTCATAAAAATATTTTTGTCATTTTCTCAATCCCACAATAATTCCGTTGCGGGGTCCACCAATGATTGTACCGTGATACAGATATTCCCTGACAAAAATAATATTTTCCGACCAATCGAATATTATACAACAACTTGCATACTTTGTAAAATTTATAAATATTACCCACAAGTATAATATTATATCAAATCCACCCCATAATATTAAAAAAATTATTTTGAGAAAATTAAATATTTATTCATAAAATCTGGGGTCTCACAATCTCCCCTCCTTATGAAATTTCACCCTCGAAATTTACGTACGTACTCGGTATGCCGAACAGATGAGGATACCTTGACTTCATTTCAAATTCTAACTCTTGAGGTATAACCTTTGAGTGTCGAATATAATCCTTCTTATCCAAGATTTTAACACGTATCTCCTCATACGTTAAATCATCCGCTATCTCGTCCGGTTCTAAATTAATAATGTGATTCAGGTCGTCCCCATATTTACGTAACGTCGATACGTTATGAACACGTGACATACTTGACGGTAAAACGAGTCTATAGGCCACAGTTCCTAGTTCATCGAGGATTTCAAATGGGTCAATTAAATCGAGGGTTGAGATTTACTCTATTTGTCGATTCTTGCTTCCAGAATAACGCCCTCTTGAACCTTCTTCATTCTTCACATTAATCAGCTCCGGGTGTATAGCTTGAGCGGCTTTAACTTTATCCATTAAAGTCAATTCTAATCGTATATTCGTTATCTTCACGTGGGTTCATATATTCGCACTTGTAACCGCATACGATCTTCTACTCAACGCGTCAGCTACCACGTTCGCACTTCCACAATGATATTGCGTGGTACGATCGTAATCTTCAACAGCTCGAGCCAACGTCTTTGGCGCATGTTACGTTCGTTTTAAGTAAAGAAATATTTGAGGGTTTTAGAAATGAGTTTTTTACTGGGGTCAATACAAAATTCGATTTCACGCTCTAGGGGTAGGCTAAGAAGTCTTCAAGAATACGTCAGGAAATTTATTAACAATAGAAATACCATTCAAAATTGTGACTCTCATCCAAGACTTGGATAACACGTCACATTGATACCTATCAACTTGTCATCGTCATTCACGACGTTGCCTACAGAGAGTCTGGCTTCGGTGCATTCCACACAAGAAAGTTAACAACGAAAGGATCGGGGCTCTTTATTTATGGCTTGATATGACAATGATTGACTTTAGTGGTTTGGTTATTTTGAATTCGCATAACAGGTTGGTTAGGAGTATGAAAGCTAACAACCTTACGAAAAGCATGATAAGTAGTTAACCATTTGATTCCAAAAATCACATCGAAGGCAAGTATTTTCAAAGAGATAAGATCGACAGGTAACTTGAAAGTGTCGATTTGAATCAACAAGATTTATAAACAGTGGAGGTAACAAAGATTTCTACTATCAAAGTTTTAACCAATAAGTCAAAGTCTAATTTCTCCGAAATCAAATTTAAACGTTGAGCACAAGCAAGAGAGATAAAAGAATGGGTAGAACCGGTATTTAATAAGTTATAGACTTCGCAAGAATTTATAATTAACTAACCCGTGCTAACTTCGTTCGGGTCACTCGCTCTTTGAGAAGTCACGAAAAACGCTCTTCCTGAAACCACCGACTTTGTTTTGTCCGTATCCGCCTTTGGTGCCACCATCCCAGCTGGACTTGACTTCACTATACGACAAAATCGAGCTAAATGACCTCCTCTTCTTGAAATTTCTTCTTCTATTATCTTGGCCATGATTGCCACCGAAGTGGTTACCATTCTTGGTATGATAATTTCCCCCACGATGGTTATCATTGTTCAGATGGCCGTTGCCACCGGTATGATTATTATCGTGTTGTTGGTTGTTACCTTTTGGTTGAGCTAACTCAACGGTCTCATATGCTTCATTACTTATCTCAATATGTTCAGTTGTCATTCGCAAACACTGTCACAAAACATGGGTTAATTAACATATCACATATTATCTCTATACTCTGACCGACCAATTAAATACCAAATAAACTTAGGTAGGTCATACTAGCGAAGGAATTCCCCGTCTTTCCCCTCCTAGTTCTATTCTCACATCCTAGCCAGGGATCATATCCCTAAGCTTTTATACCAACTGTGACGCCCCCAAAATCAGGTATACGTCACCCATCTTGGGTCGCCACTTACATGGTACAGAATTCAAATACAGCTTAATAATACAACTGCCGTGTACAATACGACAAAACATAAATTGTGAGTTTGAATACAAATATTGTCTACTAGAGAGTATACAAACTCAAAAGGAGTCCTCATTATAATTATTATCACACTATTTCACAGAATAGTGAGGACTACTAATGCACCATCTAGGACCATCACTCTGTTCCCCGACTAGTCCCAGCTACGTTCTTATTTCCTGAAGAGAACAGTGAAAGAAAGGGTGAGTTCAACTAGCCCAGTAAGAAATATTATGACTAAGATAATGCAGAATAATTTATCGTTAGCCTTCAACAGTGTTAAACTGATACAATATAACAAACATCAAGTTTAACTGCAGCGGAACAAGCAATCCATTAAAAGAGTCAAGTAGAGAATAAAATCTACTATCTTTTATGATTTAAAAGGTTTTTCATTACTGTTATCGCTGGGACTCAGCTTAATAAATAATCCACATCATCAAATCACCCCTGCACTACGGCCAATGATATTCTTTATTATCACATCCATGAATTAATATTTCATTGCCGGGACTCAGCTTAATAAATAATCCACATCATCGAATCACCCTTGCACTCCGGCTAAGGAAATTCTTTAGTATCACGACCATGAATTATCCATGCACTACGGCTAAAGATAATCATGTTTTCATCAACAGTCCTGATCATGCCATAAAACAATTCATCTTTGCACTACGGCAAAAGAGAATCCATAGCCATAATCATACAAAAAATTGTCCATCAATGCACTACGGACCAATGAGGACTTTTTCTACATCATTTGTAACATTACGGTCATGATTACACCGAATAATCCCTATTCATAATCATTCCAAGTCCATCTATGCACTACAGGCCACAGATGACTTTCAACAAAATATAAACATGAGGATGATGACAATGATATAAGAATTCAATAAAACAAGTTCAAAAATTAATTTATCCAGGAACTAATAACGTCCACATTGTCAACATGATACTTCTTTGTAGAGTAAAATTCAAGAATGCTCAAACGAATATTTTCACGAAAAGATACTGGATGAAGCGCAAATATCAAGGATATTCCACTAATTTTATGGAGTATAGAAGTCAAAACTTTAACCAACTGAGTATAATAAAGAATAGAATAACAAAAGAAATCACCATGCATGTGGTACTTCGCATAAACAGGTTATTCCAACAGAATACTAATAATGGAACCAGGTCAGGCAAAATTCGCACCGACAGGATGTTCCAACAGAATAATAAAGAATATAATAACAACAGAAATCACCATGCATGCGGTACTTCGCATAGACAGGTTATTCCAACAGAATAATAAATAACGGAACCAGGTCCGGCGTAAAACGCATAGACAGGATATTCTAACAGAATAATAATAAAGACGGAACCAGGTCCGGCGTAAACGCACAGACAGGATATTCCAACAGAATAATAATAAAGACGGAATAATAGAAGAATGTCACCAAGTATAGGGTAGTTCGCGTATACTGGTTATTCCAACAGAATGATAAAGAATGGAATAATAGAAGTTCTCTTTATGAATACAAAAGAAATAATACCCTCTACGAGTACAATAAATAATAATCCCTACCTTTGAAAGAAGAGTATTCCGATTGGTAGGGCGAGGATATACTCAAAGAAAACTTGCACTACGCTCAAAGCTTTCTTAAACTCTAAAGAAATACGCTTAAGATTATAGAAGAAGAATTCTCTCTTTAGAGTTTCAGTGAATTCGTAAGAAATAATGAAGGAATGAGTTTCTATTTATAGGAGAATGGACTACATAGTAACTAATTCATGAACAGTCCAGATTGATTTACTTTAATCTGACGGTCCATATCTAAAGCAAAATTTTTTAAATAAAATATAATAAATTCTATTTATAATCTAATAAAATTAATAACTTTATAAAAGATTTTACTATGCAAATACTATGCAGGCACTATGCAAACACTATGCATAATAAAATATAATATATTCTATTTATAGAATAACTTTATAAAAGTATTCTGTTTTATATAAAAAGATTTTACTATGCATAATAGAATATAATATATTCTATTTATAGAATAACTTTATAAAAGTATTTTGTTTTATATAAAAAAAATTCTGTTTGAGTACATTAATAATACCATTAAAACAAAACTTATCACCTTTATTATAAACTCAACCAACGGTCTGAAAAATTAGCACATATTGTACTCAAAAATAATTTGGACCGAAAAGAAATATATTTTTCGGGTGAATAGTATCCCGTGAATAGTAATTCGGAAATAGTACCCCGTGAATAGTAATTCAGAAATAGTACCCTGTGAATAGTAATCGGGTGAATAGTAACCCGTAAATAGTAACTCGTGAATAGTACTCCGACACGAAAAATACCCTAAATACCCGAGTGAATAATATTCGAGTGAATAATAATTTAGGTGAATAGTAACTCGTGAATAGTACTTCAACACAAAAAGTGTCCCGAATATCCGATTAAACAATACTGAGTGACTATCACATAAGCATCAATAATCAATACCGTGTGCTACTATGCAACCACGCGTATTACTGTACTTTTACTACCGAGTAGTTCAACAGTTTTAACGGTAACACTTCCGTCGTTATACTCGTAAAAATATTTTTATCGTTTTCTCAATCCGACAATAATTTTGTTGCCGGGTCCACCAGTGATTGTACCGTCATACGAATATTTCCTGACAAAAAGAATATTCCCCGACCAATCGAATATTATACAACAACTTGCATACTTTGCAAAATTTATAAATATTACCCATAACTATAACATTATATCAAATCCACCCCATAATATTAAAAAAATTATTTCGAGAAAATTAAATATTTATTCATAAAATCTGGGGTCTCACAAAATACCTCAGCATTAACTCTTTTATTTTTATCCACATAAAATAAATATATCCTTATTATATAAATCAATAATTAATTATTCACAAATAATATTACAGAATCACAATTATGACAACCAGGCCGTTCCCAAGAAAAAGGGGGCTTTCCAATAAGAATTTCTCCTTACTGGTGCGCAATGAGGTGATCAAACCTCTCCTTGACAGAACTCTCTAGACATTGCCAATAATGATATCTAATAATATTATTCAAATAATATGAATTATTGATCTGATAATGAGAAATACTGTGCAGTGATATTAATTGAAACAACAATAATATAAAATATCAATGCAGCAATTATTGAAGCAATAAAATAAAATATTGAACAGTAATTACTGTAATAATTATTGAGTAGTGCCTTATTACGTACGAATCAATAATTCAACTATACTGTGCAATACCGTGTGCTACTATGCAACTACACGTATTATTGTATTTTAACCACCGAGTATTCCAACGGTGTTAACGGTAACAACTACGTCGTTATTTGTAAAAACCCAAATTTGTCATTTTTTCATCCGACCGTTATCCGTTATGGGGCCCACAAATGGCTGCGCCGTCGTATGAATATTCCCCGACAACAAGAATATTCCACGACCAAACGATTATTCCCCAACAAAAATTATTATTTTATAACCACTTGCTTATTTTGTAAACTTTGCACATTTCACCCATAACCAAAGCATTATATCAAATTAATACCTTATTAATTTAGAATAATGAATAGAAGAAAATTTAATTTTCTTATAATAAGTTGGGGTCTTACATCTACACCGGACCTGGTTCTATTATTTATTATTCCGTTCTTTATTATTCTGCCGGAATATCCTGTCTTTGCGTTTACGCCGGACCTGATTCCATTCTTTATTATTCTGTTGGAATATCCTATCTGTGCGTTTTACGCCGGACCTGGTTCCGTTATTTATTATTCTGTTCGAATAACCTGCATGTGCGGTCTATCGCATGCATGGTGATTTCTTTTGTTATTTCATTCTTTATTATACTCAGTTGGTTAAAACTTTGACTTCTATACTCCATGAAATTAGTAGAATATCCTTGATATTTGCGTTTCATCCAGTATCTTTTCATGGAAATATTCTTCTGAGTATTCTTGAATTTTACTCTACAAAGCATGTATCATGTTGACAATGTGGACGTTATTAGTTCCTGAATAAATTAATTCTTGAACTTATTTTATTGAATTCTTATATCATTGTCATCATCCTCATGTTTATATTGTGTTAAAAGTCATCTGTGGCTTACGTGCATAGATGGACTTGGTATGATTATGACCAGTGATTATTCGGTATAATCATGACCGTAATGTTATAAATGATGTGGTGAAAGTCATCTGTGGCCTGTAGTGCATAGATGGACTTGGTATAATTATGACCAGGGATTATTCGGTATAATCATAACCGTAATATTACAAATGATGTGGAAAAAGTCCTCATTGCCCGTAGTGCATTGATGGACAGTTTTTGGTATGATTATGGCCATGGATTATCTTTGGCCGTAGTGCAAGGATGAATTATTTTATGGCATGATCAGGACCGTTGATGAAAACACGATTATCTTTAGCCGTAGTGCATGGATAATTCGTGGTCATGATACTAAAGAATATCCTTGGCCGTAGTGCAGGGGTGATTCGATGATGTGGATTATTTATTAAGCTGAGTCCCAACGATAAAAGTGATGAAAAACCTTTTAAATCATAAAAGATAGTAGATTTTATTCTCTACTTGACTCTTTTAATGGATTGCTTGTTCTGCTGCAGTTAAACTTGATGTTTGTTATAATTTATTAGTTTAACACTGTTGAAGGCTAACGATAAATTATTCTGCATTATCTTAGTCATAATATTTCTTACTGGGCCAGTTGAGCTCACCCTTTCTTTCACTGTTCTCTTCAGGAAATGAGAACGTAGCCGGGACTAGCCGGAAAACAGAGTGATGGTCATAGATGGTGCATTAGTAGTCCTCACTATTCTGTGAAATAGTGTGATAATAATTATAACGAGGACTCCTTTTGAGTTTGTATAGTCTCTAGTAGACAATACCCGTGTTGAAACTCTCAGCCTATGTTTTGTCGTATTGTACACGACAGTTGTATTATTAAGGTTGTATTTAGATTCTGTACCTTGTATCTGGCGACCCAAGATGGGTGACGTATACCTAATTTTGGGGCGTCACAGTTGGTATCAAAGCTTAGGGATATGATCCCTGGCTGAGATGTGAGATAAGAACTAGGAGGGGAGAGACGGGGAATTCTTTCGCTAGTATGACCTACCTAAGTTTATTTGGTATTTAATTGGTCAGTCAGAATATAGGGATAATATGTTGTATGTTAATTAACCCTTATTTTATGACAGTATTTAAGAATGGCAACTGAGAACGTTAATAATGGAGTGAATGAGATCGTGGAGACACCTCTAATCACCAACCAGGATAATGTGATGTCAGGCGAAGAAGAAATTAGAGATATCAATGTGGTGAGTGAAGAATTGATAGTTGCACCCGAGATAGTCGTAGAGGTAACAGCTGAGAGTGAGGTAGAAAAGGTACCTGAGGAGAATTTATTAGAGGTATTATATGATCAAAATGTAGAATTGCAAAATCGTATTCATGAGTTAGAAGAGCAGGTTGAAGAACGGCAGACGGTCGTGGAGCAAAAGGATGAAACGATTCAAGCTTGTGTTACCCGATATGTGATGCTTGAACAGAAGCACTCTTTGGCAGAGTGTAAGATGATAAAGCTAGAATCTGAGCTGAAAGAAGAAATAACTAAACGAGTGAGAATGAGTGATGCATGGGTAAAAGCCGCTCGACGTGTTGATATTGTGGAAAGAGATGTTCGATCTATGAAGAGAAGATTTAATGATGACGGGAAGACGTCGACAGCAGCAACAGCAGCAGCACCAGCAACAAATTCTAGGGGAGGAGAACGACCACCAATTAGATGCTACAGATGCAGAGAAGAGTGACATATAAGGCCAAACTGTTCAAAGCCTTCTAAGGTATATTTTAGTTATGGAAAAGACGGTCACATAGCTCGATTTTGTCTTGTAGCGAAATCAAGTCCAGCTGGGACGGTGGCACCAAAGGTGGATACGGACAAAACAAAGTCGGTGGTTTCAAGAAGAGCGTTTTTTTGACTTCTCATGGAGAGAGTAACCCGAACGAAGTTAGCACAGGTTAGTTAATTATAAATTCTTACGAAGTCTATACCTTATTAGATACCGGTTCTACACATTCTTTTATCTCTCTTGCTTGTGTTCAACGTTTAAATTTAACCCCAGAGAAGTTAGACTTTGACTTATCGGTTGAAACTTCGTTAGGAGAAACCTTCGTTACCTCTACTATTTATAAATCTTATTTGATTCAAATCGATACCCTCACGTTACCTGTCGATCTTATCTCTTTGAAAATACTTGCCTTTGATGTGATTTTAGGAACCGATTGGTTAACTACTCATCATACTTTTCGTAAGGTTGTTAGCTTTCATATTCCTAACCAACCTATTATGCGAATTCAAGCAACCAAACAACTAAATTCAATCATTATCATATCAAGCCATAAGTAAAGAGCCCCGAACCTTTCGCTGGTGACTTCCTTTGTGGAATGCACTGAAGCCAGACTATCCGTAAGGGACGTCGTGAATAACGATGGCAAGTTGATAGATATCAATGTGGCGTGTTATCCAAGTCTTGGATGAGAGTCACAGTTTTGAATGACATTTCTATTATTAATAAATTTCTTAACGTATTTGTGACGCCCCCAAAATAGGTATACAACACCCATTCTGAGTCGTCAAAATACATGGTACAGATACAACTACAACTTTATTAATATAACATAAAAACTGTGAGTTTAAATATAAATATTGTCATCTAGACAATATCCACACTCAAATAAGTCTTCATTACAATTATTGATACATTATTATACAAAAATGGTGAGGACTACTAAAACGACTTTCTAGAACCTTCATTCCATACCCCGACTAGTACTCGCTACATTCTCGCCTCCTAAGAAGAAAAATGGAACAAAAGGAAAAGGGTGAGCTCAACTAGCCTAGTAAAGAATATTATGACTAAGATAATATAGAACAAATTATCGTTAGTCCTTAACAGGGAAAAATCAAATAGAATACAATAGACAACAAGTTTTAAATCAATATTCGCAGCGGAAAATAATAATTCATAGAAGAGTTACGTAGAGAATGAAATCTACTATTATCTATGAATTTAAAAGTCCATCATCAATATTTTATCCCTGTAACATCAATCAATATTCATCTTTGCACTACAAGCAAAAGATATTCATCAGTTGGTCATGTTCATCTAAACACATGTTCATCTTTACACTACGGCCAAAGATATTCATCAGAAATCATTCATCTTTCCACTACAGGCCAAAGATATTCAGTTATATCATCATTTAGGACTGAGGATGATGAAAAATATTTTAAAGAAAACGAATCCAGTGAAACAAAAGAATAAATATTAAGGATTCGTATTTCGGTTTATCGATGTCCAAAAATACCTCATAAATAATCATAGTGGAGTAAAATTCAAGAATGATCAAAATATAGAAACAATCAAAGCTAGTATCCAGAATAGATATTTTGGACAAAAATAAGAAAATTTCATTTTTCGGTGAATAGTGCCGTATTCATGAATAGTGCCGTATACGTGAATAGTGTCGTATACATGAATAGTGCCGTATACGTGAATAGTACTTCTGACACCAAAAGATAGAAATTTCACAAAAAACATCATCCTGCTTCGTGAATAGTATTCGTGAATAGTAACTCGTGAATAGTAACCCCGACACGAAAAGTTCTAAATTTGATAAAAAGTTCAGATTAATACTTCGGCATAATGATATTGAAGAAAATAATATCATTTAAGAAGAAATAACATCCCTTACCTCGAAAGACAGTACTTCTAGTTGAAACACCGGATATAGGCTATGACTTGAACTTGCACCGTATAGCAACACTCAAAGTATTAAAATACTCACAAGAATACGCTCACTAATATAGAGAGAGAAAGAGATAGAAGATTTCAGTTTCTGGTGTGATTTTCAATTCTAACCTAAGCACCCTATTTATAGAAAAATGCTTAGAACACCAAAACATAAAATTTAATAAAATATTAATATATATTTATTAAATTCTTACGCATACCACATCTGATTCAAATCAGCCACCACACCTCACCTAAATAAAAAAAATGTTTTTCTAAATATAAATATTTAAAACTTCTAAAAATCAATTATTTCGTAATTTCGAAACTTCAATAATTCATAATAAATAGCCCTTTAATCACAAAATTTTAATCTCGTAATTTTTTATAGGAAATTCAATTCTCTACAACTTTGCAGAAGAAAGTTTTTCCAAATTCCAAACAGAAATTGACTGAAATTCACAAACGGGCGATTCTACAGGCTATAATCAAATTTTAGTCAAGAAATGGGCCCACAGACATGTTTAACATCTTTTAAATAACTTTTGCAACAAAAATACTCTTCCTCCTCATATACTCATATATTTCACATTCATTGTAAAAATATCATTATTATTATATTATAATAATATAATAAAATATTTTTTTATCAGAAAAGATAAAATATCGATTTTCAACAATTGTCACTTTAAAAATTTTTTCCATCTATGTCCACATAAAATTAATATTTTTCTCATCATATAAATCAATAATTAATTATTCACAAATAATATTACAGAAACACAATAATGACAACCAGGCCGTTCCCAGCAAAGAGGGGGCTTTTCAATAAGGATTTCTCCTTACTGGCGCGCAATTAGGTGACCAAACCTCTCCTTAGACAGATCTTTCTAGACATTGCCAATAATGTTATCTAATAATATTATTCAGATAATATGAATTATTGCTCCGATAATGGAAAATACTGTGTAGTGACAATTATTGAAACAACAGTAATATAAAATATCCACGTAGCAATTATTGAATCAATAAAATAAATTACTGAACAGTAATTACTGTAACCATTATTGAGTAGTGCCTTCTTACGTAAGAATCAATAATTGGTGCAATAACGTGTGCTACTGTGTAACAACGCGTATTATTGTGATTTAACCACCGGGTATTCCAACAGTATTAACGGTAACAACTACGCCATTATTTGTAAACAACATATACTTGTCGTTTTCTTCATCCAATCGCTTTCCGTTATGGGGCCCACACAAGGCTGCGCCGTCGTACGAATACTCCCCGACAGGAAGAATATTCCACGACCAAACGAATATTTCCCGACAATAATGAATATTTTATAACCACCTGCTTATTTTTAAAATATTCGTGCATTTTACCCATAACTAACCACATTAATCAAATCAACCCTTACTATTTCAAAAGAATAAATAGAGGAACTTAAATTTCATTTATTAATAATTTGGGGTCTTACAACCTCCCCTCCTTATGAAATTTTGTCTTCAAAATTGACGTACGTACCTGGTATTTCGAAAAGATGAGGATACTTCGCTTTCATTTCCGTTTCCAACTCCCAGGTCATTTCTTCAACAGCATGGTTTCTCCATAAAATCTTAACTTGTGGTATAACCTTAGTGTATAGGACATGCTCTTTCCTATCCAAGATCTTGACAGGTATCTCTTCATACGTTAAGTCTTCGACTATCTCGTCCGGTTCTAACTCAATAACGTGATTTGGGTCCTTCACATATTTACGAAGTATAGATATGTGAAAAACGTTATGAACACGAGACATGCTTGGAGGTAACGCGAGTCTATAGGCCACATTTCCTACTCGGTCAAGAATCTGAAATGGACCAATAAATCGTGGATTGAGCTTTCCTCTCTTCCTGAATCTTGTAACTCCTTTCTATAGAGCCACACGCAACAATACATGATCCCCAATGTCAAATTCCACGTCCTTTCGATGAAGATCCGCATAACTCTTTTGTCGATCCTGTGTCGTTTGTATACGTTGTCGAATCGTTTGGATCCTCTCTGTAGTCATTCGTACCAACTCTCATCCCAACAATGTTGCTTCTCCCACCTCATCCCAACATACTAGAGAGCGATACTTTTGTCCATATAATGCTTCAAATGGAGCCACACCTATACTTGCCTGATAACTGTTGTTGTAGGAGAATTCCACCAATGGTAGGTACTTATCCCAACTCCCTTTGAAATCTAGGACACAAAATCTTAATAGATCTTCAAGAGTTTGAATAGTCCTCTCTGATTGCCCGTCCGTTTGAGGATGGTATGCCGAACAAAATCGTAAATTCGTGCCCATAGCTTTTTGCAAGCTAACCCAAAATCTTGAAGTGAATCTTAGGTCACGATCCGAAACTATGGATATTGGCATGCCATGCAACCTCACAATCTCATCTACGTACATACGAGCAAGACGTTCAAGGGAATAAGTCTCCCGTATCGGCAAGAAATGAGCAGACTTGGTTAATCTATCAATAATAACCCAAATAGCATTTATGCCTTGAGAAACCATGGGAAGACCCGTAACGAAATCCATGGTAATGTGTTCCCACTTCCATTTCGGAATCTCAAGTGGTTGCAATGGACCCTTAGGTACTTGATGCTCCGCCTTTACACGTTGACAAGTTAAACACCTCGAGATAAACTTTGCAATCTCTCTCTTCATATTGTTCCACCAAAATGTATGTCAAAGATCACGATACATTTTGGTACTTCCGGGATGGATTGCAAATGGTGTATTATGCGCCTCCATCATAATCTTATACTTTAAATCAAAATCGTTAGGAACATAAAGTCTGTTGTGGACTCGAAGTATTCCTTCTTCATCGATTCTTGCTTCTACAATAGCACCTTCTTGCACTTTCTTCTTCATACGCATCAGCTCCGGGTCTGTGGCTTGAATAACTTAACTTTATTGATTAGAGTTGGTTCTACGCGTGTACTTGACATCATCACACTCGTTCCTGCATATGATCTTCTACTCAACGCGTTAGCTACCACGTTTGCTTTTCCAGGATGGTATTGAATGGTATGGTCGTAGTCTTTCAACAGCTCGAGCCAACGTCGTTGTCGCATGTTGAGTTCTTTTTTAGTGAAGAAATATTTAAGGCTTTTCTGGTCTGAATATATCTCCACTTTTTTCCCATATAGATAGTGCCTCCAGATCTTTAGTGCGAAAATGACTGCTGCCAACTCTAGATCATGAGTAGGATAATTCCTCTCATATTCTTTAAGTTGTCGCGAGGCATAGGCTATAACTTTTTCACGTTGCATGAGAACACATCCTAGCCCTTTGCCTGAAGCATCGCTGTAGATAACAAATCCATCCGAACCAGATGGTATGGTCAAAACAGGTGCCGAAATGAGTCTCCTCTTAAGCTCTTGGAAACTCTTCTCGCATTCCTCGCTCCATACGAATTTGATATCTTTCTGAGTCAGCTGAGTTAACGGGGTAGCGATTCAAGAAAACCCTTCCACGAATCTACGATAATAACCAGGTAAGCCCAGAAAGCTACGTACTTCAGTTACCGTCTTTGGTTGCTCCCAACTTTGTATTGCTTCAATCTTCGCCGGGTCAACAGACACTCCATGTTTTGACACCATGTGCCCAAAGAATGCTACTTCCTCAAGCCAGAACTCGCATTTCTTCAACTTAGCATATAGCTTGTTTTCACATAGCCTTTGGAGTACCAGCTTCAAATGGTGCTCATGATCTTCACGGCTTTTGGAATATATAAGGATGTCATCAATAAAGACAACAACGAACTGATCCAAATAATCCTTAAATACTCGGTTCATCATATCCATGAAAGCCGCAGGAGCATTAGTCAATGCAAAAGACATGACTAGGAATTCATAATGCCCGTACCGAGTTCTGAAGGCAGTCTTCGGAATATCCTCAGTTTTAACCTTCAGCTGATGATATCCAGAACGAAGATCGATCTTTAAAAAGAATTGAGCTCCTTGTAACTGGTCAAATAGGTCATCAATACGAGGTAGCGGATACCTATTCTTGATATTGACATGGTTTAATTTCCGGTAATCGGTACAAAGTCGCATACTCCCGTCTTTATTCTTTACAAATAAAATAGGAGCACCCCAAGGAGATGTACTAGGACGAATGAAACTAATGTCCAATAACTCCTGTAGTTAGACCTTTAACTCCTGAAGTTCAATAGGAGCCATTCGATATGGGATTTTAGAAATGGGCTTTGTACCAGGTTCAAGATCAATAAAGAATTCAACTTCACGTTCCGGGGGTAGACCAGAAAGTTCTTTAGAAAATACGTCAGGAAAGTCAATAATAACAGGAATATTATTCAAATATGACGTCTTTATTCAAATCCATAACATGGGCTAAGAAAGCTTGACATCCGTTTTTTAATAATCGAATAGCTTTATGACTTGATATAACAGTGATTGATTTTAATGGCTTAGTTGCTTGAATTCGCACAACAGGTTGGTTAGGAATATAAAAACTAACAACCGTACGAAAATAATCAATTTTGGCATGATGAGTAGTTAACCAATCAATCCCTAAAATCACGTTAAATGCAAGTATCTTTAAAGAGATAAGGTCAACAGGTAAGGTGATGGTGCCAACTTGGATCAAATAAGATTTATAAACAGTGGATGTGATGAAAGTTTCTCCTAACGGAGTTCCACAGATAGATCAAAGTCTAACTTCTCCGGAGTCAAGTTTAAACGTTGAGCACAAGCAGGAGAAATAAATGAATGGGTAGCACCGGTATCTAGTAAGGTATAAACTTTGCATGAATTTATGATTAGCTTACCCGTGATCACCTCATTTGGGTTCCTCGCATGTTGACCAATCACGACAAACGCTCTTCTAGGAACTGTTGACTTTGACTTTTTTGGGACATTCTTTTGAGTCACCATCCCCACTGGACTTGGTTTCGCTACAGTACAATCTCGAGCGATATGTCCTTTCTTTCCATAATTATAGCATACTTTGAACTGTTGTGGACAGTTTGGACTGATATGTCCTTCTTTTTCGCACTTATAGCATATGACCGGTGGTCGTTCTCCTCCCTTGGAACCAGTTGTTACTGGTGCTGACGTCTTCGTATTGTCATTGTTGAATCTCCTCTTTTTAAAATCTCCTCCCGACTCGCTTCTTCTATTTTCATGGCCACGATTACCACCAGAGTAGTTGCCGTTCTTGTCTGTATTCTTCTTTTTCCGCTGGTTATCGTTGTACTGATGACTGCTGTCACCGGTATGATCCTGGTTGTGGTCCCTCAGTTGAACGTACTCATTATCTCTCTCTAATAATTAAGCCCTGTTGACAACATCTGAATAGAGAGAAAATTTATGAGAAATGAGATACTATGCCGGGTTTCAAACCTCTCAGAAATATCCGCGTCATACGTTCCTCATTCTCCACCAAATGAGGTGCAAACCTGGACAACTCTGTAAACTTCGCCTCGTACTGGGTCACCATCATGTTATTTTGCTCCAGTCTAATAAAATCTACCTCCTTCATATGGCGAATACTTTCAGGAAAGTATTTTTCGTTGAAAAGTTTCTGAAATGTTTCTCAAGACATGCTGAGTGCGGCAGGCTGGGTCTGTTTCACAGACTCCCACCAATAGTCTGCCTCGCCACGGAACATAAAGGTGGCGAATGGAACCTTCTGTTCCTCCGTGCATCCCAAGACATCGAATATCTTGGTAATTTACTTGACCCACGTTTCCGCCATGATCGGATCTAGCTTTCTCTTAAATTCTGGTGGTCCCAATTCTTTGAACTGCTTGGCTGTGACAAACAGTGAATTGCTATCATTTTCTTCTATATTTTGAACACGAGTCTCCCTCGTCTGGTTTTGCATGAATTACAAAAAGCTAAAGCTTCTAAACATCCCATCGTTCATCATCTGCTCATTGGTGTTGTTCACAGGAGGAACGTTGCCAGCCTGTTGCACGTTCTCCTCGTTGGTGAGTACAGGCGTCTCCACGGTTTCATTTACTCCACTGTTAACATTCTCAGTCGACATTCTCAAATACTGCCATAAAACAAGGGTTAATTTAACAAATTAACATATCACATAATATCCCTATATTATAACCGACCAACAAATAAGCTTAGGTAGGACACACTAGCGAAGGATTTACTCGTTTCTCCCATCCTAGTTCTATTCCCCGATCTCCGCCAGTGATCATATCCCTAAGCTCTGATACCAACTGTGATGCCCCCAAAATAGGTATACAACACCCATTCTAAGTCGTCAAAATACATGGTACAGATACAACTATAACTTTATTAATACAACATAAAAACTATAAGTTTAAATACAAATATTGTCATCTAGACAATATCCACACTCAAATAAGTTCTCATTATAATTATTGATACATTAATATACAAAAATAGTGAGGACTACTAAAATGACTTTCTAGAACCTTCATTCCATATCCCGACTAGTACTCACTACATTCTCGCCTCCTGAGAAGAAAAATGGAACAAAAGGAAAAGGGTGAGCTCAACTAGCCCAGTAAAGAATATTATGACTAAGATAATATAGAACAAATTATCGTTAGTCCTCAACAGGGAAAAATCTAATAGAATACAATAAACAACAAGTTTTAAATCAATATTCGCAGCGGAAAATAATAATTCATAGAAGAGTTACGTAGAGAATGAAATCTACTATTATCTATGAATTTAAAATTTCATCATCAATATTTTATCCTTGTAACATCAATCAATATTCATCTTTGCACTACAAGCCAATGATATTCATCAGTTGGTCATGTTCATCTAAACATCTGTTCATCTTTGCACTACGGCCAAAGATATTCATTAGAAATCATTCATCTTTGTACTACAGGTCAAAGATATTCAGTTATATCATCATTTAGGACTGAGGATGATGAAAAATATTTTAAAGAAAACGAATCTAGTGAAACAAAAGAATAAATATTAAGGATTAATATTTCGGTTTATCCATGTCCAAAAATACCTCATAAATAATCATAGTGGGGTAAAATTTAAGAATGATCAAAACATGGATACAATCAAAGTTAGTATCCAGAATATATATTTTGGACAAAAAGAAGAAAATTTTATTTTTCAGTGAATAGTGTCGTATTCGTGAATAGTGTCGTATACGTGAATAGTGCCGTATACGTGAATAGTACTTTTGACACCAAAAGATAGAAATTTCACAAAAAATATCATCCTGCTTCGTGAATAGTATTCGTGAATAGTAACTCATAAATAGTAACCCCGACATGAAAAGTTCTAAATTTGATAAAAAGTTCAGATCAATACTTCGGCATAATGATATTGAAGAAAATAATATCATTTAAGAAGAAATAACATCCCTTACCTCGAAAGACAGTACTTCTAGTTAAAATACCGGATATAGGATATAACTTGAACTTGCACCGTATAGCAACACTCAAAGTATTAAAATACTCACAAGAATACGCTCACTAATATAGAGAGAGAAAGAGATAGAAAATTTCAGTTTCTGGTGTGCTTTTCAATTCTAACCTAAGCACCCTATTTATAAGAAAATACTTAGAACACCAAAGCAGAAAATTTAATAAAATATTAATATATATTTATTAAATTCTTACGCACACCACATCTGATTCAAATCAGCCACCACACCTCACCTAAATAATAAAAAACGTTTTTCTAAATATAAATATTTAAAACTTCCAAAAATCAATTATTTCGTAATTTTAGAACTTCAAAAATTCATAATAAATAACCCTTTATCAGAAAATTCGAATCTCGCGAATTTTTATAGGAAATTCAATTTTCTATAACTTTGCAGAAGAAAGTACTTCTAAATTCCAAACAGAAATTGACTGAAATTCATAAACGGGCGATTCTACAGGCTATAATCAAATTTTAGTCAAGAAATGGGCCCACAGACATGTTTAACATATTTTAAACAACTTTTGTAACAAAAATACTCTTTCTCCTCATATACTCATATATCCCACATTCATTGTAAAAATATCATCATTATTATATTATAATAATATAATAAAATATTATTTTATCAGAAAAGATAAAATATCAATTTTCAACAATTGTCACTTTAAAAATTTTCTCCATCTATATCTACATAAAATTAATATTTTCCTCATCATATAAATCAATAATTAATTATTCATAAATAATATTACAGAATCACAATAATGACAACCAGGCCGTTCCCAGGAAAGAGAGGGCTTTTCAATAAGGATTTCTCCTTACTGGCACATAATTAAGTGTCCAAACCTCTCCTTAGACAGAACTTTCTAGACATTGTCAATAATATTATCTAATAATATTATTCAGATAATATGAATTATTGTTTCGATAATGAAAAATACTGTGTAGTGACAATTATTGAAACAACAGTAATATAAAATATCCACGTAGCAATTATTGAATCAATAAAATAAATTACTGAACAGTAATTACTGTAACCATTATTGAGTAGTGCCTTCTTACGTAAGAATCAATAATTGGTACAATACCGTGTGCTACTGTGCAACAACGCGTATTACTGTGATTTAACCATCAGGTATTCCAACAGTATTAACGGTAACAACTATGCCGTTATTTGTAAACAATTTATACTTGTCATTTTTTTCATCCAATCGCTTTTCGTTATGGGGTCCACACAAGGCTGCGTCGTCGTACGAATACTCCCCGACAGGAAGAATATTCCACGACCAAACGAATATTTCCCGACAACAATGAATATTTTATAACCACCTGCTTATTTTTAAAATATTCGTGCATTTTACCCATAACTAACCACATTAATCAAATCAACCCTTACTATTTCAAAATAATAAATAGAGGAACTTAAATTTTATTTATTAATAATTTGGGGTCTTACAGTATTCTTGAAAACTTCTTAGCCTACCCTAGCGCGTGAAATCGAATTTTGTATTGACCCTAGTACAAAACCCATTTCTAAAACCCTTAACTATTTCTTCAACTAAAACGAACGTATAATGCGCCAAAGACGTTGGCTCGAGCTGTTGAAGATTACGATCATACCATTCAATATCATTATAGAAGAGATAACGTGGTAGTTGACGCGTTGAGTAGAAGATCGTATGTGTTTATGAGTGCGATGTTGTTAACACAAAAACTCATTTTGTATGAATGATGAAGATAGAGTTAAAAGACTCTAGGGACCCACGTGAAGATAGCGAATGTATGAGTAGAATCGACTTTAATCGATAAAATTAAAGTCGCTCAAGCTACACACCCGAATCTGATGAATGTGAAGAAGAAGGTTCAAGAGGGCGTTATTCTAGAAGCAAGAATCGACAAAGAGAGGAAATCTCAACCCTCAATTTAATTGGCCCATTTGAAATCCTCGATCGAGTAGGAACTGTGGCCTATAGACTCGTTTTATCGCCAAGTGTGTCACGTGTTCATAATATTTTTTTTAACATATCGACGTTACGTAAATATGTGGATGACCCGAACCACATTATTAATTTAGAACCGGACGAGATAACAGCTGATTTAACATTTGAGGAGATACATGTTAAAATCTTGGATAAGAAGAATCGTATTCAACACTCAAAGGTTATACCTCAAGAGTTAGAATTTGAAATGAAGTCGAGGTATCCTCACCTGTTCAGTATACCAAGTACGTATGTAAATTTCAAGGGCGAAATTTCATTAGGAGGGGAGATTGTGAGACCCCTGATTTTATGAATAAATATTTAATATTCTCAAAATATTATTTTTGAATATTATGGTATGGATTTGATATAATGTTATAGTTGTGGGTAGTATTTATAAATTTTACAAAGTATGCAAGTTGTTATAAAATATTCGATTGGTCGGGGAATATTCTTTTTGTCGGGGAATATCCGTACGACGGTACAATCATTGGTGGACCCCATAACGGAATTATTATCGGATTGAGAAAACGATAAAAATAGTTTTATGAAAATAACGGCGGAGGTTTTACCATTAATACTGTTGAACTACCCGATAGTAAAAGTACAGTAATACGCGTGGTTGCATAGTAGCACACGGTATTAATTATTAATACTTACGTGAGAAGTCACTCAGTTATACTCAATTATTGTTATCGTAATTGTTGCATCATATCTCTCATATTATTGATTCGATTATTGTCATTGTATTATCTGCATAATATGTTATTTTATTAAATCAATAATTGAGATGACAAGGTTATTCGTATTATTAAATTACAATATTTACAATGTCTAGAAGTTCTGTCAAGGAGAGGTTTGGTCACCTAATTGCGCACTAATAAGGAGAAATCCTTATTGGAAAGCCCCCTCTTTTCTGAAAATGACTTGGTTGATAAATATTGTGAGTTATAATATTAATGATGAATGTTATTAAAATTGAAGTTGTGTTCGGAGTTGAATTTAGAGACGCGAACGTGATATTTGAGTCCAGAACGATGAAATTAGTAAAAATAGTCTATAAACACAAAATTTTCTGGGATTCACTATTTGGTCAAAAAGTCAACAGTTGACTTTTTCGGAAAAAGTTAAACTTCAAAATTTCAAAATTTATATTGTTGATAAAAAATAGTTTCATTATGTTGGAATTATTTGTGTTAGTAAAAATCGACATTTATTTCGATGATAATTGATGTCTGGGAGTTATATTGATAAATCGGGTAATTTATCGGATAAATGAGCACTTAATTACTACTAATTCACATCCTTATATAATTATTTATTCACATGTGGGTACTATTGAATCACATTCATGTACTATTAGGGGAGTTGGTGCAAGATTGATAATACTTGCATGACTAAGTTAAAAATGGAGGTATAGTTGAAGGTACTATACTGTAATTAATTTTTTTACATGATTATACTATTTATTCACATGATTGTACTATTGATTCACATGATTTACTATTAGGGGAGTTGGCGCAAGATTGATAATACTTGCAGGACTAAATTAAAAATAAAGAAAAAGAGGAAGGTATTATACTGTAATATTTCGAGCCCCAAAACGTGCAATTATCGAAACTATATTTTTTTATAAATAGAAGCTCATTCTTCCTTCATTTCTCACTAATTCACAAAAGCTTTAGAGCAATTATTATAGAGAGAAATTTTAGAGAGAAAGAAGAATAGAAGTCTGCTAACTTTCTACTCCAGTATCCAGTTTTAATTTTTCTAAGGTAAGGAATATTATTTGTTGTACTCATAAGGGGTATTCTTTCTTTTGTATTCATGAAGAGAACTTCTGTTATTCCATTCTTTATTATTATGTTAGAATAACCTGTCTATGCGAAGTACCGCATACATGGTGAAATCTTCTATTATTCCGTTCTTTATTATTCTGTCAGAATATCCTGTCGGTGCGTATTACGCCTGACCTGGTTCCATTATTTATTATTCCGTTCTTTATTATTCTGTCGGAATATCATGTCTGTGCATCTACGCCGGACCTGGTTCCATTATTTATTTTTTCGTTCTTTATTATTCTGTCGGAATATCCTGTCTGTGGATTTACGCTGGATCTGGTTCCATTCTTTATTATTCTGTTGGAATATCTTGTCTGTGCGTTTTACGCCGGACCTGGTTCCGTTATTTATTATTCTATTGGAATAACCTACATGTGCGGTCTATCGCATGCATGGTAATTTCTTTTGTTATTCCATTCTTTATTATACTCAGTTGGTTAAAACTTTGACTTCTATACTCCATAAAATTAGTAGAATGTCCTTGATATTTGCGTTTCAACCAGTATCTTTTTATGAAAATATTCTTCTGAGCATTCTTGAATTTTACTCTACAAAGCAGTATCATGTTGACAATGTGGACGTTATTAGTTCCTGGATAAATTAATTTTTGAACTTGTTTTATTGAATTCTTATATCATTGTCATCATCCTCATGTTTATATTGTGTTGAAAGTCATCTATGGCTTACGTGCATAGATGGACTTGGTATGATTATGACCAGGGATTATTCGGTATAATCATGACCGTAATGTTACAAATGATGTGGTGAAAGTCACCTGTGGCCTATAGTGCATAGATGGACTTGGTATGATTATGACCAGGAATTATTCGGTATAATCATAACTGTAATGTTACAAATGATGTGGAAAAAGTCATCATTGGCCCGTAGTGCATTGATGGACAGTTTTTGGTATGATTATGGCTATGGATTCTCTTTGGCCGTAGTGCAAGGATGAATTGTTTTATGGCATGATCAGGACCGTTGATGAAAACACGATTATCTTTAGCTGTATTGCATGGATAATTCGTGGTCGTGATACTAAAGAATATCCTTGGCCGTAGTGCAGGGGTGATTCGATGATGTGGATTATTTATTAAGCTGAGTCCCAGCGATAAAAGTGATGAAAAACCTTTTAAATCATAAAAGATAGTAGATTTTATTCTCTACTTAGATTTTATTCTCTACTTGAATCTTTTAATGGATTGCTTGTTCCGCTGCAGTTAAACTTGATGTTTGTTATATTTTATCAGTTTAACACTGTTGAAGGCTAACGATAAATTATTCTGTATTATCTTAGTCATAATATTTCTTACTGGGCTAGTTGAGCTCACCTTTTCTTTCAATGTTCTCTTCAGAAAATGAGAACGTGGCCGGGACTAGTCGGGGAACAGAGTTATAGTCCTAGATGGTGCATTAGTAGTCCTCACTATTCTGTGAAATAGTGTGATAATAATTGTAACTAGGACTCCTTTTGAGTTTGTATAGTCTCTAGTAGATAATACCCGTGTTGAAACTCTCAGCCTATGTTTTGTCGTATTGTACACGACAGTTGTATTATAAAGGTTGTATTTGGATTCTGTACCTTGTATCTGGCGACCCAAGATCGATGACGTATACCTAATTTTGGGGGCGTCACAGTTTAAGAGAGAGCGTTTTTTTTCGTGACGAGGAACCTGAATAAAATTATCACGGGTATGTTAGTCATAAACTCTTGTAAAGTCTATACCATATTAGATACCGGTTCTACTCACTCTTTTATTGCACCTAGTTGTGTTCAATATTTGAAGTTAACTCCGGAGAAGTTAGACTTTGATATATCTGTTTAAACTCAGTTGGGAGAAACCTTCGTTACCTCTACTATTTATAAATCTTGTTCAAATCAACACTTTCACGTTACCTGTCGATCTTATGTCTTTAAAAATACTTGCCTTTGATGTGATTTTTTGAAACGATTGGTTAACTACTGATCATGCTTTTCGTAAGGTTGTTAGCTTTCATACTCCTAACCAACCTGTTATGCGAATTCAAAGTAACCAAACCACTAAAGTCAATCATTATCATATCAAGCCATAAATAAAGAGCCCCGATCCTTTCGTTGTTAACTTTCTTGTGTGGAATGCACCGAAGCCAGACTTTCTGTAGGCAACGTTGTGAATGACGATGGCAAGTTGATAGGTATCAATGTGACGTGTTATCCAAGTCTTGGATGAGAGTCACAGTTTTTAATGATATTTCTATTGTTAATAAATTTCTTGACGAATTCTTGAAGACTTCTTAGCCTATCCTAGAGTGTGAAATCGAATTTTGTATTGACCCCAGTACAAAACCCATTTCTAAAACCTTCAAATATTTTCTTCACCTAAAACGAACGTGTAATGTGCCAAAGACGTTGGCTCGAGCTGTTGAAGATTACGTTCGTACCATTCAATATCATCGTGGGAAAAATGAACGTGGTAGCCGACGCATTAAGTAGAAGATCGTATGCGTTTACGAGTATGATGTTGTTAACACAACGACTCATTTCGAATAACTTACAAATGATGGAGATAGAGTTAAAGACTCTAGGGATCCACGTGAAGATAACGAATATACGATTAGAATATACTTGAATCGATAAAGTTAAAGCTACTCAAGCTACATACTCAGAGCTGATGAATGTGAAGAAGAAGGTTCAAGAGAGCGTTATTCTAGAAACAAGAATCGATGAAGAGAGGAAATCTCAACCCTCGATTTTATTGGCCCATTTGAAATCCTTGATCGAATAGGAACTGTGGCTTATAGACTCGTTTTACCGCCAAGTATGTCGCGTGTTCATAATGTTTTTAACGTATCGATGTTACGTAAATATGTGGACGACCCGAACCACATTATTAATTTAGAACCGGACGAGATAGCAGAAGATTTAACGTATGAGGAGATACGTGTTAAAATCTTGGATAAGAAGAATCGTATTCAACACTCAAAGGTTATACCTCAAGAATTAGAATCTGAAATGAAGTTAAGGTATCCTCACCTCTTCGGCATACCAGGTACGTACGTAAATTTCGAGGGCAAAATTTCATAAGGAGGGGAGATTGTGAGACCCCAGATTTTATGAATAAAGATTTAATTTTCTCGAAATAATTTTTTTATATTATGGTGTTGATTCGATGTAATGTTATAGTTGTGGAAAATATTTATAAATTTTGCAAAGTAAGCAAATGGTTGTATAATATTCGATTGGTCGGGGAATATTCTTTTTATCGGGGAATATCCGTACGACAGTACAATCATTGGCGGACCCCACAACAAAATTATTGTCGGATAAAGAAAACGACAAAAATACTTTATGAAAATAACGGCGGAAGTTTTACCGTTAACTGTTGAAACACCCGGTGTTAAAAATACAGTAATACGTGTGGTTGCACAGTAGCACACGGTATTGATTATTGATGCTTACGTGAGAAGTCACTTAGTTATACTCAATTATTACTACAATAATTGCTGCATCATATCTCCCATATTATTGATTCAATTATTATTACAGTATCATCTGCATAATATGATATATTATTCAATCGGGTATTCGAGATACTTTTCGTGTCAGAGTACTATTCATGAGTTACTATTCACGAGTTACTATTCATGAGTTACTATTTACGAGTTACTATTCACGAGTTACTATTCACCCGATTACTATTTACTTTATTATTGTGCATTCGGGTATTTGGGTACAATATTATTTCATGAAGAGATGTGCTAATTTTTCAGACCGTTGGTTGAAGATATAATAGTAAGTCAATATGGACCGCTGATGGAGTTATAATAGTAAATCAATATGGATCGCTGGTTTAAAATTTTAATAGTAAATCAGTATGGACCGTTGTTTTAAGTTTTAATAGTAAATCAATATGGACCGTCCGTTTAATAGTAAATCAATCTGGACCGTTCATGAATTAGTTACTATTCATTCTATTTTCCTATAAATAGAAGCTCATTCCTTCATTATTTCTTACGAATTCACTGAAACTCTAGAGAGAGAATTATAAGAGAACCTATAGAAAAGTATTCTGCTACTTCCCTACTCATATATTAAGTTTCTTTTACGGTAAGGGGTGTTATTTCTTTCTTTCGTCTTAATGAAGAGAACTTCTGTTATTCTATTATTTATTATTCTGTTGGAATAACCTGTATACGCGGGCTACCCTATACATGGTGACATTCTTCTAATATTTTATTCTTTATTAATCTGTCGGAATATCATGTATGTGCGTTTACGCCGGACCTGGTTCCATTATTTATTATTCTGTCGGAATATCTTGTCTATGAGTTTACGTCGGACCTGGTTCCATTATTTATTATTCTGTCGGAATATCCTGTCTGTGCGTTTACGCCGGACCTGGTTCTATTATTTATTATTATGTCGAAATATCCTGTCTGTGCGTTTACGCCGAACCTGGTTCCATCCTTTATTATTCTATTGGAATAACCTGCCTGTGCGGTCTATCGCATGCCTGGTGATTTCTTTTGTTATTTCATTCTTTATTATACTCAGTTGGTTAAAACTTTGACTTCTATACTTCATGAAATTAGTGGAATATCCCTTACATTTGCACTTCATCTAGTATCTTTTCATAAAAATATTCTTCTGAGCATTCTTGAATTTTTACTCCACAAAGCAGTATCATGTTGACAATTTGGACGTTATTGGTTCTTGGATAAATTAATTCTTGAACTTGTTTTATTGAATTATTATGTCATTGTCATCATCCTCATGTTTATATTATGTTGAAAGTCATCTGTGGCCTGTAGTGCATAGATGGACTTGGTACGATTATGACCAGGGATTATTCGGTATAATCATAACCGTAATGTTACAAATGATGTGAAAAAAGTCCTCATTGGCCCGTAGTGCACTGATGGACAGTTTTTGGTATGATTATGGCTATGGATTCTCTTTGGCCGTAGTACAAAGATGAATTGTTTTATGGCATGATCAGGACCGTTGATGAAAACATGATTATCTTAAGCCGTAGTGAATGGATAATTCGTGGTCGTGATACTAAAGAATATCCTTGGCCGTAGTGCAGGGGTGATTCGATGATGTGGATTATTTGTTAAGTTGAGTCCCAGCAATAAAAGTGATGAAAAACCTTTTAAATCATAGAAGATAGTAGATTTTATTCCCTACTTGACTCTTCTAATGGATTGCTTGTTCCGCTGCAGTTAAACTTGATAGTTGTTATATTTTATCAGTTTAACACTGTTGAAGGCTAACGATAAATTATTTTGCATTATCTTAGTCATAATATTTCTTATTGGGCTAGTTGAGCTCACCCTTTCTTTCACTGTTCTCTTCGAGAAATGAGAACGTAGCTGGGACTAGTCGGGGAACAGAGTGATGGTCTTAGATGTTGCATTAGTAGTCCTCACTATTCTGTGAAATAGTGTGATAATAATTGTAATAAGGACTCCTTTTGAGTTTGTATAGTCTCTAGTAGACAATATTTGTATTCAAACTCACAGTTTATGTTTTGTCGTATTGTACACGACAGTTATATTATTAAGTTGTACTTGAATTCTGTACCATGTATTTGGCGACTCAAGATGGGTGATGTATACCTAATTTTGCGGGAGTCACATTACGTGCAAAGATGGACTGTTGATTATTGGTTTTACAGTTGTATATCTTTGGCTTACGTGCAAAAATGGACTGTTAATTATTGGTTTTACAGTTGTATATCTTTAGCTTACGTGCAAAGATGAACCGTTGATTATTGGTTTTACAGTTGTATATCTTTGGCCTGTAGTGCAAAGATGATCTGTTGTTTGATAGCTTCGGCCCGTAGTGCAAAGATGGACAGGTGTATGACATGATCATGACCACTGGCGATACTAACGAATATCCTTGGTCGTAGTGCATGGATAATTCGATGATGTGATTGGCAAGATCATGACCATTAGTTAACAGTTGAATGTCTTTGGCTGTAGTGCACTGACATACAATTGATTGTATGATCATGACCATTGGTTTTATAGTTGAATATCTTTGGCCCATAGTGCAAAGGTAGACAACTGATTAGTATGATCATTATTATTACATTTGAATACCTTTAGCCTTTGGGGTAAGGATATTGAGTAAACGTTCTATTAAGCCTTTGTGGCAAGGAGAAACTGTTGATTTACATGATTATAAATATGAATTGTGGATTTAACTATAATCTTTGGTGGTTTAGGTGTAGACATGTGATGATAGTTCTTTTCGTCTTGGGTATAACAAAGAACTATTAATGAGTATTACAGGAATGAAATATTAACGATAGAATTTTAATCTAGAGGAGATAGTAGACATTATGTTCTACTTGACTCTTCTAATGGATTGCTTATTCCGCTGCAGATAAACTTGATGTCTATTGTATTTTATCAGTTTAACACTGTTGAAGGCTAAGGATAATTTATTCTGCATTATCTTAGTCATAATATTTCTTAGTGGGCTAGTTGAGCTCACCCTTTTCTTTCACTTTTCTCTTCAGAAAATGAGAATATAGCTTGGGCTAGTTGGAGAATGGAGTGATGGTCCGAGATGTTTGCATAGTAGTCCTCATTATTTTATAAAATAATGTGATAATAATTATAATGAGGACTTTATTGAGTGTGGATATTGTCTAGAAGGCATTATTCGTGTTTAAACTCTCAGCTATGTTTTGTCGTGTTTTTTCTGATAGTTGTATAATTAAGTTTGTATTTGAAATTCTGTACCAAGTATCTGGAGATTCAAGATGGGTGATGTATGCCTGTTTTAGGGGCGTCACATAGATAGTGCCTCCAGATTTTTAACGCGAAAACGACTGCTGCCAACTCTAGATCATAAGTAGGATAATTCCTCTCATATTCTTTGAGTCGTCGCGAGGCATAGGCTTTGAATTTCCCATCTTTCATGAGAACACATCCTAAACCCTTGCCTAAAGCATCGCTGTAAATGATAAATCCCTCCGAACCTGATGGTATTGTCAGAACAGGTGCCGAAATAAGTATCCTATTGAGTTATTGGAAGCTCTTCGCACATTCCTTGCTCTATTCGAGTCAGCTGAGTTAATGGAGTGGCGATTCGAGAAAATCCTTCCACGAATCTCCGATAGTAACCAGCTAAGCCCAGAAAGTTACGTACTTTAGTTACTGTCTTAGGTTGCTCCCAACTTTGTATTGCTTCAATTTTTGCCTATTCAACTGATATTCCATACTTCGATACCACATGCCCAAGTAATGCTACTTCTTCAAGCCAGAACTCGCATTTCTTCAGCTTGACATACAGCTTGTTTTCACGAAGCTTTTGGAGTATCAGCCTCAAGTTTTGCTCATGATCTTCACGACTTTTGGAATAGATGAGGATGTCATCAATAAAGAAAACCACAAAATGATCCAAATATTCTTTGAATACTCGGTTCATCATATTCATGAAAGTCGCAGGAGCATTAGTCAATCCAAAAGACATGACTAGAAATTCAAAATGCCCGTAACGAGTTATGATGGTAGTCTTCGGAATATCCTCAATTTTAATCTTTAGCTGATGATATCCGGAACGAAGATCGATTTTTTAGAAGAATTTAGCACCTTGTAATTGGTCAAATAGGTCATCAATGCGAGGTAGTGGGTACCTATTTTTGATGGTGACATGGTTCAACTCCCGATAGTCAATGCAAAGTTGCATAATCCCATCTTTCTTCTTTACGAATAAAACAGGAGCACCCCAAGGATATGACCTAGGACGAATAAAACCATTATCTAACAACTCCTGTAGTTGGGTTTTTAACTCCTGAAGTTTAATAGGAGCCATTCGATATGGGGCTTTGTAAATGGGTTTTGTACCAGGTTTAAGGTCGTTACAAAATTCGATATCACGCTCTGGGGGTAGACCAGGAAATTCTTCAGGAAATACGTCAGGAAATTCACTAACACCATAAATACCATTCAAATCTGACGTATTTTTATTTAAGTCCATGGCATGGTCTAAGAAAGTTTGACATCCATTTTTTAATAAATGAATGACTTTATGGCTTGATATGACAGTGATTGACTTTAGTGGTTTGGTTGCTTGAATTCGTATAACAGGTTGGTTAGGAATATGAAAACTAACAACCTTACGAAAATAATCAATTTTAGCATGATGAGTGGTTATCCAATCAATCTCTAAAATCACATCAAATGTAAGTATTTTCAAAGAGATGAGATCAACATGTAATGTGAGGGTCCCAACTTGAATCAAGCAAGATTTATAAACAATGTGAGATCCCAAATTTTATGAAATAAAAATATTCAATTTTTTTATAATTATTATGTTATTTGGTAAATAATTAAATTGATAAAAGTTTAAAATTAAGGGTGATATATGAAAATTTTTCAAAGTAAACAAGTTGTCATAAAATAATCGGTGATAAAAGTATAGTAATACGCGTGGTTGCATAGTAGCACACGGTATTGATTATTGATGCTTACGTAAGAAGTCACTCAGATATACTTAATTATTACTACAATAATTGTTGCATCATATCTCTCATATTGTTAATTCAATTATTGTCATAGTATCATCTGTATAATATGATATATTGTTAAATCAATAATTGAGACGATAAAGTTATTCATATTATTATTTGCAATATTGACAATGTCTAGAAGTTCTGTCAATGAGAGGTTTGGTCACCTAATTGCGCGCCAATAAAGAGAAATTTTTATTGGAAAGCCCCATCTTTCCTGGGAATGACCTGGTTGTTAAATATTATGAATTATAATATTAATGATGAATAAGTTCGTGTTGATTAAAGATAAAATTGATAGTTCCATTGTATTGGAATTATTAGTGTTAGTGAAAATCGACATCTATTCCGATAATAATTGATGTCTGGAGGTTATATTGACCAATCGGGTAATTAACTGGATAAATAAGCAATTAATTGCTATTGATTCACATGATTATAACTATTTGTTTACATGTGTGTATTATTGATTCACATTCATTTACTATTAGGGGAGTTGGTGCAAGATTGATAATACTTGCATGACTAAGTTAAAAATAGAGGTATAGATGGAGGTACTATACTGTAATTCGTATTTTCACATGTCTAGAACTATTGATTCACATGATTTACTATTGATTCACATGATTTACTATTAGGGGAGGTGGTGCAAGTTTGATAATACTTGCACGACTAAATTAAAAATGAAGAAAAAGATGAAGGTATTATACTGTAATATTTCGAGCCCCAAAATGAGAAATTAGCGAAACTATATTTTCCTATAAATAGATGTTCATTCTTCCTTCATTTCTCACCAATTCACTAAGTCTCACAAGAGCAATTATAGAGATAGAAGTTATAGAGAGAGAAACTATAGAGAAAAAGAAGAAGAGCAGTCTGCTACTTCACTACTCCAGTATTCAGTCTTCTTTTGAGGTAAGGAGTATTATTTATTTCATAATCTGAAGAGATATTATTTTTCATATTCGTATGAATATTATTTTCGTTCAATATTCCTAAGGAATATCATCTTCGTTCAATATTCGTAGGAATATTATTTTCGTTCAACAGTCGTAAGGGGTATTATTTATTTGATCATATTTTGAAGAGATGCTATTTTTCGTATTGGTATGAATATTATTTTCGTTCAATATTCGTAAGGAATATCATCTTTGTTCAATATTCGTAGGAATATTATTTTCGTTCAACAGTCGTAAGGGGTATTATTTCTTTGTAAATGATATTATTACTTTCAATATTATTATACCGGAATATTGGTACGAATTTTATTGTGAAATTTCTACCTTTTTGTGTTGAGGTTACTATTCACTCTAGTATTATTCACTTGGATATTCGGGACACTTTTTGTGTCGGGGTACTATTCATGAGTTACTATTCACTCTAGTATTATTCACTCGGGTATTCGGGGCACTTTTCGTGCCGGAGTACTATTCACGAGATACTATTCACCCAGTTACTATTCACTCGGGTATTTGGGATACTTTTCATGCCGGGATACTATTCACGAGGTACTATTCCCAAAGTACTATTCATAGAGTACTATTCATGGGGTACTATTCACCCGAAAATATATTTCTTTTCTGTCCAAATTATTTTTGGTACATGAATATTATTCTTAAATTTTACTCCACAAATCAGTATCATGTTGACAATTTGGATATTTTTAAACTCTGGATAAATTTAAAGTCTGTAATATTTATCCTTGATTTCATTTGATTAATACTTATATCATTGTCATCATCCTCATGCTTATATTGTGATGAAAGTCATATTTAGCTTACGTGCATAGATAGACTGTTGATTATTGGTCTTACAGTTGTATATTTTTGGCTTACGTGCAAAGATGGACTGTTGATTATTGATTTTATAGTTATATATCTTTGCCTTACGTGCAAAGATGGACAAGTGTATGACATGATCATAACCACTGGTGATAATAACGAATATCCTTGGCCCGTAGTGCACGGATAATTCGATGATGTGATTGGCAGGATCATGACCATTAGTTAACAGTTGAATGTCTTTGGTCGTAGTGCACTGACAGACAATTGATTGGTATGATCATGACCATTGGTTTTATAGTTGAATATTTTTGGCCCGTAATGCAAAGGTAGACAACTGATTAGTATGATCATTGTTATTATATTTGTATATCTTTAGCCTTTGGGGTAAGGATATTGAGTAATCGTTCTATTAAGCCTTTGTGGCAAGGAGTAACTGTTGATTTACATTATTATAAATATGAATTGTGGATTTAACTATAATCTTTGGTGGTTTAGGTGAAGACAGGTGATGATAGTTCTTTTTATCTTGGGTATAACAAAGAACTGTTGATGAGTACTACATGAATGAAATATTAACGATGGACTTTTAATCTAGAGGAGATAGTAGACATTATGTTCTACTTGACTCTTCTAATGGATTGCTTATTCCGCTATAGTTAAACTTGATGTCTATTGTATTCTATCAGTTTAACACTGTTGAAGGCTAAGGATAATTTATTCTGTATTATCTTAGTCATAATATTTCTTACTGGGCTAGTTGAGCTCACCCTTTTGCTTTCTTTTTCTCTTCAGGAAATGAGAATATAGCTTGGACTAGTTGGAGAATAGAGTGACGGTCCAAGATGTTTGCATTAGTAGTCCTCACCATTCTGTAAAATAGTGTGATAATAATTGTAATGAGGACTTTATTGAGAGTAGATATTGTCTAGAAGGCAATATTCGTGTTTAAACTCTCAGCTATGTTTTGTCGTGTTTTTTCTGATAGTTGTATAATTAAGTTTGTAGTTGATTTATGTAGTGTGATATCTGATGACCCAAGATGGGTGATGTATACCTGTTTTGGGGGTGTCACAGTTGGTATCAAAGCCATAGAAAAGAGCCCCGAGCCTTTATCTGGTGACTTCCAAGTCTTGGGATGCACCGAAGCCAGAATTTTCGTAGGGGACGCCATTTTGCGGTGGAAAGTTGATAGGTATCATTGTGAGGTGATATCCAAGTAAAGGGATGCGAGTCACAGTTGGTATCAAAGCTTAGGGATATGATCCCTGGCTGAGATGTGAGATAAGAACTAGGAGGGGAGAGACGGAGAATTCCTTCGCTAGTATGACCTACCAAAGTTTATTTGGTATTTAATTAGTCGGTCAGAGTATATGGATAATGTGTGATATGTCAATTAACCCTTATTTTGAAACTATATTCTAGAATGATATCTAAAATACAGGAGATGAGAAATGGAAAAATCATGATAGAGAGGAAATAACCGGAAAGGTACAATCTGAAAAGAAAGCAAGGTATTCTCATCTTTTCGAATATCAGGTACGTACGTAAATTTTGAGGGCGAAATTTCATAAGGAGGGGAGATTGTGAGACCCCGAATTTTATGAAATGAAAGTATTCAATTTTCTTATAATTATTATGTTATTTGGTAAATAATTAAATTGATAAAAGTTTAAAGTTAAGGGTGATAAATGAAATTTTTTTAAAGTAAACAAGTTGTCATAAAATAATCGGTGATAAAAGTACAGTAATACGCGTGGTTGCATAGTAGCACACTATATTGATTATTGATGTTTACGTAAGAAGTCACTCAGTTATACTCAATTATTGCTACAGTAATTGTTGCATCATATCTCTCATATTGTTAATTTAATTATTGTCACAGTATCATCTGCATAATATGATATATTGTTAAATCAATAATTAAGACGATAAAGTTATTCATATTATTATTTGCAATATTCACAATGTCTAGAAGTTCTATCAAGGAGAGGTTTTTCCTGGGAAGGACCTGGTTGTTAAATATTGTGAATTATAATATTAATGATGAATAAGTTCGTGTTGATTAAAGATGAAATTGATTGTCCCATTGTGTTGGAATTATTAGTGTTAGTGAAAATCGACATCTATTCCGATAATAATTGATGTCTGGAGGTTATATTGATCAATCGGGTAATTAACCAGATGAATGAGCAATTAATTGCTATTGATTCACATGATTATAATTATTTATTCATATGTGTGTACTATTGATTCACATGCATTTACTATTAGGGGAGTTGGTACAAGATTGATAATACTTGCATGACTAAGTTAAAAATAGAGGTATAGATGGAGGTACTATACTGTAATTCGTATTTTCACATGTCTAGAACTATTGATTCACATGATTTACTATTGATTCACATGATTTACTATTAGGGGAGGTGGTGCAAGTTTGATAATACTTGCAGGACTAAATTAAAAATGAAGAAAAAGAGGAAGGTATTATATTGTAATATTTCAAGCCCCAAAACGTGCAATTATCGAAACTATATTTTCCTATAAATAGAAGATCATTCTTCCTTCATTTCTCACCAATTCACTAAGTCTCACAAGACCAATTATAGAGATAGAAGCTATAGGGAGAGAAGCTATAGAGAGAAAGAAGAAGAATAGTCTGCTACTTCACTACTCCAGTATCCAGTCTTCTTTTGAGGTAAGGAGTATTATTTATTTTATATTCTGAAGTGATATTATTTTTCGTATTCGTATGAATATTATTTTCGTTCAATATTTTCGTTCAATATTCGTAGGAATATTATTTTTGTTCAACAGTCGTAAGGGGTATTATTTATTTGATCATATTATGAAGAGAAGTTATTTTTCGTATTCGTATGAATATTATTTTCGTTCAATATTCGTAAGGAATATCATCTTCGTTCAATATTTGTAGGAATATTATTTTCGTTCAACAGTTGTAAGGGGTATTATTTCTTTGTAAATGATATTATTACTTTCAATATCATTATTCCAGAATATTTGTACGAATTTTATTGTGGAATTTTTGCCTTTTTGTGTCGAGGTTACTATTCACTCTAGTATTATTCACTTGGGTATTCGGGACACTTTTTGTGTCGGGGTACTATTCACGAGTTAGTATTCACCCGGTTACTATTCACTCTAGCATTATTCACTCGGGTATTCGGGGCACTTTTCGTGCCAGAGTACTATTCACGAGATACTATTCATGGGTTACTATTCACCCAATTACTATTTACTCTAGTATTATTCACTCGGGTATTTGGAATACCTTTCATGTCGAGATACTATTCACGAGGTACTATTCACAGGGTACTATTTACCCGAAAAATATATTTCTTTGCTGTCCAAATTATTTTTGGTACATGAATATTATTCTTGAATTTTACTCCACAAAGCAATATCATGTTGACAATTTGGATATTTTTAAACTCTGGATAAATTTAAGGTCTGTAATATTTATCCTTGATTTCACTTGATTAATACTTATATCATTGTCATCATTTTCATGCTTATATTGTGATGAAAGTCATCTTTAGCTTACGTGCATAGATGGACTGTTGATTATTGGTCTTACAGTTGTATATTTTTGGCTTACGTGCAAAGATGGACTGTTGATTATTGCTTTTATAGTTGTATATCTTTGCCTTACGTGCAAAGATGGACAGGTGTATGAAATGATCATAACCACTGGTGATAATAACGAATATCTTTAGCCCGTAGTGCATGGATAATTCGATGATGTGATTGGCAGGATCATGACCATTAGTTAACAGTTGAATGTCTTTGGCCGTAGTGCACTGACAGACAATTGATTGGTATGATTATGACTAATGGTTTTATAGTTGAATATCTTTGGCCCGTAATGCAAAGGTAGACAACTGATTGGTATGATCATTGTTATTACATTTGAATATCTTTAGCCTTTGGGGTAAGGATATTGAGTAAACGTTCTATTAAGCCTTTGTGGAAAGGAGAAACTGTTGATTTACATTATTATAAATATGAATTGTGGATTTAACTATAATCTTTGGTGGTTTAGGTGAAGACAGGTGATGATAGTTCTTTTTATCTTGGGTATAACAAAGGACTGTTGATGAGTATTACATGAATGAAATATTAACGATGGACTTTTAATCTAGAGGGGATAGTAGACATTATGTTCTACTTGACTCTTTTAATGGATTGCTTATTCCACTGCATTTAAACTCGATGTCTATTGTATTCTATCAGTTTAACACTGTTGAAGGCTAAAGATAATTTATTCTGCATTATCTTAGTCATAATATTTCTTACTGGGCTAGTTGAGCTCACCCTTTTCCTTTCTTTTTCTCTTCAGGAAATGAGAATATAGCTGGGACTAGTTGGGGAATGGAGTGACGGTCCAAGATGTTTGCATTAGTAGTCCTCACTATTCTGTGAAATAGTGTGATAATAATTATAATGAGGACTTCATTGAGAGTGGATATTGTCTAGAAGGCAATATTCGTGTTTAAACTCTCAACTATGTTTTGTTGTATTTTGCCCGACAGTTGTATAATTAAGTTTGTGGTTGATTTATGTAGTGTGATATCTGGCGACCCAAGATGGGTGATGTATATCTATTTTGGGGGCGTCACAAACAGTGGATGTAATGAAAGTTTCTCCTAACGAAGTTTCAACAGATAAGTCAAAGTCTAATTTCTCAAATGTCAAGTTCAAACGTTGAGCACAAGTAGGAGAGATAAAAGAATGGGTAGAACCAGTATCTAATAAGGTATAAACTTTGCAAGAGTTTATGATTAGCTTACCCCTGATCACCTCATTTGGGTTCCTCGCATTTTGGGCAGTCACGACAAATGCTCTTCCAGAAACCGCTAAATTTGACTTGTTCGGGATAGCCTTTGGAGTCACCATCCCTGCTGGACTTGGTTTCACTACAGAACAATCTCGAACTATATGAACTTCCTTTCCACAGTTATAATACACCTTGAATTGTTGTGGACAGTTTGGGATGATGTGTCCCTCTTTCCCGCATTTATAACATACGACCGGTGGTCGTTCTCCTCCCTTAGAAATTGTTGATGCTGGTATTGATGACTTCACGTTGTCATTATTGTACCTTCTCTTTTTGAAATCTCCCCCCGGCTCGCTTCTTCTACTATCATGGCCACGATTACCACCAGAGTTGTTACCGCTTCTGTCCGGATATTTTCCTCCCCGCTGGTTGTCATTGCTCCGATGACTACTGCCACCGGTACGACCGTGGTTGTGGTCCCCTTGTTGAACAGACTCATTATCTCACTCTAATAATTGAGCCCTGTTCACAACATCTGAATATAGAGAAAATTTGTGAGAAATGAGGTATTGACGAATTTTGGATTTCAAACCTCTCAGAAACATTCGTGTCATACGTTCCTCATTCTCTACCAAATGAGGTGCAAACCTGGATAACTCCGCGAACTTAGCCTCGTACTGGGATACAGTCATGTTGTTCTGCTCCAGTCTAATAAATTCTACCTCCTTCATATATATGACGAAAACTTTTAGGAAAGTACTTGTCATTGAACAGTTTTTGAAATACTTCCCAAGACATATTGAGTGCGGCAGGCTGGGTACGCTTCACAGATTTCCACTAGTAATCTGCCTCACCACGGAACATAAAGGTGGCGAATGGAACCTTCTGTTCCTCCGTGCATCCCAAGACATCAAATATCTTGGTAATTTACTTAACCCACGTTTTTGCCTTGATCGAATCTGACTTTTCCAAAAACTCCGACGGTCCCAACTCCTTGAATTGCTTAGCAGTGACTAGCTGTGAGTTTCCATTGTTTCTACCTGCATTTTGAATAAGAATCTCTATCGTCTGATTTTGCATGAACTGCAAAAAGCTTCGAAACATCCCATCATTCAGCGTTTGATCGGTGGTGTTGTTTATAGGAGGAATATTGTCTTCCTGATACACATTATTTTGGTTGTTGATTGTTGGTGTCTCAATGGTCTCATGTGCTCCATTGTTCATCTCAACATTTTCATATTCCATTCTCAAATACTGCCACAAAACAAGGGTTAATTAAAGAAATTGACATGCCACATAATACCCCTATATTCTGACCGACCAACAAATAAATTTAGGTAAGACACACTAGCGAAGAATTTGTTTGTCTCTCCCCTCTTAGTTTTATTCCCTGATCTCCGCTAGAGACCATATCCCTAAGCTCTGATACCAACTGTGACACCCCCAAAATAGGTCTACACAACCCATTCTGAGTCGCTAAATACATGGTACAGAAAATAACTACACACTTCATTATTACAATTGTCATGCAAATTACGACAACACATATACTGTGAGTTTAAAAATAAATACTGTCTTCTAGACAATATCCACACTCAAATAAGTCCTCATTACAATTATTGATACACTATTTTACAAAATAGTGAAGACTGCTAAAACAACTGTCTAGAACCATTATTCCATACCCCGACTAGTTCCCGCTATATTGTCGCCTTCTGAGAAGAAAAATGGAATAAAAAAGAAAAGGGTGAGCTCAACTAGCCTAGTAAAGAATATTATGACTAAGATAATGAAAAATAAATTATCGTTAGCCTTCAATAAATCAGATAAAATATAATGGACAATAAGTTTTAGATCAATATTCGCAGCGAAAGTAACAATTCACTAGAAGAGTTAAGTAGAGAAGGAAGTCTACTGTCTTCTATGATTTAAAAGTCCATCATCAATATTTTATCCCTGTAACATCAATCAATATACATCTTGAAACAAATATTCATCTTTGCACTACGGGCGAAAGATATTCATTATATCCCCAGTTGGTCCTGTTCATTTCAACACCTATTCATTTTTGCACTACGGCCAAAGATATTCATCAGATAATCATTCATCTTTGCACTACAGGCCAAAGATATTCAATTATATCTTTATTTAGGACTGAGGATGATAAAAATAAAGAAAACAAATCGAGATAAAAGATCAAAGATTAGGGATTCGTACTTTAGTTTATCCAAGTTCAAAAATACTCTATAATAATCAATTGTGGAGTAAAATTTAAGAATAAAGATCAAAACATGAATACAATTAAAAATAGTAACCATAATATACAACTTGGACAAAGAAAAAAATTTTAATTTTTTTGTGAATAGTGTCGTATGTGTGAATAGTAACTCCGACACGAAAAGGCAAAAATTTCACAAGAAAAATCATGCTTCGTGAATAGTACTCGTGAATAGTACCGTATACATGAATAGTGTCGTATACGTGAATAGTAACCTCGACATGAAAAGGTAAAAATTTTATAATAAAATTCATACCAATATTTTCGGAATAATGATATTGAAAGTAATAATATCATTTACGAAAAAAAATAACATCATTTACCTCAAAAAAATAGTATTTCTGACTGAAATATCGGATATAATGTTGAAAGAAACTTACACTGAATAGTAGCACTCAAAGTATTTAAATACTCACAAAAATACGCTCGATATTATGGAGAGAGAAATTTCATATTCTGGTGTGATTTTCAATTCTAACATAAGCATCTTATTTATAGGAAAATGCTTAGAACGCCAAAGCATAAAAATTAATAAAATATTAATATTTTTAAAAATTTCCTACGCACACCTCCTTGACCAAATCATCAGCCCATACAAGTGGGGCCCACCACACAAAAAATATTTTTCTTTAAAAAAATATTTATAACTCCAAAAATTAATTAATCCAGAACTTCAATAATTCATAATAAATAGCCCTTTTATCAGAAAAATTCAAATATTATGTCCATTCCATAGGAAATTTAATTCTCTACAACTTTGTAGAAGAAAGTTTTTCCAAATTCCAAATAAAAAAAGACCGAAATCCTCATACGGCTGATTTTTAACACCTCTATTCTGACAAAATACTGATAAAACACCTCAGCATTAATTCCTTCATAAAATAAATATTTCCTTATCATTTTTATCAATAATTAATTATTCACAAATAATATTACAGAAACACAATAATGACAAATAGGTCGTTCCCAAAAAAGAGGGGGCTTTCCGATAAGGATTTCTCCTTACTGACGCGTAATTAGATGACCAAACCCTTTTTCTAGACAAAACTTTCTTAGACATTGCCAATAATGCTATATAATAATATTATTCAAATAATATGAATTATTGATTTGATGATAAAAAATAATGTGTAATGACAATTATTGAATCAATAATATAAAATATCAACGTAGCAATTATTGAATCAATAAAATAAAATATTGAACAGTAATTACTGTAACAATTATGGAGTAGTGACTTCTTACGTAAGAATCAATAATTAGTGCAATACTGTGTGCTACTGTGCAATACCGCGTATTACTGTATTTTAACCACCGGGTATTTCAACAGTGTTAACGGTAACAACTACGCCGTTATTTATAAAAAACTCATACTTGTCGTTTTTTTCATCCGACAGTTTTCCATTATGTGACCCACAAATGGCTGCTTCGTCGTATGAATATTTCCCAACAGCAAGAATATTCCACTACCAAACGAATATTCCCCGACAACAATGAATATTTTATAACCACTTGCTTATTTAAATTATTTGCGCATTTTATCCATAACTAACTACATTAATCAAATCAACCCCTTACTATTTCAAAATAATAAGTAGAAGAAATTTAGTTTTATAAAAATTTAGGGTCTTACATTTATAGTCAAATGTCAATAGTTAACTTTGACAGTTAGAAAAGTTAAACTTAGTATTTGAAAATGAATTTGGCAAAACGGACTTCACCGTGATAATCGGGACACTAAACTTAGTAGTAATCGAGTATAATATCGAGGGGTGATTAGTTTTGAAATAAAATAATATTTATTTCAAAAATATTATTTTATTTCAAAAATGGTCAAAAGTGGAAGATAAAAGTCAAAATTTGACTTCGATATTGGTGTGGCAGTGCACGATTGGCCTAATGTCTCTCTCTCTCTCTCTCTCTCTCTCTCTCTCTCTCTCTCTCTTATCCCTTCCTGAATCTTCGTCGCATTATGTGATTGCCTAAAAGTCAAAATTTGTCTTCGATATTGGTGTGGCAGTGCATGAGCTTAGTTTATTTGTTAGACAAACTTCATTACTGTAGATAATTGAGTTGTTATTATGTTCAGTTCTGAATAATTTATAAGTGGTCCTGGTTTGACTCATTTGCAATACTATCTAACTAGAGCTACATATAATTCATAAGTAATATATCTTTTATTTCAAAAAAAGTCTTCAAACATTAAAATAATTTATCCACTAAAAAATAACATTAATTAATAAAAAAGAATATATGCCCACAAAAAATTAAATATCAGTGATACAATGTCAAATATAAAATGTGGTACGTATAAATAATATATTAAACTCTTAAAAGTTCATTTACGCCTGGGTCGATCTACTAGTTTCTTCAAAAAAAAAAATTATTTTATGCACTTGAGATGACTTAATCTAGTCCGAGTAAAACTGAAATATCCTTCACAATTTATATTTTTTTCTTTTGCAAAATTGGGTGGTTGAAAGATATTTGGCTCCAATTTATGATGAAAATTTGCGACGAAAAAAATTATCAATGAATGAATTATTACTCACTATATGTTATTGGTAAGAGGTTTTTTATAAGAGATAAAATTGGTAATTATTTTGTTCTAAATAATTTTTTTAGAATTAACTATGGTGAATATAAATACTTTTATTTTTTGTACAGTAACAAATTTATTTTTAATAATACTTTTTAAGTAACTTACAATATCGACTATTTTTTGATCGAAGTAAATAAATTTACAATAATTTAAACTTTAAAATTTCATACATTGACCATGAAAAAAAATGTAATGTAATTAAGTTTGAGTTTATTCTTAGTTAATTTATAGTATCCTACAACTCAAATTGTAATGTAATTAATTTTTTAAAATAAAATTTTATTCTTAATAATACTTTTTAAATAATTTATAATAGTAAATATTTTATTCATTAAAATATTAAGTTACAATAATTTAAAATTTAAAATATTGTAAATTGAAAATAAAAAAAATTATAATAATTAAGATTCTTTTTTTTAGAACAAATACGTTAAATTATTACTATTCTGTTCTACAAAAAAGTTATATTTCAATTTGTTATTAACTAATTTATGACATTCTAAAATTTAAAATTAAATCAATTTAAGTTTTTAAAATAATAATTTTATTTACAATATTACTTTTTAAATAGTTTACCATATTAATTTTTTTATAAGTTTAAATCATTCTCTTTTTTTAGAACAGAATCTGCACCTCTCTTTCCCCTCACTCAGATCAGCCCTCTCACGCCTCACTCCCCTCTCTCTCAACTCCCTCTAATCGTAGCAGTAATGACGGCATAGAGGTGGTGACCTGCTCTCTCCGTCTCTGTCTCCGTCTCCGTCTCCGTCTCCGTCTCCGTCTCCGTCTCCGTGAATGTGAGTTATTTGATTGCATGGCATCTATTCAGTTTCCCTTGTGCAAATAAGATGCACACTATCTGTTTGGAGAAATTTCACAAAGAAATAGATTAATTTATGTGGAATGGTAAAAGCATGATACGTTCAAAATAAAACAAATTGGCTGAACCATTTTCTGAAATTGTTCCTTCCAGTACTAAAATAAGGCAGCACAAACTTTACTTCTCTTCAATTCAGATATAAATTGAATTACTTTTAACATTTGTTAGCGTTTTGAAGTTGCATTGTTCATGATGCAAGTGTCATGTTGATGTGGGGGCACTCATTCAGTTGCATTAACACGGGATGGGCGCATGTTTTCTGTGAGTACTGTTAAATTTCCCTTTCCATAAAAGTTGAATCTTATATTACTGTTGGGCTATGTTTGTTTGCAAAAGAGATTAAATAAATGACTAATCATGTGATAGAATAGTCCCTAGAGGTATTAAGTTAATATAAATAGTCATATCCCATGCATTATTTTTTCTCCTAGGAACATTTGCAGCGTAAGGTTTGATACTGTCTCTTCACCATAAACCACCATTTGCGAACTACATAGGACACTGTCAATGGAAGAAAACTGTTTTCCAGGGATTGGACATTGGCCTCAGTGCAAGGCTTCACTTCATGTGAACGTTGTTGTGTAGAAACATGGATAATGGCATTTGAAATGAAAAATAGGATCTGATAAGTATCAAAGCTTATTTAGGAATTGGCTAATGGCTGCCGTTAAACAAAGAGAGGAAAAGGATTTAGAAATTTTTTATGTTAAAAATCCTGTTATGGGTTCATGGAATTCATCGCGTGCACGTGTAAGATATTGATGGAAGATGGTTAGCATATAAAATGTAGAAAGTTGCTTTTCGATCTTTTATCTATGACTTCTAAAGGAAAACATGTTGTACACCACAGAGGAAAAACATACTCTAGTTTTTTTTATTTTCAGTAACATCAGTCTCCAACATTGAACACAAGTGTCAGTGTGGCAATGTCTCTTTCATTTACTTAATTGTAGTATCAAACATTAAAGTCTACGCTTGGTGAAACTAAAAAATTTCATATATTATATGGTCTTCCTTGTTCTTGTGCATGCACAATATTAATTAGTTCCTTATTCTTGTAGCAAAGGTTACAGCTACCAAAGTTTGGTAACTGGGAAAATGAAGACCATATCCCTTACACTATCTATTTTGAGAATGCGAGAAAGGGTAGAAGCAGCACTAAGATGAATATTTGCAGTTGTCTCTTCACCATAAACCAGCATGAAAAAAATTACAGGTTTGATGTTGATAGATTAGTTATATCCAACTCTTTTTATCTCTGCTGGCACTTTGTTGTTATGAAATTCATTTAGAACATATTTCTTTGATCTACTTTTGATTTTGCGTATACCAAAGATCACAAGTGTTTACATTGTTGGGCCAAGTATTTTTGAAATAACATTATCGTAATAAAAAAATATATGTCAGAATAAAAAATATACTTGCACACACATCACATTGCATGTATGATATAAAAACAAAATATATGTCAGAATAAAAAGTTGTTATTGAAGATCAAATGGAAGAAGAAAATAAGAATTATTTATATTTTTTAGTAGTAAAAGAAGACCAAGAGAAAAGTATAAGGAAATAGGAAAAAACATAAAATTTCATAATCAATAGTACTTGTGGACAAATAAACACGACCTACTTATCTTTTGTGCATGTATAACTACACAACTACAAGAGGCATGGGCCATCGCAGATGACTCCAAATTTAATTAACTTGGATGTTTGAACTTGTGTATACTTGCGATAGACAGATCCGTCACAAGCATGTTCCATCGCAAAGATCCTCATTTGCGACGGACAGGTCCATGGCATTAGATCCCATTGCAAAATTGTGACGGACTGTCCATCAATGATGAAGATATCAGCTACGGAAATGCATTTACTAACATATTAAAATCTAAATTCTAAACATTAATTTAATATTAAACAAAATTATATGTTACATGGCTAATATACATGTAATTGGGATTTAATAGTATACCGGATAATACAAATGTTTCAACATTTCTAAAATCATATCCTCAATTAAGCATAAAATTCATGCTTTATTCACAATCAACTTGCAACGAATTAAATAACTACACAACCCTAATCCATCCTAGCATTGCTTGAGCCGTAGCCTGATCAGTTGGTATTACTCAAGGCATCAACTTTGTAGGTCCTTAGCTTCTCCCTTGATGATCCCTCTTACTTTTGCTCCTTTTTATGCAAGTAGAAAGTACTCAATCACACATGTAAAAAAGGACTATAGTCATTTGATATATAGACAATTTAAATGGCAATACAAGAGAAGTATACATTAGAAATAAAGAAAACTACAAGTAGAAGTTATGTTGATTATTGATATCAAAACACACAACTTCAAGACTAGATTTGTGCCTTTATAGGTCATACATAAGTGCTAATAATATGGTGTTAATATATATGTTACTAGTACTAAAATAGATTTTGAAACATGATACCCCGACTTGGTACAACTTGAAACATAAATATTGTCTCTCTTAATTATGGCCAAACAACTTGAAACAAACAAAAACAACCAAAGTAACATTAAAATTCCTTAAATTTCAACTCATCTTTTACCATTGTTATACATATATAGATTAAACTCATCTTTTATCACCATGACATAAAGACTACCCAATATATTAAACTATATTAGCTTTTGAAGTCCACTAAATGAAAACAACAGAAATTGCAAAGAAGTTAATCGTGAATGAAAAATTAAAATTGAAATTACTACTCAAAGTTCTGGCCATATATACTTGCAGTCTTGCAGATATTATTTATATCTAAAATTTAATCAAGAAAGACAAACGTAATCTACATCTATAGCTTTTTGTATGTGTGTCTAACTACTGATAGGGAACAAGACCATAGGGGTAATGATCATCCATAAATCCCAAGGCACAAAGACCATTTCTATTATAGGAATGCACCTTGTACTCTCTATCAACCAATAAAAAAACAGATAATCATAGGGGCTTTTAACTTTAAATGGATTAATAACATCTCAAACAGAACATGTCAAATTTCTAATGAGGTCCATGGATTAATAACATCTCAAATAGAACATGCCAAATCTCTAATGAGGTCCACAAAATATTAATAACATCTCAAACAGAACACTTGGTAGAATTCATAACCCACAGTTCGCCTCAAATCACCCAGATATCTTTTAATCCTTGGTTTGAAACCCTAAACCTTTAACAATTGCTTCCTTCAAATCCTAAAACATGAGCAAGAAAAACATATATATGAACATAAACTAATAATATCTATACAGATTATGTGGCATCTCAAACAAGCAAAATGAAACAACTTTATGATTAGATAAAACCTCCCCCAGAAGGTCCTTCTTAATCCAATTTAGATAGATTACAAAGATAACATAAAATGATAAAACAAGTCCAAGCTAAAAAAATTTTATATTTCATATCATGTTCACTTTTCTTGTAGCCAGGACCTTAAATTCTTCTTAGCATTAATAAATTTGATTCATCTTTTGAAACTGTAATAGATATGTTATGAAACTTTTGCAAAGATGTGGTAAAATCCATGACAAGAGAATCAACATTAAAATGATTAGTCAAACAATAATTTGTGAGAAGATGCAGAGTTTTATATTAATTTTACTTGAACAAGAAATTCGCTAGCGCTATTTACTTAATAATATGGATCCGCTTTGAAACTAGCTCCACAAATATTTGTTACCAATCTGGAAAAAAAACAATAGACCCTATATCTAGATTATGTTGACTCCGATAGTTCCTCCTGAGATAAGCGCACCATCTCCACAACTAGTTACCAAAGATAAACTTGGAGGGGGTGAGAAGCACGAGATAAGAAGGCTGTATAACATCAGAATCACTGTGATCTGGCTATGTTTAGACCTCATAAAACTTGAGAAATGTTTAATTTAATAATAAATATCAACCACACACTACCAGTAAACTGACAAGGCTATGCTCATCAATTCTGTTTTCCAGTTTTATGTAAATTCATATATCTCCCAGAATCCCAATACATACCTAAGGCTATGTTTCTTTGTTGGGAAAACAAGGAAAAACAGTAATAAACTAGTAAAATTGAATTTTCCTATTATCTGTTTCATTTGGAATTCTAAAACCTGGTAAATAAATTTCAAACAATGAAAAAGTCCAAGAATATAACATCCTGGATATGTGGAATAATAGTGTGTATGGGGTTCTTCACCAACTCCTGGACGATGGGAATAATAACGTCTCAGACCTACGACCTATATAAGAGGTCAGAGATTACAGGACTCTGTTTAACATTAATGTGTTCAATTCAGGTTAACTGTCTCCCTTTCTCAGGGTGGTCCGACATATCTCCATTATCATTTACTTCTCTCCTAGTGAGTTCGGACATAGCAGAGTAATAAGAAACACTAGAAAGAGAAGGTCGTCTTCCTATTCAAATGAAGTGTGATCCTGCGCTTGTACAAAATGTGCTCAGTCAATTAAATTGAAATTTCGTATGAATGGAGTGTAATTTGTGAATTTGAAGAGATAACTTGTTTTTAACATTTTTAATTCGTCAAATCTCAAAAAAAAAAAATGTACTGAACTATGAATGCAGTCTTGATGTTTAGTTTGCAACAAAAGGATCACCATCACAACCAACATAGAAATATAAAATATACAAAGAAAACAGCAGTTAGATTTAGTTTTTATCAAGCAACATAAAAAACTTTCTTACCACATACCACAACCAAAACTAGAAAGGTAAATGTATTCCTTGCAGTTTTCAGTTGGAGCATATTTTAAGCAATGACTTCTATTTCCTAATGGTTATTAGTCAAAGTACAAAGTATGCACATAATTTCATGCATGTAACTTGAAGGTAAATGCAGGTTCTAGCATCTAGAAATCAATTTCAACCACCATGGAGTTGTAAGGTAAAAGAGGTCCTTAGCACAACTAGTGGACTTCAGTTGGAAGTTTAAACATGAAACTGTTGTGCTAAGGACTCAAGTCTTAAACATGAAACTGTCCTTGAACATCAGTTCCCCAATCAAAGGATCAGTGAAGGAGGTTATTAAGAAAAGTGATCCTGCACCTGGGATCTGGCTTCGGTGTAAATCAATATATCTATCTTTACAGTCCCAACCAGCTCTTTGGCTGCAGAGGAAACAACTGAAGAAAACAAAGAAAACATGGTAATGGATACTATATACCAATTCACGACATCCATTTGTCATTTCTAATTTTTTCTTTATATTTGGTTCTTTAAAGCAGTTTCTGGCTTTTATTGTGTTTGCATTTTATGTGGTTCAATCATCTTAAACACTCATTTGCACCAGAAGATTTGTAAACACATAAATGCAAACATTAGGACACATGATAACATAATTTGTTCTTGATATCAGAATGAGTATGGTGGCTAGGGATTACATATTAAGGGCCAGAGCACCACAACCAAGTAATGCCTCTCTAAGGCTATAACAAGATGAGCAAGGGAATAAAATGGGTGAATTCTCAATTCTGGGCAATTACATTATTACCTCCACAACCAAGTAATGCCTCTCTAAGGCCACATTAATGGCAGGAATAGGGAGAGGGGATGCGAATTTCATTCCTAGATCGGAATAACACCACATGTAAAATCAGAAATTCATTACAATTGATCAGAAATAAACTCATCATCATTCCATATCCAAATTTCTAAAACCCATTACAATCGATCAGAAATAAAATCTATCGCCATTACATACCCAAATATCAGCAATCCATTACAATTGATCTAAAATAATAGATGGGCACAACATCATTTCCAAAAATCAGAGAAAAAAACCCGCCAAAATTAACGACAGCAAGTTAAAAAAAGTTGGGGTAAAAAATACTAAAAATCTCCAAGAAAACCTTTAGCTTTTTTTCATCCATAGAAAGCTCACCTTCATCATAGAAAGCAACAGCAGCACCAGCTAACTGCTGCAGAAATACACCATTAATACAAAAGACGAGTGGAGAGAAAAAAAAAACTAGTAGTTATACCTTATATAAAATCAAATTCTGAATCAAAGAAAAATTAGCTTAATATGATGAGTCTCGAAAATTTTATTCAATCTACCACTGTAACCCAAAATATATTAATATCATTTTTCAATAGCTAGGATAAAATATTAGTAATTAACACGTACATATACACGTACCTTATTATGTATTTTCAATCCGTCTAGCAATAATGTAACAAGAGAACCCCATCCGGAGGTTTACTGACTGTGAATACACACAACACAAGAAATGAGTATCTGTAAGATATTTGGGAGGTCCCTAAAGTGGTTTTCACTCTTGTTCGAATATATAGGCTATACAAGTAGTGGTCAGTCTCCATTGTATCTCTCAATTTCTCCTCATAATTATGATTAATTTCAACATGTCTTCCGAACGTGTTGATGAAAAAGAAATGGGAATCAAGAACCTTCATTTCTAATGGAGGTAAGTTTTTGGTTCCCACAATAGTGTGAGCAACCACGAGTCTCGCAACTATCCCGTGAAGACGTAAATGAACCCTGTGATTTGGGTTAGAGAAATTTAGATGGAATGATATGTTGTAAGAAAAAGGTTTACTAGTATTATCAAGGTTAGCCTCGTGGAGGCTAACGCTAGAAAGGTTTATTTTAGGGGGTTGTGGTTTGTAATGGAAATATAGGTATAGGGCTAAAGTTAGAAGAACAAGAATTCCTATCATCACTACTCGACCTATATATTTACACAACCTACCACACTAATCTACATATGTTTGATGATGTAATGTGAGGTGTGTGTTAGGATTGGAATTAGCAGCAAGTTGTTGTGGGACTGGAGCTGGGACGTTAGGGTTAAGGGCTGGAGGGAGATCAGGTGCATGTTCTATCTCTAGCATTGTTTGAGCCATAGCCTGATCAGTTAGTATTACTCAAGGAATCAACTTTGTAGGTCTTTAGCTTCTCCCTTGATGATCCCTCTTACTTTTGCTCCTTTTTATGCAAGTAGAAAGTACTCAATCACACCTGTAAACAAACATCGTTAGTCATTTGATATATAGACAATTTAAATGGCAATACAAGAGCAGTATACATTAGAAATAAAGAAAATTACAAGTAGAAGTTATGTTGATTATTGATATCAAAACGCACAACTTCAAGACTAGATTTGCGCCTTTATAGGTAAAACATTAAGTTAGTAATACCAAACACAAAAAAACTGAAAATCACTACCACCACCATTAGATCTGCCCAACACATACTGAAGCTGGCCTTTGCCCGCAGCGACAGGCCTCGACACTCTTGGGACAGTTATGTGCCCTACCCCTGAAATTCACCGCACTACTAAACTCTGCTGGCAAATCTCCCTCCAGAAAGTTATAATCCAAGAACAAGTTTCTCCAATTATTTCCCAGCCTTTCCCCATATACCAATGGAATTCGACCCGAAAACAAGTTATGCCCAAGATTCACTGATGTCAAGTTATTGTATGTGTTGGGGCATAATATTTCTTTCATTGGGCCTGACCAATTGGGCCCATCCGTTTAATTAGCCTATTGGACCTTTACCACTAAGTCTTATAGTCATTGGGCCTAACATTTATATTACCTTTATTGTATCCCATTAATAATGGGCTGGGTCAAGTGGCCGGCCCATAAGATCTTTTAATATCTAAGACTTTGACTGGTAATGATGAAAGGAGGAGGGCAGTTGACCAAGCGCCTGCAGATCATTAATGTGGATGGGATCTTATCCGGCCGGCGGCAGGAACAGTGGAAAAAAGGTGATAACCTGCATGCAGTCGGCTGGGACAAGAGGTAACTGGGAGGGGGTGTCAAATCATGGTGGGTGGCACAAAAAACCGGGCACAAGAGTATAACCTAGCAAGGGGGTCTCCTAACAAAAGGTACGCATACACTTTCTATCTGAAAAAAACACACTAGACATTTTTACACCCTCCATTGTTAAACCTTGAACACCTGTATTGACTCTCACGCCGGAGCTATCCCCCGACGGTCCAGCCGTCAAGCTTTGGGTGTTGATCGTGTTTTCTGTGCAGGATTAGGGCGTCTTACGTGATTGGGACGTCATCAAAGATCTTGGCGTTAACATTGGCACTAGAAGGAGGGCTGAGTTCTAGTGTTTCAGGGCTTTCAATCACAAACATTTATTTGTTCCACGCTCTCAGGATGGGAAAGAGCAGAGCAGACACGCCTGAAGGACAACCGATGACTGTTGGTGACTCGCCACCACGAGTTTCTGTCAGAGATCGTTTGGGGCCCACACTAAGTGCTCATGCTAGCACAGCCTCCAAGCGGTCACATGGGAACTCTTGCCCAAGAGCCGTGGGCAAAGCTAAGAGAAAGTTAATCTTCACGACGGATAAAGAATCCGGTCGCGGCCGGAAACAGCTAGACCACGACGAGAAGACCTCCCGATTGGCTAAGATGGCGGAAGAGGCAGATAGGGCCATGGAGTCACTCATGAAGCAGAGGCAGGATATAGCCGAGCAGATGTCCCGGATGGAAGAGTTGAGGGATGAAGCATCGAGTTATGTCCAGTCTGAAAGGCGTGTGCATCGCAGCGGGAAGGAGCCGGTTCAGTCAGAACGTGGGTTTCAAAGCCAACATCGGGAGAGAGAAAGATCGAGGAGCCCTACTCCTCGAAGATCGAAGGAAGCACTCCGTCGTGACGTCCCTACAAGGCAGACCTGAAGTGGTAGGAAAGGCCGATCCAGAGAACGAACTCCAGAGAGCATGAAAAGGGCACTCATTGTCACACACTCCCACCACAGTCATCGGACCCAGAGGCGAAGCAGATCTGGGGGCCGTACACCCGAAAGTCGGGTACTTCGCTCAGAAGACCATCGTCGCGAAAGTCCTTCGAAGGTTGGGGGTATTATGATCAACGACCGACCTACTCCAAGAAAGAGAGAGTCGTCGGAGAAGGAAGTGTCGTCACAGCCGGAAGGAGTGGAGTACCTCGTAAAAGAACTGAAGGCACTCCAGAAGCAGTTGGCCGAGGTCCAGCAGGTGAAGAATACTCCGGGAAAGAAAGCATCCCCGTTTTCCTCGGACATTCTTAAGGAGAAGGCGGACACCTCTAAGAAGTTGCCTCACATGGAAAGTTACGATGGTTCGGGAGATCCTTACGACCATAGCCAAGCATTTGACCGGTTGATGGACTACTACGACTTCGCTGACGCTGCTAAATGCCACATGTTTGTTACGACGTTGAGAAAGGACGCGAGGCAGTGGATGGGAAATTTACCGGCAGATTCAATTTCCTCATGGTCCGAACTCTGCGATAAGTTCCATGCTCGTTTTGGGAGTAACCGAAGGAGGGGGAAGCCCACAGGCTCTTTGGCGCAGGTCCGGCAGTACACCGATGAGTCTTTGGGTCAGTATGTGAAGAGGTTCCGAGAAGCCGTTGGCCAGGTGTCAGATTTGAACGATCTCCAAGCCGTGGGTTTGTTTCTGAATGGTCTGGACCTAGTAAAGTCGGAGAAGCTGGTGAAGAAGTTGATGTTCAATCACCCGAAGAGCCTGGCAGAGGCATTCGATAAGGCAGAAGGTTATATCGTTGTGGAAGAGGCTATGAGTAGCTTGAAGCGTTCCTCTACGGAACAGATGAAGGAGGCAGATGCCCCTAAAACCCGGGATGATCCGAGGAAGACTGGGGGGTACAATGATAGATCGGAGAGTCGTTCCAAGAAGTTCAACAACTCGTGGCGACAGGGAGATACTCGTCCGCCTGCTTCCGCCCCGAAGGTGAATAAGGTTTATACCTAACTGAACACAGACAGATCGGTGATTCTAGACCAAATCCGGAACCAGCCGTTCTTTGAGCCACCGAGGGACAACTATAGGACCGGGCAGGGCAACCCTCGAAAATATTGTAACTACCATCAAGCCGCAGCCACGGCACCAATGAGTGTTGTAATCTGAAGGATTTTGTGGAAAGAAAGATCCAGAGCGGTCTGTTAGTCCAATATGTGGCCGAAAAGAGTCACCAAGGTGCCGATCGCACCGTTCAGACAGTTCAAACGAATCCTCCTGTGCAGCCCGTCCCGAACCCGCCACCAAGGCATGTCATCGACGTAATAACAGGGGGAACGTCGGGGAAATTGGTAGGAAGAAAGAGAAGGGGGTATCTGGATTCGGTTATGTCCATATCAGGTGCCTCTCCAAAGATGGATAGACCATTTCCCGGAACTATTATATCTTTTACAGACGCGGACTATCCTTTGGAGCCCATTGATCCACATGAAGGAGCGTTAGTGATCACCGCTCAAGTGGGCTCAGTAGACATGAAGCGTATGATGATAGATAACGGGTCTTCAGTGGATATTCTGTACGCCCACGCATATCAAAGAATGCATCTTGAAGGGCGAAAGATGGAAGTTGGGCAGGAGGCTCCTCTATATGGTTTCAGCAACGATCCGGTCAAAGTTGCGGGCACTATCGAACTCCCAGTGGTCTTCGGCACAGCCCCTCAGCAGGCAGAAATAATGTGTAAATTCTATGTTGTGCATGTAAATTCGGCTTACAACGCCATACTGGGAAGACCCACCCTGACGGCTCTCCAAGCTGTGACTTCCATCCCCCATTTCAAAATCAAGTTCCCTACAGCGCACGGAGTCGGAGAGGTGGCTGGGGATTTGGATCTAGCCCGACGCTGTTATCGGAATGCGTGCATCTCTTCCGGAGTAGGAGTTAGCAAACAGAAACAAACCATGGCAATCGAGATTGAGCCCTTCACTGAAAGCAGTTCCGAGCCATTGGTAACACCTGCGGGGGAGACGGAGGAGATTGAGTTGATCCTCGGGAAGGCGGACAAGACAGTGAAAATTGGTTTGGGTCTACCAGAGCCTCTTCGGACAAATCTTATGGAACTCCTTCGCAGCTATGCGGACATTTTTGCATGGGAACCAAAGGACATGCCTGGGATTAGCAGAAAAGTTGCTGAGCACCGATTGGAGGTAGATCCCTCGAAGAAGCCTGTTCGGCAAAAGAGACGGATATTCGCACCCGAGCGACAGAAGATAATTGACGAAGAGATCGCCAAGCTGTTGGCTGCTAATTTTATTTTTGAGATCGACTACCCACAGTGGATGGCCAATGTAGTATTGGTGCAGAAGCAGAACCAGAAATGGCGAGTTTGCATTGATTACACCGACCTAAATAAAGCTTGCCCGAAGGACTTTTATCCTTTACCCCATATTGATCAACTTATTGATGCAACTTCAGGTTATGCTCTACTAAGCTTTATGGATGCTTTTTCAGGTTATCATCAAATATCTATGTGTAGGGAAGATATCCCGAAGACAGCATTCATTACACACCGTTCGGTATACGCCTATAAGAAGATGACCTTTGGCCTTATAAATGCTGGAGCAACCTACCAAAGAATGATGAATTTTATCTTCCACAAGCAGCTGGGAAAGAACATGGAGGTTTATGTGGACGACATGATCGTTAAAAGCGTGCAGGTTCAGAAACATTTGGATGATCTGGAGGAATGTTTTCAGACTGTCCGACATCACAAATTGAGGCTTAATCCCGCAAAATGTACCTTCGGCCTCGGTGCGGGAAAGTTCTTGGGGTATCTGGTCAGTCAGAGGGGCATCGAAGCTAATCCGGAGAAGATTCAAGCTGTCCTTGACATGAAGACTCCTCAGTCATTTAAAGACGTCCAACGTCTAACCGGTAGGATTGCAGCTCTGAGGAGGTTCATGTCCAAATCCGCAGAGAGGTGTCTACCATTCTTCGACACACTAAAGGGGCCGAAGAATGCTAAAACTTTCCAATGGACCTCGCCCTGTGAAGAAGCCTTCCAAGGCATAAAGACCTATCTGTCCTCTGCTCCCCTATTGGTAAAACCCACTCCGAAAGAAACCTTATATCTCTACCTTGCAGCGAGTCCCTTAGCCGTTGGAGCGGTGTTGATTCGGGAGATCAGTGGAAAGCAGCACCCGGTCTATTACGTCAGTCACGTCCTACGAGACGCCGAAACCAGGTATCCAAATATTGAAAAGATTGCCTTTGCTTTAGTAATTGCTAGCCGAAAGCTTCGGCAATACTTTCAGGGTAGGCTCCTGATCGTCTACACAGATCAACCACTAAAAAAGGTAATGGGTAAGCCGGAGGTTTCGGGGAGATTGGCAGCATGGACCATGGAATTGTCCCAATTTTTCCTCGAATACCATCCGCGAACCGCTATCAAGGGACAAGCTTTGGCCGACTTTGTGGTAGAATGTTCCTTCACCGAGGCAGATGCCGAGTTACCGGAAACGGGGGCATCTGACCGAACTGTTACACTTCTTCAGCACGGTCAGAATGCATGGACACTGTATGTAGATGGGTCCTCCACAGTAAATGTCAGTGGAGCAGGGATTATTCTGACCAGTCCGGAGGGGTTCAAGGTACAACAAGCCATTAGATTCGGGTTTAAGGCGACTAACAACGAGGCCGAGTATGAAGCCGTTCTAGCTGGGGTTCGGCTGGCGAAGAGCCTAGAAGTCCAGAAGTTGATTATTTATAGTGACTCTCAGTTGGTCGTCAAGCAGTTATCAGGAGAGTATGAAGCTCGGGGGACGAGGATGATCAGGTATTTGGCAGAGTTGAAAGACAGACTCCGATACTTTGCTTTTCACGAATTTCAAGGCATAGAGCGTAACGATAATTCTATTGCCGATGCCTTATCAAAGTTGGCCACTACAGATGCTGTCGTTTTCAATGGGTCAGTCTATCTGGAGGTCTTACAGCAGCCGAGTGTTCAACATGACTCAGTGATGTGTATCGAGCGACCTGACTGCTGGATGACTCCCTACATCAATTATTTGGCAGATGGCGTCCTTCCTTCGGACCAGATGTTAGCAAAAAAGGTCAAATACAAAAGTGCCAACTTCGTTCTTATTGACGGAGATCTTTATCGGAGGGCATTTTCGTCACCATTATTGAAATGTCTGGTCCCGTCCGAAGCAGAGTACGCCCTTCGGGAAGTTCATGAGGGTATCTGCGGTGATCACATGGCGGCTAAGTCGCTGGCATACAAAGTTCTTCGGCAGGGGTACTACTGGCCAACGATCTTCAAGGAGGCTACGGAATACGTGAAAAAATGTGATAAATGTCAGCTCAACAGTCCGATCCCGCATCAGCCACCAGAAGAGCTATACTCGATTCTATCTCCTATACCCTTCGCTGTCTGGGGGGTTGATATACTGGGTCCGTTACCGAAGGCTAAGGGTCAGGTCAGCTTCGTCATCGTCGCTATTGATTATATGACCAAATGGGTCGAGGCGAAACCACTTCGGCTGATAATGGAACAGGAGTGTCTGAAATTTATAAAGGAATTCGTAGTGTTTCGCTTCGGGATCCCTCAAGTGGTGATATCAGACAACGGACGTCAGTTTGTGGGATCAAAATTTGAAGGATTTCTGAAGGAACTGGGAGTCCAGCACAGGAAGACTTCGGTGGCTCATCCGCAATCAAATGGGCAGGTCGAAGTGACTAACAGAACACTTCTAAACGGGATCAAGCGCAGATTGGACGAAGCCAAAGGAAGATGGCCGGGAGAGCTGCTCAGCGTATTGTGGGCTTATAGGACTACGCCGAGGACAACAACAGGGGACTCGCCTTTCAGACTGGCCTACGGCACTGATGCCTTGGTCCCAGTTGAGATTGGATCTCCAAGCCTTCGAGTTAGTCAGTTCAGTGAGATCTACAATGACGAGGGATTAAAGGCCAACTTGGACCTGCTAGAGGAAGTCAGAGAAGTGGCTATGATCAAGTTAGCAGCCTACCAGAGAAGAGTCGCCAAGCATTACAACAAAGGGGTAAAGCTCCGAAGATTTGAGGTGGGAGACCTCGTTCTCAGAGAGGCCGAAGCGTCTACACCGCAGAACACTGGGAAGTTGATGCCGAACTGGGAAGGACCGTATGAAGTGGCCGAAGCACCGAAGCCCGGGACATATCGACTGAAGGCTTTGGATGGATCCGAAATTCAGAACACATGACACGCAGGCAGGCTCCGAAAGTGCTTTCAATAGAAACCAAGTCAGTCCACTGGGAGTCTGTACATAACCGTTCATCATCAATAAAAAGTCACTTTTTTCACAACTGATCTTCGCCTCTGTCCTAATGTCACAGTGGAGTAAGGAGGTATGGTAGGACTCGCTGGCCATTCGATGGCAGCCAATCTATTTGATACCCCGTGTGGTAGTCAAATCCTGGATCCTATATTGTTTTTTACCAAGGGTGGTAAAATCAATGGTCACCGAAGTAAGGAGGTATGGTAGGACTCGCTGGCCATTCGATGGCAGCCAATCTATTTGATACCCCGTGTGGTAGTCAAATCCTGGATCCTATATTGTTTTTTTACCAAGGGTGGTAAAATCAATGGTCACCGAAGTAAGGAGGTATGGTAGGACTCGCTGGCCATTCGATGGCAGCCAACCTATTTGATACCCCGTGTGGTAGTCAAATCCTGGATCCTATATTGTTTTTTACCAAGGGTGGTAAAATCAATGGTCACCGAAGTAAGGAGGTATGGTAGGACTCGCTGGCCATTCGATGGCAGCCAATCTATTTGATACCCCGTGTGGTAGTCAAATCCTGGATCCTATATTGTTTTTTACCAAGGGTGATAAAATCAATGGCCACCAAAGTTAGGAGGTTCGGACGGACTCGTCGACCATTCGATGATAGCCTCATCGGCAGGTGATCCTAAGAACCTTATCAGGCCCTTCGGGGTAGGCAAACATCGTCATTTAGACTTTGTCCGATCCCTCGCGACACCTACCTCACACTTCGGTAACGAATAAGTATTCCTTTACTTTGTTATTATTGCCTAAATCTTTCTAAGTGTTGAGTTCGGAAGGCCATGTTATTTAGCTTCGTCTTATCTGTTATACGACTTGCTTAGTTGTTAATTAACAGTTTAAAGTTAGGCCCACGGAGGAGCTTGTACATTTTTCAAATTAAATCCATATTGAAGTGTTGGTAAACAGGGAAAAAACCGAAGTCATAAAGGATGGTACTGATAACACTGATATTTTATTTACATAATGATGTTTACAAAGCGATAGAAGCTTTACAAAAATCCTACAGCTAAGGGAAAGAAAACCATCTTCAGAGATCGGCTTCGTCTTCCGAAGAGTCCAGGATAGTCGGTTCAACCTTGGCAGCGACAAGTCTTGCCTTGTCTTTGCTTCGGCATTCGTCGTATCCATCCGAGAACATCTGGATGATCTCCTCGTTCAACTCAGCAGATTTTCGGTATTCTTGTTGGATTTCCCTCCGAAGATCTCCGGTTAGAGGAGGACCCAAGTCTCTCAGAGCCCGAAGTTCGCGGAGCTCCTCTTCGAGTTTTGCCCGCTCCTTCAGATGTCTCAGATCCCTGGCCTCAAGGTCGTGTACTTGTATAGCCAAGCTCTTATTGGTCTTCACCATCGTCTCGTTCTTCCCAACAAGAACCTCATTCCGACGAACCAGGTCTATGTTCGTAGTAACGGTCAGCTGATGGGTGGCCTCGGATGTCTCCAACTGTTCTTTCAACTTATTTAAGTCCTTCTGAAGGCCTTCTTTATTGAAGATAGTGATACCATGAGCCCTTCTCTCCCTCTCCAGAGCAGAAGTCATAGTAGCCATCTCTCGCCTGGCCGCATCTTCTTCGGCTTCAGACTCTCTGTATCGGGGAAGAAGTCTCCCGAAGACAGCATTTGCCTGCGGACATTTAAAGTGAATTAGTGGAAGAAACAGATGATTCCTAAATATTTCGATTGAACTAACTCACCTTAGCCTGGTAACTCATGCCCTCTTCGATCAAATCCCTGATCGAACTGTTTCCGAACCGATGGTCATCGGTCTCCCGAACAAAGGAGTCGAACAGCTGAAAAGGAAAGTTCTCGTTAAAATCCGGCCATACAGTGGGAGAAGACGCAGCTTCTCGCCGGAAGGTGGAGGAAGAGGGTCTCGGCGGAGAAGGCACTGATGGTTCAGGGGGCGGTGCTGGTTGATCCTCGGAAGACTGCTTCCTTTTACGAGACAGAAGAGGAGACTCATTCAGGTTTTCGAGCTCATCTTCTGAAACATGGATCTCCACGGGGATGACGGGGGGAGGCTCAACTACCGCAGGACGAGGAACTCGAAGCTCATCGGCAGACAGAGGAGTCACGTGGGTCTTCCTTTTCTTAACCCGGAGAGCCTGCATTCGCTCGGTCGCAGGCAAGTCAATCAAACTCGCTGTAGAAGTTGATTGAGTCCCTTGAGGATTCGACCGGACTTTCCGAACCGCCCTCTTCTTCTGTCGAGGTCGGCTAGGCTCCTCAGCAGGTTCTGATCCGCGGAAGACCTCTGCATCCTGGGCCTCCGAGGCTGGAAGTTCTTCTTGGGGAACTTCGGTGGAAGGGGATGAAGGCTTGCCAGAAAGGTACCTATCCAAGTCCTTCCGATCGGTCGAAGTCGGCTTGATGAGAGACAACTTGTGGTCATACATCCAGGCTTGTTTGCCCAAGAGGCCGAAGCTCCACTCCTTCAGGGGTATCTTCTCTATGATGCGCGTCATTTCTCTTATACGCTCCTCGGATATGTCTCCGAAGTCTGCAGAGACGCGATCAGAAGTGGTTCAGTCAGGAACAGAGGAGATTTCGGGCCCGTTGACGAAGAACCATTTATTATGCCATCCTCGGTTGCTCGAAGGAGTGTCCATTAGAGACCGCTTCTCGATCCTGGCATTGGGCTTGGGGGCTATCTTACTTAGCACCTTGAAGCCTTTCTCCCGAGATTTCCCCACCGAGAAGAGGGTAAAGAAGGAATCCACAGCAGGAGGAACTCCTATCTCGTAGCAGAAGGCTATGTAAGCCAGTATGTGGATGTACGAGTTCGGCACCAATTGGGCGAACCCCACTCCAACAAACCCTAGGAGGGTGATCAAGAAGGCGTGAAGAGGGAACCTCACCCCCTTCTCCAGAAAGGTTGCCGGAACGGCGATCCAGCCGTCGGGACGCTGATACATCCTTTCGTGAGGGGCCGCTATCCGTACCCTGTGGGTATCCGGTATCTGATAGCGAGCTCTAATGTTGCAGAGCTCAGTTTCAGTGACGGTGGAAGGGGTGTTGGCATGAGGAAAGTCTTCCTCGTTTTGGAAAAAATCAGATGGGTTGGGGAGTGGTTCCATGGGCGGGGCTTCCTTACTCGCGGCACCGACTTGGGGGTTTGAGCCCGGAACCTCTTTGTCAGGATTTGAATGAGGGGTCACGGTGGAGATGGGGGTGACACGAAGGGGAGAACTTGTATCGGGGTTCTGGGATGCCATTGTTGAGAATTTGCAGAGAAAATGAAGAAATTTGAGGAGGAGAAGACAATAAGCTCTTATGAATTCGAAATGGCAGGGAACCCTCCAAGGAGAACGGGCAGCGGCTTTTATAGCGAGTGATTTTTTCAAAATTTGCACGAGAGCCGAGGGCGGCGCATTAATTGGGGATAATGATGAGGGAGAGGAAAATGTAACGTCTGATTTTGGCTTTGGTGGGTTATCCAAGGTAGGCTGGCGCTCAGTGGGCTCTTTCTTCCTGTGGACTCGCGCTATTTACAGTCAGTCTTCCACTAAACATCCTGTTTAATAAAAGACTAGGGGGCAATGTTGGGGCATGATATTTCTTTCATTGGGCCTGACCAATTGGGCCCATCCGTTTAATTAGCCTATTGGACCTTTACCACTAAGTCTTATAGTCATTGGGCCTAACATTTATATTACCTTTATTGTATCCCATTAATAATGGGCTGGGTCAAGTGGCCGGCCCATAAGATCTTTTAATATCTAAGACTTTGACTGGTAATGATGAAAGGAGGAGGGCAGTTGACCAAGCGCCTGCAGATCATTAATGTGGATGAGATCTTATCTGGCCGGCGGCAGGAACATTGGAAAAAAGGTGATAACCTGCATGCAGTCGGCTGGGACAAGAGGTAACTGGGAGGGGGTGTCAAATCATGGTGGGTGGCACAAAAAACCGGGCACAAGAGTATAACCTAGCAAGGGGGTCTCCTAACAAAAGGTACGCATACACTTTCTATCTGAAAAAAACACACTAGACATTTTTACACCCTCCATTGTTAAACTTTGAACACCTGTATTGACTCTCACGCCGGAGCTATCCCCCGACGGTCCAGCCGTCAAGCTTTGGGTGTTGATCGTGTTTTCTGTGCAGGATTAGGGCGTCTTACGTGATTGGGACGTCATCAAAGATCTTGGCGTTAACAGTATGTAAACAAGTTCACAGGCAAATGGCCATGCAATGCTAATTTAAAACATTATTTAAAAAATAATATTAACGTACCTATGTCTAAGTCAAAAAATAATAATTCCAACCATAAACACGCTGGCAATGAAACCCTCCTAAACAAAACGGTGCTACCCTAACTCGGTCCCCAAATGTGAAAGCAAGCATATATATATATATATATATATATATATATATATATATATATATATATATATATATATATATATATGCATGAGGTCAATGCATGTAATGTAACTTACATGAAGGCAGGTGAATCGGTTAATTCAGCTGCAACGGATACCCCGTAAGGAGGAAATGGTATCGGAATTAACTTGGTCTGCTTACTGGTGGCTAGGGACACCACAGATGTTAGGGTTGTTGCAAATAATAAAACCCTTAGTACCACTTCAACTACCACCGTGTTGCTGTTTGGACTACCAACGCTGGTTGCCTTTTCGGGCTCAAATGTCAGTGTTCCTGCTCGTGGGTATTCCGGGTTAATTGTATATGTGTTATCTAACATCTGTGGGTATCGTTTGAATACCGGATTGAAAAATAGCAAAGAGAGGAATGAGGGATGGAATATCATTATTAACGTACGTAGCTAATTAATTATATTGGATATAAAAGCAGGTAGTAGCATTGCAGCAACAAACGACTACCCTGTATATTTATAGGAAAAAATGCGTGGTTGATTTTGTTTGATCTGGCAGATGTTTTCCAAGAATTGCATGGCAATTTCATACTGGTGCAATTATAGAGCACTGGGCCACCCATATATATATATATATATATATATATATATATATATATATATGGAAGTGATCCATAATTTATATTAAAATATTATGCAAATTAAAACCATTAAATATCTGTTAGAGTCTAATGAATTTAAATATCTGTTAGAGTTAATGAATTTAAGAAACCAAAGAGTCCAAAAGTTTTTATTAAAATAAATTCTATCAATGCAACAAGAAAGAGAGAGAGAGAGGGAGTCTTATTACCAACTTGATTTAATTCTTTCTTTCTTCTTATAAGTAGAGTCCAAGAACAGATGAAAAAAATAACATTAATAGAAAATACTCAAATCAGAACTACTACTTATAACTACTCATTTATGTATGTATTGTTTCAAAAAAAGACCCATTTTGAAAATATATTTAATGACTACTCATTTATGTAGGATTGATATTTTTAAAAAAATGAATCAAAAGAAGGAAAAAAATATTTTAAAAAAAGTATCTTACTGAAAAATTTTGTAGGCTTATTTAACTAAATAACTTTTGATTTCTTAATGATAAGTTAGAATTACGAAAGTGTGAGATCTATCTATCATCTAAGAGAGTAGCCATTCATTTTCATGTAGTAACTATTTGTCCAGAGATGAAAAAAAGAAAGCAAGAAAGCAAGTCCTATTAGATAATGTCATAGCAATAATTTTGTTGTCAGATCAATATGTGTTGTTAAAAATTTAAAATATTGTTAAAATAAATTTAAAAGTGCCGTTAAATGTATATTTACTCCGACAACAAAATTCTTGTTCTGACATTATTAACAGACTTATTTATCAGTTGAAACTATTTCTATATAAATTAATTAATTTTTTATATTTCTAAATGTAAATAAAACAATACAGGTGTAAGTGAATATTCAAAGAGAATTAATATTAAATATAAAAAAGAAAGACACTAGATATTAATAAATGAACACAAGACTGTTTTTATTTTATTGACAATTTTACCCGTCTCTCTCTAAGTTTCTATCCAACTCCAAATATAGGTTATAGCTACGTTCAAACTATTAGTTAACTGTTGGGTCAAACCATATTAACTGGAACCAAATGGGTTGGTTAACCATTTTTATTTAAAACAAATATAGTTTTGAACTGGTTAACCATTTTTCAACCCATATTCCATTCCGATCCAAATCGAAAAGTTATTTAACATTTTGTAATAAATTCCAATTGTTTGTATTGTCTTAGCTAGCTTCTTGGTTCTATTTAATCGTGATAGACACGGGTATTATTTTGTGTCAAGTTGCAAAGAGGGCTGAATACCATATATGTATAATATTCCCTAAAGAAGAGTCATATTTCTGCTGGACTTTTTTTCCTCTTTTTAAAAAAAGAATTGGGAATATTTTTATTTAACATTTTGTAATAAATTCCAATTGTTTGTATTGTCTTAGCTAGCTTCTTGGTTCTATTTAATCGTGATAGACACTGGTATTATTTTGTGTCAAGTTGCAAAGAGGGCTGAATACCATATATGTATAATATTCCTTAAATAAGAGTCATATTTCTGCTGGACTATTTTTCCTCTTTTTAAAAAAAGAATTGGGAATATTAAAGTTTGTCAAAGTTATAATTATATAATATTTTTAAAATTAAACTTCAACAACTAAAATTAAACTTTAAGAATTAGAATTATGTATACCCGATTTGATTCCTTCTGCACGAACGAACAACATTAAACTTTAAGAATTAGAATTAATATATATATATATATATATATATATATATATATATATATATATATATATATATATATATATACTTATCTTGTATGTTCTATAAATTAATATGTTCTTATTTTGGATAACTAATGTTGTTCTGTGTATGTCAGTTTATGTAAATTCTAATATTCTAGTTACAAAAGAATTATACTAGTATTCTAGTTACAAAAGAATTATAAATATGTTTCAATATTTAAACGACATTCATAGAATTATACTATGGTGTATTTTGAATTCCAACCTTTCTATTAGCAGATTAATAATAACTTTGAAAAATTATTTAACTATGGAAGGGTATTAATAATTTCAATTTAAAATTTTATTAGTATAGTTTTTTAGCATTTTATTATTTATATTAATAATTTTTATATCATATTATTACTTAATTAATTTAATTGTGACGGTCACAATTTTATTTTTCAAAAGTTATGTTTAAACGTCAAAACATCTTAAAATGGTTAATATGGTTTTGAACCATAACCATATAGTTCCAACCCACACAACCCATATTAAAAATGGTTAATATAATTTTATTTCTTAAATGAAACCATAACCATATTTTGAAAACCAAAACTAACCCATAATCATATTAAAGTCACGCCTAGTTCACACACACATAGTGTTAAATTTTTTTGTCCGGTGGCTACCAATTCATGAATGTGATCTGCTTGAGTGGTATTCTTATAAGTAGCATGATATTTATAATTCATTAATGAAATGGATCCCCACCTGCTTAAAATATTGCTTTCATACTAATTATAGAGTGGTATGTCAATTAAATTTCTTTTTAAAGTGTGTCAATTTTATTTCTTTTTATAGATTGTCAAGCAAAATGTCCACAAAGTCTTGGCCTTGAATATTACATAATCATCATCATCGTCAGATATTGACATGTGATCTTCCAAAAAATCATCAAGTTTTTAAATTAATTTCTCTTTTCTGCGCTTCAAATTCAAACCACTGATACGTACAGATACCCTAAAAAGTCATGGAATATAATCACCCACACTAAAAACGCCCACCAACTCATTAAGCTCCCACATTAACTCATTAATCTTGCTCTTAATTTCCACCACCACCTTCAATACTAGTACTAACAACTCGCTCAAATTTACAACTTCTGAACAAGACTCTCTAATATTTTTGATCAAAAGATCTACTTCTTCTTTTCAAACATTTCGAAAGGAATGAACCCTTGCGCTCCGCAAGGAGCAAACGCAACGTCCTTACAATTGTAAAGAAGTCTACCAGCAATTGTTTTAGGCCTGTTTGAGAAAATCAGGTCATGAGTTTTAGAGTATTTTTGAGCCATGGACTGAAGTGAAAGGTGTATGTTTATGCCAAGTTGGTGAAGGTTTCCAATAATGGGAAGCTTTCGGGGAGAAGGTAGTACATTTTTCAGGGTTGTTTTGCTAGCGGATGACAACCATCTGTACAATAAAAACTGTGAAAAATAGCAGAGGAATGAGGGATGGAATATCATTATTAACGTATTAATTAAATTAGATATATATAAAAGCAGGTAGCATTGCAGCAACAAACGACTACATCATGTATATTTATAGGAAAATATGTGTGGTTCATACCCATTTTTAATAATGTCCAAATTGTCAACTGGAGTATTAATAATTATTAATAAAGTTATTAATAAAAAAGCGAAATTCAGTTTTAAAATTCAGTTGATGTTTTAAAAAAACGAAATTCAGTTTTAATAAAAGCTGTTTTTTTATTAATAAAAAAAGCTGATTAAAAATAATTATTAATAAATTTCAAATTTTAAAACTGAATTTAATTTTTTTATTAATAACTTTTTTTGATAAACTAGTTTGACGGGTTTTTTAACTTTGTGTTAGAAAAATTATTTGGTATTAATAAAAAATTAATTAAATATATTTTTCAATTATATTTGTTATTAATTATATTAAAAAATAACTAAATAATTAGCAAACTTTTAGTTTTTATGTTTTATAAATGGCTTAATTATAAATAAAAATTTATTTGATATTAATTACAAAAATAATTAAATATATTTTTTATTTATTTTCTTTTTTTGGCTAATTTTTTAAATTTATATTACACTTTAAAATAATTTTTTTCCATTTTTTCATAAATTTTTTCCTACAAATCCATATCATCACTGCCACGTCGCATACTAACTGCCACATAGGCTTTTTTTGACAACTCAGCCGTTTTCCGTTAACAGTCAAACGAGTTTAACGGTTTTTTTTAACTTTTTGTTAGAAAAATCGAGTTCAGTGAGTTGACTGTAAGAAAAAAAAAGTTCAGTGACCCAGTTGTAAGTTGACATATAGTACAGTGACTTAAAAATCATTTAACCCATTTGATGGAACATTTCACCATTGTATGTTAATCCAAGGTCTAAATATGTATTAATAATACCTGAACTTTTAAATTTTTTTCACCTTGAGATTGTCTTCTAAATTTTTTCAATTACGGGATTAAACTTTTATTTTTTTTATTAAATTACGCCTAATTGATAGTACCACATCAAAAATTGATGACATGACAGCGACATGCGACTAAAAATGCTTATGTGTAATATTGAGTCTCATTTTAACATTTATTCCATTAATTTTTTATACCAAACATGGTAAATATAAGACCGTTATTAATGTTTTAAAATAAATTTAATACATTACAAACTTAGTTTAAAAACTCATCAATAATTAATATAATGATAAATATTTTAAAATGTATAAATGTACTACTAATTAAAATCTTGGTATTTCATAATTGTCAATAGTCAATATAATAACAATTTTACCCTTTGTGGCATTAAAAATTAAGCCCTAAATATAGATTAATACCATGAACTTTAAGTTTATATTATAATCACCAATAATCAATATAATTAAATTTTTTATACCAAAAAGGGTAAAATTGTCATTAAATTTATTTTAAAAAAATTAATAATGGTCTTATATTTATCCTTTTTGGCACAAAAAATGAATTGAATAAATATTAAAATGAGACTCAATATTAAACTTAAGTATTTTTTAATTGTGTTTTTTTGGCTTTGTGTACGAGCTTTTTTAATCACAAGCCAGTCCTGTATTTGTATTTTGTTATCTTAATAAAATATCTTTTTGCCGAAAAAGTAAGAAAAAAAATAATAGTAATTCTTTATTGCATATTATTATTTCAAAAATTACATTTAGCAAATATAAGAACACCAACATGTGTGGTCGTTTTCACATCCATAATCAATGAGTTCTAAATGATGACGCTGACAAATACATATATTTGCACATACGCTGTCATTGCACCCATTAGCGTGGTTACGTTCTTTGCAAAGTTGATCCTCTGTCCTCACAGATCCTATTAAACCTGTTAGAAAATCAAACATTGTGACGAAAACTTGCAAAATACAAACACACACACATACATACATATATATCATGTGAATACAATTAATTAACAAATTATTATTTTAGGGATAAATATGAAACAATATATATAATACTTTGTCAATATAAATTCTACAAACATATATGTCGATAATATATACATATTAATTAGAACAACGTACAGTACATTGGTTGTTCCTATTTTATCAAAAAAATGTATGTAAAATGAATAAATTTATTTAATATTACAATGTTCGATTGTCATCACACTTACCTGCTGGATTGTATTTACTGCAGTCACCTTTAGTAGAGTCAACATTGAGAAACAAAATGCTAAGAAGAAAATAAGTAAAAATCTTGTTCATCTTTTTGTTATTTTTTGACCTGAATTATTGCCATATGATAGTAAACTTATTACATTTCATCTCTTATATATATAGCCATTTATATATGTGGGCAAGGAAATCGCGCCTTGCTCGCTTAGGGTTTCGTGTTGGCTGAGGAGGAGAGAAATCCACGAAGAATACAGAATTGATTGATTGATTGTAGAGGGGAGAACGACAGGTGGGCGGTTACTCCAACGACACGTGGCAGAACCCCTAGAATCCGGAAACCGTGTTAGGGTTATTGGGATTCCAAGAGCCTTCTTCGGTTCTTCGAGTTGAGAGAGTGTTCGAATCTTGTTAGTGCTTTTAGGTGGAATATCCGAGCCTTAAGCTACTAAAAGAGTTCGAGTCTTGTGTCTGGAGAGAAGTCCCTTTCCAAATGGAATGGAAGGGGTATTTATAGGGTATGCTGGAAAGTAGTCATGTGCAAGGCACATGCCTTCAGGGAAATTTCAGAAATACCCTTTAGTCCTTAGAGTAATGCCCATATTGCCCTGTCCTTCTAGCCACCAATCCAATCCCTCAATCAATTCCCAAAATGAGCCGCCTCCACGAGTCTTCCGCCTCGGGACACGTGGAGGCTTCTCCCGGTCTAGCACATTTATTTCTGACTTTTCCATCTTCATTCCATTAGGTTATGCGAACCCTAACTTGAACATTTAATGAGGTCGTGGAACCCTAATTGTGCATTTAATTTAATTAGGTCATGTGAACCCTAAATTTGCACATGGGCCCACACTTGCCCCCTGCGCGAGAGTCGCATTCCCAAATAGACGATCGTGCAAGAAAACTGCAAGCCTTTGAACGATTTTGCGAGACTTCACTTTATAGATTTTGAAGATAATGATCCTAGAAGAGGGAACCCCTAGGAAGCCAACCCGTTAGAGTTAAACTCTAGGAAGGCAAGACCTAGCAAGGCTCTGGGTGCATTTGATTAGGCGAGATGACTGCATGTATCCAAAGTGATTCCCCAAAATCATCTTATGATAGCATGTTTCCTTATATAAATTAGGATGTTCCCAATCTTTGGGCCTTGATGCACTACAAGTCCCTCATCCCCAAAATCCCCGTGCCTTGAGTCCAAGCCAAAGATAAATAACTGCCTTTTAAAAAAAGTCGTAGCTGATGGCTGCTGCATCATTCCTTCTCACAATTATGCTTTATTATATGCTTTGTCATAGGCTGCTGTGAAAATGTTTGTTTTTTGGTTGACTTGACAGAAAGTAATAATGCCCATGGCAGATGGGTTAATCCAATATCACCCATGCATCCTGCTATCCATAAAGTTATGTCTTCACCTTTTTCGCTGGGCTATTCTTACTCATCATGTAATGGCACGAAATTTGTATAGCCACCAAATCCAATACTGATCATGATGGTTCATATATAATATATGATATATGATAACCATAGCTAGGTAGCACAAAATCACCAATTAATCTCCAGCTCATGCCCTATATATATATATATATATATATATATATATATATATATAATCTTCCTGATAAAAAAGATCTTTATTTTGATACACCCCAAGTCTTTCCTTTTTTTTTATCAAATCAAATATTAATTTTATTTCTAAAATAAAATAAAATCTTAATTTTATAAAATCAAATCTTAATTTTATTTTGGAAATTAAAACTTTCTTTGTTTTGGGAATCAACTCAAATCTTTCTTAATTTGAAAAGAGATTTTTTTTTAAATCAAATCAAATCTTATTATTATTATTATTATTTTTTGAAAATGAAATAAAATAAACTCTAATTTTATTTTATTTTTCGGAAAATAAAATCTTCTTTTTTTTTTTTGAAAATAAATAAAATATTTACTTATCTTAATTTTTTTTTTTTTTGAGAAGTAAGGAGTCGATAAGCACGTCTTGCATCCAAACTGAAGCTTTGATAATTCTTTGGGCAAAGATGACTACAGCTTTGATAATTCTGACACCTCTTGTAAAAGAAAAGTCTTCACATGCTTCCAGCTTTTATTTGCCTCCATTCAGCTACACATGCCAGTTGCCACTCCCTCATTAGCCAACAAGATCATATGATTATGCAAGTATTGTGCTGTTTTATTTGGATGCATCAAGATAGCCACAGAGGTAACTCTCATACAAGCCGAACCCTTCTGAATAAAATAAACAAAATCACGCCGAACCCTTCTGAAAATCAAATAAACAAAATCATATTTTATTTATTTGGATGAATTCACGCCGAACCCTTCTGAGTCCTTTTTTTTTTTTTGAAAATAAAATAAAATCTTATTATTTATTTTTTTTTTTGAAAACATAAAATAAAATCTTATTTTATTTTTTTAAAAAAAATAAATAAAACATTTACTTATCTTATTTTTGAGAGGTAAGGATTTGATATCCATAACCACGTCTTGCATCCCAAATTGCAGTAGGAAATCTGTTGCACCAAAATGCTACAGGTCTTAAAGACATGTACCTCGTTAGCCAATAGCAAGACCTGTTCTATTTCTTGCATCCAAAATGCTAGCTAGGTGCTACTGCTTTATTTGGGGCAACATGATTATATATGTAACACCCCCTTCCCGAAAAGGAAAGGGACGTCACGTGCAAAGCACAACAAACCTCAAAATAAATAAATAGAGCATTAACAACCTCAAAATATTAATAGTGGTGATCCATTAATAAAGTAATAAGTACAATTCTCCAAACTGAGTCAAAATAATCAAAACCTAAAATTTAATCCACCTAGATGGTCAAGGGCAAAAATCTCATCACACAAGCCCTGAATCACCCCTGCAAACCTGCCGGAAGAAAAATACAGCATGAGCCAATTGCCCAGTACGGATATCGATATACAAAAGATATACAACTGATATACGAAAATAACTGAGACAAACTACTGAACAAAGCCTCAAGTGCAAATACGAACGAAAATATAAAATTCAAAGATCTGAATGGAATATATCTGAATCAACGTAATGAATATATCTGAATCAATATAATTAACGAAACCAATAAAAGAATAAAGAACTAACGAACTGAAGTAACTAACTCAATGACTTGAACTGAACAGAAACAAACAAAACTAATACAATAAAATAATAGGCTGAAACAAATGGCTGGAGTTATTTCATACCGAGTGAGCTCAAAAATATATCTTGCCACACAGGCAAGTCAAACTAATGCCACACAGGCAAAGAAAAACTAATGCCACACAGGCAACCAAAATAATGCCATACAGGCAAACCACACATTGGACCGCGAATCCAAATGTATGTAAATCGGATAGTGTGTTTGGCACAACATCACCAATCCGCAAAACAGAAAACTAGGGTTAACCCATACGCCTCCCACAACAAAACACCAAATGGCCCATTTACTCCGGAGCCCAAAATAGAGACGCCGTGGACTAATCACACCGCCACGGAAAGTGTCATGTCTCTCGTGCCAAGACGACATGCCTGTGGTACCCCCACAGGTGGTTATAGCTCAGGTATACCCTACGGTATATTCTAACAAGGATACCATGTCACAACACATGTAACATAATACTAACAAAAGGGTTCTATATGTACATGTTGAACCAAATCAAATTATGGTCGCAAGGTCTCAAAAGAAGGTAACAACATGTACCGCTCTACAATTATCAAAAATAAATATTAAACATGATAACCTAATTCAAAGAATACAAATACGAGTCATATGTATCAACTCCAAAATGGAACTAATATATTTATTTCACAGGAAACAATTATGTGAAATAATAACGAAATTCGAACAAGCGACAAAACGAACAAATCAAATTTAACAAGAGTATCGTAGAAAGAGTACGGAATCCGTACCTGATACTTCCAACCCATTTATAGCACACTCCACAAAATCTTAATTACCCTCAAATGCCAACGATATCAGATACGAACGTTATTCGCAACCTAAACATATTCACCTCAAATTATTTTTAATCCAAACTAATAATTCCAAAATAATTCATACTCTATTTAATATGACTTTAATCATCGTTTTTATCAATTATTAATACTCCAAAATTTATATTCCAAACAATGACCCGTTAAATTCCTTCCGTCCGAACTAATTACATAGTTTAACAAACAAAATATAAATTACTAACCGTAAGTTAAATTACTAATTACAATTTATTTATTTCAAAACTATTATTATTGATCAAAAGCATAAATTCATAATCTGGTGATTTCTCTTTCGTGATCCGTGCAGCCAACTAGTTAGAATTATTATTATTATAATTATTCTCAATTGGGTGACTATGAATATGATAATAATAATAACCTTAGGAATCTACACTCCAATATATAATAACATATAAGATATCTAAGTGTATATATATACACTATACGCATGCACTAATAATGTTTAAGACTTACTGAATAAAGCAGTACACCAAAGAAAAAAAATCGCAAGACTTGCTTTCTCCCAGTTTGCAACGCCGAACTTCTTTTCCTTATGCCGCCTTGCGCCTAGCTCTTTTCTTTATCAGTTTGTATAATGAAGGTAGGATTAGGTTGTAGTTATTTATTTATTAATTAATATGCTTTATAAATTCTCTTAATTTTATTAGGATTTAAAAAAAAATTACCCAATTACAAAATAAGCCCAATTAGTGTAGTCCACATAAAAAAATATTTTACCCAAACATAATAAAAGCCCACACTGATTAGTTTGACCCAAAAAAAATAACCAAGTCCAAACAATATATTTTAAGAATATAAATTTAATATTATTAATATTATTTTTCCGGGATATTACATTACCTCCCCCTTAAAAAGGATTCCGTCCTCGGAATCAAAAGAATGAACGTACCTAATTATCAAAAGATGCGAATACTCCGCTCGAATAGAATCCTCTATCTCCCAAGTAGCTTCCTGCTCCGAATGATTTTACCATAAAACTTTAACAAAAAGAATTATCTTACTCAATTTTAATTTAATCAGTTATTTAATTATCTACTAAAAGAATTTAATTTTCCAAACAAAACAAGGAAGAAAAGAAGGAAACAAAATCATTTACCTTTTCCCATTTAAAAATAATTGTATACAATAAAATTAATTAATATTTAAATTTTTTTAAAAAAAATATAGGTTATTACAATATAGCCTATTAGTATATAAAATTCCTTTACAATAACTGTATATTCATCTGCAAGGCCCTATAGGGGCCGAACCCTACAGGGAGGGGCCGAATCCTATGTATTTTTTTTATTTTTTTTATTTTTATTTTTTGAAGGAGACAGTCTCTGGGTGGTGGCCGAACCCTATAGGGCGCCGAACCCTAGGCGCCGAACCTAAACATTTTTTTCTTTTTCTTTTTTTTTTCTTTTTGAAGGAGACAACCCCTAGGTGGTGGCCGAACCCTATAGGAGCTGAACCCTATAGGGCGCCGAACCCTAGGGGTCGAACTTTAGCATTTTTTTTTGTTTTGAAGGAGACAGCCCCTAGGTGGTGGCCGAACCCTATAGGGAGCCGAACCCTAGGGGCCAAACCTTAGCACCTTTTTTTTTTTTTTTTAAATCTCCAAACTTTCTTTTGTCTTCCGAGCCTCATTACCTTGATTACATCTTGGTTTTTTTTCCTCGGATAATAAAGAAAGACTTGACGTTTCGTCCACGAAGAACACGAAGGAAGAAAAAATGCTCTACATGCAGTGAAACCGCTCCAAATAGCCAAACCCCTAGGGGGCGAACCCTAGGGGGCCGAACCCTGGGGAGCTGAACCCTAGGGGGCCGAACCCTAGGGGGCGAACCCTAACTCTTTCTGACATTGTTTCATCTTCTTTTCAGGTGTTTTGAAGCTTTACTCTCGCAGTCAACATGACCGAGCCCTAGGGGGCTGAAGCCAACATGGTCGAGCCCTAGGTGGCCAAAGCCAACATGGTCGCGCCCTATGGGGCCAAAGCCAACATGGCCCTTTTGCTGAATTTTCTCTTTGCTATGGTGAGCACTTCAAGTTCAAATGCCTCATTTCCTTGCTTTTTAGATCACTTATGCTGAATTCTTTTTTCTTGCAGGCCCTCCCCGTTTAACATTCTGCAGACTTGGGAACAACCAAGGAGGCCCCGTTTCCCAATGATTGGGGAAGGGCTCTCCTCCTTTGATCTTTTCGACGTCGTTTGGGAGCAAGTTCAGACTTATGACCGTACAATTCTTCCTCTGCCAGATAAGGAATGCTTGTTCCTATATGCAGCGGTTTGTGGAGGTTGGGATGACCTTCCCCATTCCCATTACATTTTCTGAACAATGCATAGAGAAACAAGAGTACCATTTCAGTTCCCTTCACTTCTTGTCTGATTCATTTAGCCTCCTTCAAGAATGACATCATTGGATCGACGAGATACTTGGGAATGTGACTATGTGGGTATACAAAAAAAAGAGCAGACATTCTTCAGTACATCAAGCTATGCAGGGACATTCGTATCCAATAGGACCATGGTGTTCTTCTATATGCACATTCATCACTGCTTAGGGTGAATGCACCTTTACTCTGGAAGATGTCAATGCCATGCCATCTATCGGTAAGCATTTGCCCCCTGCGCGTGAGTCACGCCTTTGGTGAGATGATCGCACAAAATATTGTAAGTGTTGAAGTCTTGATTTCAGTGTCTGAACACTTCGCGAGGCTTGATGTTTTGCAAGCCTCCAAAACGAAAGTCCTAGGAGAGGGAACCTCTTGAGGAGCAAACCTTAAAAGGGCGAACCTTAGAGGAGCTCTCCTGGGATATTTTGAAAATCTTCGATCTAATCTTTCTTACCATCTCTTGAAATTTCTCTTTCTTTTGGAATCAAGAAGTCATTGAGAACCCAACATTTCGTGAAGTCCTGAAAGCCTTGTAGGCATGATAGCTTCGAAGGCCTGATAGCCTCGAAGTCCTGCTGATAGTGTTGAAGATCTGCTGATAGCTTCGAAGGCCTGATAGCATCGAAGACCTGATAATAGCGTTGAAGATCTACTGATAGCCTCGAAGACCTGCTGAGGGCCTCGAAGACCTGCTGATGGCCTCGAAGACCAAGCTTTAGGTATTCCTCTATCTTCAATTCGAAAGGTCATGACCTTTAGATCATGAACTTTCGTGGAAAATAATGTACTTTTATTTCATACAAACTAACACTTGAATCTATATTTTTTTTCTTTTTTTTCTTTTTTTTTTAAGAAATTTTAAAAAAAAACGTTCAAGTATAAGTGAAAGTTTGTCAATTTATTGATAATAAAATTGCTTTTAACGAAAAGTATAACGTTTCATATAATAAATCTTGCTTTTGTCGGTGAAAGCATAATGTTCACCACTTTTAGAGATAAAGTGTAACTATTTTTGGGGTTGAGGGCTTATACTAGGGTGCCTCATTCACTTTTGATGATAAAGTGTAACACTCGGGTGCCTCGTCACTTGGGTCGTCCAATTTCTTGGCAAGTGCAGTCTACGAGGACTTAAAAATGGGTGCCTCGTCACTTGGGTCGTCCAATATTTTGGCAAGTGCAGTCTACGAGGACTTTGAAATCGGGCGCCTCGTCACTTGGGTCGTCTAATTTCTTGGCAAGTGCAGTCTACGAGGACTTGAAATCTGGTGCCTCATCACTTGGATCGTCCAATTTCTTGGCAAGTGCAGTCTACGAGGACTTGACCACCATTTTAGAGTGGACCACCATCTTTGGGTGTTTTTTTTTTATATTTTATTATTCGTCAATTCTTGTGCCTCCTCCCTTGGTCATCCAATTACTTGGCAAGGGATACTCCTGAGGACTTAAACCACCATTTTTGGTGGACCACCTTGGGTGGATTTTTTTATTTTTTTTTTATATTTTTTTTTAATTTTTAACTCATCTGTAGTTCAGAGTTTTTTTTTTTGATGTTATGTAGAGCCAGTATTTGAGTTCTTGACTTCCGGGACTGCACTATGGGTGATAGTGTTACACGTTTCTCCTAGTTCAATCTCCCCGGCCGCCATTTTCTCATGGTATATCCTCCGCAGACTGTAACAATCCATAGTGGAATGCCCTGCGTATTGATGGTATACACAGAAGTCTGGTCTTCTTTTCATTTCTTCGGTTACAACCAACCGAGGCCTTGGAGGTTTCACCACTCCGTGCTTGACCCATTGTTCGTACAGGCTCCTGAACGCCTTCTCGCTGCATGTGATAGCCTCCGGAACTGGCATTGTGGTATACTTGTCCCCATGCTTTTCTCTGCTTCATTCAAATTTCTCATTCTTCTCCCTCTTGCCCCCCTGTGGTTTTGACTGAGAATCCACCAGAGCCACAGTTGCTGTCCTCTTGCTCTTCCATGTATCCATCGTATGGCTGGTGAGAAATGTCATAATTCCCCCCAAGTCTTGTGCAAAAGATGAGAGGGTCGCAAATGAATCGCACGCCTTGGTAATGAGGTGGGGCTTGAAGGCGTCTAAAGCACCATTGTTGCATATGCTAACCAAGTTCTTTTCTTCAATTGGTTCTACACACTTCTGTGCTTGGGCCCTGAACCTGTCAACGTAATCTGATAGCTCCTCATTTGGCTTCTGCTTGAACCGCATGAGTTCTACAATGGTTACCTGTTTCTGCACATAGAAAAATTTCTTAAAAAATTGTAATTTGAGGTCATCCCAATCATGGACTGACCCCTTCTCCAAATTGTAGTACCAACTGAAGGCACTATCTGTCAAAGTTTTGTTGAATTCCCGCATCAACAAGTTGTGGTTGTTCACTTCATCATATCCCAGCCACGGAGACATCGACTCTACAAACCTGGCAATATGTTCCCTGACATTTCCTTTCTCCCCGTTGTATTTTGGAAATTGCGGGGGATGCTCGATATATCATATCGGGTAAGGTTGCCTCCGAATGTATGCCGGGTAAGGCGGAGTAAAGTCCAACTCCGAGGGTCGAGATGTCTGCCTACGAAGTTGATTGATTACATCGATCACATCATCCTTCGTCACATACTGGCTCGTGGTGTGAACTCTCTCGGGTGTTGAGATATACTGTGGTATCGGCGGTGTGTATGATAGAGAGATTGGTTGGTGCAAACTTGCGTCATGCAAAGTCGGCACTGGTGGAAGTTGCTGGCTCACTCGCTGGACATCGCCTGGAATGGTTGGCATTTGCACCTGTGAAATTGATGGGAGAGCAGTTGGGATGATGTTTGTCTGAGGTTGGCTTGCTTCCAACCTAAGTTGTGGCACGTCACCGCTGTGTTGGGCCTCCAAGTTGATTATTGGAACCAATTGACTTTCCGTCGAGGGCGATACAATCTGGTTCTCTTTGTTGTTGCTGCCATTGTTGTTGTCTTTCACTCCTATCTGTCCCCCCTGCGAGCTTCCTGGGAACATGGCCTTAAACGTAGGAATCTGCATCAACTGCTGGCGGAAGTTCCCCATCTCCTCTTGCTTCCTTTGCATTTCCAGCATCATGGCCATCATCATTACTTGCCCTTCTCGTGCTTCCTTCAATGCCTTGAGCATCTCTAGTTGCACAGCATTCGTCTGGTCTCCACCTGCATCCTCACCTTGCCTTCCTGCGTTGGTTTGTTGTTGATTAGCCATATGTGGTGATGTCGAACTCTCTTCTGAAGCGTCTTCAACAAGTGGTTGGTCAAAATCCAGGTTTGCGCCTTGGAATGCTTGAGTTACTTATCTTGGAACTGGATCCGGCGAGGTAATGCTATCTGTTGGTGAAGCAGCTCTTCCTGTAATTCTCCCACTTCGAGTTGTGGGTATACCCTTCACGAATTCTACACCTCCCCAGCAGAGTCGCCAAATAAATGTGGGCAAGGAAATCGCGCCTTGCTCGCTTAGGGTTTCGTGTTGGCTGAGGAGGAGAGAAATCCACGAAGAATACGGAATTGATTGATTGATTGTAGAGGGGAGAACGACAGGTGGGCGGTTACTCCAACGACACGTGGCAGAACCCCTAGAATCCGGAAACCGTGTTAGGGTTATTGGGATTCCAAGAGCCTTCTTCGGTTCTTCGAGTTAAGAGAGTGTTCGAATCTTGTTAGTGCTTTTAGGTGGAATATCCGAGCCTTAAGCTACTAAAAGAGTTCGAGTCTTGTGTCTGGAGAGAAGTCCCTTTCCAAATGGAATGGAAGGGGTATTTATAGGGTATGCTGGAAAGTAGTCATGTGCAAGGCACATGCCTTCAGGGAAATTTCAGAAATACCCTTTAGTCCTTAGAGTAATGCCCATATTGCCCTGTCCTTCTAGCCACCAATCCAATCCCTCAATCAATTCCCAAAATGAGCCGCCTCCACGAGTCTTCCGCCTCGGGACACGTGGAGGCTTCTCCCGGTCTAGCACATTTATTTCTGACTTTTCCATCTTCATTCCATTAGGTTATGCGAACCCTAACTTGAACATTTAATGAGGTCGTGGAACCCTAATTGTGCATTTAATTTAATTAGCTCATGTGAACCCTAAATTTACACATGGGCCCACAATATATATATATATATATATATATATATATATATATATATATATATAGAGAGAGAGAGAGAGAGAAAGAGAGGATCCTTTTCGGACTCCCGAACAGGCTTAAAATACGGACTTAAATTTTTATTTTATTTTTGGCTTTTTTTTTATAACTAAAAAAAATTTAATATTTTATGGAACTGAAATTTTTCCATAATACAATATTTTTAGCGTGTTTTGAATACCTATACCAAAAAATGGTGGTACAGTCTGTACAGACTGTACATACATATTTTGTTATATGTATCCAAATCACACCAAAAACACTGTATTATGTAAAAATTCAAGTTCCATAATTATTTATTTATTTATTTTTAGTTGTTTTTAAAAAAAAAAGGTCCGGATTTTAAACCTGTCCGGAAGTCCGGACAGGATCCCTTCCCTATATATATATATATATATATATATATATATATATATATATATATATATAGAGAGAGAGAGAGAGAGAGAGAGAGAGATTGGTAATTAAATTATGATGTTATATATGCACGTTTTATATTATTAATTAATTACTTACATATGTGAAAGTGACAAAATTATACTTACTTTGTCTTATTTAGATATTATTAGTCTCTCACATATTAAGGATAGTTTAGTCACAATAAAATATTTAGATGTACAAATATGCACTTATCAACACCCTTCCGTTACAATTAACAATCTAACATTAATTGAAAATCATACTGTGTGATTCTTCGCGATTTTTAATAATTTCATTTTGAGAATATTTTGGTAATTTTAGAAATAAGCATGTTTTAAACTTTATATAAAGGTTATTAAAAGTTTTTGTATGAGGATTACAAAATATATGGAATTGCTTATGACAATAAGTGTATTCCTTTCACAATACGAGATTTCAGAAAAATAATATAATAATAATAAATTGTTGATTTTCGTAATTATTGATTGGTATTATATGAATAAAATATTGATGATGGACTTTTAAATCGTAAAAGATTGTAGACATCATGTTTTATTTGACTCTTCTAATAGATTGTTTGTTTCGTTGCAGTTATCGTTAAAAATTTATATTATCTTTAAATTTCTAATTTATTATTGTTGAAAGCTAAAAATAATTTATTTTTTATTATCTTAGTTATAATGTAATTTACTGAACTATTTGAGCTCACCTTTTCCCCTTTGTTCCATTATCCTTCTCAAGAAATAAGAGTGTAATTGGGACTAGCCGGGGAATGGAGTGATGGTGAGACTATAAAAGTATATCAATACATTATAAAATAGTGTGACAATAATTGTATTGAGAATTTAAGTTGAGTATGGATATTGTCGTACTAAATATAGTACAATATTTGTATTGAAACTCATAGTATATGTGTTGTCGTATTTTGCACGACATTTTAATACTTGTAAATGAAAAAAATTGTATTTGAATTCTATAGTGTGTGTGTGTGTATATATATATATATATATATATAGAGAGAGAGAGAGAGAGAGAGAGAGAGAGATATTGGTAATTAAATTATGATGTTATATATGCACGTTTTATATTATTAATTAATTACTTACCTATGTGAAAGTGACAAAATTATCCTCACTTTGCCTTATTTAGATATTATTAGTCTCTCACATATTAAGGATAGTTTAGTCACAATAAAATATTTAGATATACAAATGTGCACTTATCAACACCCTTCAATTACGATTAACAATCTAACATTAATTGAAAATCATACTGTGTGATTATCTCATTAATTATACACGATCAATCTATTTATTTATGGCTTCGTGATTTTTAATAATTTCATTTTTAGAATATTTTGGCAATTTTATAAAATTCATTAAATGAGCGTACAAGTGAATAAGTATGTTTTAAACTTTATATAAAGGTTATTAAAATAAATAAAAAATTAGAAGGGGAACATGCGGCTTGTGACAGCTAAACTTGACAATAGATCAAGCTCAAAACCACATAATATTTTGTTATAAAATAATAAAATGTTTGTAATCCATTAATGAAAATAATATAAAGAAATAAATGTAATTAATAAATATATATGAGTATTCATAGTTACAAGTTCAAGTCACATTAAAAGCTGTGTTAAAGTTTTATTTTTATACCATAAGCCATTTATCAATTTCTCTAATGCATGTAGTACTTTGGTTGATATAATTCTCAATTATTGGAAATAAAATATAAAATGTTTGGTTCAAATATTCGTGATTAATGGGATAAATTTCTATTCTTGAAATAATTTTTAATTTTTTTTAATTTAAATATCCTTTCTTTTGTATTTTTCCATCCATGTCTCAACTATATTTTTAGAGTTGTGCTATGTATGTATTTGCAAAAGTTTTTGTATTACGATTACAAAATATATGGAATTGCTTATAACAATAAGGGTATTCCTCTGACAAAACGAGATTTCAAAAAAATAATATATTAATAATAAATTATTGATTGGTATTACATGAATAAAATATTGATGATGTACTTTTAAATCGTAAAAAATAGTAGACATCATGCTCTACTTTGACTCTTCTAATAAATTGTTTGTTCCGCTGTAGTTATCGTTAAAAACTTATATTATCTTTAAATTTCTAATTTATCATTGTTGAAAGTTAAAAATAATTTATTCTTTATTATCTTAGTCATAATATACTTTACTAGACTATTTGAGCTCACCTTTTTCTCTTTTGTTTCATTATTCTTCTCAGAAAATAAGAGTGTAACTGGGATTAGCCGAAGAATGGAGTGATGGTCCGAGACTATAGAAATATCTCAATACATTATAAAATAGTGTGATAATAATTATATTTAGAATTTAAGTTGAGTGTGGATATTGTCGTACTAAATATAGTACAATATTTGTATTAAAACTCACAATATATGTGTTGTCGTATTTTGCACGACATTTTAATAGTTGTAAATAGAAAAATTTGTATTTGAATTCTGTAGTATGTATTTTAGCAACTCAAAATAGGTTGTGTGAACTTATTTTGAGGGAGTCACAATTGGCATATAAGAGCTTAGGTATATGATCTCTGGTGAAGATCTAGGATTAGAACTAGGAGGGGAGAGACAAGTAAAATCCTTTGCTAGTATGTTCTACCTAAGCTAAATCTCATTATTTAATTAGTCAGCTTGGATGTGGAGACAAGAAGTGGTGTGTCAGTTTGTTTAAACTAATCTTTGTTTTGTGATCACATTTCAGAATAGCATTTGAAAATCAAGAGATGAACTATGAGACTAATAGTGTGACTGAGAATCAAGAAGCTACAAATAATACTGCTGCAAACTCAGAAAATCATGATGCTAACAACATGATGAATGATGAGTTTTTCCAAAATTTCATGAAATTTTTGCAGAACTAGACTAAAGAAACTACTGCTCATAATACCGATAGAAACGCATTTAACTCATGAATGGTCACTACAAGAGAAAGTCTTATTAGCGATCGACAATCTGCGACCGAATACGTTCGCAGATAGAGGTCGCATATATTCTGGACGTTGACTGTACATTGGCGACCAATATTAGCGACCGCAACATCAGCGACCGCACTATAGCGACCGATGTTGTCGCTAAGTTGAGTCATCGTGAGTCAGGTCTCATTGGTGACGTAGCCCATGTGTCAGCGACCACCATTGGCGACCACCACGGTCGCTGATATCCTCAAGTCACCTGCAGTCACTGTACATAATAGAGACTGTAAAACCCCAACTTTTATGAATAAAGATGAATTATCTATAAATATTATTTTTGAATATTAATAAGGAGTGAATGTGATATAATATTATAGTTGTGGATAATATTTATAAATTTTGCAAAGTACGCAAGTTGTTATATTATATTCGATTGGTCGGGGAATATTCGTTTTAACAGGGAATATTCGTACGACGGCACAATCATTGGTGGACCCCATAGTAGAATTATTGTCGGAGTTAGAAAACGACAGAAATATCTTTTTATAAAAGTAACGGCGGAAGTTTTACCGTTAACTATTGAAATACCCAGTGTTAAAAGTACAGTAATACGCGTGATTGCATAGCAGCACACGGTATTGATTATTGATGCTTACGTGAGAAGTCACTCAGTTTTGTTCAATTATTGCTACCGTAATTGCTGTATAGTATCTTACTTTATTTGATTCAATTATTGTTGATATTTTATATATTACTAAATCAATAATTAAGATGACAAGTTATTCATATTATTATTTGCATAATTAACAATGTCTAGAAAGTTATGTCGAGGAGATGTTTGGTCACCTAATTGCGCGCCAATAGGGAGAAATCCTTATCGGAAAACCCCCTCTTTCCTGAAAACGATCTGGTTGTTAATATTACGAGTTATAATAATATGAATAAAGATTGTTAAAAATATTGAGGGATTTTTTTTAATGAAGTATTTGTTGTAAATTTTGCTTATTATTTGATCCCTCCACTTTCCCATTTTTTAAAATTATCGGTAGAAGTTATCTCATTTTTGTTTATATATATATATATATATATATATATATATATATATATATATATATGACTTTGGTGGATAATGATGTTGATGGGGGAGGAAAAGAATTGTGAGGGAAAGAAAAAAAAAGGGTGGGGAGGGAATGGGTTACGTAAGGTGGAGGGAGTATACATATATTTATAATTTATAAGTTTGTTTTATTTGATCATTACAGTATCATTTTGAATAGTTAGGCATCTGATGATCAACAAAATCAACCCATGAATTATCAGACGAAAACTTTGGCCCGTGATTTTATTTCAACTGTGCGTCCGTGAATTTTTTTTTAAATAGTATCCTTCCATTCTCCTATAAATATGATGCTTAGTTAGAATTGAAAATCACACCAGAATCAGAGAATTATTCTTCTATAATATTGAGCGTATTTCTTTCGAGTTTTAGAAAGATTTGAGCGTAGAAAACAGTATAAATTTTCTTCAAGAATATCCCCGCTATACCAGTTGGAATACTCTTCTTTTTAAGGTAAGAGATGTTATTTTGTTTAATATTCATATGAAATAATATTTTCTTCCATACTCTGTAGTATGTAAGTAATATTATTTCGTTTCAGATTTCAAATTCTATGCTCATTTGGTTAAAGTTTTGGCTTCTATACTCCATGAAATTAGTAGAGTATCCTTGATATTTGCGCTTCATCCAGTATCTTTTCATGGAAATATTATTCTGAGCATTCTTGATAAGTTTAAATTTTTTCATGTCGGGGTACTATTCACGGGGTTACTATTCCCAAAGTTACTATTCACGGGGTACTATTCACTCGGTTACTATTCACCCCGGGTACTATTCATAACAAAAATTAATTTCTTTTCGGTCCAAATCATTTTTGATACAATATTATTCTTGAATTTTACTTCACAAAGCAGTATCATGTTGACATTTTGGACATTATTGAATTCTAGATAAATTAAATTATAAATCTTTAAAAATTTATCATTTGCTTTCTTTTAATTGAATTCTTATATCATTGTCATCATCCTCATGCTTATATTATGTTGAAAGTCATCTATGACCGTAGTGCATAGATGGACTTGGTATGATTATGACCATGAATTATTTGGTATAATCATGACCGTAATGTTACAAATGATGTGGTAAAAGTCCTCATTGGCCCGTAGTGCATTGATGGACAGTTGTTGGCATGATCATGACCATTGATAAAAACACGAATATCATTGGCCTGTAGTGCATGAATAATTTATGGTCGTGATACTATAAATATCTTTAGTTGTAGTACATGGATGATTTGATGATGTGCATTATTTATTAAGCTGAGTCTCAGCGATAAAAGTGATGAAAAATCTTTTAAAATCATAGAAGATAGTAGATTTTATACTCTACTTGACTCTTCTAATGGTTTTACTTGTTCCGCTGTAGTTAAACTTGATGTTTATTAAATTTTATCAGTTTAACATTGTTGAAGGGTAACGATAATTTATTTTGCATTATCTTAGTCATAATATTTCTTACTGGGCTAGTTGAGCTCACCCTTTGCTTTTATTGTTCTCTTCAGAAAATGAGAATATAGTTGAAACTAGTCGGGTAAAACTGTCAATAAAATAAAAACAGTCTTGTGTTCATTTTTATTGTCTTATTAATATCTACTGTTTTTCTTTTTATATTTAATATATTAATTCTTTTTGAATATTCACTTACATTTCTAATAGTTTCAACTGATAAATAAGTTTGTTGATAATGTCGGAATAATAATTTTGTTGTCAGAGTAAATATACATTTAACGACACTTTTAAATTTATTTTAATAATATTTTAAATTTTTAAAGACACATATTGCTCTGACAACAAAATTATATATTGCTATGACATTATCAATAGGTATAATAAGACCTGCTTTCTTACTTTCTTTTTTCCATCTCTGGAGAAAGAGTTATACATACATGAACATGAATGGCTACTCTCTTGGATGATAATTCTAACTTTATCATTAAGAAATCAAAAGTTATTTAGTTAAAAATGCGTACAAAATTTTTCAGTAAGATACTTTTTTTTTAAATATTTTTTCCTTCTTTTGACGTACGCATTTTTTTAAATATCAATAGTCATTAAATATCTTTTCAAAATGGGTCTGTTTTTGAAACAATACATGCATAAATGAGTAGTTATAATGAGTAGTTCTGATTTGAGTATTTTCTATTAATGTTATTTTTTTCATCTGTTCTTGGACTCTACTTATAAGAAGAAAGAAAGAATTAAATCAAGTTGGTAATAAGACTCTATCTCTCTCTCTCTCTCTCTCTCTCTCTCTCTTGTTGCATTGATATAATTTATTTTAATAAAAACTTTTGGACTCTTTGGTTTCTTAAATTCATTAAGACTCTAACAAATATTTAAAGTTTGTGAGTGAGAATATGAAATATTTATGTTTACGACTTTTATATATTACTTTCTCCGTTCCAAAGATAAAATCAAATTTCATTTTTCTATTGTTAATTTGAGATAATAAATACTTTTATTAAATAAGTTTTTTTTGTTTCCATGCATTGTGTCATTTTCACACTCTCTCTTCTTTTAAGGTATATATATATATATATATATATATATATATATATATATACTTCCCATTTCCTACTACCTATCATCTCTATTTATGTGTAGCTAGGTATGAATCGTATGGAATAAATGGAAATTAACGTACAAATATGCATACTATTTCTAATAGTTTCAACTGATAAATAAGTATGTTGATAATGTCTGAACAATAATTTTGTTGTCGGAGTAAATATATATTTAACGACACTTTTAAATTTATTTTAACAATATTTTAAATATTTAACGACTCATATTGTTTTGACAATAAAATTATTGCTATGACATTATCAATAGGCATAATAAGACTTGCTTTCTTAGTTTCTTTTTTTCATCTCTGGACAAATAGTTACTACATGAACATGAATGGCTACTCTCTTAGATGAACCGAATATAATTGCACCAGTATGAAAATGCCAATTCTTGGAAAATATCTGCGAGATCAAACAAAATCAGCCACACATTTTTTTCTATAAATATACAGGATGTATAGTAGAATATTAGTACTAGTATTGAAGGTGGTGGTGGAAATTAAGAGCAAGATTAAGGAGTTAATGTGCACGGGAGCTTAATGAGTTGGTGGGTGTTTTTAGTGTGGGAGATTATATTCCATGGCTTTTTTGGGTATCTGTATTAGTGGTTTGAAGTGCAGAGAAGAGAAATTAATTTAAAAACTTGATGATTTTTTGGAAGATCACGTGTCAATATCTAACGGTGATAATGATCGTAATATTCAAGGCCAAGACTTTGTGGATATTTTGCTTGACAATCTGTAAAAAGAAATAAAATTGACACACTTTAAAAAGAAATTTAATTGACATATCACTCTATAACTAGTATGAAAGCAATATTTTAAGCATGTGAATGAAGCTATATTTGGAGTTGGATAGAAACTTAGAGAGAGAGAGATGGGTAAAACTGTCAATAAAATAAAAACAGTCTTGTGTTCATTTTTATTGTCTAGTGTCTTTCTTTTTTATATTTAATATTAATTCTCTTTGAATATTCATTTACACCTGTATTGTTTTATTTACATTTAGAAATATAATAAATTAATTAATTTATATAGAAATAGTTTCAACTGATAAATAAGTCTGTTGATAATGTCAAAACAATAGTTTTCTTGTCGGAGTAAATATACATTTAACGACACTTTTAAATTTATTTTAACAATATTTTAAATTTTTAACGACTCATATTGCTTTGACAACAAAATTATTGCCATGACATTATCAATAGGCATAATAAGACTTGCTTTCTTACTTTCTTTTTTTCATCTCTGGACAAATAGTTACTACATGAAAATGAATGGCTACTCTCTTAGATGATAGATAGATCTCACACTTGCGTAATTCTAACTTAATCATTAAGAAATCAAAAGTTATTTAGTTAAATAAGCCTACAAAATTTTTCAGTAAGATATTTTTTTTAAAATATTTTTTTCCTTCTTTTGATTCATTTTTTTTAAAAAATATTAATCCTACATAAATGAGTAGTCATTAAATATATTTTCAAAATGGGTCTTTTTTTGAAACAATACATACATAAATGAGTAGTTATAAGTAGTAGTTCTGATTTGAGTATTTTCTATTAATGTTATTTTTTTCATCTGTTCTTGGACTCTACTTATAAGAAGAAAGAAAGAATTAAATCAAGTTGGTAATAAGACTCTCTCTCTTTCTCTCTCTTTCTTGTTGCATTGATAGAATTTATTTTAACAAAAACTTTTGAACTCTTCGGTTTCTTAAATTCATTAATAACAGATATTTAATGGTTTTAATTTGCATAATATTTTAATATAAATTATGGATCACTTCCATATATATATATAGAGAGCAAGGATCAAGAGCAGTGGTGGTGGCCGCCACAGCGGAGGCGGTGGCGGTGGTGAGGAGAGAGAGGGGAATGGAAATCATTATGTGTTCCTTGAGAGAGAAAAACATTGCTTGATTTAAAATGGGTTTTCTGTGAGGGAAAGTATTGGGAGATGTGGAAAAAAAATATGAACCCCTCCAAATCCCTTAGCCGGTCACTTTTGACCGGTTAATCAAAGAAAGTGTGCCTTTTCTTATATATAATTGAAGTTTGAGGTGTACTTAGACACTTTTTTCGGTTTGAGGTGCAAAAGTCAACAAGGGTGTAAAGTTTGGGGTGCAAAGTGTCTTTTAGTCTTAAATTTTAGATATAAATAATATCTGCTTAAGACTGCAAGTATATATGGCCGGAACTTTGAGTAGTAATTTCAATTTTAATTTTTCATTCACGATTAACTTATTTGCAATTTCTGTTGTTTTCATTTGGTGGACTTCAAAAACTCATATAGTTTAATCTATTGGGTAGTCTTTCTGTAATGGTGATAAAAGATGAGTTTAATCTATATATGTATAACAACGATAAAAGATGAGTTGAATTTTATGGAATTTTAATGTTACTTTGGTTGTTTTTGTTTGTTTCAAGTTGTTTGGCCATAATTAAGAGAGCCAATATTTATGTTTCAAGTTATGCCAAGTCGGGGTATCATGTTTCAATCTCTATTTTAGTGCTAGTCACATATATATTAACACCATATTATTAGCGCTTATGTATGACCTATAAAGGCACAAATCTAGTCTTGAAGTTGTGCGTTTTTATATCAATAATCAACATAACTTCTACTTGTAATTTTCTTTATTTCTAATGTATACTTCTCTTGTATTGCCATTTAAATTGTCTATATATCAAATGACTAACGATGTTTGTTTACAAGTGTGATTGAGTACTTTCTACTTGCATAAAAAGGAGCAAAAGTAAGAGGGATCATCAAGGGAGAAGCTAAAGACCTACAAAGTTGATTCCTTGAGTAATACCAACTGATCAGGCTATGGCTCAAACAATGCTAGAGATAGAACATGCACCTGATCTCCCTCCAGTCCTTAACCCTAACGTCCCAACTCCAGTCCCACAACAACTTGCTGCTAATTCCAATCCTAACACACACCTCACATATATAACATCATCAAACATATGTAGATCAGTGTGGTAGGTTGTGTAAATATATAGGTTGAGTAGTGATTATAGGAATTTTTGTTCTTCTAACTTTAGCACTATATCTATATTTCCATTACAAACCACAACCCCTAAAATAAATCTTTCGAGCGTTAGCCTCCACGAGACTAACCTTGATAATACTAGTAAACCTTTTTCTTACAACATATCATTCCATCTAAATTTCTCTAACCCAAATCATAGGGTTCATTTACGTCTTCATGGGATAGTTGCGAGACTCATGGTTGCTCACACTGTTGTGGGAACCAAAAACTTACCTCCATTAGTAATGAAGGTTCTTGATTCCCATTTCTTTTTCATCAACATTTTCGGAAGACATGTTGAAATTAAACATGAATATGAGAATAAATTGAGAGATTCAATGGAGATTGACCACTACTTTTATAGCCTATATATTCGAGCAAGAGTGAAAATCACTTTAGGGACCTCTCAAATATCTTTCAGATACCCATTTTTTGGGTTGTGTATTCAAAGTCGGTAAACCTCCGGATGGGGTTCTCTTGAAACAAATTTGTGAGACCGAATGAAAATACATAATAAGGTACGCGTATATGTACGTGTTAATTATTAATATTTTATCCTAGCTATTGAAAAATGATATTAATATTTTTTGGGTTACATGTGGTAGATTGAATAAAATTTTTTTTGACTCATCATATTAAGCTAATTTTTCTTTGATTCAAAAATTGATTTTATATAAGGTATAACTAATAGTTTTTTTTTCTCTCCACTCGTCTTTTGTATTAATGGTGTATTTCTGCAGCACTTAGCTGGTGCTGTTGTTGCTACGTCTACTACTGCTACAGGTATATATCTTGTCATATATGATTAAAATGGAATACTTAATAACTACAATTTTTTCTTTTGATAAAGTGTGGGAAAATCCATACAATGCATGGTGTTTTTTGGTAAGCGTACTCTGGTTCTTTTATTTGCACCATTATACCTCAACTCTAATGTACTTAATTCGTTCTTATTTAAATGACGTTTTAGACTTTTTTATTTGTTCCTAATTATTTGACGTTTATTCAAATCTACGAAAATTAATGATAATTTTTTCAAAAATACCCCTTATTACTCTACCTATTTTTTTGGTACTTTAAACTCTTTCTCTCGCATTTTTCCAACAAAACTCTTCGTTTTTTTACTTTCCCTTCTCTTTTTCTCTTGTTTATCGCATTTTTCAGCCGTCTCTTCCTCTCCTCAGATTAATCACGAAGAAATTTTATTTTTTTCAAAGAATTTTTTCCTCCATATATATGAATTCTTCAATGGAGATCTTCTAATCTTCTCACATAGAATTTATATAGTCACAAACACCATGGATTGCAAAGAAAATTCTTTATTTAACAAAGGAATGGCTTTTTCTTCTTCTGATTTAAAGGATAAATCTACTGGTGAGACTCCTAAAGTTGCATGGGACTTCGATTTGAATTTGCCGGCCTTCTCTTTCTAGTGTTTCTTATTACTCTGCTATGTCCGAACTCACTAGGAGAGAAGTAAATGATAATGGAGATATGTCGGACCACCCTGAGAAAGGGAGATAGTTAACCTGAAGTGAACACATTAATGTTAAACAGAGTCCTGTAATCTCTGACCTCTTATATAGGTCGTAGGTCTGAGACGTTATTATTCCCATCATCCAGGAGTTGATGAAGAACCCCATACACACACTATTATTCCACATATCCAGGATGTTATATTGTTGGACTTTTTCATTGTTTGAAATTTATTTACAAGGTTTTAGAATTCCAAATGAAACAGATAATAGGAAAATTCAATTTTACTAGTTTATTACTGTTTTTCCTTGTTTTCCCAACAAAGAAACATAGCCTTAGGTATGTATTGGGATTCTGGGAGATATATGAATTTACATAAAACTGGAAAACAGAATTGATGAGCATAGCCTTGTCAGTTTACTGGTAGTGTATGGTTGATATTTATTATTAAATTAAACATTTCTCAAGTTTTATGAGGACTAAACATAGCCAGATCACAGTGATTCTGATGTTATACAGCCTTCTTATCTCGTGCTTCTCACCTCCTCTAAGTTTATCGTTGGTAACAAGTCCTATGAAATAAGTTGTTGTCAAGTTCTTAATTATATATATAATTTATTTATGTCTTTTTGTTGAGATATTTGTTGTATAGATAATTGATGCAACCATATCTATAGGATTCCTTGTAACAAATTGTGTTTACTAGAGCATGTTTCTAGTTGTGGAGATGGTGCGATTATCTCATGAGGAACTATCGGAGTCCTGGAATTCAGAACATAATCTGGATGTAGGGTCTATTGTTTTTTTTTCTTCAAATTGGTAATAAATATCTGTGGAGCTAGTTTCAAAGCGGATCCATATTCTTAAGTAAATAGCGCTAGCAAATTTCTTGTTCAAGTAAAACTAATGTAAAACTCTGCATGTTGACCTAGTCATATTTTATCCTTAATTTTTGATGATAAATTATTAGTGTGCTAAATTATTTTATGGCATTTCAGGCATTTGATGATAAGGAACATCTATTGGATATTCAAGTGGGTGAAGAATTTTTCTTTACTAGGAAAACAAAAGTGTAAGGTCAATTGTATAATAATTATTTTTTCATTTAAAGGCTCTAGGACATATTATTTATATTTTGTTATATGTCTTAAATGAAAAATGTTTTTAAAAAATCATTTGAAAATTCCTAAATATTTTAATGTATATTACTTGATATATGTTTTGTATGTCTAAAAGCTAATTGATATATCTTGGACTGTTTAAAATTGTTGCTACACGTGGATATGCATGATTTCCTAGAACTCTAAAGTACGGCAGCTACTTTATTGTGATTTGTTTTGTATGCGGTTTTTTAAAGTAGCAATGATTATGGGTGTCTTGGAAATTTAAAAGACCTTGATTCTTGGAAAATGATATGGAATGGTATTGTGACGCCCCCAAAATTAGGTATACATCACCCATCTTGGGTCGTCAGATACATAGTACAGAATACAAATACAACTTAATAATACAACTATCGTGTACAATACGACAAAACATAAACTGTGAGTTTGAATACAAATATTATCTTCTAGAGAGTATTCATACTCAAAAGGAGTCCTCATTACATTTATTAACACACCATTACATAGAATAGTGAGGACTACTAATTAATACTATCATTCGGACCATCACTCCGTACCCCGACTTGTCCCAGCTACGTTCTCATTTCCTGAAGAGAACAGTGAAAGAAAGGGTGAGCTCAACTAGCCCAGTAAGAAATATTATGACTAAGATAATGCAGAATAAATTATCATTAGCCTTCAACAATGTTAAACTGATAAAATATAATAGACATCAAGTTTAACTGTAGCGGAACAAGCAATCCATTAAAAGAGTCAAGTAGAAAATAAACTCTACTATCTTTTATGATTTAAAAAGTTTTTCAACACTGTGATCGCTGAGACTCAGCTTAATAAAATAATCCACATCATCGAATCACCCCTGCACTACGGCCAAGGATATTCGTATACTCATTAATGGTCATGATCATGCCAACAACTGTCCATCAATGCACTACGGGCCAATGAGGACTTTTACCACATCATTTGCAACATTACGGCCATGATTATACCGAATAATCCCTGGTCATAATCATACCAAGTCCATCTATGCACTACAGGCCACAGATGACTTTCAACAGAATATAAACATGAGGATGATGACAATGATATAAGAATTCAATAAAACAAGTTCAAGAATTAATTTATCCAGGAATTAACAACGTCCAAATTGTCAACATGATACTGCATTGTGGAGTAAAATTCAAGAATGCTTAGAAGAATATCTTCTTGAAAAGATACTGGATGAAACGCAACTATCAAGGATATTCCACAAATTTCATGGAGTATAGAAGTCAAAACTTAACCAACTGAGTACAATAAAGAATGGAATAACAAAAGAAATCACCATGCATGCGATAGACCGCACAGACAGGTTATTCTAACAGAATAATAAATAATGGAACCAGGTCCGGCGTAAACACACAGACAGGATATCCCGACAGAATAATAAATAATGGAACCAGGTTCGGTGTAAAACACACAGACAGGATATTCCAACAGAATAATAATAAAACGGAACCAGGTCCGGTGTAAAACACACAGACAGGATGTTCCAACAGAATAATAAACGGAACCAGGTCCGGTGTAAAACACACAGATAGGATGTTCCAACAGAATAATAGAAGAATGTCACCAAGTATAGGGTAGACCGCGTATACTGGTTATTCCAACAGAATAATAACAAATGGAATAACAGAAGTTCTCTTCATGAATATAAAAGAAATAATATTCCCTACCTTAAAAGAACTGGATATTGGAAAAGTGATGTAGCAGAATACTTTTATTCTCTCTCTCTCTTATTCTCTCTATACTTTCGCTCTCTATAGCTTGAATGAATTCGTGAAAAATAATGAAGCCCTAGGCCTCTATTTATAGAAAAACCGAGGGTGGCTCTTGGTCTTAACGAAGGGTCAAATGACTCTTGGTAATATTGAAGGGACAACTACTATTGACGAAAGTAATTACTATTGACCAAGGTAAATACTATTGACGAAGGTAATTACTATTGACCAAGGTAAATACTATTGACCAAGGTAAATACTATTGACGAAGGTAATTACTATTGACCAAGGTAAATACTATTGACGACGGTAATTACTATTGACGACGGTAATTACTATTGACGACGGTAATTACTATTGACGAAGAGACTCTTAGATGATGACATATGGCCCCCCATAAAATAACCAAACTTACCACAACGTCTCAATTATTGATTTAATAATATAACATATTATACAGACGATACTATGACAATAATTTAAGAGATATGATGCAGCAATTACTATAGCAATAATTGAGTATAGCTGAGTGACTTCTCACGTAAGCATCAATAATCAATACCGTGTGCTACTATGCAACCACGCGTATTACTGTACTTTTACTACCGAGTAGTTCAACAGTTTTAACGGTTTTAACGGTAACACTTCAGCCGTTATTTTTAATAAAATATTTTGTCGTTTTCTCAATCCGACAATAATTCTGTTGTGGGGTCCACCAATGATTGTGCCGTCGTACGAATATTCCTCGACAAAAAGAATATTCTCCGACCAAACGAATATTTTATAACAACTTGCATACTTTGCAAAATTTATAAATACTACCCATAACTATTATATCAAATCCACACCATAATATAAAAAAAAAATTATTTCGAGAAAAATTAAATATTTATTCATAAAATCTGGGGTCTCACAATCTCCCCTCCTTATGGAATTTCGCCCTCGAAATTTACGTACGTACTTGGTATGCCAAACATGTGAGGATACCTTGACTTCACTTCAAATTCTAACTCTTGAGGTATAACCTTTAAGCATCGAATATGATCCTTCTTATCCAAGATGTTAACACGTATCTCCTCATACGTTAAATATTTCGCTATCTCGTTCGGTTCTAAATTAATAATGTGGTTCGGGTCGTCCACATATTTACGTAACATCGATATGAAAAAAAAAATGTTCTGAACACGCAACATACTTGGCGGTAAAACGAGTCTTTAGGCCACAGTTCCTACTTCATCGAGGATTTCAAATGGGCCACTTAAATCGAGAGTTGAGATTTCCTCTCTTCGTCGATTCTTGCTTCTAGAATAACGCCCTCTTGAACCTTCTTCTTCACATTTATCAGCTCTGAGTATGTAGCTTGAGCGGCTTTAACTTTATCGATTAAAGTCGATTTTAATCGTATATTCGTTATCTTCACGTGGGTTCGTATATTCGCACTTGTAACCGTATACGATCTTCTACACAACGCGTCAGCTACCACGTTCGCTTTTCCACGATATTATTGAATGGTACGATCGTAATATTCAACAGCTCGAGCCAATGTCTTTGGCGCATAATACGTTCGTTTTAGTTGAAGAAATATTTGAGGGTTTAAGAAATGGGTTTTGTACTGGGGTCAATACAAAATTCAATTTTACGCTCTGGGGTAGGCTAAGAAGTCTTCAAGAATACGTCAAGAAATTTATTAACAATAGAAATATCGTTCAAAACTGTGACCCTCATCCAAGACTTGGATAACACGTCACATTGATACCTATCAACTTGCCATCGTCATTTACAACGTCTCCTACGGAAAGTCTAGCTTCGGTGCATTCCACACCAGGAAGTCAACAACGAAAGGAACGGGAATTTTTACTTATGGCTTGATACGACAATGATTGACTTTAGTGATTTGGTTACTTGAATTCGCATAATAGGTTGGTTAGGAATATGAAAGCTAACAACCTTACGAAAAGCATTATGAGCAGTTAACCAATCGTTTCCAAAAATCACATCAAAGGCAAGTATTTTCAAAGAGATAATATCGACAGGTAACGTGAAAGTGTTGATTTGAACAAGATTTATAAATAGTGGAGGTAATGAAGATTTCTCCCAATTGACTTTAAACAGACATATCAAAGTCTAAGTTCTCCGGAGTTAACTTCAAACATTGAACATAACTAGGTGAAATAAAAGAGTGAGTAGAACCGGTATCGAATAAGGTACAAAATTCGCAAGGGTTTATGATTAGCTTACCCGCGATAACTTCATTTGGGTTCCTCACTTGTTGGGAAGTCATGACAACCGCTCTCCCTTGAACTACCCGGCTTTGACTTGTCTGGGGTAGCATTTGATGTCATCTCTATCGTTGGAATTGACTTTAATATAGGGCATATTCCACCCTCAACTGCTTCATCGTACTCCTGCTTCATGATCTGAATCATCAATCTTCGATCCATATCGAGTTCAGATTGACCGCTCTGTACAGGGTAATTCAAAACTCGATGTTGGGTTCTCCCAATTGCTGTCCAAAAAGAGAAATGTATATCATCTATTTTAGCCTTTTTTGATCGGACATCTCTTTCTATAATATCAACACGTCGTGCGGCTTTTACCCACGCATCCTGCATTCTCATTCGTTCAGTTGTTTCTTCTTTCAGCTGATCCTTGATATTTGAATTCTCAGATTCCAACTTTAATATCTTACACTCTGCCAAAGCGTGATTTTGTTCGAGCATCACATATCGGGTAACACAATTTTGAATCGTTACATCTCTTTGCTCAACGACTGCCTGCCGTTCTTCAGCCTGCTCTTCTAACTCATGAACACGATTTTGTAATTCTAAGTTTTGATCATAGATTTCTTCTAACCAATTCTCCTCAGGTTCCTCTTCTTCCTCTTCTTCCTCACTCTCAGCTGATACCTCTGCCACTAGCTCGGGTGCAACTATTAGTTCTTCACTTACCACGTAGATATCTCTAATTTCTTCTTCGGCTGATATTACATTATCTTGGTTGGTTATTAGAGGTGTCACGGTCTCACTCACTCCATTGTTGACATTTTCAGCTGCCATTTTCAAATACTGCCACAAAACAAGGGTTAATTAACATATAACATATTATCCATATACTTTGACCGACCAATTAAATACCAAATAAACTTAGGTAGGTCATACTAGCGAAGGAATTCCCCGTCCCTCCTAGTTCTATTCTCACATCTTAGCCAGGGATCATATCCCTAAGCTCTGATACCAACTGTGACGCCCCCAAAATTAGGTATACATCACCCATCTTGGGTCGTCAGATACATAGTACAGAATACAAATACAACTTAATAATACAACTATCGTGTACAATACGACAAAACATAAACTGTGAGTTTGAATACAAATATTATCTTCTAGAAAGTATTCATACTCAAAAGGAGTCCTCATTACATTTATTAACACACCATTACATAGAATAGTGAGGACTACTAATTAATATTATCATTCGGACCATCACTCCGTACCCCGACTTGTCCCAGCTACGTTCTCATTTCCTGAAGAGAACAGTGAAAGAAAGGGTGAGCTCAACTAGCCCAGTAAGAAATATTATGACTAAGATAATGCAGAATAAATTATCATTAGCCTTCAACAATGTTAAACTGATAAAATATAATAGACATCAAGTTTAACTGTAGCGGAACAAGCAATCCATTAAAAGAGTCAAGTAGAAAATAAACTCTACTATCTTTTATGATTTAAAAAGTTTTTCAACACTGTGATCGCTGAGACTCAGCTTAATAAAATAATCCACATCATCGAATCACCCCTGCACTACGGCCAAGGATATTCGTATACTCATTAATGGTCATGATCATGCCAACAACTGTCCATCAATGCACTACGGGCCAATGAGGACTTTTACCACATCATTTGCAACATTACGGCCATGATTATACCGAATAATCCCTGGTCATAATCATACCAAGTCCATCTATGCACTACAGGCCACAGATGACTTTCAACAGAATATAAACATGAGGATGATGACAATGATATAAGAATTCAATAAAACAAGTTCAAGAATTAATTTATCTAGGAATTAACAACGTCCAAATTGTCAACATGATACTGCATTGTGGAGTAAAATTCAAGAATGCTTAGAAGAATATCTTCTTGAAAAGATACTGGATGAAACGCAACTATCAAGGATATTCCACAAATTTCATGGAGTATAGAAGTCAAAACTTAACCAACTAAGTACAATAAAGAATGGAATAACAAAAGAAATCACCATGCATGCGATAGACCGCACAGACAGGTTATTCTAACAGAATAATAAATAATGGAACCAGGTCCGGCGTAAACGCACAGACAGGATATCCCGACAGAATAATAAATAATGGAACCAGGTCCGGTGTAAAACACACAGACAGGATATTCCAACAGAATAATAATAAAACGGAACCAGGTCCGGTGTAAAACACACAGACAGGATGTTCCAACAGAATAATAAACGGAACCAGGTCCGGTGTAAAACACACAGACAGGATGTTCCAACAGAATAATAGAAGAATGTCACCAAGTATAGGGTAGACCGCGTATACTGGTTATTCCAACAGAATAATAACAAATGGAATAACAGAAGTTCTCTTCATGAATATAAAAGAAATAATCTTCCCTACCTTAAAAGAACTGGATATTGGAAAAGTGATGTAGCAGAATACTTTTATTCTCTCTCTCTCTTATTCTCTCTATACTTTCGCTCTCTATAGCTTGAATGAATTCGTGAAAAATAATGAAGCCCTAGGCCTCTATTTATAGAAAAACCGAGGGTGGCTCTTGGTCTTAACGAAGGGTCAAATGACTCTTGGTAATATTGAAGGGACAACTACTATTGACGAAAGTAATTACTATTGACCAAGGTAAATACTATTGACGAAGGTAATTACTATTGACCAAGGTAAATACTATTGACCAAGGTAAATACTATTGACGAAGGTAATTACTATTGACCAAGGTAAATACTATTGACGACGGTAATTACTATTGACGACGGTAATTACTATTGACGACGGTAATTACTATTGACGACGGTAATTACTATTGACGAAGAGACTCTTAGATGATGACATATGGCCCCCCATAAAATAACCAAACTTACCACAACGTCTCAATTATTGATTTAATAATATAACATATTATACAGACGATACTATGACAATAATTTAAGAGATATGATGCAGCAATTACTATAGCAATAATTGAGTATAGCTGAGTGACTTCTCACGTAAGCATCAATAATCAATACCGTGTGCTACTATGCAACCACGCGTATTACTGTACTTTTACTACCGAGTAGTTCAACAGTTTTAACGGTTTTAACGGTAACACTTTAGCCGTTATTTTTAATAAAATATTTTGTCGTTTTCTCAATCCGACAATAATTCTGTTGTGGGGTCCACCAATGATTGTGCCGTCGTACGAATATTCCTCGACAAAAAGAATATTCTCCGACCAAACGAATATTTTATAACAACTTGCATACTTTGCAAAATTTATAAATACTACCCATAACTATTATATCAAATCCACACCATAATATAAAAAAAAATTATTTCGAGAAAAATTAAATATTTATTCATAAAATCTGGGGTCTCACAGGTATACTCCACTTCTACACGTTACTTTATGCCTGGAGAGATATAAGTCAGACTTGATTAGTGGTTATCTTTTTATAAGGTCTTCTGACTTATCCAAACTTTATAACTAACAGGAATTTGTTTTTGGATAAATATTAAAGTTGTGGACTAATTCATAGTTTTACCGTTGGAAGGTGTTTTAATAAAATCAGATTTTGTGGACGTAATCTTTGATGTTAACTGTAATATATTGTGGGGCTATAAATCAGTATTTTCATGGATGAAAAATAACAACTCACAAAAATATATTTGCACTAATTACTGATTATTTATGAGCTATTTTATTCAATCAGTGCAAACCGTTGAGCAACTAAACAATTTATTTCTGATATCTTTGAGCTGGTATTTGGTAAGAAATTAATATTTATCTTTGTGTGCTAATTGATCATTGCATATAGTTGAGCCTTTAATTGTTAAATTGATTATTCTTGCATTGATCATAGACCTCTATATTTGTATTGAATTTCTATTTTAGACTAAGTGTACTCTAAAGGTTTTAATCCTAGTGGATTAGAGAAAAGGTTTACAAACAGGTTCAAGGAAGCAAATGTGTTTGAAGAGTGCATAGGTGCACAAAGAGCAAGAGTGCTCAAGAGAAATTAATTGTTAATTAATTTTTGTAAGAATTTATTTTGTAATCGGTGGTTATTTATAAAGATATAAATAAAGTGAGTCTTCAATACTAGTTGGTATTGGACGTGGACTAGACTATTATTATAGAGGATAATAGCTGAACCACGTAAAAAATCTTGGTGTTGATATTACTACGTGCTTTACTTTAATTACTCACGTAAGCCATTTAATTATCTTAATAATTAAAATTTGAATATTTGCATTATATTAAGATAATTCTTTAACACCAAGTAATTTAGTTAAGTTATAAATTCAGCAGGATATATAGTCAATTCAGTAGACTATATTAATTCAGCAAACTGAATTAATCAATACAAGTAGCTTGCATTTAATAGCTTGATTTAAAGTTTAAAAATTGGTCATAGATTGCTCCCACACTTATTCAACCCCCCTTCTAAGTGTGCCTAGTTAAATTTCACTGCATCTTCGCACAAATTATTGTTTGACTAATCATTTTAATGTTGATTCTCTTGTCATGGATTTTACCATATTTTTGCAGAAGTTTCTTAACATATCTATTACAGTTTCAAAAGATGAATCAAATTTATTAATGCTAAGAAGAATTTAAGGCCCTGACTACAAGAAAAGTGAATATGATATGGAATATAGAAATTTTTTAGCTTGGGCTTGTTTTATCATTTTATGTTATTTTTGTAGTCTATCTAAATTGGATTATGAAGGATCTTCTGGGGGATGTTTTATCTAATCAAAATTTCTCAAATTTTGGTAAATGAAAGTTGTTTCATTTTGCTTGTTTGAGATGCCACATAATCTGTATAGATATTATTAGTTTTTGCTCATATATATGTTTTCTTGCTCATGTTTTAGGATTTGAAGGAAGCAATTGTTAAGGGTTTAGGGTTTCAGACCAAGGATTTAAAGATATCTAGGTTTGATTTGAGGCGATTTGTGGCTTATGAATTCTACCAAGTGTTCTGTTTGAGACGTTATTAACCTGTGGACCTCATTAGAGATTTGACATGTTCTGTTTGAGATGTTATTAATCCATTTAAAGTTAAAAGACCCTATGTTTATCTATTTTTTTATTGGTTGATAGAGTACAAGGTGCATTCCTATAATAGAAATGGTCTTTGTGCCTTGGGATATATCGATGATCATTACCCCTATATATGATCTTGTTCGCTATCAGTAGTTAGACACATACAAAAAGCTATAGATGTATATTACGTTTGTCTTTTTTGATTAAATTTTAGATATAAATAATATTTGCAAGACTGCAAGTATATATGGCCGGAACTTTGAGTAGTAATTTCAATTTTAATTTTTCATTCACGATTAACTTCTTTTCAATTTCTGTTGTTTTCATTTGGTGGACTTCAAAAGCTCATACAGTTTAATCTATTGTGTAGTCTTTCTGTCATGGTCATAATAGATGAGTTTAATCTATATATGTATAACAACGGTAAAAGATGAGTTGAATTTTATGGAATTTTAATGTTACTTTGGTTGTTTTTGTTAGTTTCAAGTTGTTTGGCCATAATTAAGAAAGCCCATATTTATGTTTCAAGTTATACCAAGTCGGGGTATCATGTTTCAATCTCTATTTTAGTGCTAGTCACATATATATTAACACCATATTATTAGCACTTATGTATGACCTATAAAGGTGCAAATCTAGTCTTGAAGTTGTGCGTTTTGATATCAATATAATCAACATAACTTCTACTTGTAGTTTTCTTTATTTCTAATGTATACTTCTCTTGTATTGCCATTTAAATTGTCTATATATCAAATGACTACGATGTTTGTTTACAAGTGTGATTGAGTACTTTCTACTTGCATAAAAAGGAGCTAAGGACCTACAAAGTTGATGCCTTTAGTAATACCAACTGATCAGGCTATGTCTCAAACAATGCTAGGATGGATTAGGGTCGTGTAGTTATTTAATGCTAGGATTTTTTTATGCTTAATTGAGGATATGATTTTAGAAATGTTGAAACATTTGTATTATCTGGTATACTATTAAATTCCAATTAAATGTATATTAGCCATGTAACATATAATTGTGTTTAATATTAAATTAATGTTTAGAATTTAGATTTTAATATGCTAGTACGTAAATGCATTTCCGTAGCTGATATATATCTTCATCATTGATGGAAAGTCCGTCACAATTTTGCAATGGGATCTAATGCCATGGACATGTCCGTCGCAAATGAGGATCTTTGTGATGGAACATGCTTGTGACGGATATGTCTATCGGAAGTCTACACAAGAATTTTAACTACTTACTGTTCAAACATTCAAGTTAATTAAATTTGGAGCCATCTACGAAGGCTCATGCCTCTTGTACTTGTGTAGTTATACATGCACAAAAGATAAGTAGGTCGTGTTTATTTGTCCACAAGTATTATTGATTATGAAATTTTATGTTTTTTCTTATTTCCTTGTACTTTTCTCTTAGTCTTCTTTTACTACTAAAAAAATATAAATAATTCTTATTTTCTTCTTCCAATTGATCTTCAATAACAACTTTTTATTGTGACATATATATTTTTTGAAATCATACATGCAATGTGATGTGTGTGTGTGTGCAAGTAAATTCTTACGAACGACAATAGTCTCATGACCATCTATGTAATAACCAAGAATTCTAAGTCACATTGTAAATAAATATGTTAATTAAATATTCATGATATTGAAATATTTGTGCAGACAGATAGTGAATAATTATGTGAATATTTAAATAATATGATTATTTTATCTATAGTGATAAATATGTATATTTATTTATTTGCTATGAAGAGAATTAAAAAGAATGCTACATAACCTAATTTTACATTAGGTATGGTTAGTAAATAACCCAAAGGTTATGGTATTGAAGAATGTTAGTATATAAATGTATACACACTTAAGAGATTAATTTTATTATCTCAAGTTAATAATTAGTTAAAACCTAATTTAAGCAAATCTAATTGGGTTATGAGATTAAATGTACATAAGTACTTATTTAAATTCCAAAAGAGTGGATTGGAAACCCTAGCTAAATGATTAGGGTATGCTTATAAGTATTGGGCCATGTTATAAACAATTCCCAAACCAAAGAAATTAGAAGTCCAAAACATTATTTAGGAAGCCCAATTGGTGGCCAATTACTTAAAGGGCATTTTGGTCATTTGACTAAGTTATAAAAAAACAAAACAAAAGTGAGGTCATGTGAAGGGAGGTGGAAAACATGTGAACTTCATTAGGTGTCACCATTTTATTTGGCTACTTATTTAGAAACCATGTGCAAACCATGTGGTAGACATGTGAAAGACATGTTAAGGAGGGCAAAAGATGTGAGATTATATTTCTTCTTATAGAATATGTCAATTATTCCCTCAATTTTCTTTATTTGATGTTTTAAAGTGTTTCACACTTAAAATTGATATGTATTGTTACAACTATCTTTACAGGAATTAAGAGAAATAAATGTGGGGTCAAGTCATGTTAATCATACAAAAAATTACCTATATAAATAGGAGAAATAAATATGTGGGGTCAGGTCATGTTAACTATACAAAAAATTACCTATATAAATAGGTGGAGAGTAATATAAAAATGTGTTCAAAGTTAGGATTTGTTTGTGAATCATTCTCCTCAAAGATTCTGTTCTAAAATTAGGATTTTTTTATAGAAAATTCTTGAAACTCTATTAATTGATTATCAAATCACTCATCTAGGGATAACTTATTCAAGTTTTTCTTGTATTGTACTCATCTAGGGATAACATAATGTTAACACATTATGCTAGAGATAGAACATGCGCTTGATCACCCTCCAGTCCTTAACCTTAACGTCCCAGCTCCAGTCCCCCAACAACTTGCTTCTAATTCCAATCCTAACATGCACCTCACATTACATCATCAAACACATGTCGATTTTCTTTATTAAAATCAGTGTGATAGGTTGTGTAAATATGTAGGTCGAGTAGTAATGATAGGAATTCTTGTTCTTCTAACTTTAGCCCTATACCTATATTTCGATGACAAACCACAATCTCCTAAAATAAACCTTTCGAGCCTTAGCCTTCACGAGGCTAACCTTGATAATACTAGTAAACATTTTTCTTACAACATAACATTACATCTAAATTTCTCTAAACCAAATCATAAGGTTCATTTACGTCTTCACAGGATAGTTGCGAGACTCGTGGTTGGTCACACTATTGTGGGAACCATAAACTTACCTCCATTAGAAATGAAGGTTCTTGATTCCCATTTCTTTTTCATCAACTTTTTTCGGAAGACATGTTGAAATTAAACATAATTATGAGAAGAAAATGAAAGATTCAATGGAGATTGACCACTACTTGTATAGCCTATATATTCGAGCAAGAGTGAAAACCACTTTAGGGACCTCTCAAATATCTTACAGATACATGTGAAGGGAGAAAACATGTGAACTTCATTAGGTGTCACCATTTTATTTGGCCACTTAGTTAAAAATCATGTGCAAACCATGTGTTAGAAATGTGAAGGAGGGCAAGAGATGGGAGATTATAGATAGATATACCTAATATATCTATACATACTAACCAAGTATATATACTTTTCATATTTGGAAGAAAAAAATCACTTTTTACTTCATTTTACTTCTCATTTCCTTGTTAGCAAACCAAAACAAAAGAGAAAGAAAAGGAAGAGAGTGGCCAGGGGTCTAGAGAGGTAAAAAAGGAGAGAGCTTTGTGTATGAGATCAAATTATATAAATTACTTTGGTAGGAGAAGAATATGTGCAAGAAGAAAAAGGTATAACCCTTTAACTAACTTATTTCATTTAGTTTGTTTAAGTTTTGATGAAATGAAAAGCTTATGTTCTAAACTCAAAAATTATTGATTCACATGATATTAAGGGTTTCATGAATGAATCAAATATTTTTGAGTGTTAGAATAGGGATCAAAAGGAAAGAAAAGGAAACTATGTCATTAAGAGGGACACGAAACCCTAATTTTCCTTTACTTTGATCAACTACCATTTGAGTTCTATAACTATTTTCTGAGATCCGTCAAAGAGGGGTGCTAGCTAGATATGTAAGTTATCTAAACCCAAGTGGCAACACTCAAAAATGTTAATTTTACAAGCCATAGTGGTTGTTCTTGTGAAACTGTCCAAGATGAAAAGAAATAGGAAAAACTTGAAATAAAATTTTTGTCTAGTTTTTTTAGGGACTGTTTCGTCCACTTTTTGTGCTTTAAAATTTCTTGGGAAATTTGGTATAATACTAGTTATGACAAGTTATGAAAGTCCTGTCCCAAGATGACTATTTTTGGATGTGTAGAGTAAAAGTTATGGATTTTACGAGAAAGTTTTAAAGTGAGCTTGAATAACTCTTTGTAGTTAACTCTAAAAATTATGAAATAGTTACAGATAATACATGTAAGTGATATGAGCATACCCTGAAAGTTTTAGCAGTTTTGAACAAAGTTTCAATTTATTAAAAATGTGGCAATATTCGGTTGCTTTAGACTAATTAAAAATAGTAAATGACTTTTAAAAATTCCAGAAAAAATATATGTTCATAAGGGAGCTACAAGCTGTCAAATCCCAGAAAAGAAATAATTTTGGATCTGTTTTAGTATTTTTCATGTAAATGATTGATTTATGTGTAAATATGTTTAAAATGTAATGTAGTGTTAAAAAGGGTAAAAGGGTAATTTTCGGACCAAATACCATTGATATGAGTTAATCAGATTTTTGAGGGGAATTTTAGTCATTTTTGATGAAATGTTATATTTATGACATTTTAGAGATATTAAATAAAAGAATTATTAAAGGGTAAACAATTAAAATAAATGAATAAAAGGATTATGACATTGTTTATTTGTTTAATAAATGAATAAAATATTATTATGAGATTAATAATATTATATTAAGGTATTATTAACTAATTAATAATATTTAGATTAAAAGTTAAATTAAAATATTATTAATTAAAGGTTTAATAATGTCAGATTAAAGCATTAATAAATGATTAAAATATTATTAAATAAATAATAATATTAAATTAAAATATTATTAATATAATCAATAATATTAGATTAAAATATTAGTAAAAGGTTAATAATATTAGACTAAGATATTAATAGATAATTAAAATATTATTAAATGATTAATAATATTAGTTGAAGATTAAAATATTATTAAATGGTTAATAATACTAGTAAATGGATAAAATATTGTTAAATGATTAATAATATTAGATAATGATTAAAATATTATTAAATAGTTAATAATATTAGCAATGATATAAATATTATTAAAATGTTAATAATATTAGAAGATGATTAATAATATTAGTAGATGATTAAAATATTATTAATTGAGTAATAATTAATACTAAGAAAATATTATTAAGATTGAATGAGTTTAAGATGATGATTATTTGATAGTAAAATGAAAAATGAAAAATGAAATGAAATGAAAATACGGCACTATTCACGAATACAACACTATTCACAGAAAAATAAAATTTTCTTTTCTTTGTCCAAGTTGTCTATTATGGTTACTATCTTTGATTGTATCCATGTTTTGATCTTTATTTTCGAATTTTGTTTCACAATTGATTATTATGAAGTATTTTTGAACTTGGATAAACCAAAGTACGAATCCCTAATTTTTATCCTTTTATCTCACTTGATTCATTTTCTTTAAGACATTTTTCATCATCCTCAGTCCTAAATGATGATATAACTGAATATCTTTAGTTTGTAGTGTAAAGATGAACGATTACCTAATGAATATCTTTGGCACATACTGCAAAGATGAATAGGTGTTGAGATGAATATGACCAACTAGTGATACAAATGAATATCTTTGGCATGTAGTGCAAAGATGAATATTTGATTAAAGATGTATATTGATTGATGTTACTGGGATAAAATATTGATGATTGACTTTTAAATCATAGAAGATAGTAGATTTCATTCTCTACTTAACTCTTCTAATGAATTGTTATTTTCGCTGCGAATATTGATCTAAAACTTGTTGTCCATTATATTTTATCTAGTTTATTGAAGGCTAACGATAATTTGTTCTACATTATCTTAGTCATAATATTCTTTACTTGGCTAGTTGAGCTCACCGTTTTTTTTTGTTCCATTTTTCTTCTCAAGAGGCCAGAATATAGCGGAAACTAATCGGGGTGTGGAGTGATATTTTGAGACAGTTGTTTTAGCAGTCCTTAGTATTTTATAAAATAGTGTATCAATAATTGTAATGAGGACTTATTTGAGTGTGGATATTGTCTAAAAGACAATATTTATATTTAAACTCACAGTATATATGTTGTCGTATTTTGCACGACAATTTTAATAATGAAGTTGTAGTTATTTTTTGTGACAACCCCAAAATAGGTCTATTCCATCCAACCCATTCTGAGTCGCCAAATACATGGTACAGAAAATAACTACAACTTTATAGAAACAAGTTTTCTCTCTTTCTCTCTCTAGATTATTGAGTGTATTTTGTGAGTATTTAGATACTTTGTGAGTTTCTGTTAATCAGTGCAAGTTTCCTTCAGCCTTATTGTGACGCCCCCAAAATAGGTATACAACACCCATTCTGAGTCGCCAAATACATGGTACAGAAAACAAACTACAACTTCAATAATACAATTGTTGTGCAAAATACGACAACACATACTGTGAGTTTAAATACAAATATTGTCTTCTAGACAATATCCACACTCAAATAAAGTCCTCATTACAATTATTCAAACACTATTTTACAGAAATAGTGAGGACTGCTAATACATCTTTCTAGAACCATCACTCCATACCCCGACTAGATCCTGCTATGTTCTCACCTCCTGAGAAGAAAAATGGAACAAAAAGGAAAAGGGTGAGCTCAACTAGCCCAGTAAAGAATATTATGACTAAGATAATATACAACAAATTATCGTTAGTCTTCAACAGGGAAAAATCTGATAAAATATAATCGACAACAAGTTTTAGATCAACAACTGCAGCGGAAACAGCAAACCATTAGAAGAGTCAAGTAGAGAAAGAATTCTACTATCTTCTAAGATTTAAAAGTCCATCATCAATATTTTATCCCTGTAACATCAATTAATAATCATCTTTAACCAAATATTCATCTTTGCACTACAGGCCAAAGATATTCATTTGTATCATCAGTCGGTCATGTTCATCTCAACACCTGTTCATCTTTGCACTACAGGCCAAAGATATTCATCAAGTAATCATACATCTTTGCACTACAGGCCAAAGATATTCAGTAATATCATCATTTAGGACTGAGGATGATGAAAAATATCTTAAAGAGAACGAATCCAATGAGACAGAAGGACAAATAGTAGGGATTCGTATAACAGTTTATCCAAGATCAATAATACTTCATAATAATCAATTGTGAAGCAGAATTCAAAAATAAAGATCAAAACATGGATACAATCAAAGATAGTAACCATAATAGACATCTTGGACAAAAAGGGAAAATTTTATTTTTCGGTGAATAGTGCCGTATTCGTGAATAGTGCCGTATACGTGAATAGTAACCCCCGACACAAAAAGTTCCAAATTTGATAAAAACTCATATCAATATTTCAGCATAATGATATTGAAGAAAATAATATCATTAAGAAGAAAATAATATCCCTTACCTCAAAATATCAGTACTTCTGGTCGGAATACCGGTATAAGGCTGAAAGAAACTTGCTCTGATGAATAGAAACTCTCAAAGTATCTAAATACTCACAAAATACACTCAATAATCTAGAGAGAGAAAGAGAGAAAACTTGTTTCTGGTGTGATTTTCAATTCTAACTTAGCCCTCTATTTATAGGAAAATTTTGGTAGGTTTGACCTGCAACCTGATGGCTTTACCTGCTACTATTCCCACCCACCACATTTGAAATATAATTCAGCACATTTCTTCACCAACCACAAGTGGGGCCCACCAATTCTAGAATTTTCCACCAAAATGATAAACTCCGAAAATTCAACAATTTCTGAACCAGTCATCTTGTAAAATTCATAATAAATCATACGTTCATTTTTAACGGTTCAAAATTTGTGGACATATACTCAACTTATATATGTATAACATATCCAAAAATTACCACGATCCAACGGTCGGATTAAAAATTATAACCCCCGCAAAATATCTCAAAAACCCTGATTTTTAATACCTCCATTCCGACAAAAATACTGATAAAAACCTCAACATTAACTCCTTCATTTTTAACCACAAAAATATATCCCTCATTTATATCCACATAAAATAAATATTTCCTTATCATATGAATCAATAATTAATTATTCACAAATAATATTACAGAATCACATTTATGACAACCAGGCCGTTCCCAGGAAAGAGGGGGCTTTCCAATAAGGATTTCTCCTTACTGGCGCGCAATTAGATGACCAAACCTCTCCTTAGACAGAACTTTCTAGACATTGCCAATAATGTTATCTAATAATATTATTCAAATAATATGAATTATTGATCTGATAAATGAAAATACTGTGCAGCAACAATTATTGAAACAACAATAATATAAAATATCAACGCAGCAATTATTGAATCAATAAAATAAAATATTGAATAATAACTACTGTAACAATTATTGAGTAGTGCCTTCTTACGTAAGAATCAATAATTGGTGCAATACCGTGTGCTACTGTATTTTAACCACCGGGTATTCCAACAGTATTAACGGTAACAACTACGCCGTTATTTATAAACAACTTATACTTGTCGTTTTCTTCATCCAATCGCTTTCCGTTATGGGGCCCACACAAGGCTGCGTCGTCGTACGAATATTCCCCGACAGCAAGAATATTCCACGACCAACCGAATATTCACCGACCAAAAATAAATATTTTATAACCACTTGCTTATTTTGCAAAATTTGCACATTTCACCCATAACCAAAGTATTATATCAAATTAACCCCTTATTATTCACAATAATATTTAGAGAAAATTTGATTTTATTCATTAATAAGTTGGGGTCTTACAACCTCCCCTCCTTATGAAATTTCGTCCTCGAAATTGACGTACGTACCTGATGTTTCAAAAAGGTGAGGATACCTCGCTTTCATTTCTGATTCCAACTCCCAGGTCATTTCTTCAATAGCATGGTTTCTCCACAAAACCTTAACTTGTGGTATAACCTTCGTGCGTAGGACATGCTCTTTCCTATCCAAGATCTTAACAGGTACCTCCTCGTACGTTAAATCTTCAGCTATCTCGTCTGGTTCTAACTCAATAATGTGGTTCGGGTCTTTAACATATTTACGAAGCATAGATATGTGAAAAACATTATGAACACGAGACATGCTTGGAGGTAATGCGAGTCTATATGCCACATTTCCTATTCGCTCAAGAATCTCAAATGGACCAACAAATCTTGGATTGAGCTTTCCTCTCTTCCCAAATCTTGTAACTCCCTTCCATGGTGCAACACGTAACAATACATGATCCCCAATATTAAATTCCACGTCCTTCCGATGAAGATCCGCATAACTCTTTTGTCGATCCTGTGCCGTTTGTATACGTTGTCGAATCGTTTGGATCTTCTCTGTAGTAATGCGTACCAATTCTGGTCCCAACAATGTTGCTTCACCCACCTCGTCCCAGCATACTGGAGAACGACATTTTCTTCCATACAACGCCTCAAATGGAGCCATACCTATGCTCGCCTGATAACTGTTGTTGTAGGAGAATTCCACCAATGGTAGGTACTTATCCCAACTCCCTTTGAGATCTAAGACACAAAGTCTTAATAGATCTTCAAGAGTTTGAATAGTCCTCTCTGATTGTCCGTCCGTTTGAGGATGGTATGCTGAACTGAATCGTAAATCCGTGCCCATAGCTTTCTGCAAGCTAACCCAAAATCGTGAAGTGAATCTTGGGTCACGATCCGAAACTATGGATACTGGCATGCCATGCAATCTCACAATCTCGTTCACGTACATACTAGCAAGACGTTCAAGGGAATAAGTCTCACGTATCGGCAAGAAATGAGCGGACTTGGTTAATCTATCAACAATAACCCAAATCGCATCTATGCCTTGAGAAACCTTGGGAAGACCCGTAACAAAATCCATAGTAATGTGTTCCCACTTCCATTTCGGAATCTCAAGTGGTTGCAATGGACCCTTTGGTACTTGATGCTCCGCTTTTACACGTTGACAAGTTAAACATCTCGAGATAAACTCCGCGATCTCTCTTTTCATATTGCTCCACCAAAATGTATGTCGAAGATCGTGATACATTTTGGTACTCCCAGGATGGATTGCAAACGGTGTGTTGTGTGCCTCCATCATTATTCTATGCTTCAAGTCAAAATCGTTAGGAACACAAAGTCTGGAGTTGACTCGAAGTATTCCTTCTTCATCGATTCTTGCTTCTGGAATAGCACCTTCTTGCACTTTCTTCTTCATACGCATCAGCTCTATATCCGTAGCTTGAGCAGCTTTAACTTTATCGATTAAAGTCGGTTCTACTCGTATATTTGATATCATCATGTGGGTACTTGGAGCCTTCATCTCTATCTCCATCCTTTGCAAGTCATACAAAATGGGCCTTTGTGTTAAAAACATTGCACTCGTACCCGCATATGATCTTCTACTCAATGCGTCAGCTACTACGTTTGCTTTTCCAGGATGGTATTGGATGGTATGATCGTAATCTTTCAACAGCTCAAGCCAACGTCGTTGCCGCATGTTGAGTTCCTTTTGGGTGAAGAAATATTTGAGGCTTTTATGATCTGTATAGATCTCCACTTTCTCCCCATACAGGTAGTGTCTCCAGATCTTCAACGCAAAAACGACTGCTGCCAACTCCAAATCATGAGTAGGATAATTCCTCTCATATTCTTTGAGTTGTCGTGAGGCATAGGCTATGACTTTCCCATGTTGCATGAGAACACATCCTAACCCTTTGCCTGAAGCATCGCTGTAGATAACAAATCCATCCGAACCAGATGGTATTGTCAAAACAGGTGCCGAAATGAGTCTCCTCTTGAGTTCTTGGAAACTCTTCTCGCATTCCTCACTCCATACGAATTTTGTATCTTTCCGAGTCAGCTGAGTTAACGGAGTAGCGATTCGAGAAAATCCTTCCACAAATCTCCGATAATAACCAGCTAAGCCCAGAAAGCTACGTACTTCGGTTACCGACTTCGGTTGCTCCCAACTTTGTATGGCTTCAATCTTCGCCGGGTCGACAGATACTCCATGTTTTGACACCACGTGCCCAAGGAATGCTACTTCCTCAAGCCAGAACTCGCATTTCTTCAGTTTGGCATATAGCTTGTTTTCACGAAGCCTTTGCAGTACCAGCTTCAAATGGCGCTCATGATCTTCACGGCTTTTGGAATAGATGAGGATGTCATCAATAAAGACAACAACGAACTGATCCAAATATTCTTTGAATACACGGTTCATCATATCCATGAAGGCAGCAGGAGCATTAGTCAATCCAAAAGACATTACTAAGAATTCATAATGCCCGTACCGAGTTCTGAAGGCAGTCTTTGGAATATCCTCAGTTTTAATCTTCAGCTGATGATATCCAGAACGAAGATCGATCTTTGAAAAGAATTGTGCTCCTTGCAACTGGTCAAACAGGTCATCAATGCGAGGTAGCGGATACCTATTCTTGATGGTGACATGGTTCAATTCTCGATAGTCAATACAAAGTCGCATACTCCCGTCTTTCTTCTTTACGAATAAAACAGGAGCACCCCAAGGAGACGTACTAGGACGAATAAAACCGATGTCCAACAACTCCTGTAGTTGGACTTTTAACTCCTGAAGTTCAATAGGAGCCATTCGATATGGGGTTTTAGAAATGGGCTTTGTACCGGGTTCAAGGTCAATAAAGAATTCAATTTCTCGTTCCGGGGGTAGACCGGGAAGTTCTTCAGGAAATACATCGGAAAATTCTCTAACAATAGAAATATTATTCAAATCTGACTTGTCTTTGTTCAAATCCATAACATGGGCTAAGAAAGCTTGACATCCGTTTTTCAATAAACGAATAGCTTTGTGGCTTGATATGACAGTGACTGATTTTAGTGGTTTAGTAGTTTGAATTCGTATGACAGGTTGGTTAGGAATATGAAAACTAACAACCTTACGAAAACAATCAATTTTAGCATGATGAGTGGTTAACCAATCAATTCCTAAAATCACATCAAAAGCAAGTATCTTTAAAGAGATAAGATCAACAGGTAATGTGATAGTGCCAACTTGGATCATGCAAGATTTATAAACTGTAGATGTAACGAAGGTTTCACCCAACGGAGTTTCAACAGATAAGTTAAAGTCCAATTTCTCCGGAGTCAAGTTTAAACGTTGAGCACAAGCAGGAGAGATAAAAGAATGGGTAGAACCGGTATCTAGTAAAGTATAAACTTCGCAAGAATTCAAGATTAGCTTACCCGTGATCACCTCGTTCGGGTTTCTCGCGTTTTGGCCAGTAACGACAAACGCCCTTCCAGGAACCGCTGATTTCGACTTATCCGGGATAACTTTTGGAGTCACCATCCCCGCTGAACTTGGTTTTGCTACAGAACACTCTCGAGCTATATGACCTTCCTTTCCACAGTTATAACATACCTTGGATTGTTGTGGGCAGTTTGGGCTGATATGTCCCTCTTTCCCACATTTGTAACATACGACCGGTGGTCGTTCTCCTCCCCTAGAAACAGTTGATGTTTGTGCTGACGTCTTCACGTTATCATTGTTGTACCTTCTCTTCTTGAAATCTCCTCCCGACTCGCTCCTTCTATTATCACGACCACGATTACCACCAGAGTGGTTACCGCTTTTGTCCGAATGTTTTCCTCCCTGCTGGTTTTCATTGCTTCGATGACTGCCGCCACCGGTATGACCCTGGTTGTGGTCCCTCGGTTGCACATACTCATTATCTCGCTCTAATAATTGAGCCCTGTTTACAACATCTGAATATAAAGAAAATTTATGAGAGATAAGATATTGCCGAATCTCGGGTTTTAGACCTCTCAGAAACATCCTTGTCATTCGTTCCTCATTTTCGACCAAATGAGGTGCAAACCTGGATAACTCTGCAAACTTCGCCTCGTACTGGGACACCGTCATGTTGTTTTGTTCCAGTCTAATAAACTCAACCTCCTTCATATGACGAATACTTTCAGGAAAGTACTTGTCATTGAACAGTTTTTGAAATGTTTCCCAGGACATGTTGAGTGCGTCAGGCTGGGTACGCTTCACAGACTCCCACCAGTAGTCTGCCTCACCGCGGAACATAAATGTGGCGAATGGAACCTTCTGTTCCTCCGTGCATCCCAAGACATCAAATATCTTGGTAATTTGCTTGACCCACGTTTCCGCCATGATCGGATCCGGCTTTCCCTTAAATTCTGGTGGTCCCAATTCTTTGAACTGCTTAGCTGTGACAAACCGCGCGTTGTTATCATTTCCACCCGTATTCTGCACACGAGTCTCCCTCGTCTGATTTTGCATGAACTGCAAAAAGCTCCTAAACATTCCATCATTCATCGTTTGCTCGGTAACGTTGTTTACAGGAGGAATATTGCCTTCCTGTTGCACGTTCCCCTGGGTAGTGATCAAAGGTGTCTCCACGGTCTGATTTACTCCATTATTAACGTTCTCAGCTGCCATTCTTAAATACTGCCATAAAACAAGGGTTAATAGTCATGTCATATATTATCCCTATACTCTGACCGACCAAATAAACACCAAATAAACTTAGTCAGGTCATACTAGCGAAGGAATTCCCCGTCTCTCCCCTCCTAGTTCTTGTCTCACATCTCAGCCAGGGATCATATCCCTAAGCTCTGATACCAACTGTGACGCCCCCAAAATAGGTATACAACACCCATTCTGAGTCGCCAAATACATGGTACAGAAAGCAAACTACAACTTCAATAATACAATTGTCGTGCAAAATACGACAACACATACTGTGAGTTTAAATACAAATATTGTCTTCTAGACAATATCCACACTCAAATAAATCCTCATTACAATTATTCAAACACTATTTTACAGAAATAGTGAGGACTGCTAATACATCTTTCTAGAACCATCACTCCATACCCCGACTAGATCCTGCTATGTTCTCACCTCCTGAGAAGAAAAATGGAACAAAAAGGAAAAGGGTGAGCTCAACTAGCCCAGTAAAGAATATTATGACTAAGATAATATACAACAAATTATCGTTAGTCTTCAACAGGGAAAAATCTGATAAAATATAATCGACAACAAGTTTTAGATCAACAACTGCAGCGGAAACAGCAAACCATTAGAAGAGTCAAGTAGAGAAAGAATTCTACTATCTTCTAAGATTTAAAAGTCCATCATCAATATTTTATCCCTGTAACATCAATTAATAATCATCTTTAACCAAATATTCATCTTTGCACTACAGGCCAAAGATATTCATTTGTATCATCAGTCGGTCATGTTCATCTCAACACCTGTTCATCTTTGCACTACAGGCCAAAGATATTCATCAAGTAATCATACATCTTTGCACTACAGGCCAAAGATATTCAGTAATATCATCATTTAGGACTGAGGATGATGAAAAATATCTTAAAGAGAACGAATCCAATGAGACAGAAGGACAAATAGTAGGGATTCGTATAACAGTTTATCCAAGATCAATAATACTTCATAATAATCAATTGTGAAGCAGAATTCAAAAATAAAGATCAAAACATGGATACAATCAAAGATAGTAACCATAATAGACATCTTGGACAAAAAGGGAAAATTTTATTTTTCGGTGAATAGTGCCGTATTCGTGAATAGTGCCGTATACGTGAATAGTAACCCCCGACACAAAAAGTTCCAAATTTGATAAAAACTCATATCAATATTTCAGCATAATGATATTGAAGAAAATAATATCATTAAGAAGAAAATAATATCCCTTACCTCAAAATATCAGTACTTCTGGTCGGAATACCGGTATAAGGCTGAAAGAAACTTGCTCTGATGAATAGAAACTCTCAAAGTATCTAAATACTCACAAAATACACTCAATAATCTAGAGAGAGAAAGAGAGAAAACTTGTTTCTGGTGTGATTTTCAATTCTAACTTAGCCCTCTATTTATAGGAAAATTTTGGTAGGTTTGACCTGCAACCTGATGGCTTTACCTGCTACTATTCCCACCCACCACATTTGAAATATAATTCAGCACATTTCTTCACCAACCACAAGTGGGGCCCACCAATTCTAGAATTTTCCACCAAAATGATAAACTCCGAAAATTCAACAATTTCTGAACCAGTCATCTTGTAAAATTCATAATAAATCATACGTTCATTTTTAACGGTTCAAAATTTGTGGACATATACTCAACTTATATATGTATAACATATCCAAAAATTACCACGATCCAACGGTCGGATTAAAAATTATAACCCCCGCAAAATATCTCAAAAACCCTGATTTTTAATACCTCCATTCCGACAAAAATACTGATAAAAACCTCAACATTAACTCCTTCATTTTTAACCACAAAAATATATCCCTCATTTATATCCACATAAAATAAATATTTCCTTATCATATGAATCAATAATTAATTATTCACAAATAATATTACAGAATCACATTTATGACAACCAGGCCGTTCCCAGGAAAGAGGGGGCTTTCCAATAAGGATTTCTCCTTACTGGCGCGCAATTAGATGACCAAACCTCTCCTTAGACAGAACTTTCTAGACATTGCCAATAATGTTATCTAATAATATTATTCAAATAATATGAATTATTGATCTGATAAATGAAAATACTGTGCAGCAACAATTATTGAAACAACAATAATATAAAATATCAACGCAGCAATTATTGAATCAATAAAATAAAATATTGAATAATAACTACTGTAACAATTATTGAGTAGTGCCTTCTTACGTAAGAATCAATAATTGGTGCAATACCGTGTGCTACTGTATTTTAACCACCGGGTATTCCAACAGTATTAACGGTAACAACTACGCCGTTATTTATAAACAACTTATACTTGTTGTTTTCTTCATCCAATCGCTTTCCGTTATGGGGCCCACACAAGGCTGCGTCGTCGTACGAATATTCCCCGACAGCAAGAATATTCCACGACCAACCGAATATTCACCGACCAAAAATAAATATTTTATAACCACTTGCTTATTTTGCAAAATTCGCACATTTCACCCATAACCAAAGTATTATATCAAATTAACCCCTTATTATTCACAATAATATTTAGAGAAAATTTGATTTTATTCATTAATAAGTTGGGGTCTTACACTTATACCGATATTCCGATCAGAAGTACTGATATTTTGAGGTAAGAGATATTATCTTCTTCTTAAATGATATTTTCTTCAATATCATTATGCCGAAATATTGGTATGAACTTTTTATCAAATTTAGAACTTTTTGTGTCGGGGTTATTATTCACGTATACGACACTATTCACCGAAAAATAATTTTTTTTCTTTTTGTCCAAGTTGTCTATTATGGTTACTATATTTGATTGTATCCATGTTTTGATCATTATTTTTGAATTCTGCTTCAAAATTGGTTATTTCGGAATATTATTGAACTTAGATAAACTGTAATACGAATCCTTAATATTTGATATGTTATCTCACTGGATTCGTTTTCTTTAAAATATTTTTCATCATCCTCAGTCCTAAATGATGATACAAATGAATATCTTTGGCTTGTAGTGCAAAGATGAATGATTACCTAATGAATATCCTTGGCCCGTAGTGCAAATATGAACAGGTGTTGAGATGAACATGACCAACTGGTGATACAAATGAATATCTTTGGCCTGTAGTGCAACGATGAATATTTGATTCAAGATGTATATTGATTGATGTTACAGGGATAAAATATTGATGATAGACTTCTAAATCTTAGAAGATAGTAGAATTCTTTCTCTACTTGACTCTTCTAATGGATTGTTATTTTCCGCTGCAGTTGTTGATCTAAAACTTGTTGTCGATTATATTCTATCAGTTTTTTCCCTGTTGAATACTAATGATAATTTGTTGTATATTATCTTAGTCATAATATTCTTTACTGGGCTAGTTGAACTCACCCTTTTTGTTCTATTTTTCTCAGGAGGTGAGAATATAGCGGGAACTAGTCAGGGTGCGGAGTGAGGTTTTCAGTCGGTGGTGTTAGCAGTCCTCACTATTTTATAAAATAGTGTGATAATAATTGTAATAAGGACTCCTTTTGAGATTGTATAATCTCTAGTACAGAATATTTGTATTCAAACTCAGAGTATTGGGTTGGTGTATTTTACACAACAATTGTATTAATGTAGTTGTAATTATTTCTGTACCAAGTTTTTGGCGACTCATAATGGGTGATGTATACCTATTTTGGGGGCGTCACAGTTGGTATCAAAGCTTAGGGATATGATCCCTGGCTGAGATGTGAGACAAGAACTAGGAGGAGAGAGACGGAGAATTCCTTCGCTAGTATGACCTGACTAAGTTTATTTGGTATTTATTTGGTCGGTCAGAGTATAGGGATAATATATGACATGACTATTAACCCTTGTTTTATGTCAGTATTTAAGAATGGCAGCTGAGAACGTTAACAATGGAGTGAATCAGATCGTGGAGACACCTTTGATCACTACCCAGGGGAACGTACAACAGGAAGGCAATAATCCTCCTGTAAACAACGTTACCGAACAAATGATGAATGATGGGATGTTTAGAAGTTTTTTGCAGTTCATGCAAAACCAGACGAGGGAGACTCGTGCACAAAATACGGGTGGAAATGCTAGCAATGCGCGGCTGGTCACAGCCAAGCAGTTCAAAGAGTTGGGACCACTAGAATTTAAGGAAAAGCCAGATCCGATCATAGCGGAAACGTGGGTCAAGCAAATTACCAAGATATTCGATGTCTTGGGATGCACGGAGGAATAGAAGGTTCCATTCGCAACCTTTATGTTTCGCGGTGAGGCAGACTACTGGTGGGAGTCTGTGAAGCGTACCCAGCCTGACGCACTCAACATGTCCTGGGAAACGTTTCAGAAACTATTCAATGACAAGTACTTTCCTGAAAGTATTCGTCATATGAAAGAGGTGGAGTTTATCAGACTGGAACAAAATAACATGACGGTGTCCCAGTACGAGGCGAAGTTTGCAGAGTTATCCAGGTTTGCACCTCATTTGGTCAAAAATGAGGAACGAATGACGAGGATGTTTCTGAGAGGTCTAAAGCTCGAGATTCGACAATATTTTATCTCTCATAAATTTTCTTTATATTCAGATGTTGTAGACAGGGCTCAATTATTAGAGCGAGATAATGAGTATGTTCAACCGAGGGAACACAACCAGGGTCATACCGGTGGCAGCGGTCATCGGAGAAATGACAACCAGAGGGAAGGAAAGCATTCGGACAAAAGCGGTAACCACTCTGGTGGTAATCGTGGCCGTGATAATAGAAGGAGCGAGTCAGGAGGAGATTTCAAAAGGAGAAGGTACAACAATGATAGCGTAAATTCGTCAGCACCAACATCAACTGTTTCTAGGGGAGGAGAACGACCACCGGGTGTATGTTAAAAATGCAGGAAAGAGGGACACAGCAGCCCAAACTGCCCATAACAATCCAAGGTGTGTTATAACTGTGGAAAGGAAGGTCATATAGCTAGAGATTGTCTAGTTACGAAACCAAGTTCAACGGGGATGGTAACTCCAAAGGCTATCCCAGACAAGTCGAAGTCAGCGGTTTCTGGAAGAGCGTTTGTCGTGACTGGCCAAAACGTGAGGAACCCGAACGAGGTGATCACGGGTAAGCTAATCTTGAACTCTTACGAAGTTTATACCTTACTAGATACCGGTTCTACCCATTCTTTTATTTCTCCTGCTTGTGCTCAACGTTTAAACTTGACTCCGGAGAAATTAGACCTTGACTTATCTATTGAGACTCCGTTAGGAGAAACTTTCGTTATATCTACTATTTTTAAATCTTGCATGATTCAAGTCAGTACCATCACATTACTTGCCGACCTTATTTCGTTGAAAATTCTTGCATTTGATGTGATTTTGGGGATTGATTGGTTAACCACGCATCATGCTAAAATTGATTGTTTTCGTAAGGTTGTTAGTTTTCATATTCCTAACCAACATATTATGCGAATTCAAACAACTAAACCACTAAAATCAGTCACTGTCATATCAAGCCATAACTATTCGTTTATTAAAAAATGGATGTCAAGCTTTCTTAGCCCATGTCACGGACTTGAAAAAAAATACGTCAGATTTGAATAAAATTTCTGTTGTTAATGAATTTCCTGACGTATTTCCTGAAGAACTTCCCGGTCTACCCCCAGAACGTGAAGTTGATTTCTTTATTGACCTTGAACCTGGCACAAAGCCCATTTCTAAAACCCCATATCGAATGGCTCCTATTGAACTTCAGGAGTTAAAGGTTCAACTACAGGAGTTGTTGGACATCGGTTTTTTTCGTCCTAGTACATCTCCTTGGGGTGCTCCTGTGTTATTCGTAAAGAAGAAAGACAGGAGTATGCAACTTCGTATCGACTACCGAGAATTGAATCTTGTCACTATCAAGAATATGCATCCACTACCTCGCATTGATGACCTGTTTGACCAGTTGCAAGGAGCACAATTCTTTTCAAAGATCGATCTTCGTTCTGGATATCATCAGCTGAAGATTAAAACTGAGGATATTCCAAAGACTGCCTTCAGAACTCGGTACGGGCATTATGAATTCTTAGTCATGTCTTTTGGATTGACTAATGCTCCTGCTGCTTTCATGGATATGATGAACCGTGTATTTAAGGAATATTTGGATCAGTTCGTTGTTATCTTTATTGATGACATCCTCATCTATTCCAAAAGCCGTGAAGATCATGAGCACCATTTGAAGCTGGTACTGCAAAGGCTTCGTGATAACAAGTTGTATGCCAAGCTAAAGAAATGTGAGTTTTGGCTTGAGGAGGTAGCCTTTCTTGGGCACGTGGTGTCAAAACATGGAGTATCTGTCGACCCGGCGAAGATTGAAGCCATACAAAGTTGGGAGCAACCAAAGTCGGTGACCGAAGTACGTAGCTTTTTGGGCTTAGCTGGTTATTATCAGAGATTCGTGGAAGGATTTTCTCGAATCGCTAACCCGTTAACTCAGCTGACTTGTAAAGATACAAAATTTAGTTGGAGCGAGGATTGTGAGAAGTGTTTTTAAGAACTCAAGAGAAGACTCATTTCGGCACCTGTTCTGACAATACCATCTGGTTCGGATGGATTTGTTATCTACAGCGATGCTTCAGGCAAAGGGTTAGGATGTGTTCTCATGCAACATGGAAAAGTCATAGCCTATGTCTCGCGGCAACTCAAAGAATATGAGAGGAATTATCCTACTCATGATTTGGAGTTGGCAGCAGTCGTTTTCGCTTTGAAGATATGGAGACACTACCTGTATGGGGAGAAAGTGGAGATCTATACAGATCATAAAAGTCTCAAATATTTCTTCACCCAAAAGGAACTGAACATGAGGCAACGACGTTGGCTCGAGTTACTAAAAGATTACGATCATACCATCCAATATCATCCTGGAAAAGCGAACGTAGTAGCTGACGCATTGAGTAGAAGATTATACGCGGGTACGAGTGCAATGTTGTTAACACAAAGGCCCATTTTGTATGACTTGCAAAGGATGGAGATAGAGATGAAGGCTCCAAGTGCCCACGCGATGATATCAAACATACGAGTAGAACCGACTTTAATCGATAAAGTTAAAGCTGCTCAAGCTACGGACATGGAGCTGATGCGTATGAAGAAGAAAGCGCAAGAAGGTGCTATTCCAGAAGCAAGAATCGATGAAGAAGGAATACTTCGAGTCAACTCCAGACTTTGTGTTTCTAACGATTTTGACTTGAAGCATAGAATAATGATGGAGGCACACAACACACCGTTTGCAATCCATCCTGGGAGTACCAAAATGTGCCATGATCTTCGAAATACATTTTGGTGGAGCAATATAAAAAGAGAGATCGCGGAGTTTATCTCGAGGTGTTTAACTTGTCAACGTGTAAAGGCAGAGCATTAAGTACCAAAGGGTATCTTGCAACCACTTGAGATTCCGAAGTGGAAGTGGGAACACATTACCATGGATTTCGTTACGGGTCTTCCCAAGGTTTCTCAAGGCATAGATGCGATTTGGGTTATTGTTGATAGATTAACCAAGTCTGTGACGCCCCCAAAATAGGTATACATCACCTATTCTGAGTCGCCAGATACATGATACAGAAATCAAATACAACTGTCGTGTACAATACGATAAAACATAAACTGTAAGTTTGAATACAAATATTGTCCACTAGAGAGTATTCAAACTCAAAATAAGTCCTCAATACATTTATTTTCACACTATTTAACAGAATAGTGATGACTACTAATACTATCATCTGGACCGTCACTCCGTTTCCCGACTAGTCCCCACAACGTTCTCATTTTCTGAAGAGAACAATGAAAGCAAAAGGGTGAGCTCAACTAGCCCAGTAAGAAATATTATGACTAAGATAATGCAGAATAAATTATCATTAGCCTTCAACAGTGTTAAACTAATACAATATAACAAACATCAAGTTTAACTGCAGCGAAACAAACAATCCATTAAAAGAGTCAAGTAGACAATAAAATCTACTATCTTCTATGATTTAAAAGGTTTTTCATGACTTTTATCGCTGGGACTCAGCTTAATAAATAATCCACCTCATCCCTACACTACGTCCAATGATATTCATTAGTATCACAACCACAAATTATCCATGCACTACGAGCCAAGGATATTCGTGTATTCATCAATGGTCATGATCATGCCAACAACTGTCCATCAATGCACTACGGGCCAATGAGAACTTTTACCACATCATTTGTAACATTACGATCATGATTATACCGAATAATCCCTGGTCATAATCATACCAAGTCCATCTATGCACTACAGGCCACAGATGACTTTCAACATTTTATAAACATGAGGATGATGACAATGATATAAGAATTCAATAAAATAAGTTCAAGAATTAATTTATCCAAGGCTTAACAACGTCCAAATTGTCAATATGATACTGCTTTGTGGAGTAAAATTCAAGAATACTTAGAAGAATATTTTCATGAAAAGATACTGGATGAAACGCAATTATCAAGGATATTCCACTAATTTCATGGAGTATAGAAGTTAAAACTTAACCAACTGAGTATAATAAAGAATGGAATAACAAAAGAAATCACCATGCATGCGATAGACCGCACAGACAGGTTATTCCAACAGAATAATATATAATGGAACCAGGTCCGGCGTAAAACGCACAGACAGGATATTCCGACAGAATAATAAATAATGGAACCAGGTCCGGCGTAAACGCACAAATAGGATATTCCGATAGAATAATAAATAATGGAACCAGGTCCGGCGTAAACGCATAGACAGGATATTCCTACAGAATTATAAATAATGAAATCAGGTCCGGTATAAAACACACAGACAGGATGTTCCAAAAGAATAATAGAAGAATGTCACCAAGTATAGGGTAAACCGCGTATACAGGTTATTCCAACAGAATAATAAGAAATAGAATAACAGAAGTTCTCTTCATGAATACAAAAGAGTAATATCCCTTACCGTTTTAAAGAAGAACTGAAGTAGTTAAGTAGCAGAATACTTTTCTTCTCTCTCTCTCTCTCTATAGTTTCTCTCTCCTAGAGTTCAGTGAATTCGTAAGAAATAATGAAGGAATGAGCTGCTATTTATAGAAAAATAGAATGCATAGTAACTAATCCATGAACGGTCCAGATTGATTACTTTAATCTGACGGTCCATATCTAAAGAAAAATCTTTTAAATAAAATATAATATATTCTATTTATAGAATAACTTTAATAAAGTATTCTGTTTTATATAAAAAGATGTTTCTGTTTTATTACGTTAATAATACGAATAAAACAAAACTTCATTATCGCTAAATAATTCATATTATTAACTGACAATAATTGAATCAAACTGAGTGACTTCTCACATAAGCATTACTAATCAATACAGTGTGCTACTATGCAACCACACGTATTACTGTATTTTTACTACCGAGTAGTTCAACAGTATCAATGGTAAAACTGTCGCCGTTATTTTTAATAAAATATTTTTGTCGTTTTCTCAATTCGACAATAATTACGTTGTGGGGTCCACCAATGATTGTGCCGTTGTACGAATATTCCATGTTAAAACGAATATTCTTCGACCAATCGAATATTATATAACAACTTGCGTACTTTGTAAAATTTATAAATATTACCCACAACTATAACATTATATCAAATTAACTCCATAATATTCAAAAATGATATTTATAGAAAATTCATCTTTATTTATAAAAGTTGGGGTCTTACAACCTCCCCTTCTTATGAAATTTCGCCCTCAAAATTAGGGTACGTACCTGGTATGTTGAAGAGGTAAGGATACCTTGATTTCATTTCAGATTCTAACTCCCAAGTCATTTCCTCAACAGCATGGTTTCTCCACAAAACTTTGACTTGAGGTATAACCTTGGAGCGTAGAATATGTTCCTTCTTATCCAAGATTTGAACAGGAACTTCTTCATACGTCAAATCTTTCGCTATTTCATCCGGTTCTAACTCAATAATGTGGTTCGGGTCTTCCACATATTTACGTAACATGGATATGTGAAAAACGTTATGAACACGAGACATACTTGGCGGTAAAGCGAGTCTATAAGCCACAGTTCCTACTCTATTGAGGATTAAAAATGGACCGATGAATCGAGGATTGAGCTTTCCTCTCTTTTTAAATCTCGTAACTCCTTTCCATGGAGCAACACGTAAGAACACATGATCTCCTATGTCGAATTCCACGTCCTTTCAATGAAGATCAGCATAACTCTTTTGTCGATCTTGTGAGGTTTTTATACGTTGTCGGATCGTTTGAATCTTTTCTGTAGTCATACATACCAACTCCGGTCCCAACAACGTTGCTTCACCCACCTCATCCCAGCATACTGGAGAACGACATTTTCTTCCATACAACGCTTCGAATGGAGCCATGCCAATACTTGCTTGATAACTGTTGTTGTAGGAAAATTCCACCAATGGTAAGAACTTGTCCCAACCTCCCTTGAAGTCAAGGATACAGAGTCTTAATAGATCTTCAAGAGTTTGAATAGTCCTCTCTGATTGTCCGTCCGTCTGAGGATGATATGCCGAACTAAATCGTAAATCCGTGCCCATAGCTTTTTGTGAATCTTGGGTCTCGATCAGAAACTATAGATACTGGCATACCATGCAGTCTTATAATCTCATTTATGTACATACGAGCAAGACGTTCAAGTGTATAAGTTTCTCGTATCGGTAAGAAATGAGCAGACTTGGTCAATCTATCAACAATGACCCAAATCGCATCTATACCTTGAGAAACCTTAGGAAGACCGGTAACGAAATCCATGGTAATGTGCTCCCACTTCCATTCTGGAATTTTAAGTGGTTGCAATGGACCTTTTGGTACTTGATGCTCCGCTTTGACTCGTTGACAAGTTAGACACCTTGAGATAAACAGCGCTATCTCTCTCTTCATATTGCTCCACCAAAATGTATGACGAAGATCATGATACATTTTGGTACTTCCAGGATGGATTGCAAACGGTGTGTTGTGCGCCTCCATCATGATTTCATACTTTAAAACTAGGGTTGTTAGGAACACAAAGTCTGGAGTTGACTCGAAGTATTCCTTCTTCATCGATTCTTGCTTCCGGCATAGCACCTTCTTGCACTTTCTTCCTCATACGCATCAGCTCCAGGTCTGTAGCTTGAGCAGCTTTAACTTTATCGATTAAAGTCGGTTCTACTCGTATATTCGCCATCATCACATGGGTCCCTGGAGTCTTTAACTCTATCTCCATCCTTTGTAAGTCACACAAAATGGGCCTTTGTGTTGACAATATCGCACTCGTACTTGCATATGATCTTCTACTCAATGCGTCAGCTACCACGTTCGTTTTTCCAGGATGGTATTGGATGGTATGATCATAATCTTTCAATAGTTCAAGCCAACGTCGTTGTCGCATGTTGAGTTCCTTTTGAGTGAAGAAATATTTAAGGCTTTTATGATCCGTAAAGATCTCCACCTTCTCCCCATACAAGTAATGCCTCCAAATTTTAAGTGCAAAGAAAACAGCTGCCAACTCTAGATCATGAGTAGGATAATTCCTCTCATATTCCTTGAGTTGTCTTGATGCATAGGCTATGACTTTTCCATGTTGCATGAGAACGCAGCCCAACCCTTTGCTCGAAGCATCACTGTAGATGATAAATCCCTCCGAGCCAGATGGTATTGTTAGAACAGGTGCTAAAATGAGTCTCCTCTTGAGTTCTTGAAAAATTTTCTCACATTCTTCGCTCCAACCGAACTTTGTATCTTTCCGAGTCAGCTGAGTTAGTAGAGTAGCGATTCGAGAAAAACCTTCCACGAATCTCTGATAATAACCAGCTAAATTGAGAAAGCTACGCACTTCGGTTACTGATTTAGGTTGCTCCCAGCTTTGAATAGCTTCAATCTTTGCCGGGTCAACAGATATTCCACGACTTGATACTACGTGCCCAAGGAATGCTACCTCCTCTAGCCAGAACTCGCATTTCTTCAACTTGGCATAAAGCTTGTATTCACGAAGCTTTTGAAGTACCAGCCTCAAGTGTTGCTCACGATCTTCACGACTTTTGGAATAAATATGGATGTCATCAATAAAGACGACCACAAAGTGATTCAAATATTCTTTGAATACCCGATTCATCATATTCATGAAGGCAGCAAGAGCATTAGTCAATCTAAATGACATGACTAGGAATTCATAATGCCCGTACCGAGTTCTGAAAGCCGTCTTTGGAATATCCTCAGTTCTAACCTTTAGCTGATGATATCCAGAACGAAGATAGATCTTTAAAAAGAATTGTGCTCCTTGTAACTGGTCAAACAGGTCATGAATACGTGGCAACGGGTACCTATTTTTGATGGTGACATGATTCAACTCCCGATAATCAATACAAAGTCGCATACTTCCATCTTTCTTCCTCACGAATAGAACAGGAGCACCCCAATGAGAAGTACTAGGACGAATAAAGCCAATGTCTAACAATTCCTACAGTTGGATCTTTAACTCCTGAAGTTCAATAGGAGCCATTCGATATGGGGCTTTGGAAATGGGTTTTGTACCGAGTTCAAGGTCGATACAAAATTCAATTTCACGCTCTGGGGGTAGGCCAGGAAGTTCTTCAGGGAATACGTCAGGGAATTTATTAACAATAGAAATATCATTCAAAACTGACGTATTTTTGTTTAGATCCGTGACATGAGCTAAGAAAGCTTGACATCCATTTTTCAATAAACGAATAGCTTTATGACTTGAGATGACAGCGATTGATTTTAATGGTTTGGTTGCTTGAATTCGCATAATAGGTTGGTTAGGAATATGAAAGCTAACAACCTTACGAAAATAATCAATCTTTGCATGATGAGTAGTTAACCAATCAATCCCTAGAATCACGTCAAATGCAAGTATTTTTAATGAAATAAGATCGACAGGTAACGTGTGGGTACCAACTTGAACCAAACAAGACTTATAAACCGTGGATGTAATGAAGGTTTCTCCCAATGGAGTTTCAACAGATAAGTCAAAGTCTAATTTCTCCGGAGTCAAATTTAATCGATGAGCGCAAGTAGGAGAAATAAAAGAATGGGTAGAACCGGTATCAAATAAAGTATAGACTTCGTTAGAGTTTATGATAAGCTTACCCGTGATGACCTCATTCGGGTTCCTTACTTTCTGGGAGGTCACAACAAACGCTCTCCCTTGCACTACCGGTTTTGAATTTTCTGGAACGGCCTTTGGTGCCTCCATCCTGGCTGAACTTGTTTTTGGTAAATGACAAAATCTAGCTAAATGACATTCTCTTCCACAATTATAACATGCTTTTGACGGAATCGCACAGTTTGGACTGATGTGCCCCTCCCCTCCGCATTTGAAACATATGATAGGTGGTCGTTCTCGTTCCTTAACAACGGGTGCTGGTGCTGACGTCTTTCCATCATTGTTGAATCTCCTCTTCTTGAAATGACCATTCTTATTATTTTGGCCCTGATTACCACCGAAGTGGTTACCATTTCTGGCCTGTTGATTCCCTCCACGCTTGTTGTCACCGCTTCGATGACTGCTCTCACTGGTATTATCATTTTTTCGACTGCTCTCTTTTGGTTGCGTTGACTCGTTATTGCGCTCCACTAACTGAGAAATAAGATGTTGACGTATCTCAAGTTTTAAACCTTGTAAAAATATTCGCGTCATTCGCTCTTCATTATCCACCAAGTGGGACGCAAACCGGGACAACTCAGCAAATTTAGCCTCATACTGCGACACGGTCATATTATTCTGCTCCAATTTGATGAACTCCACCTCCTTCATGTGACGAACACTTTTGGAAAAGTATTTATCATTGAACAGCTCTTGGAACTTCTCCCAAGACATCTTCAATGCAGCAGGTTGAGTACGCTCAATCGATTCCCACCAGTAATCTGCCTCTCCTCGCAACATAAAGGAGGCAAAGGGAACCTTTTGCTCCTCGGAGCATCCCAAGACATCAAATATCTTGATGATTTATTTTATCCATATTTTCGCTATAAGTGGTTTTGGCTCTCCCTTAAACTCCGGTGGTCCCAGCTCCTTGAACTGTTTAGCGGTGACCGTCCGAGAGTCTTCAGTATTTTCACCTACATTTTGGACAGGAGCCGCTCTCGCCTGCTATTGCATGAACTGCATAAAGATTCTGAACATTCAATCATTCATCATCTGGTCAGTGTTGTTGTTTGCATGAGGATTGTCGCCTTCATGATGCACCTTATCCTGATTATTTATATGCGGTGAATCAACAGTCGCCTGTGCTCCATTGCTATTCTCAACATTCTCAAATGTCATTTTCAGATACTGTCACAAAATAAAGGTTCATTAACATATAACATATTATCCATATAATTTGACCGACCAATTAAATACCAAATAAACTTAGGTAGGTCATACTAGCGAAGGAATTCCCCGTCTCTCCCCTCCTAGTTCTAGTCTCACATCTTAGCCAGGGATCATATCCCTAAGCTCTGATACCAACTGTGACGTCCCCAAAATAGGTATGCATCACCTATTCTGAGTCGCCAGATACATGGTACAGAAATCAAATACAACTTAATAATACAACTGTCGTGTACAATACGACAAAATATAAACTGTAAGTTTGAATACAAATATTGTCTACTAGAGAGTATTTAAACTCAAAATAAGTTCTCAATACATTTATTTTCACACTATTTAACAGAATAGTGAGGACTACTAATACTATCATCTGGACCGTCACTCCGTTTCTCGACTAGTCCCCGCTACGTTCTCATTTCCTGAAGAGAACAATGAAAGCAAGAGGGTGAGCTCAACTAGCCCAGTAAGAAATATTATGACTAAGATAATGCAGAATAAATTATCATTAGCCTTCAACAGTGTTAAACTGATACAATATAACAAACATCAAGTTTAACTGCAGCGGAACAAACAATCCATTAAAAGAGTCAAGTAGACAATAAAATCTACTATCTTCTATGATTTAAAAGGTTTTTCATGACTTTTATCGCTGGGACTCAGCTTAATAAATAATCCACCTCATCCCTGTACTACAGCCAAGGATATTCATTAGTATCACAACCACAAATTATCCATGCACTACTAGCCAAGGATATTCGTGTATTCATCAATGGTCATGATCATGCCAACAACTGTCCATCAATGCACTACGGGCCAATGAGGACTTTTACCACATCATTTGTAACATTACGGTCATGATTATACCGAATAATCCCTGGTCATAATCATACCAAGTCCATCTATGCACTACAGGCCACAGATGACTTTCAACATTTTATAAACATGAAGATGATGACAATGATATAAGAATTCAATAAAATAAGTTCAAGAATTAATTTATCCAAGACTTAACAACGTCCAAATTGTCAATATGATACTGCTTTGTGGAGTAAAATTCAAGAATGCTTAGAAGAATATTTTTATGAAAAGATACTGGATGAAACGCAATTATCAAGGATATTCCACTAATTTCATGGAGTATAGAAGTCAAAACTTAACCAACTGAGTATAATAAAGAATGGAATAACAAAAGAAATCACCATGCATGCGATAGACCGCACAGACAGGTTATTCCAACAGAATAATAAATAATGGAACCAGGTCCGGCGTAAAACGCACAGACAGGATATTCCGACAGAATAATAAATAATGGAACCAGGTCCGGCGTAAACGCACAGACAGGATATTCTGACAGAATAATAAATAATGGAACCAGGTCCGGCGTAAACGCACAGACAGGATATTCCGACAGAATAATAAATAATGGAACCAGGTCCGGTGTAAAATACACAGACAGGATGTTCCAACAGAATAATAGAAGAATGTCACTAAGTTTAGGGTAAACCGCGTATACAGGTTATTCCAACAGAATAATAAGAAATGAAATAATAGAAGTTCTCTTCATGAATACAAAAGAGTAATATCCCTTACCGTTTTAAAGAAGAACTGAAGTAGTTAAGTAGCAGAATACTTTTCTTCTCTCTCTCTATAGTTTCTCTCTCTAGAGTTCAGTGAATTCGTAAGAAATAATGAAGGAATAAGCTGCTATTTATAAAAAAAATGGAATGCATAGTAACTAATCCATGAACGGTCCAGATTGATTACTTTAATCTGACGGACCATATCTAAAGAAAAATCTTTTAAATAAAATATAATATATTCTATTTATAGAATAACTTTAATAAAGTATTCTGTTTTATATAAAAAGATGTTTCTGTTTTATTACGTTAATAATACGAATAAAACAAAACTTCATTATCGCTAAATAATTCATATTATTAACTGACAATAATTGAATCAAACTGAGTGACTTCTCACATAAGCATTACTAATCAATACAGTGTGCTACTATGCAACCACACGTATTACTGTACTTTTACTACCGAGTAGTTCAACAGTATCAATGGTAAAACTTTCGCCGTTATTTTTAATAAAATATTTTTGTCGTTTTCTCAATTCGACAATAATTTCGTTGTGGGGTCCACCAATGATTGTGCCGTTGTACGAATATTTTCTGTTAAAATGAATATTCCCCAACCAATCAAATATTATATAACAACTTGTGTACTTTGTAAAATTTATAAATATTACCCACAACTATAACATTATATCAAATTAACTCCATAATATTCAAAAATGATATTTATAGAAAATTTATCTTTATTTATAAAAGTTGGGGTCTTACAAAGTCTGCCCATTTCTTACCTATACGGGAGACTTATTCCCTTGAACGTCTTGCTAGTATGTACGTGAATGAGATTGTGAGATTGCATGGCATGCCAGTATCCATAGTTTCGGATCGTGACCCAAGATTCACTTCACGATTTTGGGTTAGCTTGCAGAAAGCTATGGGCACGGATTTACGATTCAGTTCGGCATACCATCCTCAAACGGACGGACAATCAGAGAGGACTATTCAAACTCTTGAAGATCTATTAAGACTCTGTGTCCTAGATCTCAAAGGCAGTTGGGATAAGTACCTACCATTGGTGGAATTCTCCTACAACAACAGTTATCAGGCGAGCATAGGTATGGCTCCATTCGAGGCGTTGTATGGAAGAAAATGTCATTCTCCAGTATGCTGGGACGAGGTGGGTGAAGCAACATTATTGGGACCAGAGTTGGTACGCATGACTACAGAGAAGATTCAAACGATTCGACAACGTATACAAACGGCACAGGATCGACAAAAGAGTTATGTGGATCTTCATCGGAAGGACGTGAAATTTAATATTAGGGATCATGTATTGTTACGTGTTGCACCATGGAAGGAAGTTACAAGATTAGGGAAGAGAGGAAAGTTCAATCCAAGATTTGTTAGTCCATTTGAGATTCTTAACCGAATAGGAAATGTGGCCTATAGACTCGCATTACCTCCAAGTATGTCTCGTGTTCATAATATTTTTCACATATCTATGCTTCGTAAATATGTTAAAGACCCGAACCACATTATTGAGTTAGAACCAGACGAGATAGCCGAAGATTTAACTTACGATGAGGTACCTGTTAAGATCTTGGATAGGAAAGAGCATGTCCTACGCACGGAGGTTATACCACAAGTTAAGGTTTTGTGGAAAAACCATGCTATTGAAGAAATGACCTAGGAGTTAGAATCAGAAATAGAAGTAAGGTATCCTCACCTTTTTGAAACACCAGGTACGTACGTCAATTTCGAGGACGAAATTTTATAAGGAGGGAAGGTTGTAAGACCCCAACTTATTAATGAATAAAATCAAATTTTTCTCTAATTATTATTATGAATAATAAGGTGTTAATTTGATATAATATTTTGGTTATGGGTGAAATGTACAAATTTTATAAAATAAACAAGTGGTTATAAAATATTCATTTTGTCGGGGAATATTCGTTTGGTCGTAGAATATTCTTTCTGTCGAAAAATATTCGTACGACGGCACATCTATTTGTGGGCCCCATAACGGATAACAGTTGGATGAAGATAACGACAAAATTGAATAACGGCGTAGTTGTTACCGTTAACACTGTTAGAATACCCGGTGGTTAAAATACAGTAATACGCGTTGTTGCACAGTAGCACACAGTATTGCACAGTATTGTTGAATTATTGATCCTTATGTAAGAAGACACTACTCAATAATTGTTACAGTAGTTACTGTTCAATATTTTATTTTATTGATTCAATAATTGCTACGTTGATATTTATATTATTGTTGCTTCAATAATTGTCGTTGCACAATATCTCCATTATCAGATCAATAATTCATATTATTTGGAATAATATTATTAGATAACATTATTGGCAATGTCTAGAAAGTTCTGTCAAGGAGAGATTTGGTCACCTAATTGCGCGCCAAGTAAGGAGAAATCCTTATTGGAAAGCCCCCTTTTTCCTGAGAATGACCTGGTTGTCATAAATGTGATTCTGTAATATTATTTGTGAATAATTAATTATTGATTCATATGATAAGAAAATATTTATTTTATGTGGATATAAATGAGTGATATATTTTTGTGGTTATAAATGAAGGAATTAATGTTGAGGTGTTTTATTAGTATTTTGTCGGATTGGAGGTATTAAAAATCAAATTAGGGTTTTTGAGATATTTTGCGGGGGTTATAATTTTTAATCCAACCGTTGGATCGTGGTAATTTTTGGATATGTTATACATATATAAGTTGAGTATATGTCCACAAATTTTGAACCGTTAAAAATGAGCGTATGATTTGTTATGAATTTTAAGAGATGACTGGTTCAGAAATTATTGAAGTTTCGAAATTTATCATTTTGGTAGAAAATTCTAGAATCAGTGGGCCCCACTCTTGGTTGGTAAAGAAATATGCTGAGATTTTTATTCAAATGTGGTGGGTGGAAATAGTAGCAGGTAAAGCCATCAGGTTGCAGGTTAAGTCTGCTTCGGCGTACTAACATTTTCCTATAAATAGAGGGCTAAATTAGAATTGAAAATCACACCAGAAATAAGTTTTCTCTCTTTCTCTCTCTAGATTATTGAGTATATTTTATGAGTATTTAGATACTTTGTGAGTTTCAGTTAATCAGTGCAAGTTTCCTTCAGCCTTATACCGATATTCCGATCAGAAGTACTGATATTTTGAGGTAAGGGATATTATCTTCTTCTTAAATGATATTTTCTTCAATATCATTATGCCAAAATATTGGTATGAACTTTTTATCAATTTTGAAACTTTTTGTGTCGGGGTTACTATTCACGTAAACGGCACTATTCATGTATACGGCACTATTCACCGAAAAATAAAATTTCCTTCTTTTTGTCTAAGTTGTCTATTATGGTACTTATCTTTGATTGTATCCATGTTTTGATTATTATTTTTGAATTCTGTTTCAAAATTGGTTATTTCAGAATATTATTAAACTTGGATAAACTATAATACGAATCCTTAATATTTGATATGTTATCTCACTGGATTCGTTTTCTTTAAAATATTTTTCATCATCCTCAGTCCTAAATGATGATACAAATGAATATCTTTGGCATGTAGTGGAAAGATGAATGATTACCTAATGAATATCTTTGGCCCGTAGTGCAAAGATGAACATGTGTTGAGATGAACATGACCAACTGGCGATACAAATGAATATCTTTGGCCTGTAGTGCAAAGATGAATATTTAATTCAAGATGTATATTGATTAATGTTACAGGAATAAATTATTAATGATGGACTTTTAAATCTTAGAAGATAGTAGAATTCTTTCTCTACTTGACTCTTCTAATGGATTGCTGTTTTTCGCTACAGTTGTTGATCTAAAACTTGTTGTCGATTATATTCTATCAGATTTTTTCCTGTTGAATACTAATGATAATTTGTTGTATATTATCTTAGTCATAATATTCTTTACTGGGCTAGTTGAGCTCACCCTTTTTGTTCCATTTTTCTTAGGAGGCGAGAATATAGCGGGAACTAGTCGGGGTGCGGAGTGGGGTTTTTAGTCGGTGGTGTTAGCAGTCCTCACTATTTTATAAAATAGTGTGATAATAATTATAATAAGGACTCCTTTTGAGTTTGTATAATCTCTAGTAGAGAATATTTGTATTCAAACTCAGAGTATTGGGTTGTTATATTTTGCACAACAATTGTATTAATGTAGTTGTAGTTGTTTCTGTACTAAGTTTTTGGCGACTCATAATGGGTGATGTATACCTATTTTTGGAGCGTCACATGTGAGTCTTCTCTTGACATATAAATATCTCTGTTGTCTCCAAGTGAAAATTATACTTCAAATATACCCCAAGATCATATAGGTAGTGCTCGTAGATATATTCAGCAAGTGGATGCGCACAACCCTGTCTTATGATAACACGAGATTGCATGTCATTAGACATCTTGTATGATTGTGGCAAAATACCCTTCTAAAGTTGGGTTCACCTCACCCTATTTGATTCACCAAATATAACTATTAAATATTGTATAGAATACAACACACTGTTCTATACTGTTTAGGGAGAACCTCCACAGCTAGAGATCACTGTTCTATTTCCCTGTTATCCCCGCTCGACCCGGCAACACTCTTATTACCTGAAAGGAATTGTGAAGCAGAAAGGGTGAGCACAACTAGCCCAGTAAAGAATATCATGACTAAAGATAATTAAATTATCAATAGCTTTCATCATTAATAAATCAGAGATTTAGAACATATGGTAGATGGTAAAACTTTTCAACCATAGTTGCAGCGGAACGAGCAATCCATTAGAAGAGTCAACTAGACCATAAAGTCTATTATATTCTCTATGTTAAAAGTTCACCAATAATATTTTATCCATGTAACATCAATCAACAATTCCCGTCCACGATCATGTGAATAACTCATAATCATAATTGTGATTCTAAATTCCTCTTCGTACCCAGGACGAAGATAATTTTCATCACTTGAAACATCAAAAATCATGGTTATACCAAATTACAATTCATGCTTGTAATCATTAAATCATCTGTGCACTAGGGCCAAAGATATTCATTATTATCACATCCATGAATTAATATTTCATTGCTGGGACTCAGCTCAATAAATAATCCACATCATCGAATCACCCCTGCACTATGGCCAAGGATATTTTTATTATCACATGCATGAATTAAAATTTCATTGCTGGGACTCAACTCAATAAATAATCCACATCATCGAATCACCCCTGCACTACGGCCAAGGATATTCTTTATTATCACATCCATGAATTAATATTTTAGTGCTGTGACTCAACTCAATAAATAATCCACATCATCGAATCACCCCTGCACTACGGCCAAGTATATTCTTTATTATCACATCCATGAATTAATATTTCATTGCTGGGACTCAACTTAATAAATAATCCACATCATCGAATCACCCCTGCACTACGGCCAAGGATATTCTTTATTATCACATCCATGAATTAATATTTCATTGCTGGAACTCAGCTCAATAAATAATCCACATCATCGAATCACCCCTGCACTACGGCCAATGATATTCTTTATTATCACATCCATGAATTAATATTTCATTATTGGGACTCAACTCAATAAATAATCCACATCATCGAATCACCCTTGGACTCCGGCTAAGGATATTCTTTAGTATCACGACCACGAATTATCCATGCACTTTGGCTAAAGAGAATCATGTTTTCATCAACGGTCCTGATCATGCCATAAAACAATTCATCTTTGCACTACGACCAAAGAGAATCCATAGCCATAATCATACCAAAAACTGTCCATCAATGCACTACGGGCCAATGAGGACTTTTTTTCCCCACATCATTTGTAACATTACGGTCATGATTACACCGAATAATCCCTGGTCATAATCATACCAAGTCCATCTATGCACTACATGCCACAGATGACTTTCAACAAAATATAAACATGAGGATGATGACAATGATATAAGAATTCAATAAAACAAGTTCAAGAATTAATTTGTCCAAGAACCAATAACGTCCAAATTTTCAACATGATACTGCTTTGTAGAGTAAAATTCAAGAATGCTCAGAAGAATATTTTCATGAAAAGATACTGGATGAAGCACAAATATCAAGGATATTCCACTAATTTCATGGAGTATAGAAGTCAAAACTTTAATCAACTGAGTATTATAAAGAATGGAATAACAAAAGAAATCACCATGCATGCGGTACATCGCATAAACAGGTTATTCCAACAGAATAATAATAACGAAACCAGGTCAGGAGAAATTCGCACCGACAGGATGTTCCAACAGAATAATAAAGAATAGAATAACAACAGAAATCACCATGCATGCGGTACTTCGCATAGACCGGTTATTCCAACAGAATAATAAATAAGGAACCAGGTCCGGCGTAAAACGCACAGACAGGATATACCAAGAGAATAATAATAAAGACGGAACCAGGTCTAGCGTAAAACGCACAGACAGGATATTCCAACAGAATAATAATAAAGACGAAACCAGGTCCGGCGTAAAACGCACAGACAGGATATTCCAACAGAATAATAATAAAGATGGAATAATAGAAGAATGTCACCAAGTATAGGGTAGTCCGCGTATACTGGTTATTTCAGCAGAATAATAAAGAATGGAATAACAGAAGTTCTCTTCATGAATACAAAAGAAATAATAACCCTTACGAGTACAACAAATAATATTCCCTACCTTTGAAAGAAGAGTACTCCGACTAGTTGGTCGAGGATATACTCGAAGAAAACTTGCACTACGCTCAAAGCTTTCTTTAACTCTAAAGAAATACACTCAAGATTATAGAAGAAGAACTCTCTCTATAGTTTCTCTCTCTAGAGTTTCAGTGAATTCGTAAGAAATAATGAAGGAATGATCTTCTATTTATAGAAAAATGGACTGCATAGTAACTAACTCATAAACGGTCCAGATTGATTTACTTTAATCTGATGGTCCATATTTAAAGCAAAATCTTTTAAATAAAATATAATATATTCTATTTATAATATAATAAAACGAATAACTTTATAAAAGATTTTACTATGCAAACACTATGCAGGCTGTAATACCCGGTTTAAAAAAAAAGAAGATAAAAGATAATTAAATAATATAATTAGATAATAGAAGTGTAACTAATAATTAGTTATACATATCTAAAACCTATAAGGATAAGAAAAGTCATTCAAGTTTAACAAATTCTTAATTTTAAAAATGACTCTTTTACCTAGTAACCTATTTTGCAAAGGATTTATATATATTTAAACAACTAGAGAGAGAGAAGAACATAAAAATTTATTTGGCTTTGGAGTACAGCAGAACAGTGAAAAAGAAAAGAAGAAAATTCAAAAAGGTAAAACTTAAACCTTTTTTTTATTATTATTATGAGATGATATTTGCCTTATATATATATGGTTAATTTTGTAATCAATTTTTATAATAATTAACTACGAATTTATTTAAAACTTAAGATTTATGTGCATAATATTCGAATAAAGAGTATGATTGTGTTATAATATTGTATTCTAATAATTCTAATTGTCTTAATTTTATATTTAGGATTTGTTCGTTTTTAATTTCGTGTTTTGCAATATCGAGGTAAATGGCTTTCCGAACTATTTAGTATTTTTAAGATTATCGTTACTTTTATGTATGCCTTAAAAATTATTCGGATGCCTAAATGTACAGTTTCAAAATTCGTTATCTTTTATTTAAGGCTTCCATTTAAATTAAATTGTTATGTTCTTTTATTTCAAAATTCGAATCAAGTATTTATTTTCGAACTGTGAATGAGATTATATGATTTTGAACTGTGAAAAAGTATTGTTTAAATTATCGATAATATTGAGAAAAGACTTTAAAATCCTCAGTCTGACTATGTATAGAATCCCGTTATTGATTACGTTTAGTTTCGGAGCTAATATAGGACCTACTAAGGCGCACACCTTTTAGATGCCCTTCGGGGAGCGTGCATTTTTATAGATACCTTAGTAGGGTGCGTATCATAACGTTATCGAACTTTTGAGCCGTGTTACAGGGCTATTGTAACCTTAGTCGCTAAGGCTGTGGATTAAAAGAGATATAATATACATTGAAATTATTTTTGAATTGTTTTAGTTTTGAAAGCTTTTGTACTATTGTTATTGAACAAAAAGTTATTTCAAAAAAGTATTTTACAAATTGTACTTGATTCGGCTAGATAGAGAGGATTGCTACTTGCTGGGCTTCATTGCTCACCCCCTTACAGATTTTTACAGGTCCCATCGTTGAAAGCTGAGCACTTATTTGATACGCTTGGGATAGCTGGAGTTTAGTTTTAGATGTTATTCTTTTGTTGATGGATTTTGATAAAACTATTAGTTTCGAGGAGCTGCGTCTCCATTATTTGAATGTGGTATTTATTAGTATTTCATTTGAATTGATTTAAAGTAAATTTATTGTTGGGTTTTAAGTTAAGATTAATGTTAAGTTATTTTGTTTGGGCTGCGCGTTATTGATATTGTTGCCTTGCGGGCCTATGGGCTTGCGGCGTGTAACACTTTGGGCCTATATCGGGCTCGGGGTGTTACACATGCACTATACAAATACTATACATAATAAAATATAATATATTCTAATTATTGTCTAATAAAACAGATAATTTTATAAAAGTATTCTGTTTTATATAAAAAGATTTTACTATGCAAAACACTATGCATAATAGAATATAATATATTCTATTTATAGAATAACTTTATAAAAGTATTATGTTTTATTACATTAATAATACCAATAAAACAAAACTGAGTGACTTATCATATAAGCATCAATAATCAATACCGTGTGCTACTATGCAACCACACGTATTACTGTACTTTTAACACCGGGTGTTTCAACGGTTAACGGTAAAACTTCCGTCGTTATTTTCATAAAAATATTTTTATCGTTTTCTCAATCCGACAATAATTCCGTTGTGGGGTCCACCAATGATTGTACCGTCGTACGAATATTCCCCGACTAATCGAATATTTTCCGTGAATAGTAACTCATGAATAGTAACTCATGAATAGTATCTAGTGAATAGTAACTCATGAATAGTAACTCGTGAATAGTAACTAGGTATTTTATGACAACTTGTCTACTTTGAAAAAAAATTCGCATATCACTCTTAACTTTAACCTTATATCAATTTAACCATTTACCAAAATAAAAAAATTGAATACATTTATTTCATAAAATTCGGGGTCTCACAATCACCCCTCCTTATGAAATTTCGCCCTCGAAATTTACGTACGTACCTGATATTCGAAGAGATGAGAATACCTTGCTTTCTTTTCAGATTGTACCTTCCCGATAATTTCCTTGCTATCATGATTTTCCCATTTCTCATCTCCTGTATTTCAGATATCATTCTAGAATATAGCTTCAAAACAAAGGTTAATTGACATATCATTATTTGTCAACTTATCAACTAAACAATTTCAGCTAAGGTAAGTCACACACTAGCGAAGTAAATAACTCGTCTCTCCCCTCCTAGTTCTAGACTCTTATCTCCGCCAGCGACCATATCCCTAAGCTCTGATACCAACTATGACGCCCCCAAAATTAGGTATACATCACCCATTCTGAGTCGCCAGATACATGGTACAAAATCCAAATACAACTTTATTTATACAACTGTTGAGCTGCCGTATAGAATACAACCACAGTTAACTATGAGTTTTAATACAAATGTATGTAGCTTTCATGGTATCTCGACCACAACCTTACAATGGTACTTAAATAAAAGTATAGTCAAAAACTATTTTAGAAATTAAAATCTTTGGGAAGTGCTCAAGGAAACCTTCGTACATGGGAGGCCATGCGTCTAGGTTATAATAGATATCATATGGCCACAGAATTATCCTTGGTTGACCCAATAAACCCCAAAGAAAAATGAGAAGATTACTATCATCTTCTTCCTAATGGTGAGTCTTCTCTTGACATATAAATATCTCTGTTGTCTCCAAGTGAAAATTATACTTCAAATATACCCCACAATCATATAGGTAGTGCCCGTAGATATATTCAGCAAGTGAATGCGCACAACCCTGTCTTATGATAACACGAGATTGTATGTCATTAGACATTTTGTATGATAGTGGCAAAACACCCTTCCAAAGTTGGGTTCACTTCACCCTATTTGATTCACCAAATATAACTATTAAATATTGTATAGAATAAAACACACTTTTCTATACTGTTTAGGGAGAACCTCCACAGCTAAAGACCACTGTTCTATTTCCCTGTTATCCCCGCTCGACCCGGCAACACTCTTATTACCTGAAAGGAATTGTGAAGCAGAAAGGGTGAGCACAACTAGCCCAGTAAAAAATATCATGACTAAAGATAATTAAATTATCAATAGCTTTCATCAATAATAAATCAGAGATTTAGAACATATGGTAGATGGTAAAACTTTTCAAACATAGTTGCAGCGGAACGAGCAATCCATTAGAAGAGTCAACTAGACCATAAAGTCTATTATATTCTCTATGTTAAAAGTCCACCAATAATATTTTATCCATGTAATATCAATCAACAATTCCCGTCCACAATCATGTGAATAACTCATAATCACAATTGTGATTCTAAATTCCTCTTCGCACCCAAGACGAAGATAATTTTCATCACCTAAAACATCAAAAATCATGGTTATACCAAATTACAATTCATGCTTGTAATCATTAAATCATCTTTGCACTACGGCCAAAGATATTCATTATTATCATATCCATGAATTAATATTTCATTGCTGGGACTCAGCTCAATAAATAATCCACATCATCGAATCACCCCGGCACTACGGCCAAGGATATTCTTTATTATCACATCCATGAATTAATATTTTATTGCTGGGACTCAGCTCAATAAATAATCCACATCATCGAATCACCCCTGCACTACGGCCAAGGATATTATTTATTATCACATCCATGAATTAATATTTCATTGCTGTGACTCAGCTCAATAAATAATCCACATCATCGAATCACCCTTGCACTCCGGCTAAGGATATTCTTTAGTATCACGACCACGAATTATCCATGCACTCGGCTAAAGATAATCATATTTTCATCAACGGTCCTGATCATGCTATGAAATAATTCATCTTTGCACTATGGCCAAAGAGAATCCATAGCCATAATCATACCAAAAACTGTCCATCAATGCACTACGGGCCAATGAGGACTTTTTTTTCACATCATTTATAACATTACGGTCATGATTACATCGAATAATCTCTGGTCATAATCATACCAAGTCCATCTATGCACTACAGGCCACAGATGACTTTCAACAAAATATAAACATGAGGATGATGACAATGATATAAGAATTCAATAAAACAAGTTCAAGAATTAATTTGTCCAAGAACCAATAACGTCCAAATTGTCAACATGATACTGTTTTGTAGAATATAATTCAAGAGTGCTTAGAAGAATATTTCCATGAAAAGATACTGGATGAAGCGCAAATATCAAGCATATTCCACTAATTTCATAGAGTATAGAAGTCAAAACTTTAATCAACTGAGTATAATAAAGAATTGAATAACAAAAGAAATCACCATGCATGCGGTACATCGCATAAACAGGTTATTTCAACAGAATAATAATAACGGAACCAAGTCAGGTGAAATTCACACCGACAGGATGTTCCAACAGAATAATAAAGAATATAATAACAACAGAAATCACCATGCATGCGGTACTTCACATAGACCGGTTATTCCAACAGAATAATAAATAACGAAACCAGGTCCGACGTAAAACGCACAGACAGGATATTCCAACAGAATAATCGTAAAGACGGAACCAGGTCCGGCGTAAAACGCACAGACAGAATATTCCAACAGAATAATAATAAAGACGGAACCAGGTCCGGCGTAAAACGCACAGACAAGATATTCCAACAGAATAATAATAAAGATGGAATAATAGAAGAATGTCACCAAGTATAGGGTAGTCCGCGTATACTGGTTATTCCAGCAGAATAATAAAGAATGGAATAACAGAAGTTCTTTTCATGAATACAAAAGAAATAATAACCCTTACGGGTACAACAAAAAATATTCCCTACCTTTGAAAGAAGAGTACTCCGACTAGTAGGTCGATGATATACTCGAAGAAAACTTACACTACGCTCAAAGCTTTCTTAAACTCTAAAGAAATACGCTTAAGATTATAGAAGAAGAACTTTCTCTATAGTTTCTCTCTCTAGAGTTTTAGTGAATTCGTAAGAAATAATGAAGGAATGAACTTCTATTTATAGAAAAATGGACTGCAAAGTAACTAACTCATGAACGGTCTAAACTGATTTACTTTAATCTGACGGTCCATATTTAAAGTAAAATCTTTTAAATAAAATATAATATATTCTATTTATAATCTAATAAAATGAATAACTTTATAAAAGATTTTACTATGCAAATACTATGCAGGCACTATGCATAATAAAATATAATATATTCTAATTATTGTATAATAAAACAGATAACTTTATAAAAGTATTTTGTTTTATATAAAAAGATTTTACTATGCATAATAGAATATAATATATTCTATTTATAGAATAACTTTATAAAAGTATTCTGTTTTATTACATTAATAATACCAATAAAACAAAACTGAGTGACTTATCACATAAGTATCAATAATCAATACCGTATGCTACTATACAGCCACACGTATTACTGTACTTTTAACACCGGGTGTTTCAACGGTTAACGGTAAAACTTCCGCCGTTATTTTCATAAAAATATTTTTGTCATTTTCTCAATCCGACAATAATTCTGTTGTGGCGCCCACCAATGATTGTACCGTCGTACGAATATTCCTCGTGAATAGTAACTCGAGAATAGTAACTCATGAATAGTAACCAGGTATTTTATGGCAACTTATCTACTTTGAAAAAAAAATTCACATATCACCCTTAACTTTAACATTTTATCAATTTAACCATTTACCAAAATAGAAAAATTAAATACTTTTATTTCATAAAATTCGGGGTCTCACATCTACCCTCGTTTAATTGGCCCATTTGAAATCCTTGATAGAGTAAGAACTGTGGCCTATAGACTCGTTTTACCGCCAAGTATGTCGCGTGTTCATAACGTTTTTAACGTATCGATGTTACGTAAATATGGGGATGACCCGAACCACATTATGAATTTAGAACCGGACGAGATAGCGGATGATTTAACGTATGAGGAGATACATGTTAAAATCTTTGATAAAAAGGATTATATTCGACACTCAAAGGTTATACCTCAAGAGTTAGAATTTGAAGTGAAGTCAAGATATCCTCACCTGTTCGGCATACCAGGTACGTACGTAAATTTCGAGGGCGAAATTTCATAAGGAGGGGAGATTGTGAGACCCCAGATTTTATGAATAAATATTTAATTTTCTCGAAATAATTTTTTTAAATATTATGGTGTGGATTTGAGATAATGTTATAGTTGTGGGTAATATTTATAAATTTTACAAAGTAAGCAAGTGGTTATATAATATTCGATTGGTCGGGGAATATTCTTTTTGTCGAAAAATATCCGTACGTCGGTACAATCATTGGTGGACCCCACAACGAAATTATTATCGGATTGACAAAACGACAAAAATATTTCATGAAAATAACGGCGGAAGTTTTACCGTTAACTGTTGGAACACCCGATGTTAAAAGTATCGTAATACGCGTGGTTGCATAGTAGCACACGGTATTGATTATTGATGCTTACGTGAGAAGTCACTCAGTTATACTCAATTATTACTACAGTAATTGCTGCATCATATCTCTCATATTATTGATTCAATTATTGTCACAGTATCATCTGCATAATATTTATTATTATTAAATCAATAATTGAGACGACAAAGTTATTCATATTATTATTTGCAATATTGACGATGTAATAACCGTGAATTTTAAGTCACCATATATGTATGTAGATTATCGATTTTTTTTAAACTTTGTGTTATATAAGGATTTAATATGTGACCACATATGTGAAGTGGTGCATGTGGCAATTAACATATATATTATACTTATGGATATATACATTTATAGATTTCATTAAAAATGAAAGTTTTGTAACCTAATTATACATTAGGTAAAACTATTAAATAACCTAAGGGTTATGGTAATACGGAAAAGTTAGTATTTAATATGTATACTAACTTAAGTGGGTAAACATAGTATTTCAAGTGACTAATAATTTTAAACCAAATTCTTGTAAATCTAATTAGGTTATGAGATAAAGTCACATGTATAAGTAATTAAACTTCATATGATTGGAAATGGAAGCCCTAAATAATCAAATTGGGTAACATTATTAAAATTACTAGACTATGTTTAGTATATAGCCCAAAACAATTAAAGGAGAAGCCCAAAAGAAATAAAACACAATCCAATACTTAGCCCACTTGATTAGGGGTATTCTAGACATTTGATTAATCAAAATTGGGCATTTAAAATAAAAGCTAAATGGAGGATATTATGGACTAGAGGATCCTAAGTGGAATAATTAAGCTAACTTGTCCATTAGTAGAAATTATTAAACACAAGGACAATGTTGTCAAGCTCCCATTGGTTGCCACTCCATTATGCACATTTAATCATGTCTAGCCTAATGGAAATAATAATACAAAGTTTTTATCCAATGGACAACAAAATAGTTATGGGAGGATTATTAGTGAATTGCCCATTTCATTTTGTAATCACATTTCATTCTTCCAACATCTCATTTTCTCTCCATCTTCTTCTTCTATCTTTTGCTCCCAAGCTAGCCAACTTCATAGAGAGAAAAGAGAGAGAGGGTTTTGGTTATAGAGAGAAGAGATAAGAGTGCTAGTTGTTCATGCCTCCTAAGTATATTGCTTACTTTGGAAAATCAAGAAAGGTAGCAACTAAGTCAAGGTATAACTTACCTTCATCTTCTTCTTTTACTTTGTTTTGCTAGCTTGAGTTTTGATGGGGTTATGTACAAATACTCAAGATACACTAGTTCTATATATCATCATGTATGGAACTAAGTAACTTGAGTGTTAGATCAAAGACTTAGAGGAAGAAAATGAGCATATGTTCTCCAAGGGTGAAAACTCTTGTTTTTCTTCCACTAAATCTTGAGTAACTCAAGTTTTACAACTTGGAATTATGATCCGTCGAAGGGGGGGTACTAGATACATGAGTTATGTAGTAAACCTAAGTGGTAGAACACAAATCTAGCAAATTTTGAAACTTTTGAGACTATTTTTCCCAAAACAGTCCGCTTTGCATGTTGAGGCTTTGAAAACCCTAAATTAGCTACTGATCCGTTTTTCATGAGGCTGTTTCGGTCAGTTGCTTGTCTTTTAAAAATCTAGAAAAAATCACAGAGGTACCTTGAGAAGTTATGTACATGCAGGAAAAAGAACGGACACGTTTCGAGTTATATATTGTGCGTAATGACTATTTCCGTAAAGGACTCCGAAATATTAACCTTCGAATGTCTCACTGTGTATACACTGGAAAATTCCGAAATTTTTACAGTAGCTTCATATATGTTACGAGAGCATACCCTGAAAATTGCAGAGTTTTCTGAGCGAAACTCAATTTATGAAAAATGGGGCAAGATTCGAGTGTTTTAGACACTTTAAAAATAGTAAATCATTTTCTAAAATTCCAGAAAAATTAGGAGATCATTGTGTGTTTATATTCTGTCAAAATCCAGAAGTTGAGAAATTTTGGAATCAGTTTGCTATTTTTCCTAAAAATGGTTAAATTATGAATAAAAAGAAATAAATAGTTAAATGATGTCTTTAATGAGAAAAATATGATTTTTATGCTTGAATGCTCATAATATATTATATCATGACTATCTTAGGGCATGTTGGTAATTTATAATAATAAATATTACTTATGACCTTTTATGGATATTAAATAAGGGGTTAATAAAGGATGGACAATTAGAATAAATTATTTATTAATTTAGTAAATCATTGGAATATTATTATAATATTAATAATATTATAATATGATGTTGTTAAGTAAATAAAAATTTTAAGATTACAATTTTATTAAAATATTATTAAATAATTAATAATATTAGATTAAGATATTAATCCTAGATTAAAATATTATTAAAAGATTAATAATATTAGATTAAAGTATTATTATTAAATGATTAAAATATTATTAAATAATAATATTTGAGATTAAATAAAATGTTATTAAATATAATAACATTAGTAAAGGAATAAAATATTATTAAATGATTAATAATATTAGTAAGTGAATAAAATATTAGTAAATGATTGAAAGTATTACTAATTTATTAATGATGTTAAAGCATAAGTAAGATATTATTATGGTAATAATAGTAATGCATGATTAAAATATTATTAAGAGGATTAATAATATTAGTAAGGTATTGAAATATTACTAAGATAATAATAATATTAGTAAGTGAATGAAAGTATTATTAGTAAACCAATAATACTAGAAGGTGAATTAAATATTATCTAAGTTAATAATATTATGTGAATTAAAGGTAGTCGTTAATTAATAGTAACACTATCTAGACATGATAATGTTTATAAGAACTAAATGTAATGTATAATATCTATGTGATTACATAATCTAATGTTATGCTTTGACTAATTGAAAGATTAATTTATAGGTCTCTCAAAGGAAGATAATTTAACTGCATAGTGGATAAAAATTTAATTTCGTAGCCATAACCTACGATCGAGGCAAGTTTCCTATCTCAAGCTCGAGTTATTATTTTCAAAGTATGTTAGTGAATAATTATTGATGATTATTCACGTCTATATTGATTATTGAAATTCGCACTTTGTGCAATTGAATTCCGTTCTACTGCTATTGAACTGTGAATTAAATTAAAGTTCTTCATTTATGAACTGTTTATGAAATAGATCTATGCTAATTGTATCAGCTAGATTAAGCATGTCTAAATTTGTTAAATCAAATGTGTTTTAAATAACTGTTCTTATTAAATTGATATAGTAAGAACTCTTGACTGAGAAAAGGACGAATTTGATTAAGGCATGATATCAATGCCGGATTATTAAGTGTTTATGCATAAATCACGAGGTATGAAAGGCTGATCCCCTTGAATACCAAAACTTATTAAGAGGTCCAGTTTAATCACTGAGCACCTTAGCAAATGTTCGTGGTTATTCAAAACCACTCAGTTCATGTTATTCAATTATCGAATATTCAATTGTTGATTATTAATTCATGTTCCTTCACAATCTTATATTATTGTTGAACATTGAACGCAATATTTCTTTCTAAGTCATGATATATCTCCCTTGTCTATATAAACTTGTGAAGCAAATTAGTTGCTTACTCTTACTATATCATGACATCTATTTCAGTTAAGCCCGAAGGATCCAACACGAAGGACAAGGGCAAGGGCAAGATCCAGGAGTAATTTAGACTGAATGTCAATTTAGTTATTATCTGATGGAATTTCTTAAGTAAACTATTTGTATGATAAATGGTGTATTTAAAGTTAAGGTTATGGAGACCTTGGGACCGTGTTATGAGACTTTATTATAATGAACAATGTATGTTTATTATTTCGTAATAGTTATAGAATACTTATGATGATGATAGATCGTGAACACCGAATCTGAGGATTAGAGAACCTGGATTTGGGGGTGTCACAGGTTGGTATCAAAGCTGTAGGTTATAAACATTAGGAATGCGAAACCTAGGTTATAACCTTAGTAGAAAACTCTTATAAAGTATGTTAGGAGATGGATTATGGAAATTCATCGAGTATGTGTTGTACTTATTAAAATATTATTTCATTTCATCAATGAATATATTTTATTGTAGTACTGATGTTGTATCCTTGTTTTATAGGATGCCAGGTGATAGTCAGGGGAGCCATTCTGTAGACCAGGAGAAGGTTGTTCTAGAGGAGGTGTCGGACACCTCGAAAGATGTGATGATCAGTAACCTGTTAGAGAAAAACCATTCTCAGGAGCAAAGGATTTTGCAGCTGGAGGCGGAGAATATGAACCATCAGCACATGGAGCAGTAGTATAAGGATGATGCTCATCAGGCACTGATGGAGCTAGCAGAGATGCGAGTCCAGCTAGAGCATGAGAAGGCAAAGTTCGCAGCACTGAGCGTAGAGCATCTGGCGATGCAGAGTGAGCTTGACGTAGAGATTGGCAATAAGATAAGGGTGGAGGAGGCATTTCATAAGTCGGCCAAGCAGGTGGACCTATTAGAGATTGCACTGGATGCCATGAAGGTCAGGGTAGAGACTTTAGGACTGGCATTAGACGCAGCGTATGAGGGCCAGCGCAGTGGGGCTAGGAGGGTCCACTCGGAGATAGGAGAGTCTAGTCGATCCGTTCGACGTAGAGTTCTGGAGCAGTTGCTTCCCTAGGAGCCTATGCAGGTGACCCGGCAGGGCCACCAGTGGTGATGATGTGATGACCCAGTTGTAGATAGATGTATTAGTACCTTTCTTTTTGTGTAATAAGGTTTTATGATGATGTAAACCTCAGCAGGTGTGAGGTAGTAAGTAGTTAGGTACTATCCCTATTTGTGTTGTAGGGAGGTATCATTATGAGTTAATCCCATCTTTTGTGTTTAAAATGGGATAGTAGCATTTATAAAATATACCTATATTAATTATGTAAGTCACTGAAGATTGGTGTATGAATATAAATGCAGTATTATTATGATATGTGTTGGAAAATTTTAAATAGTAAATTGTCTATTTAATGTTATGTGAATCCAGTAGATTGATTTGGGAAAATGTTCTTTAAAAACAAACTTAACCCACTAATCAGGGAAAAAGACTTCCAAATCTTGGTAATTTAAAACTCTCACATAATGATCATCTGACTGTTTAAATAAAATAACGTGTTACATGCTAAGTAATCATATGATAATAAACCCGAGTAATGTGTTAGAATTTTGTTTCACCAGATAATGCCACCCAGACGTGGACTGAGGAACCAAGAGATTGAAGAGTCAGTTAATAATGCAGCGGGAGCTCAACAAAACCCAATGCAAGATTTTATCAACATGATGGCTGAAGCCATGAGGAATCAAGCTCAACCTGCAGGAAATCAGGCGGGCAACCAACTAGTCAACTTTAAGGACTTCAAGGCAGTAGGACCGCCAGAGTTTAGAGGAACAACAGACCCGATAGAGGCCCAGACGTGGGTAAAGGAGATCAAGAAGGCCTTCGTTATTGCTAGAGTAGCAGAAGAGCATAAGACAATTTTTGCAACCTACTTAATGAAGGATGAGGCTAACTATTGGTGGGAGGCCAACCAGAACAAAGCTGAAACTAGAATCGTGACTTGGGAAGCATTCAAGAAGTTGTTCTTTGAGAACTACTTCCCTGAGAGTATTTAAGCGAGAATGGAGATCAAGTTTTTGGAACTGAAACAGGAGAATATGTCAGTATCAGAGTATGCTGCGAAGTTCAATGAATTGGCCAGATTCGCTCCACATCAGGTGGACACAGAGGTGAGGAAAGCGAGAAGGTTTGAAAATGGACTAAAGCCATGGATTTATAGTAAGGTAGCGGTTTTACAAATCACATCATTCTCAACTCTGTTGGAGAAAGCTCTTATAGCGGAAGGAGGAAGCGAAGCTGTCTCAAAATACAATCAGGAGAAGAACAATAAGAAAGCAGAAGGTGGGAATCAGAATGTTAGCAGTGGCGGTAGCAACAACAAGAAGCAGAAATGGAGTAGTGGGGGTAGTAATCTGGAGATGCAGCACGGAAGTGTGCAACAAAAGAAGTCGGTGTGTGGGAACTGTGGAAAGGGTCACTCGGGGGAGTGCTTGAAAGGAAAAACGGTATGTTATACATGTGGGCAAGAAGGACATACCTCACCCAATTGTCCTAAGGTGAAGAAGGGAGGTTGCTTTAACTGTGGTGACATGGGACATCGAATCAAGGATTGCCCGAAGAAGAAAAGCACGGATGGCGGAAATGGCAACAGGGGCAATAACACTAAGACAACCAGTGGAGGACCAGCCCAACCAAACAAGCCTACATCACGAACATTCAATATGACAGTGCAAGATGCCGTGGCATCCAGGGAGGTGGTGTCAGGTATAATTCTGATCAATGATATAAATGCCTATGTGTTATTCGATTCGGGAGCTTCATGTTCTTTCGTATCTGATGAATTTTCTCAAAGATTAAGTTTACCTCATGAACTATTAGAACACCCAATGAATGTAGAAGTAGCAAACAAAGAAATTATCCCTGTAGACTGCATCTATAGGAACTGTTGTGCTAATGTAAGAGGGTTTAAGCTTAACGTGGATTTGATACCGATTCATCTTGGAGAGTTTGATGTAATCCTCGGGATGGATTGGTTATCAAGTCATGGAGCGGTCATTGATTGTAAGAAAAAGTGCGTGCACCTAAAGACTCCGAATAAGTCAAAGGTGGTATTTCATGGCAGTAAATCGCCGAGACAATCTTGTTGTCTGACGATGATGCAAGCAAGTAAGTTACTTAGGAAGGGTTGTATAGGTTATTTGGCTCACATTGTGGATACCCACCGAGTCGAGGGTGAACTAGGTCAGATACCTATTGTAAGAGAATTCGTTGACGTTTTCCCTGATGAGATTCCGGGATTGCCACCAGATAGAGAGATAGAGTTTGTTATCGATTTGGCACCAGGGACATCACCGGTATCCAAAGCGCCGTATCGTATGGCTCCGGTAGAAATGAAGGAATTGATGGTTCAACTACAAGAGTTGTTAGATAAGGGATACATTCGACCAAGCGTATCACCATGGGGAGCACCAGTCTTATTCCTAAAGAAGAAGGATGGGTCATTAAGGCTTTGTATCGACTTCCGGGAGTTGAACAAGGTCACCATTAAGAATAAGTACCCGTTGCCCAGGATCGACGATTTGTTTGATCAGTTGAAGGGGGTGAAATACTTTTCAAAAATTGACTTGAGGACCGGTTATCACCAACTGAAGGTGAGATAGGATGATGTTCCAAAGACGGCATTCAGAACTCGGTATGGACACTTTGAGTTTCTGGTAATGTCTTTTGGGTTGACGAATGCGCCAGCAGCATTCATGGACTTGATGAACAGAGTGTTTAAACAGTATTTGGATAAGTTTGTTGTCGTGTTCATAGATGACATCCTGGTATATTCAGAGACAGAGGAAGATCACGTTGAACATCTAAGGAAAGTGTTGGAGACGTTAAGGAGGGAGAAGTTGTATGTAAAGTTCTCCAAGTGTGAATTTTGGTTGCGAAGAGTGCAGTTTTTGGGTCACGTTATCGACAAGGATGGTGTTTCGGTAGATCCAGCAAAAGTAGAAGCGGTTATCAACTGGGAACAACCAAAGACACCGACAGAAATTAGGAGTTTCTTGGGATTAGCAGGATACTATCGAAGATTCATCCAGGATTTTTCAAAGATAGCATCGCCGTTGACCAACCTTACTAGAAAGACAGTGAAGTTCGTTTGGACGGAAAAATGTGAACAGAGTTTCATGGAATTGAAGAAGAGGCTCAGTCAAGCACCTGTGTTGGCTTTACCGGACAACACGGGAGGATTTGTAGTGTATAGTGATGCGTCACACAAGGGTCTTGGCTGTGTACTGATGCAGCATGGCAAGGTCATTGCGTACGCTTCATGTCAGCTGAAGGACTATGAGAAGGGTTATCCGACTCATGACCTGGAATTAGCAGCAGTAGTTTTTGCCTTGAAGATTTTGAGGCACTATTTGTATGGTGAGAAGTGTGAGATATATACGGATCACAAGAGTCTGAAGTATATCTTCACACAGAAAGAGCTAAATATGAGGCAGCGCCGATGGCTAGAATTGATCAAGGATTATGATTGTGAGATTTTGTACCATCCAGGCAAAGAAAATGTAGTGGCAGATGCCCTGAGCAGAAAAGACAGAGAGAAATTACTGAAGTTGACCATTCAAGAGGAATTGGTGAAAGATTTCGAACGACTTAACTTAGAGGTTAAGTATCCGATAGAGACCAACGAGAAATTATTTACAATGGCAACGAGCCCAACTTTACTAGATAAGATTAAAGGGGCTCAAGAGAAGAACGCGGATTACGACAACATCAAGAAGCGGTTAGCTGAAGGGGATGAATTAAAATACAAGATTGATGACACCGGACTGCTGAGATTTGAAGGACGAATTTGGGTACCGTTAGTACCAGAACTAAGAGAAGAGATTCTGCAAGAAGCACATAGTACGAGGTACTCGATACACCCAGGAAGCACAAAGATGTATCAAGACTTACGTCAACACTTTTGGTGGCCAAACATGAAGAGAGAGGTTGCAGAATGTGTCAACAGATGTTTAACTTGTCAGAGAGTCAAGGTAGAGCATCAACGACCGAGTGGATTACTACAGCCTTTAGAGATTCCAGAGTGGAAGTAGGAGCACATCACGATGGATTTTGTGGTGGGACTTCCAGCAACGCAAAAGGGACACGACGCCATATGGGTGATCGTAGATCGTCTTACGAAGTCGGCTCACTTTTTGCCGATCAAGATCAGGTATAGTCTGGACCAGCTAGCCAAAGTATATATCAAGGAAATTATCTCGAGACATGGCGTACCAGTATCTATTGTGTCGGATAGGGATCCGCGTTTCACGTCAAACTTCTAGAAGAGTCTTCAAGAAAGAATGGGGACGCAGCTACGGATGAGCACCGCGTATCATCCGCAGACTGATGGGCAAAGCGAGAGAACGATTCAAACACTTGAAGACATGCTCAGAGCTTGTGTGATGGACTTCAAGGGTAGCTGGGAGGATCATCTTCCATTAGTAGAGTTCGCATACAACAATAGCTATCACGCTAGCATCGGGATGCCGCCGTACGAAGCACTGTATGGAAGGAAATGTAGACGCCCTTATGCTGGGATGAAGTAGGTGAACGTTGACTGTTGGGACCAGAACTGGTGCAGCAGACCGTAGAGACCATCAAGGTGATTAGAGCCCGACTGGTAGCAGCTCAAGATCGCCAGAAGAAGTATGCAGACTTACATCGCCAGAAGAGAGATTTTGAGGTGGGAAGCTATGCATTTTTGAAAGTATCTCCCTGGAAAGGGAAGATAAGGTTTGGAAAGAAAGGTAAACTAAGTCCGAGATTTATTGGACCTTTCGAGATCTTGAAGAAGATAGGCGAAGTGGCGTACGAGGTAGCTCTACCTCCTGAACTGGAACATATTCATAATGTGTTTCATGTGTCAGTGCTACGACCATATAAGCCTGATTACAAGCGCGTGATATCGTACGAGCCAATTCAGGTCGAAAGGGATTTGTCGTACGAGGAAATTCCGGTCAAAATTTTAGATAGAAAGGAACAGAAATTGCGAAATAAGGTTATACATTCTGTAAAAGTTCTTTGGAGGAACCACAATGCTAAAGAAGCCACGTGGGAACTCGAAGAAAAGATAAGAGAAAATTATCCACACCTTTTTGAGTAACCTTATATGAAATTTCGGGGACGGAATTCTTATAAGGGGGGAGGATGTAATAACCGTGAATTTTAAGTCACCATATATGTATGTAGATTATCGATTTTTTTTTAAACTTTGTGTTATATAAGGATTTAATATGTGACCACATATGTGAAGTGGTGCATGTGGCAATTAACATATATACTATACTTATGGATACATACATTTATAGATTTCATTAAAAATGAAAGCTTTGTAACCTAATTATACATTAGGTAAGACTATTAAATAACCTAAGGGTTATGGTAATACGGAAAAGTTAGTATTTAATATGTATACTAACTTAAGTGGGTAAACATAGTATTTCAAGTGACTAATAATTTTAAACCAAATTCTTGTAAATCTAATTAGGTTATGAGATAAAGTCACATGTATAAGTAATTAAACTTCATATGATTGGAAATGGAAGCCCTAAATAATCAAATTGCGTAACATTATTAAAATTGCTAGACTATGTTTAGTATATAGCCCAAAACAATTAAAGGAGAAGCCCAAAAGAAATAAAACACAATCCAATACTTAGCCCACTTGATTAGGGGTATTCTAGACATTTGATTAATCAAAATTGGGCATTTAAAATAAAAGCTAAATGGAGGATATTATGGACTAGAGGATCCTAAGTGGAATAATTAAGTTAACTTGTCCATTAGTAGAAATTATTAAACACAAGGACAATGTTGTCAAGCTCCCATTGGTTGCCACTCTATTATGCACATTTAATCATGTCTAGCCTAATGGAAATAATAATACAAAGTTTTTACCCAATGGACAACAAAATAGTTATGGGAGGATTATTAGTGAATTGCCCATTTCATTTTGTAATCACATTTCATTCTTCCAACATCTCATTTTCTCTCCATCTTCTTCTTCTATCTTTTGCTCCCAAGCTAGCCAACTTCATAGAGAGAAAAGAGAGAGAGGGTTTTGGTTATAGAGAGAGGAGATAAGAGTGCTAGTTGTTCATGCCTCCTAAGTATATTACTTACTTTGGAAAATCAAGAAAGGTAGCAACTAAGTCAAGGTATAACTTACCTTCATCTTCTTCTTTTACTTTGTTTTGCTAGCTTGAGTTTTGATGGGGTTATGTACAAATACTCAAGATACACTAGTTCTACATATCATCATGTATGGAACTAAGTAACTTAAGTGTTAGATCAAAGACTTAGAGGAAGAAAATGAGCATATGTTCTCCAAGGGTGAAAACTCTTGTTTTTCTTCCACTAAATCTTGAGTAACTCAAGTTTTACAACTTGGAATTATGATCCGTCGAAGGGGGGTACTAGATACATGAGTTATGTAGTAAACCCAAGTGGTAAAACACAAATCTAGCAAATTTTGAAACTTTTGAGACTATTTTTCCCAAAACAGTCCGCTTTGCATGTTGAGGCTTTGAAAACCCTAAATTAGCTACTGATCCGTTTTTCATGAGGCTGTTTCGGTCAGTTGCTTGTCTTTTAAAAATCTGGAAAAAATCACAGAGATACCTTGAGAAGTTATGTACATGCAGGAAAAAGAACGGACACGTTTCGAGTTATATATTGTGCGTAATGACTATTTCCGTAAAGGACTCCGAAATATTAATCTTCGAATGTCTCACTGTGTATACACTGGAAAATTCCGAAATTTTTACAGTAGCTTCATATATGTTACGAGAGCATACCCTGAAAATTTCAGAGTTTTCTGAGCGAAACTCAATTTATGAAAAATGGGGCAAGATTCGAGTGTTTTAGACACTTTAAAAATAGTAAATCATTTTCTAAAATTCCAGAAAAATTAGGAGATCATTGTGTGTTTATATTCTGTCAAAATCCAGAAGTTGAGAAATTTTGGAATCAGTTTGCTATTTTTCCTAAAAATGGTTAAATTATGAATAAAAAGAAATAAATAGTTAAATGATGTCTTTAATGAGAAAAATGTGATTTTTATGCTTGAATGCTCATAATATATTATATCATGACTATCTTAGGGCATGTTGGTAATTTATAATAATAAATATTACTTATGACCTTTTATGGATATTAAATAAGGGGTTAATAAAGGATGAACAATTAGAATAAATTATTTATTAATTTAGTAAATCATTGGAATATTATTATAATATTAATAATATTATAATACGATGTTGTTAAGTAAATAAAAATTTTAAGATTAAAATTTTATTAAAATATTATTAAATAATTAATAATATTAGATTAAGATATTAATCCTAGATTAAAATATTATTAAAAGATTAATAATATTAGATTAAAGTATTATTATTAAATGATTAAAATATTATTAAATAATAATATTTGAGATTAAATAAAATGTTATTAAATATAATAACATTAGTAAAGGAATAAAATATTATTAAATGATTAATAATATTAGTAAGTGAATAAAATATTAGTAAATGATTGAAAGTATTATTAATTTATTAATGATGTTAAAGCATAAGTAAGATATTATTATGGTAATAATAGTCATGCATGATTAAAATATTATTAAGAGGATTAATAATATTAGTAAGGTATTGAAATATTACTAAGATAATAATAATATTAGTAAGTGAATGAAAGTATTATTAGTAAACCAATAATACTAGAAGGTGAATTAAATATTATCTAAGTTAATAATATTATGTGAAGTAAAGGTAGTCGTTAATTAATAGTAACACTAGCTAGACATGATAATGTTTATAAGAACTAAATGTAATGTATAATATCTATGTGATTACATAATCTAATGTTATGCTTTGACTAATTGAAAGATTAATTTATAAGTCTCTCAAAGGAAGAAAATTTAACTGCATAGTGGATAGAAATTTAATTTCGTAGCCGTAACCTACGATCGAGGCAAGTTTCCTATCTCAAGCTCGAGTTATTATTTTCAAAGTATGTTAGTGAATAATTATTGATGATTATTCACGTCTATATTGATTATTTAAATTCGCACTTTGTGCAATTGAATTCCGTTCTACTACTATTGAACTGTGAATTAAATTAAAGTTCTTCATTTATGAACTGTTTATGAAATAGATCTATGCTAATTGTATCAGCTAGATCAAGCATGTCTAAATTTGTTAAATCAAATGTGTTTTAAATAACTGTTCTTATTAAATTGATATAGTAAGAACTCTTGACTGAGAAAAGGACGAATTTGATTAAGGCATGATATCAATGTCGGATTATTAAGTGTTTATGCATAAATCACGAGGTATGAAAGGCTGATCCCCTTGAATACCAAAACTTATTAAGAGGTCCAGTTTAATCACTGAGCACCTTAGCAAATGTTCATGGTTATTCAAAACCACTCAGTTCATGTTATTCAATTATCGAATATTCAATTGTTGATTATTAATTCATGTTCCTTCACAATCTTATATTATTGTTGAACATTGAACGCAATATTTCTTTCTAAGTCATGATATATCTCCCTTGTCTATATAAACTTGTGAAGCAAATTAGTTGCTTACTCTTGCTATATCATGACATCTATTTCAGTTAAGCCCGAAGGATCCAACACGAAGGACAAGGGCAAGGGCAAGATCCAGGAGTAATTTAGACTGAATGTCAATTTAGTTATTATCTGATGGAATTTCTTAAGTAAACTATTTGTATGATAAATGGTGTATTTAAAGTTAAGGTTATGGAGACCTTGGGACCGTGTTATGAGACTTTATTATAATAAACAATGTATGTTTATTATTTCGTAACAGTTATAGAATACTTATGATGATGATAGATCGTGAGCACCGAATCTGAGGATTAGAGAACCTGGATTTGGGGGTGTCACAGACAATATCTAGAAAGTTCTGTCAAGGAGAGGTTTGGTCACCTAATTGCACGCCAATAAGGAGAAATCCTTATCGGAAAGCCCCCTCTTTCTTGGGAACGACCTGGTTGTTAAATATTGTGAGTTATAATATTAATGATGAATAAGTTGTGTTCGGAGTTGAATTTGGAGACGCGGACGTGATATTTGAGTCCGGAACGATGAAATTAATAAAATAGTCTATAAACACAAAATTTTCCGGAATTCACTATTTTGTCAAAAAAGTCAACAGTTGACTTTTTCTGGAAAAGTCAAACTTCAAAATTTTAAAATTTATATTTTTGATAAAAATGATTTCATTGTGTTGGAATTATTTATGTTAGTGAAAATCGACATTTATTTCGATGATAATTGATGTATGGGGGTTATATTGATAAATCGAGTAATTTATTGGATAAATGAGCACTTAATTACTACTAATTCACATGCTTATATAACTATTTGTTCATATGTGAGTACTATTGAATCACATTCTTATACTATTAGGGGTGGTGGTGCAAGATTGATAATACTTGCATGACTAAGTTAAAAATGGAGGTATAGATGGAGGTACTATACTGTAATTATTTTTATCACATGATTAGAACTATTGAGTCACATGATTTACTATTAGGGGAGTTGGTGCAAGATTAATAATACTTGCAAGACTCACTACCAGAAAACAGTAAATAGACAACGCGGAAAAAATGTTGTGGTTTCAGTCAGAAAAACGTCGTGGTTAAGGGTGTCATCTATTTGACACCCTTACACAACGTTTTAAAAACGTTGTAATTAAGCACAATACACAACGTTTTTTAGGAAAAAAACGTTGTAGATTTATTTTTCAAAAATTAACAGATGCTTAAAAACGTTGTAGTAGGTATGATTCCACAACGTTTTTTGAATAAAAACGTTGTTGTTTAGTATACCAGACAACGTTTTTTAAACGTTGTAGATAAAAAAGAAAAAAGAAAAAAGAAAAAAAAAGATGTGGTTCACCTATATTACCAATGCACCTGCAATATGCTAATGCCATAATATATAGCCAAAATGTATCAACCATTCAAAATATATCCCAATAATACTATTCTTTTACAGTTTCAAATTACTACATCCATAAAATATATACCAAAATATCCATATAATCACTCAACCAAACGAGTACTGCCCAAAAAAATGTAATTCTTGGATACTGACTATACAACCTAGAAATCCTATATACACAGAAAAAGAAGTAAATACATGGAGAATCATAAATTCCTGCATTGTAAGTTTGTTGCCTGCATGTAAACCTCCATTGATTACATTAAATGCAAGTAAAGCAGCACTAATGTTTTGTTTCCAGCAAAAATTGCAATGTGCTGCATGGTAGAAACAAGATAACAGTAAACATATGGACAAATTTACAGCTTGTAATTTATACATCAAACTGAGAAAGGAAGAGACAATGTAGCAATTCAATACCTTGTAGAGGGGGATTTTGTTGACACTAGATCTTGCTTTGCAATGTAGCAATTTATTTTTTAATAAATAATTTAATTCTTTTAAAGAAAAGAACACTAAGAATACAAAATGAAGCTTCATAAACAGAAATAAAGAAAAGGAAGTGCAAAAATATACCTTGTCAATCAATGCAGGTCCAATAATTGAGTTTACATTCTCCACGGCCTATATCATTGAAAAACATATGCAGTTAAGATGGCTGCTACCAAGCCATCACATAAAATTACCCCAGAGATATTGGTTGGTGTCATTTGCAATATCCCCAGAGATATTGGTTGGTGTCACATATCCCAGCACATTACCCCTAGTACTTTTTCCAGCATATCCTCATTGACAATCAAAGGTGAAGTAACCCTGAATTCGTTTTATATCTCATGATTGTCACCCATTGGAATTAGCCAGTATTGTAAAAGAATAAAGTAAATTAACATTAGCAAGGGGAAGAGTCAGCCCTGTATGCCTTCGGGTAAAATTTTTGTCACCTTCTTTATTGAAAAGGATGAACCAATTTTCCAAGAAGGTCTCTTGGCCTTAATATGTTGCAAAAGAAAGTAAAATTTAGTTATGTATTGTTTCAGACAGTTCAGAAAATCATTTGACATTGACAAAATCCAAGTAGAATAAGTCAACAGAAGATAACCATGACATTTCAAGTGGGTAGAGTAAGGGAAAGAGGGAAGGAGACAAGTCTTGGCAATAGAAAAAATATATATAATCTCACCCCAAAAGACTGGAAAACTTCAGTAGGTAGTGCTGATGTCATTGGACCAATCTGCAAGTCCAGAAAACCAGCCACCAATAACTTCCACTCAAGAGAAGAGGTTGTCTGCCAGGAGAATAAGATTAACAAAATTGATACTTCACCAAGTTACAGAATAAATCATCATTACATACCGCTTGCTCTGAAGTAGATTGCGAAGTCTGGTGAAGAAGGATCTCTCCCTCAGGTTACAACAAGATGGAGCTGTAATCATCATCAGCTGAAATTAAGAAAAGTAGTTTCAAATTATACTTCATCCTTGTAATCAACTCAATAAGGGAAAAAATGGAAAATATAATTTGAAAATCCTGCTGATTTTCTCTATAATGAAGTTTAAGCGAATTACCTGAGCAGAGATCGTGTAAGGTGTTCACATGCCATTGCCAATGCCTAACTGATTGTCTGAAAAACAGAACCTTACAATCTAAGCATCTAATCTGATGTTTACTACTGGATGGTGGCAGCATAGCTAGTTTGAAATTTAATATCTTCTCAAATTTCTACTGAAAGTGTGAGCCGAGCAAAAACTACAATACCTGCTCAGACAAATGCGCTCCAGAATCCATGCTATGGGTTGCAACCTTCCCAGCTATAACATTTGCATCAGTTTCAAAAACAATTCTGTAAAACATGAAGTTAAATGAGTTACAAGACATTTTGCAGCATTCTTTATCAAAGAACGCCAATAAATTAGCAAGCACTCGAAATGAGATGAGATGATCCCCTTCCAAAACAAGATGTGAAATCATACTCACTCTCAGCATTCCACTGTTGATAGCTAAGTCTCAATAAACCTACAGAATTTATTGCATTCAAGATTAGTATATTACAGGATCTCAACATATCATCTGATGATAAATCAACTGAATCCACCGAAAGAATTGGTTGCAACAGGCTCTGAAAATGGGTTCCTCGAAAAGATAGCCTCAAGTTGACTAAAAGTTAATTTTGAATTGGCAGCAAGAATTCTTGTTCACAATTAAAATTTACACAACCACATTCATACTCAACAGCAAAACAACGTACTTACACGACCACATTCATATCCCACAACAAGCTTGGCTCCATTGCTTGCAAATTGAAGTATTTGAACAACAAAAAAATGTGAATAGAAATTAAATCTCCCATGCTTCAAATCATCTATCTGAACACAATTTCTAATCAAAACATCTTGTAGACCATGAAGATTTTCAAATTAGTTTTAGCAATCATTTTTTAAAAATAACAGTGAGATTTCAAGAGCGACTGCTAATCAGTGCCCATTTCTATTTGCATAGAAAGACATACCTTGCCATGTTGGCTGTTGGTAACTCTCAATTTTTGTGTGATTGACCCTTCCCCACTTGCAGGAAGACTATTACTGCTAGCCAGGTCCAAGTGCAATTGAAGAAACTGTAGATTGAAAACACAAAATGTGACAACTTGCACACTCAAGGGAGCATGAAACGTACATAATTAAATGTTTCTTATCCAACTCAGAAATGACATATATCAAGTTATGATCACTGATTATAGAGGGGTACATCCTAGTACTAGTATGTTGTGAACACAAATAAATTGTATATTTAAAAACCTTCGAAATTAACTAAGCAAATGTAACAATTAATAAATGAATTCTGACAACCACACACATATTTCTCCCACTTCAACTGTATGAAATTACATTACCCTTTCTATAAGTTGCAATAGAAATTCAGATATGAAATTGAAAATGCATCCAACTCTTCGGTAAGTCTACAAATTATATTCTCTACTTTTACACAATATACGGAATGACCCTATAAACATAATACAAACTTGTGATTTAAGAGGCCAAGCATTATACTACCCTTCCTATAATTTGCAAAAGAAAATCAGATTTTCCACAAGATATGAAATTTAAAACTGCTTTTAAACCCCAATAATCATACGTTTTTATTCTCCACTTAATCCTAATAAACATAACACAAACTTGTATAATTTATCAGGCAAGAGACCAAAAACATGAAACTACACTACTCTTTCTACAAGTGGCAAAGAAATTCAGAGAAATAGAAAATGACTCCAATCCCTCAATAAGTATACATTTCTATTCTTTACTTTTACACAATACATGGATGGGATAACCCTACTAAACATAAAAATGGACTTATATAATTTAACAGGCAAGTCCAGTGATATATAAACTTGTAAGAAGATAATATAAAGAAGAGAAGTTAAGAAATTTACTGCTTTCGAGTATTACCTTTGGGACTGCTGCTTGAAAAATAAAATCATTTACCGAATTTACTGCAAAAATTATAAAATTGATCACAAGATACCGAAATAATTTACCAAAATAATAACAATTTACTGCAAAAATTACAAAATTGATCGAATCCAGGAAATCTTTACCGAAATAATACTCATTTGAGGCCACCAAACCAGGGATGAAACTCTCGAATTAGGGTATCCATGTATCGTCTGTACATAGAAAAATAAATACCAAATAAATCTCAAACACATAGGAAGAAAACTTAGCAAGGAGTGGGTGTGTACTAGCTAACGATTCCAGCCTACTGAGCCGGGGGAGACGCTCCAAATCTCAAGGGAACCGTCTTCTCGAGCGGCAGCGATTTGAGAGTCGTCGGTGCTGGTGGCTAAGGCTATAACCGGAGACGGCTTCCATTCAACAGAGCTACTGCGAATGCCATAATAGACGTGCTCTGGATCCCGATTCACCGGCGTTCGCGGCCATTCACCGGCGGCGACTGAACTGGATCTCGATTCTCCAGATCCAGAAGTTCTGCTCCATCGCCGATGTGTCGCTGGAGCTTAGAGCGGTGGCGGCGAAGAAATTGAAAGATTTTGTGTGAAAAATGGGAAGGAGGGAATATCAGATCGGGGAAAATTAGGGGAAAAGTAAGGAGGGAATGAAATTAAAGTATAGGAAACGTTTTAAGGGTCCGTGTTTTCACTTCCATATTTTTTTAAGGTCCGTGTTTTGTCTGATAGACAACGTTTTTAAATAAAAACGTTATCTAGTTAAAACAAAAAAAATGCCTTTTTAAATAGATAACGTTTTTGTATATATATCTACAACGTTTTTTTTAAAAACGTTCTGAAAAAAAATACTACAACGTTTTCATAAAAAACATTGTGGTTTAAGCGTTTTCTATTTAGTAATTTGTAGTAGTGACTAAATTAAAAATGAAAGAAAAGTTGGAGGTATTGTACTGTAATATTTCGAGCCCCAAAACGTGCAATTATCGAAACTATATTTTCCTATAAATAGAAGCTCATTCTTCCTTCATTTCTCACCAATTCACTAAAGCTATAGAGCAATTATTATAGAGAGAAATTGTAGAGAGAAAATCTATAAAAGAAGAGAAGCCTGCTACCTCACTACTCCTATATCCAGTTTCTTTCAAAGGTAGGGGATATTATTTCTTTCTTTCGTCATCATGAAGAGAACTTCTGTTATTTTATTCATTGTTATTATGTTGGAATAACCTGTCTATGCGAAGTACCGCATACTTGGTGAAATTCTTCTATTATTCTATTCTTTATTATTCTGTTGGAATATCCTGTCTGTGTGTTCTACGCTGGACCTGGTTCCGTCTTTATTATTCTGTTAGAATATCCTGTCTGTGTGTTCTACGTCGGACCTAGTTCTGTCTTTATTATTCTGTTAGAATTCCTGTCTGTGCGTTCTACGCCGGACCTGGTTCCGTCTTTATTATTCTGTTGGAATATCATGTCTGCGCGTTTTAGGCCGGACCTGATTCCGTTATTTATTATTCTGTTGGAATAACCTGCCTGTGCGGTATATTGCATGCCTGGTGATTTCTTTTGTTATTCCATTCTTTATTATACTCAGTTGGTTAAAGTTTTGACTGCTATACTCCATGAAATTAGTGGAATATCCTTGATATTTGCGCTTCATCCAGTATCTTTTTTATGGAAATATTCTTCTGAGCATTCTTGAATTTTACTCTACAAAGCAGTATCATGTTGACAGTTTAGACGTTATTGGTTCCTGGATAAATTAATTCTTGAACTTGTTTTATTGAATATTATGTCATTGTCATCATCCTCATGTTTATATTATGTTGAAAGTCATCTGTGCCCTGTAGTGCATAAATGGACTTGGTATGATTATGACCAGGGATTATTCGGTGTAATCATGACCGTAATGTTACAAATGATGTGGATAAAGTCATCTGTGGCCTGTAGTGCATAGATGGACTTGGTATGATTATGACCAGGGATTATTCGGTGTAATCATGTCCGTAATGTTACAAATGATGTGGAAAAAGTCCTCATTGGCTCGTAGTGCATTGATGGACAGTTTTTGGTATGATTATGGCTATGGATTCTCTTTGGCCGTAGTGCAAAGATGAATTATTTTATGACATGATCTGGACCGTTGATGAAAACTTGATTATCTTTAGCCGTAGTGCATTGATAATTCGTGATCGTGATACTAAAGAATATCATTGGCTGTAGTGCATGGATGATTCGATGATGTAGATTATTTATTAAGCTGAGTCCCAGCGATAAAAGTGATGAAAAACCTTTGAAATCATAAAAGATAGTAGATTTTATTCTCTACTTGACTCTTTTAATGGATTGCTTATTCTGCTGTAGTTAAACTTGATGTTTGTTATATTTTATCAGTTTAACACTGTTGAAGGCTAACGATAATTTATTCTGCATTATCTTAGTCATAATATTTCTTACTGGGCTAGTTGAGCTCACCCTTTCTTTCACTGTTCTCTTCAGGAAATGAGAACGTAGCTGGGACTAGTCGGGGAACGGAGTGACGATTCAGATGATAGTATTAGTAGTTCTCACTATTCTGTGAAATAGTGTGACAATAATTGTAACGAGGATTCCTTTTGAGTTTGTATAGTCTCTAGTAGACAATATTTGTATTCAAACTTACAGGCTATGTTTTGTCGTATTGTACACGACAGCTGTATAATTAAGTTGTAATTGGATTTATGTACCATGTAAGTGGCGACCCAAGATGGGTGACGTATACCTAATTTTGGGGGCGTCACATGATAGCCCTAAATGATCTTTCGGTTCCTATTTGTGTCCTCATCTGCAAAAAAAATATGGGTCGTAGTTCTTGTTTGTGTCCCATACTCGAATAATAAGTTAATTGAATTACTACAGACATTTCTCACTGTTCCCTCATAACAGATGACAACATCCCGAAGGAGTGCCATTAAGTTCTTGAACAAAGTTTCAGGTTAAGCAACCCTCTAGATGAACGAACGATCACTTCTCTACTAGGAATGAATCATCGCCTGATATGGGTCCAATCCATAACATAGACAACTTCTCACCATTCCGAAGTCCTCATTTGGAGTTCTCACAGAAAAAGAGGTGAGGCGTTATGTGAGAACTACCCATCTGAGGAATTTGGAGTGGTGAGAAGCTGTCTATAGAATTGGACCCATTTCAGGCGATGATTCAATAAAAACTTTAACACAACTTTTAATGAAAAAAGGGAATATATAACTTGAACTTGTAACTATGAAATACTCATATATATTTATTAATTACATTTATTTATTTATATTATTTTTATTAATGGATTACAAACATTTTATTATTTTATAACAAAATATTATGTGATTTTGAGCTTGATCTATTGTCAAATTTAGTTGTGACAAGCCACATGTTCCCCTTCTATTTTTTTTATTTTAATAAACTTTATATAAAATTTAAAACATGCTTATTCACTAGTATGCTCATTTAATGAATTTTATTAAATTACCAAAATATTCTCAATAGGAATTTATTAGAAATCACGAAGCCAAAAATAAATAGATCGTGTATAATTAATGAGATAATCACACAGTATAATAGTCAATTAATGTTAGATTGTTAATTGTAACCGAAGGGTGTTGATAAGTGCACATTTGTACATCTAAATATTTTATTGTGACTAAACTATCCTTAATATGTGAGAGACTTATAATATCTAAGTAAGGCAAAGTGAGTATAATTTTGTCACTTTTGCATATGTAAGTAATTAATTAAGAATATAAAATGTGCATATATAACATCATAATTTAATTACCAATATCACTACCAATATCACACACTTACTCTCTCTCTCTCTCTCTCTCTCTCTCTATATATATATATATATATATATGTGTGTGTGTGTGTGTGTGTGTGTGTGTGTGTGTGTGTATTTGGCAGGTTTTCGTCACAATGTTTGATTTTCTAACAGGTTTAATAGGATCTGTGAAAAGAGAGGACAAGCTTTGCGAAGAACAAAATCACGCTAAAGGGTGCAATGACGACTCATGTACAGATATATGTATGCGTCGGCATTTTGAACTCATTGATTATAAATGTGTAAAAACAATATCACTTACAAATTCGCAAAGATTAGCGCCACGTTTAATTAGGGGATTAAACTTTTAATTTTTTCTAATTACGTTTAATTGATAGCGCCACGTCAAAAAATTAATGACATGAAAGCGACACGCGACTAAAAAAATACTTATGTGTAATATTGAGTCTTATTTTAACATTTATTCAATTCATTTTTGTACGAAAAAGGGTAAGTAAATATAAGACCATTATTAATTTTTTAAAGTAAATTTAATGACAATTTTATCCTTTTTGGTATAAAAAATTTAATTATATTGATTATTGATGATTATGAAATAAACTCAAAGTTCAGGGTATTAATCTATATTTAGGGGTTAATTTTTTATACCAAAAAGGGTAAAATTGTTATTATATTGACTATTGACAATTATGAAATAACAAGATTCTTAATTAGTAGTACATTTATATATTTTAAAATATTTATCATTATATTAATTATTGATGATTTTTTAAGCTGAGTTTGCAATGCATTAACTTTATTTTAAAACATTAATAACTGTCTTATATTTACCATGTTCGGTATGAAAAAGTAATAAAATAAATATTAAAATGAGACTCAATATTACACACAAGTATTTTTAGTCACATGTCGCTGCCATGTCTTCAATTTTTGATGTGGTACTATCAATTAGAGCATTCACAACAGTTTTCTTATCTTTATCCCTACTCTGCAGTGTTATCGGGTCACTTACAAAATAGAGATTCAATTTTTTCACTATGTATCTAACAGATTCCGTATATTGATTCCTTAAATAATGAAATTTAAAATTTAAAAGTTAAAATTTCCAATAGTCAAAATATCAAATTAATAATAATCTTATAATTTATAAAAGAGAGTATAATTTATCAATTATATTTCATTGTAAAATAATTTTTATTTTATTTTAAATTTTGAGTAATTTATGAAGTGAGTATTGAATGGATTGTAGTTGCAAATGTACATAAGATTAATATTAATTTTTAAAAAGTTAATTTGTGATATTTTTAAATTTAAATTTAATATGATTCATTTAAAATTTGAAAATAATAAATTTTATAATAATTATTATTTTTATAATATTTATAATTATATTGACATAAATTAAATAAATTTATATCAGTTTTAAATTTGAATACGTTTGAAATTAATTTTTAAAATATAAGTCAATATTAAGTTTATAATTTGAAAATAAAGTAGTAAAAAATGTCAAGATGTGTATGATTGATGAGTTGTCCACTTAAATGACGGTGCGAAATGTCATTTTGTATATATAGAGAATGGTCTTTTGACTCCCTCACTTTGGGAAATAAAATCCTATATAGGGATTAAAATAGAGAGTCAAATAAGGATAAGGAAGCTGTTGGACAATGATTTGTTGATGCATTCTTCAAAATTGGGGATAGAGAGTTAATTAGGAAAACTGTTGTTAATGCTCTTAGGTAATTTAATAAAAAATAATGGTTTAATCCCCTAATTGAAAAAATTTAGAAAACAATCCCCAAAGTTGAAAAGAGTTTAATCCCCTAACTAAAAAAACTGAGAAGACAATCTCAAAGTGAATTTTTTTTTAAAATTTAGGGTATTAATTCATATTTAGACCTTGGATTAACATACAATGGTGAAATGTTGCATCAAAACTCGGGTTAACTCGACTCGAGTTCATTTATCGAGTCAAACTCAAACAATTATGAGACCTGAAAGCTTGGTTCAACTCAAGTTCGTATCACTTCTAGTCGAACTCGAGTTCAATAAGCCAAAACTCAACTTGGTTCGACACATTTATAGCTCTATTTTGTTTATTATTATTTCTTTATTATATACTTATAGTGTGAGACCCCAGATTTTATGAATAAAGATTTAATTTTCTCGAAATAATTTTTTTAATATTATGGTGTTGATTTGATATAATGTTATAGTTGTGGGTAATATTTATAAATTTTACAAAGTAAGCAAGTGGTTATATAATATTCGATTGGTCGGAAAATATTCTTTTTGTCGGGGAATATCCGTACGACGGTAGAATCATTGGTGGACCCCGTAACATAATTATTGTCGGATTGAGAAAACGACAAAAATACTTTATGAAAATAACGACGGAAGTTTTACCGTTAACTGTTGAAATACCCGGTGTTAAAAGTACAGTAATACGCGTGGTTGCATAGTAGCACACGGTATTGATTATTGATGCTTATGTGAGAAGTCACTCAGTTTTATTCAATCGGGTATTCGGGACACTTTTGGTGTCGGAGTACTATTCACGAGTTACTATTCACGGGATACTATTCATGGGGTACTATTGATCACCCGTAATATATATATTTTTTTTGATCCAAATCATTTTTGGGTACAATATTATTCCATGAGGGGATGTGCTAATTTTTCAGACCGTTGGTTGAAGATATAATAGTAAATCAATATGGACCGCTGGTAGAAAATTATAATAGTGAATCAATATGGATCGCTGGTTTAAAGTTTTAATAGTAAATCAGTATGGACTGTTGCTTTAAGTTTTAATAGTAAATCAATATGGGCCATCCGTTTAAAAGTAAATCAATCTGGACCGTTCATGAATTAGTTACTATTCAGTCCATTTTCCTATAAATAGAAGCTCATTCTTTCATTATTTCTTACGAATTCACTGAAACTCTAGAGAGAAATTATAGAGAAACTATAAAAAATTATTCTGCTACTTCCCTACTCTTATATTAAGTTTCTTTTACGGTAAGGGATATTATTTGTTGTACTCGTAGGGGGTATTATTTCTTTTGTATTCATGAAGAGAACTTCTATTATTCTATTATTTAATATTCTGTTGGAATAACCTGTATACGCGGGCTACCCTATACTTGGTGAAATTCTTCTGTTATGTCATTATTTATTATTCTATCGGAATATCCTGTTTGTGCGTTTACGCCGGACCTGGTTCCATTCTTTATTATTCTGTTGGAATATTCTGTCTGTGCGTTTTACGCCGGACCTGGTTCCGTTATTTATTATTCTGTTGGAATAACCTGTCTGTGCGATCTATCGCATGAATGGTGATTTCTTTTGTTATTTCATTCTTTATTTTACTCAGTTGATTAAAACTTTGACTTCTATACTCCATGAAATTAGTGAAATATTCTTGATATTTGCGCTTCATCTAGTATCTTTTTATGGAAATATTCTTCTCAGCATTCTTGAATTTACTCTACAAAGCAGTATCATGTTGACAATATGGACGTTATTAGTTCCTGGATAAATTAATTTTTGAACTTATTTTATTGAATTCTTATATCATTGTAATCATCCTCATGCTTATATTATGTTGAAAGTCATCTGTGGCCTGTAGTGCATAGATGGACTTGGTATGATTATGACCATGGATTATTCAGTATAATCATAATCGTAATGTTACAAATTATGTGAAAAAAGTCATCGTTGGCCCGTAGTGCATTGATGGACAGTTTTTGGTATGATTATGGCTATGGATTCTCTTTAGCCGTAGTGCAAAGATGAATTATTTTATAGCATGATCAGGACCGTTGATGAAAACATGATTAACTTTAGCCGTAGTGCAAGTCGTGATACTAAAGAATATCATTAGCCTTTGTTAAGGTTGCACAAATGGCCCGCGGCCTGACCTGGATCCAGCCTAAGCCTGACCTGATCAAAGCCTGGACCGGTCCGGTCCGCCCCGACCTGCAAGGCTACCAACAGACCAAAGATTTGTAGAACAAATCCGGCTTGACCTGGCCTTTTAAAAGGCCTAGTCCGGCCTGGCCTACAGCTTAATCCAGCCCAAGGTCTGAACCGGCCTAGTCTTATATATGGAAAAATTAGACTTGGACTGAACTCTGAAGTCTCTCTTGTTATGTTTTAAGTTGAGAGCCCATACTAGTGTGCAAATGTATTTGAAGGATCCATGTTATAGTTATAGTTTTAATAGCCTATGATAAATTAGTGGTTAGGAGATGTGGGACTTAAACTAAGCCACATCTTATAAAAACTAATTAACTGTTGCGGTTTTAGGGCAGACGGAGTTTTTAAGATGCACCATATTTATCTGTAGCCTCTACTTGCTAACTGCTTGTTTGGTCCTTTCTTAGGCCAGTTACTTTGTTACAAGCCAAGCTAATGCAATTCAAGTTTCCTCTTGGGTTCTTTTTGCAGAAACATATTATTAATGTACACACCTTTGAAACAAATAAATGGAAGATTATTTATTATGTGCAGCAAGCAACAGTTGTGCAATAACAAATAACCCAATATATAACTCCCATAAGATCAGCCAAGGCACCAACAGTTAATTAAATTCTCTATTTTCTTTGGTTCTTTCTCTCTCTCTCTCAAAAGTGTCAATATATATGTGCATGTTAATCTCAGGTGAGGGACCTTTCCCTTCAATAATTAATTAATTGGTGTCCCCATGTAGTGTAGTAGTAAGTATACATGGTGATAGCATCTCAATCCTCGACTTATAGTATAAAATAAGGGAAATTTTGACTAATTACCACATGAATTGAAGAATATGAGCCTCAAACAATAGTATCCTATTATGCAAATAAAAAGATAAAATGTTATCAGCAATGACTATGGAGACTGATTTGCTTGCAAGTGCAGACATGAATGCTACAACATCACAAGAACGCCTCTTATTCAAGAGAGAAGTGAGATCTCTTTCTCTTCAACCTGCCTATTTCATTGCCAGAATTCATTTTTACACCATTCTTGCTCTAAATTAAAATTACACTATCTGTTTATTTCTTTGGTTGTTTTATTATTTTTATTTATGATACGCTAAAATTATGTGAAGTAATTTGTGTTGCTTATGCTACATAGCTCAAAATTTTATTTTTGCCATTGTTTTTATATTTTATTTATGTATATATCTTCTTGCTCTATTTCTATGTTGAACTAAGTAATCTTTTACATTATCCTTTTTATGTTACCATGTCAAAATAACGATATATGATTAATTAAGAAAACTCTCTCTTTGGATGAATAGAGTAATTTTAATTTGCATAATAGGATAGTGCAATTTTTTTCGTTTGAAGTTTTGGAATTTGAGTAGAGCTGCAACACCAGTACTCTCAACCTTAACCAGAAAGCTTTACAAATAGCACAAGAGTCCCACATCATCTAAAAATGTCTCTATTGTCCCAGCTTTGTTCTATAAATTAAGGGGAGTTCAAGGCTTCATGATTTAATTGCATAGCACTCAAAAGTAAAGGTTGGAATGCTTGGGCTTGCCTGGACCTGGCCTGTGCCTGGCCGGGGACTGGCCTTGCCAACAAACCTTGACAGGTCATGTTTTTTATTCAATTATCTTGCCTGGTCCGGCCTGTTATTATTTAAGGTTGGGCCTGGCTCGGCCTGGTCAATGGTCAAAGCCTGGAAGGCTTAGATCAGGCCAGGTAGCTTGTTTGTGCAACTCTAGCTGTAGTGCAGGGATGATTCGATGATGTGGATTATTTATTAAGCTGAGTTTCAGCGATAAAAGTGTGATAAAAGTGATGAAAAATTTTTTAAATCATAGAAGATAGTAGATTTTATTTCCTAATTGACTCTTCTAAGCTGCAGTTAAACTTGATAGTTATTATATTTTATCAGTTTAACACTGTTGAAGGCTAACGATAAATTATTCTGCATTATCTTAGCCATAATATTTCTTACTGGGCTAGTTGAGCTCACCCTTTCTTTCACTGTTCTCCTCAGGAAATGAGAACGTAGCTGGGACTAGTCGGGGAATAGAGTGATGATGAGAACGTAGCTGGGACTAGTCGGGGAATAGAGTGATGGTCCTAGATGTTGCATTAGTAGGCCTCACTATTCTGTGAAATAGTGTGATAATAGGATGAATAGAGTAATTTTAATTTGCATAATAGGATAGTGCAATTTTTTTCGTTTGAAGTTTTGGAATTTGAGTAGAGCTGCAACACCAGTACTCTCAACCTTAACCAGAAAGCTTTACAAATAGCACAAGAGTCCCACATCGTCTAAAAATGTCTCTATTGTCCCAACTTTGTTCTATAAATTAAGGGGAGTTCAAGGCTTCATGATTTAATTGCATAGCACTCAAAAGTAAAGGTTGGAATGCTTGGGCTTGCCTGGACTTGGCCTGTGCTTGGCCGGGGACTGGCCTTGCCAACAAACCTTGACAGGTCATGTTTTTTATTCAATTATCTTGCCTGGTCCGGCCTGTTATTATTTAAGGTTGGGCCTGGCTCGGCCTGGTCAATGGTCAAAGCCTGGAAGGCTTAGATCAAACCAGGTAGCTTGTTTGTGCAACTCTAGCTGTAGTGCAGGGATGATTCGATGATGTGGATTATTTATTAAGCTGAGTTTCAGCGATAAAAGTGTGATAAAAGTGATGAAAATTTTTTTAAATCATAGAAGATAGTAGATTTTATTTCCTAATTGACTCTTCTAAGCTGCAGTTAAACTTGATAGTTATTATATTTTATCAGTTTAACACTGTTGAAGGCTAACGATAAATTATTCTGCATTATCTTAGCCATAATATTTCTTACTGGGCTAGTTGAGCTCACCCTTTCTTTCACTGTTCTCCTCAGGAAATGAGAACGTAGCTGGGACTAGTCGGGGAATAGAGTGATGATGAGAACGTAGCTGGGACTAGTCGGGGAATAGAGTGATGGTCCTAGATGTTGCATTAGTAGGCCTCACTATTCTGTGAAATACTGTGATAATAGGATGAATAGAGTAATTTTAATTTGCATAATAGGATAGTGCAATTTTTTTCGTTTGAAGTTTTGGAATTTGAGTAGAGCTGCAACACCAGTACTCTCAACCTTAACCAGAAAGCTTTACAAATAGCACAAGAGTCCCACATCGTCTAAAAATGTCTCTATTGTCCCAGCTTTGTTCTATAAATTAAGGGGAGTTCAAGGCTTCATGATTTAATTGCATAGCACTCAAAAGTAAAGGTTGGAATGCTTGGGCTTGCCTGGACCTGGCCTGTGCCTGGCCGGGGACTGGCCTTGCCAACAAACCTTGACAGGTCATGTTTTTTATTCAATTATCTTGCCTGGTCCGGCCTGTTATTATTTAAGGTTGGGCCTGGCTCGGCCTGGTCAATGGTCAAAGCCTGGAAGGCTTAGATCAGGCCAGGCCAGGTAGCTTATTTGTGCAACTCTAGCTGTAGTGCAGGGGTGATTCGATGATGTGGATTATTTATTAAGCTGAGTTCCAGCGATAAAAGTGATGGAAAAACCTTTTAAATCATAGAAGATAGTAGATTTTATTCCCTACTTGACTCTTCTAAGCTGCAGTTAAACTTGATAGTTATTATATTTTATCAGTTTAACACTGTTGAAGGCTAACGATAAATTATTCTGTATTATCTTAGCCATAATATTTCTTACTGGGCTAGTTGAGCTCACCCTTTCTTTCACTGTTCTCTTCAGGAAATGAGAACGTAGCTGGGACTAGTCGGGGAATAGGGTGATGGTCCTAGATGTTGCATTAGCAGTCCTCACTATTCTGTGAAATAGTGTGATAATAATTATAATGAGGAGTCCTTTTGAGTTTTTATACTCTCTAGTAGACAATATTTGTATTCAAACTTACAGTTTATATTTTGTCGTATTGTACACGACAATTGTATTATTAAGTTGTATTTGAATTCTATACCATGTATCTGGCGACTCATGATGGGTGATGTATACCGATTTTGGGGGCGTCACAGTTGGTATCAAAGCTTAGGGATATGATCCCTGGCTAGGATGTGAGAATAGAACTAGGAGGGGAGAGACGGGGAATTCCTTCGCTAGTATAACCTACCTAAGTTTTTTTTAGTATTTAATTGGTCGGTCAAAATATAGGGATAATATGTTACATGATAATTAACCTTTTGTTTTGTGGCAGTATTTAAAAATGACATCTGAGAATGTTGAAAATAGCAATGGAGCACAGGAGACCGTTGATTCTCCACAGATCAATAATCTGGACAATGTGCAACAGGATGGCGATAATCCTCCTGTAAACAACAACACTGATCAATTGAAGAACGAAGGTACGTTTAGGAGCTTTTTAAAATTCATGCAACATCATGCGAAGGCGGCTCCTGTTCATAATGCAGGAGGAAACAATGGCAACCCACGGTTGGTCACCGCTAAGCAATTCAAGGAGCTGGAACCACAGTAGTTTTTGGGAAAGCCAGAACCACTTAAGGCAGATACGTGGTTAAATTATATCACCAAGATATTTGATGTCTTGGGATGCTCCGAGGAGCAAAAGGTTTTCGTTTTGCCACCTTTATGTTGCGTGAAGAGGTAGATCACTGGTGAGAATCTGTAAAACGTACCCAGCCTGACGCACTCAAGATGTCTTGGGAGAAGTTCCAACAGCTGTTCAATGACAAGTACTTTTTCGAAAGCATTTGTCACATTAAGAAGGTGGAATTTATCAAGTTGGAGCAAAACAACATGACCGTGTCGCAGTACGAAGCCAAGTTTGCCAAGTTATCCCGATTTGCGTCCCACTTGGTTGATAATGAAGAGAGAATGACGCGGATATTTTTAAGAGGTTTGAAGCCGGAGATACGTCAATATCTTATTTCTCATAAACTGTGTTTGTATTCAGATGTTGTAAATAGGGCTCAGTTAGTGGAGCGCGATAACGAGTCAACACAACCAAAAGAGAGCAGCCGGCAAAATGATAATACCGGTGATAACAGTCATCAAAGCGGTGACAATAAGCATGGAGAGAATCAATATGCCAGAAATGTTAACCACTTCGGTGGTAATCATGGTCAAAATAATAAGAATGGACATTTCAAGAAGAGAAGATTCAACAATGATGAAAAGACGTCAGCACCAGCACCCATTGTTAAGGAAGGAGAACGACCACCTATCATATGCTTCAAATGCGGAGGGGAGGGACACATCAATCCAAACTGCGCGATGCCGTCCAAAGCATACTATAATTGTGGAAGAGAAGGTCACTTAGCCCGATTTTGTCGTTCACCGAAGACAAGTTCAACTAGGATGGAGGCACCAAAGCATGTCCCAAACAAGCCAAAGCCGGTAGTTTAAGAGAGAGCATTTTTTTTTCGTGACGAGGAACCTGAATAAAATTATCACGGGTATGTTAGTCATAAACTTTTGCGAAGTCTATACCGTATTAGATACCAGTTCTACTCACTCTTTTATTGCACCTAGTTGTGTTCAATGTTTGAAGTTAACTCCGGAGAAGTTAGACTTTGATATATCTGTTTAAACTCAGTTGGGAGAAACCTTCGTTACCTCCACTATTTATAAATCTTGTTCAAATCAACACTTTCATGTTACCTGTCAATCTTATCTCTTTGAAAATACTTGTCTTTGATGTGATTTTTGAAAACGATTGGTTAACTACTCATCATGCTTTTCGTAAGGTTGTTAGCTTTCATACTCCTAACTAACCTGTTATGCGAATTCAAAGTAACCAAACCACTAAAGTCAATCATTATCATATCAAGCCATAAATAAAGAACCCCGATCTTTTTATTGTTGACTTCTTTGTGTGGAATGCACCGAAGCCAGACTTTTCGTAGGAGACGTTGTGAATGACGATGACAAGTTGATAGGTATCAATGTGACGTGTTATCCAAGTCTTGGATGGGAGTCACAGTTTTGAATGATATTTCTATTGTTAATAAATTTTCTGACGTATTCTTGAAGACTTCTTAGCCTACCCCTAGAGCGTAAAATCAAATTTTGTATTGACCCCAATACAAAACCCATTTCTAAAAACCCTTAAATATTTATTCAACTAAAGCGAACGTAACATGTGCCCAAGACGTTGGCTCGAGCTATTAAAGATTACGATCGCACCATTCAATATCATCGTGGAAAAGCGAACGTGGTGGCTGACGCGTTGAGTAGAAGATCGTATGCGTTTACGAGTGCGATGTTGTTAACACAAAGACCCATTTCATATGACTTACAAATGATGAAGATAGAGTTAAAGACTCTAGGAACTCACGTGAAGATAACGAATATACGAGTAGAATCGACTTTAATCGATAAAGTTAAAGCCGCTCAAGCTACACACCCGGAGCTGATGAATGTGAGGAATTAAGAAGGTTCAAGAGGGCGTTATTCTAGAAGCAAGAATCGACGAAGAGAGGAAATCTCAACCCTCGATTTAATTGGCCCATTTGAAATCCTCGATAAAGTAAGAACTGTGGCTTATAGACTCATTTTACTGCCAAGTATGTCGCATGTTCATAACATTTTTAACGTATCGATGTTACGTAAATATGTGGACGACCCGAACCACATTATTAATTTAGAACCGGACGAGATAGCAGAAGATTTACGTATGAGGAGATACGTGTTAACATCTTGGATAAGAAGGATCATATTCGACGCTCAAAGGTTATACCTCAAGAGTTAGAATTTGAAGTGAAGTAAAGGTATCCTCACCTGTTCGGCATACCAGGTACGTACGTAAATTTCGAGGGCAAAATTTCATAAGGAGGGGAGATTGTGAGACCCTAAATTTTATGAATAAAGATTTAATTTTCTTGAAATAATTTTTTAATATTATGGTGTTGATTTGATATAATGTTATAGTTGTGGGTAATATTTACAAATTTTGCTAAGTAAGCAAGTGGTTATATAATATTCGATTGGTCGGGGAATATTCTTTTTATCGGGGAATATCCGTACGATGGTGCAATCATTGGTGGACCCTGTAACAGAATTATTGTCGGATTGAGAAAACGACAAAAATACTTTATGAAAATAACGACGGAAGTTTTACCGTTAACTGTTGAAACACCCGATGTTAAAAGTACAGTAATACGCGTGGTTGCATAGTAACACACGGTATTGATTATTGATGCTTATGTGAGAAGTCACCCAATTTTGTTCAATCGGGTATTCGTGACACTTTTTATGTCGGAGTACTATTCATGAGTTATTATTCACGAGTTACTATTCATGAGTTACTATTCACGAGTTACTATTCATGAGTTACTATTCACGAGTTACTATTCACGGAGTACTATTCACGGGGTACTATTAATCACCCGTAAAATATATTTCTTTTCGGTCCAAATCATTTTTGGGTACAATATTATTCCATGAGAAGATGTGCTAATTTTTCAGACCGTTGGTTGAAGATATAATAGTAAATTAATATGGACCGCTGGTGAAAAGTTATAATAGTGAATCAATATGGATCGCTGGTTTAAAGTTTTAATAGTAAATCAGTATGGACCGTTGCTTTAAGTTTTAATAGTAAACCAATATGGACCGTCCGTTTAAAAGTAAATCAATCTGGACCGTTCATGAATAAGTTACTATTCAGTCCATTCTCCTATAAATAGAAGCTCATTCCTTCATTATTTCTTACGAATTCACTGAAACTCTAGAGAGAGAAATTATAGAGAAACTATAGAAAATTATTCTGCTACTTCCTTACTCTTATATTCAGTTTCTTTTACGGTAAGGGATATTATTTGTTGTACTCGTAAGGGGTATTATTTCTTTTGAATTCATGAAGAGAACTTCTGTTATTCCATTATTTATTATTCTGTTGGAATAACCTATATACGCGGGCTACCCTATACTTGGTGAAATTCTTCTGTTATTTCATTATTTATTATTCTGTCGGAATATCATGTCTGTGCATTTACGCCGGACCGGGTTCCATTCTTTATTATTCTGTTAGAATATCCTTTCTGTGCATTTTACGCCGGACCTGGTTCCGTTATTTATTATTCTGTTGGAATAAACTGCATGTGCGGTTTATCGCATGCATAGTGATTTCTTTTGTTATTCCATTCTTTATTATACTCAGTTGGTTAAAACTTTGACTTCTATACTCCATGAAATTAGTGGAATATTCTTGATATTTGCGCTTCATCTAGTATCTTTTCATGAAAATATTCTTCTGAGCATTCTTGAATTTTACTCTACAAAGAAGTATCATGTTGACAATGTGGACGTTATTAGTTCCTGGATAAATTAATTCTTGAACTTGTTTTATTGAATTCTTATATCATTGTCATCATCCTCATGCTTATATTATGTTGAAAGTCATCTGTGGCTTGTAGTGCATAGATGAACTTGGTATGCTTATGACCAGGGATTATTCGGTATAATCATAATCGTAATGTTACAAATGATGTGGAAAAAGTCCTCATTGGCCCGTAGTGCATTGATGGACAGTTTTTGGTATGATTATGGCTATGGATTCTCTTTGGCCGTAGTGCAAAGATGAATTATTTTATGTCATGATCAGGACCATTGATGAAAATATGATTATCTTTAGTCGTAGTGCATGGATAATTCGTGGTCGTGATACTAAAGAATTTCCTTGGCCGTAGTGAGGGGTGATTCGATGATGTGGATTATTTATTAAGTTGAGTCCCAGCGATAAAAGTGATGAAAAACCTTTTAAATCATAGAATATAGTAGATTTTATTCTCTACTTGACTCTTCTAATGGATTGCTTGTTCCGCTGCAGTTAAACTTGATAGTTATTATATTTTATCAGTTTAACACCGTTGAAGGCTAACGATAAATTATTCTGCATTATCTTAGTCATAATATTTCTTACTGGGGTAGTTGAGCTCACCCTTTCTTTCACTGTTCTCTTCAGGAAATGAGAACGTAGCTAGGACTAGTCGGGGAACAGAGTGATGGTCCTAGATATTGCATTAGTAGTCCACACTATTCTGTGAAATAGTGTGATAATAATTATAATGAGGACTCCTTTTGAGTTTTTATACTCTCTAGTAGACAATATTTATATTCAAACTCACAGTTTATGTTTTGTCATATTGTACACGACAGTTGTATTATTAAGTTGTATTTGAATTCTGTACCATGTATCTGGCGACTCAAGATGGGTAATGTATACCGATTTTGGGGGTGTCACATATAGGCTTTCTAAACACGCATACACCACACACACACACACCCACACACACACACACACACACACACACACACACACACACACACTACGTGCATGTATTGGTTAAGGGTGATATTTGAAAATTTTGCAAGTAAGCAAGTTGATATAAAATATTCATTGTGATGGGGAATATTCGCTTGGTCGAGGAATATTCTTTTTGTCATGGAATATCCGTACGACGATACCATCATTGGTGAACCCCACAACGGAATAACTGTCTGAGTTAGAAAGCGACAAAAATAACTTTTTATAAAAATAACGGCAAAAGTCTTACCGTTAATCTGTTGAAATACCAGGTGGTAAAAATACATTATTACGCGTGGTTGAATAGTAGCACACGGTATTGATTATTGATGCTTACGTAAGAAGCCACTCAGTTTACTCAATTATTGCTACAGTAATTATTGCATAGTATCTCACATTGTTTGATTCAATTATTGTCACAGTATCATTTGCATAATTCTAGGGATTAATTGGTTAACTACTCATCATGCAAATATTGATTATTTTCGTAAGATTGTTAGCTTTCATATTCTTAATCAATCTGTTATGTGAATTCAAGCCACCAAACCATTAAAATCAATCATTGTCATCTCAAGTCATAAAGCTATTCGTTTATTGAAAAACGGATGTCAAGCTTTCTTAGCTCATGTCACGGATCTAAACAAAAATATGTCAGTTTTGATTGATATTTCTATTATTAATGAATTTCCTGACGTATTCCCTGAAGAACTTCCTGGCCTACCCCCAGAGCGTGAAATTTGTTAATGAATTTCCTGAGGTATTCCCTGAAGAATTTCCTGGCCTACCCCCAGAGCGTGAAATTGAATTTTGTATCGACCTTGAACCTGGTACAAAACCTATTTCCAAAGCCCCATATCGAATGGCTCCTATTGAACTTTAAGAGTTAAAGACCCAACTACAGGAATTGTTAGACATCAGTTTCATTCGTCCTAGTACTTCTCCTTGGGGTGCTCCTGTTCTATTCGTGAAAAAGAAAGATGGGAGTATGCGACTTTGCATTGATTATCGGGAGTTGAATCATGTCACCATAAAAAATAGGTACCCATTGCCACGTATTGATGACCTGTTTGACCAGTTGCAAGGAGCCAAATTCTTTTCAAAGATTGATCTTCGTTCCGGATATCACCAATTGAAGATTAGAACCGATGGCATTCCAAAGACGGTTTTCAAAACTCGGTACGGGCATTATGAATTCCTAGTCATGTCCTTTGGATTGACTAATGCTCCTGCTGCCTTCATGGATATGATGAACCGAGTATTCAAGGAATATTTGGATCACTTTGTGGTCGTCTTTATTGATCACATCCTCATATATTCCAAAACCCGTGAAGATCATGAGCAACACTTGAGGCTGATACTCAAAAAACTTCGTGAATATAAGCTTTATGCCAAGTTGAAGAAATGCGAGTTCTGGCTTGAGAAAGTAGCATTCCTTGGGCACGTGGTATCAAGTCATGGAATATCTGTTGACCCAGCAAAGATTGAAGCTATTCAAAGCTGGGAGCAACCTAAATCAGTGATTGAAGTACGGAGCTTTCTTGGCTTAGCTGGTTATTATCGGAGATTCGTAGAAGGGTTTTCTCGAATTGTTACTCCGCTAACTCAGCTGACTCGGAAAGATACAAAGTTCGGTTGGAGCGAGGAATGTGAGAAGAGTTTTCAAGAACTCAAGAGGAAACTCATTTCAGCACCTGTTCTAACAATACCATCTGGTTCGGAGGGATTTATCATCTACAGTGATGCTTCGGGCAAAGGGTTAGGATGTGTTCTCATGCAACATGGGAAAGTCATAGCCTATGCCTCACGACAACTCAAAGAATATGAGATGAATTATCCTACTCATGATCTAGAGTTGGCAGTTGTTCTCTTCACACTAAAGATTTGGAGGCATTACTTGTATGGGGAGAAAGTGGAGATCTTTACGGATCATAAAAGCCTCAAATATTTCTTCACTCAAAAGGAACTCAACATGAGACAACGACGTTGGCTTGAACTGTTGAAAGATTATGATCATACCATCCAATACCATCCTGGAAAAGCACACGTGGTAGCTGACGCATTGAGTAGAAGATCATATGCGGGTACGAGTGCAATATTGACAACACAAAAGCCCATTTTGTGTGACTTGCAAAGGATGGAGATAGAGTTAAAGACTCCAGGGACCCATGTGATGATGGCGAATATACGAGTAGAACCGACTTTAATTGATAAAGTTAAAGCTGCTCAAGCTACAGACCTGGAGCTGATGCGTATGAGGAAGAAAGTGCAAGAATGTGCTATGCCGGAAGCAAGAATCGATGAAGAAGGAATACTTCGAGTCAACTCCAGACTTTGTGTTCCTAACAACCCTGAGTTAAAGTATAAAATCATGATGGAGGCGCACAACACACCGTTTGTAATCCATCCTGGGAGTACCAAAATGTATTGTGATCTTCGTCATACGTTTTGGTGGAGCAATATGAAGAGAGAGATATCGCTGTTTATCTCAAGGTGTCTAACTTGTCAACGAGTCAAGGCGGAGCATCAAGTATCAAAAGGTCCATTGCAACCACTTGAAATTTCAGAATGGAAGTGGGAGCACATTACCATGGATTTCGTTACTGGTCTTCCCAAGGTTTCTCAAGGCATTGATGCAATTTGGGTCATTGTTGATAGATTGACCAAATCTACTCATTTCTTACCAATACGAGAAACTTATACACTTGAACGTCTTGCTTGTATATACATAAACGAGATTGTAAGACTGCATGGTATGCCAGTATCCATAGTTTCTAATCGAGACCCAAGATTCACTTCACGATTTTGGGTTAGTTTACAAAAAACTATGGGCACGAATTTATGATTTAGTTCGGCATATCATCCTCAGACGGACGGATAATCAGAGAGGACTATTCAAACTCTGGAAGATTTATTAAGACTCTGTGTCCTTGACTTCAAGGGAAGTTGGGACAAGTTCTTACCTTTGGTGGAGTTTTCCTACAACAACAGTTATCAAGCAAGTATTGGCATGGCTCCATTCGAAGCGTTGTATGGAAGAAAGAGTCGTTCTCCAGTATGCTAGGATGAGGTGGATGAAGCAACGTTGTTGGGACCGGAGTTGGTACGTATGACTACAGAAAAGATTCAAACGATCCGATAACGTATAAAAACCTCACAAGATTAACAAAAGAGTTATGCTGATCTTCATCGAAAGGACGTAAAATTCGATATAGGAGATCATGTGTTGTTACGTGTTGCTCCGTGGATAGGAGTCACGAGATTTGGAAAGAGAGAAAAGCTCAATCCTCGATTCATCGGCCCATTTTTAATCCTCGATCGAATAGGAAATGTGGCCTATAGACTCGCTTTACCGCTAAGTATGTCTCGTGTTCATAACGTTTTTCACATATCCATGTTACGCAAATATGTGGAAGACCCGAACCACATTATTGAGTTAGAACCGGACGAAATAGCGGAAGATTTGACGTATGAAGAGGTTCCTGTTCAAATCTTGGATAAGAAGGAACATATTCTACGCTCCAAGGTTATACCTCAAGTCAATGTTTTGTGGAGAAGCCACGATGTTGAGGAAATGACTTGGGAGTTAGAATCTGAAAAGAAATCAAGGTATCCTTATCTCTTCGATATACCAGGTACGTACCCTAATTTTGAGGGCGAAATTTCATAAGAAGGGAAGTTGTAAAACCCCAACTTTTTGAATAAAGATGAGTTTTTTATAAATATTATTTTTGAATATTATGGAGTGAAATTGATATAATGTTATAGTTGTGGTTAATATTTATAAATTTTGCAAAGTACGCAAGTTGTTATATAATATTCGATTGGTCGGGGAATATTCGTTTTAACAGAAAATATTCGTACAACGGCACAATAATTGGTGGACCCCACAACGAAATTATTGTCGAATTGAGAAAACGACAAAAATACTTTATAAAAATAACGGCTGAAGTTTTACCGTTAACTGTTGAAACACCCGGTGTTAAAAGTACAGTAATACGCGTTGTTGCATAGTAACACACGGTATTGATTATTGATGCTTACGTGAGAAGTCACTCAATTTTACTTATTTTATGGACCCCTATTTACCCGTTTTTCAAAATAATCGGTAGAAAGTTATTCAGTATGTATATATATATATATATATATATATATATATATATATATATATAATATTAGGAGGGGCCCACTGTGTGGTCCACTTTGAAATTGAAGGAGGAAGGTGGCTGATAAGTTGTCACGGGTGGCTTGTTTGTTTAATTATTATATATATATATATATATATATATATATATATATATATATATATATATATATATAGGTAATATATGTAATATATATTATATATATTTAGTAGTCACGTGAATCATGTGGATTCACAGAGAGGCTAGTCGATTTCTTATATATATATATATATATATATATATATATATATATATATATATATATATAAATTTAAGTTTTATTTTATTAGAATATTTTATTAAATCAATATGGATCGTCCGTTTAAAAGTAAATCAATCTAGACCGTTCATGAATTAGTTATTATGCAATCCATTCTTCTATAAATAGAAGCTCATTCCTTCATTATTTTCTTACGAATTCACTGAAACTCTAGAGAGATCAACTACAGAGAGAAAGAAAAAAGTATTATGCTACTTCACTACTTATATATCCAGTACTCTTCTTCTTAAGGTAGGGAATATTATTTGTTGTACTCGTAGGGAGTATTATTTCTTTTGTATTCATGAAGAGAACTTCTGTTATTCCATTCTTTATTATTCTGTTGAAATAACCTGTATACGCGGGCTAACCTATACTTGGTGACATTCTTCTACTATTCCATCTTTATTATTTTGTTGAAATATCCTGTCTGTACGTTTTACGCTGGACCTGATTCCGTCTTTATTATTCTATTGGAATATCCTGTCTGTGAGTTTTACGTCGGACCTGGTTCCGTCTTTATTATTATTCTGTTGGAATATCCTGTTTGTGCGTTTTACGCCGGACCTGATTCCGTCCTTATTAGTATTCTGTTGGAATAACCTGTCTATGCGAAGTACTGCATGCATGGTGATTTCTGTTGTTATTCTATTCTTTATTATTCTGTTGGAACATCCTGTCGGTGCGAATTTCGCCTGACCTGGTTCCGTTATTTAGTATTCTGTTGGAATAACCTGTCTATGCGAAGTACTGCATGCATGGTGATTTCTTTTGTTATTCCATTCTTTATTATACTCAGTTGGTTAAAGTTTTGACTTCTATACTCCATGAAATTAGTGGAATATCCTTGACATTTGCGCTTCATCCAGTATCTTTTCATGGAAATATTCTTCTGAGCATTCTTGAATTTTACTCTACAAAACAGTATCATGTTGACAATTTGGACGTTATTGGTTCTTGGACAAATTAATTCTTGAACTTGTTTTATTGAATTCTTATATCATTGTCATCATCCTCAAATTTATATTTTTTGAATGTCATATGTGGCCTGTAGTGCATAGATGGACTTGGTATGATTATGACCAGGGATTATTCGATGTAATCATGACCGTAATGTTACAAATGATGTGGTAAAAGTCCTCATTGGCCCGTAGTGCATTGATGGACAGTTGTTGGCATGATCATGACCATTGATGAATACACAAATATTCTTGGCCCGTAGTGCATGGATAATTGTGGTCGTGATACTAAAGAATATTCTTGACCGTAGTGCAGGGGTGATTTGATGATGTGGATTAATTATTAAGCTGAGTCTCAGCGATAAAAGTGATGAAAAACCTTTTAAATCATAAAAGATAGTAGATTTTATTCTCTACTTGACTCTTTTAATGGATTACTTGTTCCGCTGCAGTTAAACTTGATGTTTGTTATATTTTATCAGTTTAACAATGTTGAAGGCTAACGATAATTTATTTTACATTATCTTAGTCATAATATTTCTTACTGGGCTAGTTGAGCTCACCCTTTCTTTCACTGTTCTCTTCAAGAAATAAGAATATAGCTGGAACGAGTTGGGGAACAGAGTGATCGTCCTAGATGGTGCATTAGTAGTCCTCACTATTCTGTGAAATAGTGTGATAATAATTGTAATGAGGACTCATTTTGAGTTTGTATACTCTCTAGTAGATAATATTTGTACTCAAACTCACAGTTTATGTTTTATCATATTGTACACGACAGTTGTATTATTAAGTTGTATTTAAATTATATACCATGTATCTAGCGACTCAAGATGGGTGATGTATACCTAATTTTGGTGGCGTCACAATATTCATTATTATCACATCCATGAATTAATATTTTATCGCTGAGACTCAGTTTAATAATTAATCCACATCACTGAATTATCCATGAACTACGACTAAGGATATTAGTTCACGACCACGAATTATCCATGCACTACGGGTCAAAGATATTCAACTATAAAACCAATGGTCATGATCATACCGAATAATCCCTGGTCATGATCATGTCATACACTTGTCTATCTAGGCACTACGGGCCAATGAGGACTTTTATCATTTGTAACATTACAGGTCATGATTATACCAAATTATCCCTAGTCATAATCATACCAATCAACAGTCCGTCTATGCACTACGGGCCAAAGATGACTTTCATTACAATATAAGCATGAGGATGACGGCAATGATATAAGAATTCAATTAAATGAAAGCAAATGATAAATTTTAAAAATTTATAATTTAATTTATCCAAAATTTAATAATGTCCAAATTATCAACATGATACTGCTTTGTGGAGTAAAATTCAAGAATAATATCTATGTATCAAAAATAATTTGGACAGAAAAGAAATAAATTTTTAGATGAATAGTACCCCGTGAATAGTACCATTGAATAGTACTTCAAGAATAGTACCCCTTGAATAGTACCCCGACATGAAAAGTGCTCCGAATACTCGAGTGAACAATATTTGAGTGAATAGTAATCAGGTGAATAATAACCCGTGAATAGTAACTCATGAATAGTACCCCGACATAAAAAGTGCCTCGAATATCCGAGTGAACAATATTTGAGTGAATAGTAACTGGGTGAATAGTAACTCGTGAATAGTATCTCGGTATAAAAAGTGTCCCGAATACTCGAGTGAACAATATTTGAGTGAATAGTAATTGGGTGAATAGTAACCCATGAATAGTAACTCGTGAATAGTATCCCGACATAAAAAGTGCCCCAAATACCCGAGTGAATAATATTATAGTGAATAGTAACCCATGAATAGTACTCTGGGTGAAAATATTGATATTTAATAAGAAAATTCATATCAATATTCCAATAAAACGATACTGGATGAAGCGTAAAACTCAAGAATATTCCATTAATTTCAAGGATTATAGAAGCAATACTTACCATAGTAAGTTTAGATTTAAAAATATGAAAAGAAATAACATACGAAACTGCAAATGAATTTTCACCTGTCATACGGTACGTAATCCGCGTAGACAGGTTATTCCGACATATTAAAGGATGAATACGAAAAATAGTATTCCTTATGAATACGAAAGAAATAATACCCCTTACCAAACGAAAATAACATCCCTTACCTTAGTAGAAGATTGGATACTGCAATAGTGAAGTAGCAGAATACTCTTCTTCTTTTTTACTATAATTTATGTCTCTATAGCCTCTCTTGTGAATCTCAGTGAATTAGTGAGAATGAAAGAAGAATTAAGTTTCTATTTATAGGAGAAATGACTAAATAGTAACTAATTCACGAACGGTCCAAATTGATTTACTATTAGAAAGGACGGCCCATATTGATTACTATTAAAACCACAACCGACGGTCCAGATTGATTTACTTTTAAAACCACCACTGACGGTCCAGATTGATTTAATTTTAAAATCACCACTGACGGTTCAGATTGATTTACATTTAAAACCACCATCGACGGTCCAGATTGATTTACTATTAAAACCGCCATCGATGGTTCAGATTGATTTACTATTAAAACCACCATCGACAGTCAAGATTGATTTACTATTAAAACCACCACCAATGGTCCAGATTAATTTAACTTATTACACTTTAGTACCCCAAAACTTTTTCAAGTTTGCATTAATCCCCTCTAACTTTTGTAATTCACTTATCTTCAATAAACACCTTCTTAATACTTTAACAATTATTCATCATTAATATTATAACTTATAATATCGATAACCAGATCATTCACAGGTCATAGGGGTCTTTCCAATAAAGATTTTTTCTTATTGGCGCGCAATTAGGTGACAAAACCTCTTTCCTCGACAGAACTTTCTAGAAATTGTCAATAATATAAATAATCATATGAATAAATATGTTTTTTAAATTATTAATTTAATAATATAAAATATTATGCAGATGATACTGTGATAATAATTGAATCAAATAATGTGAGATACTATGCAACAATTACTGTAGTAATAATTGAGTAAACTGAGTGGCTTCTTACGTAAGCATCAATAATCAATACCGTGTGCTACTATATAACCACGCGTATTACTGTATTTTTACCACCGGGTATTTCAGCAGTTTCACGGTAAGACTTTTGTCGCGTTATTTTTATAAGAAGTTATTTTTGTCATTTTCTAACTCCGACGGTTATTCCATTGTGGGGTTCACCAATGATGGTGTCGTCGTACGAATATTCCCTGACAAAAAAAATATTCATCGACCAAACGAATATTTTTCGACACAACGAATATTTCCCGACACAACGAATATTTTATATCAACTTGCTAACTTGCAAAATTTTCAAATATCACCCTTAACGAATACATGCACGTAGTGTGTGTGTGTGGTGTATGCGTGTTTAGGAAGCCTATAAGTATATAATAAAGAAATAATAATAAACAAAATAGAGCTATAAATGTGTCGAACCAAGTTGAGTTTTGGCTTATTGAACTCGAGTTCGACTAGAAGTGATACGTACTTGAGTTGAACAAAGCCTTCAGGTCTCATAATTGTTTGAGTTTGACTCGATAAATGAACTCGAGTCGAGTTAACCCGAGTTTTGATGCAACATTTCACCATTGTATGTTAATCCAAGGTCTAAATATGAATTAATACCCTGAACTTTTAAAAAAAATTCGCTTTGAGATTGTCTTCTCAGTTTTTTTAGTTAGGGGATTAAACTATTTTTAACTTTGGGGATTGTTTTCTAAATTTTTTCAATTAGGGGATTAAACCATTATTTTTTATTAAATTACCTAAGAGCATTAACAACAGTTTTTCTAATTAACTCTCTATCCCCAATTTTAAAGAATGCATCAACAAATCATTGTCCAACATCTTCCTTATCCTTATTTGACTCTTTATTTTAATCCCTATATAGGATTTTATTCCCCAAAGTGAGGGAGTCAAAAGACCATTCTCTATATATACAAAATGACATTTCGCACCGTTATTTAAGTGGACAACTCATCAATCATACACATCTTGACATTTTTTACTACTTTATTTTCAAATTATAAACTTAATATTGACTTATATTTTAAAAATTAATTTCAAACGTATTCAAATTTAAAACTGATATAAATTTATTTAATTTATGTCAATATAATTATAAATATTATAAAAATAATAATTATTATAAAATTTATTATTTTCAATTTTTAAATGAATTATATTAAATTTAAATTTAAAAATATCACAAATTAACTTTTTAAAAGTTAATATTAATCTTATGTACATTTGCAACTACAATCCATTCAATACTCACTTCATAAATTACTTAAAATTTAAAATAAAATAAAAATTATTTTACAATGAAATATAATTGATAAATTATACTCTCTTTTATAAATTATAAGATTATTATTAATTTGATATTTTGACTATTGGAAATTTTAACTTTTAAATTTTAAATTTCATTATTTAAGGAATCAATATACGGAATCTGTTGGATACATAGTGAAAAAATTGAATCTCTATTTTGTAAGTAACCCAATAACACTGCAGAGTAGAGATAAAGATAAGAAAACTGTTGTGAATGCTCTAATTGATAGTACCACATCAAAAATTGAAGGCATGGCAGCGACATGTGACTAAAAATACTTGTGTATAATATTGAGTCTCATTTTAATATTTATTTTATTACTTTTTTATACCAAACATGGTAAATATAAGACACTTATTAATGTTTTAAAATAAAGTTAATACATTGCAAACTCAGCTTAAAAAATCATCAATAATTAATATAATAATAAATATTTTAAAATATATAAATGTACTACTAATTAAGAATCTTGTTATTTCATAATTGTCAATAGTCAATATAATAACAATTTTACCCTTTTTGGTATAAAAAATTAACCCCTAAATATAGATTAATACCCTGAACTTTGAGTTTATTTCATAATCATCAATAATCAATATAATTAAATTTTTTATACCAAAAAGGATAAAATTGTCATTAAATTTACTTTAAAAAATTAATAATGGTCTTATATTTACTTACCCTTTTTCGTGCAAAAATGAATTGAATAAATGTTAAAATAAGACTCAATATTACACATAAGTATTTTTTTAGTCGCGTGTCGCTTTCATGTCATTAATTTTTTGACGTGGCGCTATCAATTAAACGTAATTAGAAAAAATTAAAAGTTTAATCCCCTAATTAAACGTGGCGCTAATCTTTGCGAATTTGTAAGTGATATTGTTTTTACACATTTATAATCAATGAGTTCAAAATGCCGACGCATACATATATCTGTACATGAGTCGTCATTGCACCCTTTAGCGTGATTTTGTTCTTCGCAAAGCTTGTCCTCTCTTTTCACAGATCCTATTAAACCTGTTAGAAAAAAAAACATTGTGACGAAAACCTGCCAAATACACACACACACACACACACACACACACACACACACACACACACACACATATATATATATATATATATATATATATATATATATATATATATAAGGTATTTACAAAATAAAAAAGAAGAAAGTATTTTATTATATACTCTACATGTTCCACAAAAAGAAATTTATTTGTCAAATTTTGCCTCATAAAAGGATGTCTCTTTCTATTCATAATTTCCTCAAATCATAATTTCATTATCATGTGAATACAATTAATTAACAAATTATTAGTTTAGGGATAAATATGAAACAATATAATACTTTCTCAATATAAATTCTACAAACATATATATCGATAATATATACATATCAATTAGAACAACATACAGTACATTGGTTGTTCCTATTTTATCAAAAAAAAAGTATGTAAAATGAATAAATTTATTTAATATTACAATGTTTGATTGTCATCACACTTACCTGCTGGATTATTTTTGCTGCAGTCAACTTCAGTAGAGTAAACATTGAGAAACAAAATGCTAAGAAGAAAATAAGTAAAAATCTTGTTCATCTTTTTGTTATTTTGAGACCTGAATTTTTGCCTTATGATAGTAAACTTGTTACATTTCATCTCTTATATAGCCATGTTATATATAAATATATATATATATATATATATATATATATATATATATATAGAGAGAGAGAGAGAGAGAGAGAGAGTAAGTGTGTGATATTGGTAATTAAATTATGATGTTATATATGCACATTTTATATTCTTAATTAATTACTTACATATGCAAAAGTGACAAAATTATACTCACTTTGCCTTACTTAGATATTATTAGTCTCTCACATATTAAGGATAGTTTAGTCACAATAAAATATTTAGATGTACAAATGTGCACTTATCAACACCCTTCGGTTACAATTAACAATCTAACATTAATTAACTATTATACTGTGTGATTATCTCATTAATTATACACGATCTATTTATTTTTGGCTTCGTGATTTCTAATAAATTCCTATTGAGAATATTTTGGTAATTTAATAAAATTCATTAAATGAGCGTACTAGTGAATAAGCATGTTTTAAATTTTATATAAAGTTTATTAAAATAAAAAAAAATAGAAGGGGAACATGTGGCTTGTCACAACTAAATTTGACAATAGATCAAGCTCAAAATCACATAATATTTTGTTATAAAATAATAAAATATTTGTAATCCATTAATAAAAATAATATAAATAAATAAATGTAATTAATAAATATATATATGAGTATTTCATAGTTACAAGTTCAAGTTATATATACCCTTTTTTCATTAAAAGTTGTGTTAAAGTTTTTATTGAATCATCGCCTGAAAAGGGTCCAATTCTATAGACAGCTTCTCACCACTCCGAATTCCTCAGATGGGTAGTTCTCACATAACGCCTCACCTCTTTTTCTGTGAGAACTCCAAATGAGGACTTCGGAATGGTGAGAAGTTGTCTATGTCATGGATTGGACCCATATCAGGCGATGATTCATTCCTAGTAGAGAAGTGATCGTTCGTTCATCTAGAGGGTTGCTTAACCTGAAACTTTGTTCAAGAACTTAATGGCACTCCTTCGGGATGTTGTCATCTGTTATGAGGGAACAGTGAGAAATGTCTGTAGTAATTCAATTAACTTATTATTCGAGTATGGGACACAAACAGGAACTACGACCCATATTTTTTTTGCAGCCGAGGACACAAATAGGAACCGAAAGATCATTTAGGGCTATCAACTAGAAAAACTCTTCGGTATAGTCATCCACAGATCTAATGCTTTGTCTTAACAGATACAATCTCTTGAACAGAGATTGGGTGTATCCAAAGGAAAGAAAGTGACTCTGCATTTTTTTCTTCATCTTCTCCCACTTGGTGATTTTAGCCTTTCCTTGTCTCTCCCTTGAACACTTCACACGTTCCCACCAAGCAGATGCTTGGTCCTTCAGTCTGATTGCAACCAATTTTACCTTAGTGATATCTGATACCTCCTTATACTCAAAGATGCGCTCCATTTCGTTCATCCAGTCGATGAATCCTTCTTCTTACAGTGTACCAAAAAATTTCGGTAGGTTCTACTTTAAAACCCAGATCATTACGACGGTCTTTATGGTCACGTTGTTCTCACAGATGCCTCTTATAGCGGTATGGATTATCAAAACTCGATTCAAAATCATAGGATTCTTCATCATGTTCAAGGTGTGGAACTTCCTCCTCCAGAATCTGTCCACGTCGGCCTAGGTGCGGGACTTCCTCCTCTAGAACCTATCGATGGCGAACCTGCTAGGCGTTGGGTTAGCTCTGCAACTTGTCCTTGTAAATACTCAATCATCGTGTTCTAAACGTTACGATGCAGGACTACCTCGACCGGAATATACCCTCTACGACCACGACCACGACCACTAGCCATTAAAATCGATGAAGTCTATTCCTAGAAAGATTCTTGCGTTTTGATACCAACTAAAGTCGGGGGCGGGATAGCGATTATTCTGTGGGCTGGTAAATAAATGAATTCACAAATAAAGGAACAAGAGACTCACCGAAAAAACACAGAGAAATTTCTCTAATGTGTAAATTTTTATTTTATCAAAATTAAAGTTATCCAAATTCAATCCACAAGCCGGGTTTATATAGCTAACAAAACTTTCTGCCCAAGCTGCCTAAGATATAACAGAATTCCTAGAGATTCGCAAAATCTTCCTAGAGATACGGAAACCAAATCCTAACAAACTTCTTTCCATTAAAAATTTTATTTCCTAATAAAACTCTACTAGCATAAAAGATAATATTAACTACTAATAATAAAGACCAATTTGTGTCGCTCCTTCCTAAGTCATTGATGCCACGAACTCCGAAGACAACCAATCTCTTGAAGTCAAACCTCTAATCCAAAGTCGAAGGCATTAAAGATCGTTACGTATGTGACGATCTTCCAACTCGTGATACTCCAAGGCCATCAATGTGACGCCCCCAAAATAGGTATACATCACCCATTCTGAGTCGTCAAATACATGGTACAAAAAACAACTATAACTTCATTATTAAAATTGTCGTACAAAATACGACAACATATATACTGTTAGTTTAAATACAAATATTATCTTCTAGACAATATCCACACTCAAATAAGTCCTCATTACAATTATTGATACACTATTTTATAAAATACTGAGGACTGCTAAAACAACTGTCTCAAAACATCACTCCACACCCCGACTAGTTTTCGTTATATTCTCGTCTCCTGAGAAGAAAAATAGAACAAAAAGAAAAACGGTGAGCTCAACTAGCCAAGTAAAGAATATTATGACTAAGATAATGTAGAATAAATTATCATTAGCCTTCAATAAACTAGATAAAATATAATGGACAACAAGTTTTAGATCAATATTCGCAGCGAAAATAACAATTCATTAGAAGAGTTAAGTAGAGAATGAAATCTACTATCTTCTATGGTTTAAAAGTCCATCATCAATATTTTATCCCGGTAACATCAATCAATATACATCTTTAATCAAATATTCATCTTTGCACTACATGCCAAAGATATTCATTTGAATCACCAGTTGGTCATATTCATCTCAACACATGTTCATCTTTGCAGTATGTGCCAAAGATATTCATCAGGTAATCGTTCATCTTTGCACTACAGACCAAAGATATTCAGTTATATCATCATTTAGGACAGAAGATGATGAAAAATGTCTTAAAGAAAATAAATCAAGTGAGATAAAAGGACAAAAATTAGGGATTCGTACTTTGGTTTATCCAAGTTCAAAAATACTTCATAATAATCAATTGTGAAGCAAAATTCAAAAATAAAGATCAAAATATGGATACAATCAAAGATAGTAACCATAATAGACAACTTAGACAAAGAAAAGAAAATTTTATTTTTCTGTGAATAGTGTTGTATTCGTGAATAGTGCCGTATTTTCATTTCATTTCATTTCATTTTTCATTTTTCATTTTACTATCAAATAATCATCATCTTAAACTCATTCAATCTTAATAATATTTTCTTAGTATTAATTATTACTCAATTAATAATATTTTAATCATTTACTAATATTATTAATCATCTTCTAATATTATTAACATTTTAATAATATTTATATCATTGCTAATATTATTAACTATTTAATAATATTTTAATCATTATCTAATATTGTTAATCATTTAACAATATTTTATCCCTTTACTAGTATTATTAACCATTTAATAATATTTTAATCTTCAACTAATATTATTAATCATTTAATAATATTTTAATTATCTAATAATATCTTAGTCTAATATTATTAACCTTTTAATAATATTTTAATCTAATATTATTGATTATATTATTAATATTTTAATTTAATATTATTACTTATTTAATAATATTTTAATTGTGACAACCCTAAAGTAGGTCCATTCCATCCAACCCATTCTGAGTCGCCAAATACATGGTACAGAAAATAACTACAACTTTATTACAATAATTGTCGTGTAAAATACAACAACACATATGCTGTGAGTTTGAATACAAATATATACCAAATGTGACTCATGTTCCAACCGTGGACATCACCTCACAATGACACCTTACATAAAGGTATAGTCAAAAACTGTTTTAGAAATTAGAATATTTGGGAAGTGCTCAAGGAAACCTTCGTACATGGGAGGCCACGCATCTAGGTTATGATAGATATCATATGGCCACAGAATTATCCTTGGTTGACCCAATAGACCCAAAAGAAAAACGAGAAGATTACTAGCATATTCTTCCTAATGGTGAGTCTTCTCTTGACTTATCATTATCTCCACTGTATCTAACTGAGAATTTTACTTCAAACAAACACCAAGATTATATAGGTAGTGCTTGTAGATATACTCAGCAAGTGGATGAGCACAACCCTGTCTTATGATGACACGAGGTTGTATGTCATTAGACATCTTGTATGATAGTGACAAAACACCCTTCCAACGTTGGGTTCGCCTCACCTTATTTTCTTCACCAAATATAACTACTAAATGATGACCTCCGTTCTATTCCCTTGTTACCCCCGCTCGACCTAGCTACACTCTTATTACCTGAAAGGAATTGTGAAGCAAAAGGGTGAGCACAACGAGCTCAGTAAAGAATATCATGACTAAAGATAATTCAATTATCAATAGCCTTCATCAACAATAAATCAGAGATTTAGAACATATGGTAAATGATAAAAATTTCAACCATAGTTGCAGCGGAACGAGCAATTCATTAGAAGAGTCAAATAGACTATAAAGTCTATTATCTTCTCCATGTTAAAAATCCACCAATAATGTTTTATCCCTGAAACATCACTCAACAGTTCCTTTCCACAATCATATGAATAACTCATAATCATAATTGTGACTATAAATTTTTCTTCGCACCCAGGACGAAGAATATTTTCATCGCCTGTCTTTACCTGAAACATCAAAGATCATGGTTATACCAAATCACAGTTCCTGTTTATAATCATACTAACAAATCCATCTTTGCACTACGGGCCAAAGATATTCATCAACAAACCATCTTTGCACTACGGGCCAAAGATATTCATCAACAGGCCATCTTTGCACTACATGCCAAAGATATTCATCAACAATTCATATTTGCACTACAGGCCAAATATATTCATATCTCAAAGAAATATATAATCATTTCAGAATTTATATAAACAATAATTATAACCATGTTGATCAATTCACCTTTGCACTTAAGCTTAAGATATTCAATTATAAATTCAATGGTCATGATCATACCAGTCACAATTCAACTTTGCACTACAGGCCAAAGAGAACCCTAGTCATGATCATACCAATAATCTACCCATCTTTACACCCCAGTGAAAGAGAATTTCAACATCAGGGTTATAAAAATGTTATATATGATGATAAAAATAATATGATCAACATATAGTTTTAATCTCAAGAGTAATATTCGTAACTCATGAATAGTAACCCCGACACATAAGATAGAAATTCTACAATAAAATTCATACCAATATTTCGGTATAATGATATTGAAAGAATAACATTACTTAAATTTATAAATAATTTATTTTAATTGTTTACACTTTACTAATTAATGTATTTAATCATCATAAAATGCCAACTCTTACAATTTCATCATCAATAACCAAAACCCTCATCAAAAATCTGCATATACCTCATATAGGATTCTCAAGCCATAAAATCCTATTTTCCAATTTTCTTTCTTCACAAAACATATTTAATTCATTTACTCATAGCTAGACTATTTTCATGAAAAATACCAAATCAGTTCCAAAAATATTTCTTTTCTGGGATTTAGCATAATATAGTCCCATAGTGAACATATATTTTTCTCAGAATTTTTAAAAGTCATTTACTATTTTTCATATGGCCAAAATAGCCGAATATTTAGACATTTATCAAAAATTATACTTTTGTCCAAAAATTCTGAAATTTACAGAGTATACTTCTATCATACACATGTACTCCCAATAAAAATTTCATCAATTTTGGAGTTAACCACAAGGAATTATAAGCGGTTACTTTTAAAATAGTCTTTTCCCGTAAAATTCATAACTCTTAATCTATACATCCAAAAATCACCATTTTTGGACACAATCAATAAAACTCATCAAAATATCATTTCAAATTTTTCCAGAATTTTTGAAGTTCAGAAAAATTACGATACTGAAAATCATAACAACCCTTAAAATCCCTTACTATCCCTTACTATCCCTTACAATCCCTTACTATTCCTTACTATCCCTTACTATTCCTTACCTCAAAAGAGCAGTACTTCTGATCGGTATAAGGCTGAAAGAAACTTGCACTGATGAATAAAAACTCTCAAAGTATCTAAATACTCACAAAATATGCTTCATAATATAGAGAGAGAAAGAGAGAAAGCTTATGTTTTTGGTGTGATTTTCAATTCTAACTTAGCCCTCTATTTATAGGAAAATTTTAGTTGGTTTGACCTGCAACCTGATGGCTTTACCTGCTACTATTCCCACCCACCACATTTGAAATATAATTCAGCACATTTCTTCACCAACCACAAGTGGGGCCCACCAATTCTAGAATTTTCCACCAAAATGATAAACTCCGAAAATTCAACAATTTCTGAACCAGTCATCTCGTAAAATTCATAATAAATCATACGTTCATTTTTAACGGTTCAAAATTTGTGGACATATACTCAACTTATACATGTATAACATATCCAAAAATTACCACGATCCAACGGTCGGATTAAAAATTATAACCCCCGAAAAATATCTCAAAAACCCTGATTTTTAATACCTCCATTCCGACAAAAATACTGATAAAAACCTCGACATTAACTCCTTCATTTTTAACCACAAAAATATATCCCTCATTTATATCCACATAAAATAAATATTTTCTTATCATATAAATCAATAATTAATTATTCACAAATAATATTACAGAATCACATTTATGACAACCAGGCCGTTCCCAGGAAAGAGGGGGCTTTCCAATAAGGATTTCTCTTTACTAGCGCGTAATTAGATGACCAAACCTCTCCTTAGACAGAACTTTCTAGACATTGCCAATAATGCTATCTAATAATACTATTCAAATAATATGAATTATTGATCTGATAATGGAAAATACTGTGCAGCAACAATTATTGAACAACAATAATATAAAATTTCAACGTAGCAATTATTGAATCAATAAAATAAAATATTGAACAGTAATTACTGTAACAATTATTGAGTAGTGCCTTCTTACGTAAGAATCAATAATTTCAAAAATACTATGCAATACCGTGTGCTACTGTGCAATAACGGGTATTACTGTATTTTAACCACCGGGTATTCCAACAGTGTTAACAGTAACAACTACGTCGTTATTTGTAAAAACTCAAATTTGTCGTTTTTTTCACCCGACAGTTATTCGTTATGGGGCCCACAAATAGCTGCGCCGTCGTACGAATATTCCCCGACAGAAAGAATATTCCACGACCAAACGAATATTCCCCGACAACAAGGAATATTTTATAACCACTTGCGTATTTTGAAAAAAAAAATCATATTTCACCCATAACTTTAAACTTTTATCAATTTAACCATTTACTGAATAGTAATTATAAGAAAAATTGAATACTTTTATTTCATAAAATTCGGGGTCTTACAATCTCCCCTCCTTATGAAATTTCGTCCCCGAAATTTACGTACCTGGTATTTCAAAGAGTTGAGAATACCTTCCTTTCATTTCAAATTCCATCTTCTCTGTCATCATAATTTCTCCATTGCTCATCTCCTGTATTTCAAATAACATTCTAGAATACAGCTTCAAAACAAGTGTTAATTTAACAAATTAACATATCACATAATATCCCGATATTATGACTGACCAACAAATAAGCTTAGGTAGGACACACTAGCGAAGGATTTACTCATCTCTCCCCTCCTAGTTGTATTCCCCGATCTCCGCCAGAGATCATATCCCTAAGCTCTGATACCACCTGTGACAACCCCAAAATAGGTCCATTCCATCCAACCCATTCTGAGTCGCCAAATACATGGTACAGAAAATAACTACAACTTTATTACAACAATTGTCGTGTAAAATACAACAACACATATGCTGTGAGTTTGGATACAAATATATACCAAATGTGACTCATGTTCCAACCGTGGACATCACCTCACAATGACACCTTACATAAAGGTATAGTCAAAAACTGTTTTAGAAATTAGAATCTTTGGGAAGTGCTCAAGAAAACCTTCGTACATGGGAGGCCACGCGTCTAGGTTATGATAGATATCATATGGCCACAGAATTATCCTTGGTTGACCCAATAGACCCCAAAGAAAAACGAGAAGATTACTATCATATTCTTCCCAATGGTGAGTCTTCTCTTGACTTATCATTATCTGCACTGTCTCTAATTGAGAATTATACTTTAAACAAACACCAAGATTATATAGGTAGTGCTTGTATATATACTCAGCAAGTGGATGAGCACAACCCTGTCTTATGATGACACGAGGTTGTATGTCATTAGACATCTTGTATGATAGTAACAAAACACCCTTCCAACGTTGGGTTCGCCTCACCCTATTTTCTTCACCAAATATAACTACTAAATGATGACCACCGTTCTATTCCCTTGTTACCCCCGCTCGACCCAGCTACACTCTTATTACCTGAAAGGAATTGTGAAGCAAAAGGGTGAGCACAACTAGCTCAGTAAAGAATATCATGACTAAAGATAATTCAATTATCAATAGCCTTCATCAACAATAAATCAGAGATTTAGAACATATGGTAAATGATAAAAATTTCAACCATAGTTGCAGCGGAACGAGCAATCCATTAGAAGAGTCAAATAGACTATAAAGTCTATTATCTTCTCCATGTTAAAAATCCACCAACAATGTTTTATCCTGTAACATCACTCAACAGTTCCTTTCCACAATCATATGAATAACTCATAATCATAATTGTGACTATAAATTTTTCTTCGCACCCAGGACGAAGAATATTTTCATCACCTGTCTTTACCTGAAACATCAAAGATCATGGTTATACCAAATCACAGTTCCTGTTTATAATCATACTAACAAATCCATCTTTGCACTACGGGCCAAAGATATTCATCAACAAACCATCTTTGCACTACGGGCCAAAGATATTCATCAACAAACCATCTTTGCACTACGGGCCAAAGATATTCATCAACAGGCCATCTTTGCACTACATGCCAAAGATATTCATCAACAATTCATATTTGCACTACAGGCCAAATATATTCATATCTCAAAGAAATATATAATCATTTCAGAATTTATATAAACAATAATTATAACCATGTTGATCAATTCACCTTTGCACTTAAGCTTAAGATATTCAATTATAAATTCAATGGTCATGATCATACCAGTCACAATTCAACTTTGCACTACAGGCCAAAGAGAACCCTAGTCATGATCATACCAATAATCTACCCATCTTTACACTCCAGTGAAAGAGAATTTCAACATCAGGGTTATAAAAATGTTATATATGATGATAAAAATAATATGATCAACATATAGTTTTAATCTCAAGAGTAATATTCGTAACTCATGAATAGTAACCCCGACACAAAAGATAGAAATTCTACAATAAAATTCATACCAATATTTTGGTATAATGATATTGAAAGAATAACATTACTTAAATTTATAAACAATTTATTTTAATTGTTTACACTTTACTAATTAATGCATTTAATCATCATAAAATGCCAACTCTTACAATTTCATCATCAATAACCAAAACCCTCATAAAAAATCTGCATATACCTCATATAGGATTCTCAAGCCATAAAATCCTATTTTCCAATTTTCTTTCTTCACAAAACATATTTAATTCATTTACTCATAACTAGACTATTTTCATGAAAAATACCAAATCAGTTCCAAAAATATTTCTTTTCTGGGATTTAGCATAATATAGTCCCATAGTGAACATATATTTTTCTCAGAATTTTTAAAAGTCATTTACTATTTTTCATATGGCCAAAATAGCCGAATATTTAGACATTTATCAAAAATTATACTTTTGTCAAAAATTCTGAAATTTACAGAGTATACTTCTATCATATACATGTACTCCCAATAAAAATTTCATCAATTTTGGAGTTAACCACAAGGAATTATAAGCGGTTACTTTTAAAATAGTCTTTTCTCATAAAATTCATAACTCTTAATCTATACATCCAAAAATCACCATTTTTGGACACAATCAATAAAACTCATCAAAATATCATTTCAAATTTTTCCAGAATTTTTGAAGTTCAGAAAAATTACGAAACTGAAAATCATAACAACCCTTAAAATCCCTTACTATCCCTTACTATCCCTTACAATCCCTTACTATTCCTTACTATCCCTTACTATTCCTTACCTCAAAAGAGCAGTACTTCTGATCGGTATAAGGCTGAAAGAAACTTGCACTGATGAATAGCAACTCACAAAGTATCTAAATACTCACAAAATATGCTTCATAATATAGAGAGAGAAAGAGAGAAAGCTTATGTTTTTGGTGTGATTTTCAATTCTAACTTAGCCCTCTATTTATAGGAAAATTTTGGTAGGTTTGACCTGCAACCTGATGGCTTTACCTGCTACTATTCCCACCCACCACATTTGAAATATAATTCAGCACATTTCTTCACCAACCACAAGTGGGGCCCACCAATTCTAGAATTTTCCACCAAAATGATAAACTCCGAAAATTCAACAATTTCTGAACCAGTCATCTCGTAAAATTCATAATAAATCATACGTTCATTTTTAACGGTTCAAAATTTGTGGACATATACTCAACTTATATATGTATAACATATCCAAAAATTACCACGATCCAACGGTCGGATTAAAAATTATAACCCCCGCAAAATATCTCAAAAACCCTGATTTTTAATACCTCCATTCCGACAAAAATACTGATAAAAACCTCAACATTAACTCCTTCATTTTTAACCACAAAAATATATCCCTCATTTATATCCACATAAAATAAATATTTTCTTATCATATGAATCAATAATTAATTATTCACAAATAATATTACAGAATCACATTTATGACAACCAGGCCGTTCCCAGGAAAGGGGGGGCTTTCCAATAAGGATTTCTCCTTACTGGCGCGCAATTAGATGACCAAACCTCTCCTTAGACAGAACTTTCTAGACATTTCCAATAATGCTATCTAATAATACTATTCAAATAATATGAATTATTGATCTGATAATGGAAAATACTGTGCAGCAACAATTATTGAACAACAATAATATAAAATTTCAACGTAGCAATTATTGAATCAATAAAATAAAATATTGAACAGTAATTACTGTAACAATTATTGAGTAGTGCCTTCTTACGTAAGAATCAATAATTTCAAAAATACTATGCAATACCGTGTGCTACTGTGCAATAACGCGTATTACTGTATTTTAACCACCGGGTATTCCAACAGTGTTAACAGTAACAACTACGCCGTTATTTGTAAAAACTCAAATTTGTCATTTTTTTCACCCGACAGTTATTCGTTATGGGGCCCACAAATAGCTGCGCCGTCGTACGAATATTCCCCGACAGAAAGAATATTCCACGACCAAACGAATATTCCCCGACAACAATGAATATTTTATAACCACTTGCGTATTTTGAAAAAAAAATCATATTTCACCCATAACTTTAAACTTTTATCAATTTAACCATTTACTGAATAGTAATTATAAGAAAAATTGAATACTTTTATTTCATAAAATTCGGGGTCTTACAATCTCCCCTCCTTATGAAATTTCGTCCCCGAAATTTACGTACCTGGTATTTCAAAGAGTTGAGAATACCTTCCTTTCATTTCAAATTCCATCTTCTCTGTCATCATAATTTCTCCATTGCTCATCTCCTGTATTTCAAATAACATTCTAGAATACAGCTTCAAAACAAGTGTTAATTTAACAAATTAACATATCACATAATATCCCGATATTATGACTGACCAACAAATAAGCTTAGGTAGGACACACTAGCGAAGGATTTACTCATCTCTCCCCTCCTAGTTGTATTCCCCGATCTCCGCCAGAGATCATATCCCTAAGCTCTGATACCACCTGTGACAACCCCAAAATAGGTCCATTCCATCCAACCCATTCTGAGTCGCCAAATACATGGTACAGAAAATAACTACAACTTTATTACAACAATTGTCGTGTAAAATACAACAACACATATGCTGTGAGTTTGGATACAAATATATACCAAATGTGACTCATGTTCCAACCGTGGACATCACCTCACAATGACACCTTACATAAAGGTATAGTCAAAAACTGTTTTAGAAATTAGAATCTTTGGGAAGTGCTCAAGGTAACCTTCGTACATGGGAGGCCACGCATCTAGGTTATGATAGATATCATATGGCCACAGAATTATCCTTGGTTGACCCAATAGACCCTAAAGAAAAACGAGAAGATTACTAGCATATTCTTCCCAATGGTGAGTCTTCTCTTGACTTATCATTATCTCCACTGTATCTAACTGAGAATTTTACTTCAAACAAACACCAAGATTATATAGGTAGTGCTTGTATATATACTCAGCAAGTGGATGAGCACAACCCTGTCTTATGATGACACGAGGTTGTATGTCATTAGACATCTTGTATGATAGTGACAAAACACCCTTCCAACGTTGGGTTCGCCTCACCCTATTTTCTTCACCAAATATAACTACTAAATGATGACCACCGTTCTATTCCCTTGTTACCCCCGCTCGACCCAGCTACACTCTTATTACCTGAAAGGAATTGTGAAGCAAAAGGGTGAGCACAACGAGCTCAGTAAAGAATATCATGACTAAAGATAATTCAATTATCAATAGCCTTCATCAACAATAAATCAGAGATTTAGAACATATGGTAAATGATAAAAATTTCAACCATAGTTGCAGCGGAACGAGCAATTCATTAGAAGAGTCAAATAGACTATAAAGTCTATTATCTTCTCCATGTTAAAAATCCACCAATAATGTTTTATCCCTGAAACATCACTCAACAGTTCCTTTCCACAATCATATGAATAACTCATAATCATAATTGTGACTATAAATTTTTCTTCGCACCCAGGACGAAGAATATTTTCATCGCCTGTCTTTACCTGAAACATCAAAGATCATGGTTATACCAAATCACAGTTCCTGTTTATAATCATACTAACAAATCCATCTTTGCACTACGGGCCAAAGATATTCATCAACAAACCATCTTTGCACTACGGGCCAAAGATATTCATCAACAAACCATCTTTGCACTACGGGCCAAAGATATTCATCAACAGGCCATCTTTGCACTACATGCCAAAGATATTCATCAACAATTCATATTTGCACTACAGGCCAAATATATTCATATCTCAAAGAAATATATAATCATTTCAGAATTTATATAAACAATAATTATAACCATGTTGATCAATTCACCTTTGCACTTAAGCTTAAGATATTCAATTATAAATTCAATGGTCATGATCATACCAGTCACAATTCAACTTTGCACTACAGGCCAAAGAGAACCCTAGTCATGATCATACCAATAATCTACCCATCTTTACACTCCAGTGAAAGAGAATTTCAACATCAGGGTTATAAAAATGTTATATATGATGATAAAAATAATATGATCAACATATAGTTTTAATCTCAAGAGTAATATTCGTAACTCATGAATAGTAACCCCGACACATAAGATAGAAATTCTACAATAAAATTCATACCAATATTTCGGTATAATGATATTGAAAGAATAACATTACTTAAATTTATAAACAATTTATTTTAATTGTTTACACTTTACTAATTAATGTATTTAATCATCATAAAATGTCAACTCTTACAATTTCATCATCAATAACCAAAACCCTCATCAAAAATCTGCATATACCTCATATAGGATTCTCAAGCCATAAAATCCTATTTTCCAATTTTCTTTCTTCACAAAACATATTTAATTCATTTACTCATAGCTAGACTATTTTCATGAAAAATACCAAATCAGTTCCAAAAATATTTCTTTTCTGGGATTTAGCATAATATAGTCCCATAGTGAACATATATTTTTCTCAGAATTTTTAAAAGTCATTTACTATTTTTCATATGGCCAAAATAGCCGAATATTTAGACATTTATCAAAAATTATACTTTTGTCCAAAAATTCTGAAATTTACAGAGTATACTTCTATCATACACATGTACTCCCAATAAAAATTTCATCAATTTTGGAGTTAACCACAAGGAATTATAAGCGGTAACTTTTAAAATAGTCTTTTCCCGTAAAATTCATAACTCTTAATCTATACATCCAAAAATCACCATTTTTGGACACAATCAATAAAACTCATCAAAATATCATTTCAAATTTTTCCAGAATTTTTGAAGTTCAGAAAAATTACGATACTGAAAATCATAACAACCCTTAAAATCCCTTACTATCCCTTACAATCCCTTACTATTCCTTACTATCCCTTACTATTCCTTACCTCAAAAGAGCAGTACTTCTGATCGGTATAAGGCTGAAAGAAACTTGCACTGATGAATAAAAACTCTCAAAGTATCTAAATACTCACAAAATATGCTTCATAATATAGAGAGAGAAAGAGAGAAAGCTTATGTTTTTGGTGTGATTTTCAATTCTAACTTAGCCCTCTATTTATAGGAAAATTTTAGTAGGTTTGACCTGCAACCTGATGGCTTTACCTGCTACTATTCCCACCCACCACATTTGAAATATAATTCAGCACATTTCTTCACCAACCACAAGTGGGGCCCACCAATTCTAGAATTTTCCACCAAAATGATAAACTCCGAAAATTCAACAATTTCTGAACCAGTCATCTCGTAAAATTCATAATAAATCATACGTTCATTTTTAACGGTTCAAAATTTGTGGACATATACTCAACTTATATATGTATAACATATCCAAAAATTACCACGATCCAACGGTCGGATTAAAAATTATAACCCCCGCAAAATATCTCAAAAACCCTGATTTTTAATACCTCCATTCCGACAAAAATACTGATAAAAACCTCGACATTAACTCCTTCATTTTTAACCACAAAAATATATCCCTCATTTATATCCACATAAAATAAATATTTTCTTATCATATAAATCAATAATTAATTATTCACAAATAATATTACAGAATCACATTTATGACAACCAGGCCGTTCCCAGGAAAGAGGGGGCTTTCCAATAAGGATTTCTCCTTACTAGCGCGTAATTAGATGACCAAACCTCTCCTTAGACAGAACTTTCTAGACATTGCCAATAATGCTATCTAATAATACTATTCAAATAATATGAATTATTGATCTGATAATGGAAAATACTGTGCAGCAACAATTATTGAACAACAATAATATAAAATTTTAACGTAGCAATTATTGAATCAATAAAATAAAATATTGAACAGTAATTACTGTAACAATTATTGAGTAGTGCCTTCTTACGTAAGAATCAATAATTTCAAAAATACTATGCAATACCGTGTGCTACTGTGCAATAACGGGTATTACTGTATTTTAACCACCGGGTATTCTAACAGTGTTAACAGTAACAACTACGTCGTTATTTGTAAAAACTCAAATTTGTCGTTTTTTTCACCCGACAGTTATTCGTTATGGGGCCCACAAATAGCTGCGCCGTTGTAAGACCCCAAATTTTATGAAATAAAAGTATTCAATTTTTCTTATAATTACTAGTCAGTAAATGGCTAAATTGATAAAAGTTTAAAATTATAGGTGAAATATGAATTTTTTTTCAAAATAAGCAAGTGGTTATAAAATAATCATTGTTGTCGGGGAATATTCGTTTGGTCGTGGAATATTCTTTCTGTCGGAGAATATTCGTACGACGGCGCAGCTATTTGTGGGCCCCATAACGAATAACTGTCGGGTGAAGAAAAACGACAAATTTGAGTTTTTACAAATAACGGCGTAGTTGTTATCGTTAATACTGTTGAAATACCCGGTGGTTAAAATACAGTAATACGCGTTATTGCACAGTAGCACACGGTATTGCACAGTATTTTTGAAATTATTGATTCTTACGTAAGAAGGCACTACTCAATAATTGTTACAGTAATTACTGTTCAATATTTTATTTTATTGATTCAATAATTGTTACGTTGAAATTTTATATTATCGTTGTTCAATAATTGTTGCTGCACAGTATTTTCTATTATCAGATCAATAATTCATATTATTTGAATAGTATTATTAGATAGCATTATTGGCAATGTCTAGAAAGTTCTGTCTAAGGAGAGGTTTGGTCATCTAATTGCGCGCTAGTAAGGAGAAATTCTTATTGGAAAGCCCCCTCTTTCCTGGGAACGGCCTGGTTGTCATAAATGTGATTCTATAATATTATTTGTGAATAATTAATTATTGATTTATATGATAAGAAAATATTTATTTTATGTGGATATAAATGAGGGATATATTTTTGTGGTTAAAATGAAGGAGTTAATGTTGAGGTTTTTATCAGTATTTTTGTCGGAATGGAGGTATTAAAAATCAGGGTTTTTGAGATATTTTGCGGGGGTTATAATTTTTAATCCGACCGTTGGATCGTAGTAATATTTGGATATGTTATACATATATAAGTTGAGTATATGTCCACAAATTTTGAACCGTTAAAAATGAATGTATGATTTGTTATGAATTTTACTAGATGACTGGTTCAGAAATTGTTGAATTTTCGGAGTTTATCATTTTGGTGGAAAATTCTAGAATTGGTGGGCCCCACTTGTGGTTGGTGAAGAAATGTGCTGAATTATATTTCAAATGTGGTGGGTGGGAATAGTAGCAGGTAAAGCCATCAGGTTGCAGGTCAAACCTACCAAAATTTTCCTATAAATAGAGGGCTAAGTTAGAATTGAAAATCACACCAGAAACATAAGCTTTCTCTCTTTCTCTCTCTAGATTATTGAGTGTATTTTGTGAGTATTTAGATACTTGGTGAGTTGCTATTCATCAGTGCAAGTTTCCTTCAGCCTTATACCGATCAGAAGTACTGCTCTTTTGAGGTAAGGGATAGTAAGGGATATTAAGGGATTTTAAGGGTTGTTATGATTTTCAGTTTCGTAATTTTTCTGATCTTCAAAAATTCTGGAAAAATTTGAAATGATATTTTGATGAGTTTTCTTGATTGTGTCCAAAAATGGTGATTTTTGGATGTATAGATTGAGAGTTATGAATTTTATGAGAAAAGACTATTTTAAAAGTAACAGCTTATAATTCCTTGTGGTTAACTCCAAAATTGATGAAATTTTTATTGGGAGTACATGTATATGATAGAAGTATACTCTGTAAATTTCAAAATTTTTAGACAAAAGTACAATTTTTGATAAATGTCTAAATATTCGGCTATTTTGGCCATATGAAAAATAGTAAATGACTTTTAAAAATTCTGAGAAAAATATATGTTCACTATGGGACTATATTGTGCTAAATCTCAGAAAAGAAATATTTTTGGAACTGATTTGGTATTTTTTTATGAAAATGGTCTAGTTATGAGTAAATGAATTAAATATGTTTTGTGAGGAAAGAAAATTGGAAAATAGGATTTTATGGCTTGAGAATCCTATATGAGGTATATGCAGATTTTTGATGAGGGTTTTGGCTATTGATGATGAAATCTTAAGAGTTGACATTTTATGATGATTAAATGCATTAATTAGTAAAGTGTAAACAATTTAAATAAATTGTTTATAAGCTTAAGAAATGTTATTCTTTCAATATCATTATACCGAAATATTGGTATAGATTTTATTGTGAAATTTCTACCTTTTTGAGTCGAGGTTACTATTCATGAGTTACTATTCACGATTTACTATTCATGAGTTACGAATATTACTCTTGAGATTAAAACTATATGTTGATCATATTATTTTTATCATCATATATAACATTTTTATAACCCTGATGTTAAAATTCTCTTTCGCTTGAGTGTAAAGATGGGTAAATTATTAGTATGATCATGACTATGGGTTCTCTTTGGCCAGTAGTGCAAAGTTGGATTGTTGACTGGTATGATCATGACCATTGAATTTATAATTGAATATCTTTAGCTTAAGTGCAAAGGTGAAATGATCAACATGGTTATAATTATTGTTTATATAAATTCTTAAATGATTATATATTCTTTGAGGTATTAATATATTTGGCATGTAGTGCAAATATGAATTGTTGAGGAATATCTTTGGCCTGTAGTGCAAAGATGAATTGTAGATGAATATCTTTGGCCCGTAGTGCAAAGATGACCTGTTGTTGAATATCTTTGGCCAGTAATGCAAAGATGAACGGTTGAGGAATATCTTTGGCCTGTAGTGCAAAGATGAATTGTAGATGAATATCTTTGGCCTGTAGTGCAAAGATGGTCTGTTGATGAATATCTTTGGCCCGTAGTGCAAAGATAAACTGTTGTTGAATATCTTTGGTCGTAGTGCAAAGATGGATTTATTAGTATGATTATGAACAGGAACTGTGATTTGGTATAACCATGATCTTTGATGTTTCAGGTAAAGACATGTGATGAAAATATTCTTCGTCATGGGTTCGAAGAAAAATTTAGAATCACAATTATGATTATGAGTTATTCATATGATTGTGGAAAGGAACTGTTGATTGATGTTACAGGGATAAAACATTGTTGATGGATTTTTAACATGGAGAAGATAATAGACTTTATAGTCTATTTGACTCTTCTAATGGATTGCTCGTTCCGCTGCAACTATGGTTGAAATTTTTATCATTTACCATATGTTCTAAATCTCTGATTTATTATTGATGAAGGCTACTGATAATTTAATTATCTTTAGTCATGATATTCTTTACTGGGCTAGTTGTGCTCACCCTTTTGCTTCACAATTCCTTTCAGGTAATAAGAGTGTAGCTGGGTCGAGCGAGGGTAACGGGGAAATAGAACAGTGGTCTCTAGCTGTGGATGTTCTCCCGAAGCAGTATAGAAAAGTTCATTTAGTAGTTATATTTGGTGAATCCAATAGGGTAAGGTGTACCCAACGTTGGAAGGGTGGTTTGCCACTATCATACAAGATGTCTAACGACATACAACCTCGTGTCATCATAAGACAGGGATGTGCTCATCCACTTGCTGAGTATATATACGAACACTACCTATATAATCTTGGTGTTTGTTTAAAGTATAATTCTCAATTAGAGACAGTAGAGATAATGATATGTCAAGAGAAGACTCACCATTGGGAAGAATATGATAGTAATCTTCTCGTTTTTCTTTGGGGTCTATTGGGTCAACCAAGGATAATTCTGTGGCCATATGATATCTATCATAACCTAGACGCGTGGCCTCCCATGTACGAAGGTTTCCTTGAGCACTTCCCAAAGATTCTAATTTCTAAAACAGTTTTTGACTATACCTTTATGTAAGGTGTTATTGTGAGGTGATGTCCACGGTTGGAACATGAGTCACATTTGGTATATATTTGTATCCAAACTCACAGCATATGTGTTATTGTATTTTGCACGACAATTGTTGTAATAAAGTTGTAGTTGTTTTCTGTACCATGTATTTGACGACTCAGAATGGGTTGGGTGGAATGAACCTATTTTGGGGTCGTTACAGCCGTCGTACGAATATTCCCCGACAGAAAGAATATTCCACGACCAAACGAATATTCCCCGACAACAAGGAATATTTTATAACCACTTGCGTATTTTGAAAAAAAAAATCATATTTCACCCATAACTTTAAACTTTTGTCAATTTAACCATTTACTGAATAGTAATTATAAGAAAAATTGAATACTTTTATTTCATAAAATTCGGGGTCTTACAATCTCCCCTCCTTATGAAATTTCGTCCCCGAAATTTACGTACCTGGTATTTCAAAGAGTTGAGAATACCTTCCTTTCATTTCAAATTCCATCTTCTCTGTCATCGTAATTTCTCCATTGCTCATCTCCTGTATTTCAAATAACATTCTAGAATACAGCTTCAAAACAAGTGTTAATTTAACAAATTAACATATCACATAATATCCCGATATTATGACTGACCAACAAATAAGCTTAGGTAGGACACACTAGCGAAGGATTTACTCATCTCTCCCCTCCTAGTTGTATTCCCCGATCTCCGCCAGAGATCATATCCCTAAGCTCTGATACCACCTGTGACAACCCCAAAATAGGTCCATTCCATCCAACCCATTCTGAGTCGCCAAATACATGGTACAGAAAATAACTACAACTTTATTACAACAATTGTCGTGTAAAATACAACAACACATATGCTGTGAGTTTGGATACAAATATATACCAAATGTGACTCATGTTCCAACCGTGGACATCACCTCACAATGACACCTTACATAAAGGTATAGTCAAAAACTATTTTAGAAATTAGAATCTTTGGGAAGTGCTCAAGGAAACCTTCGTACATGGGAGGCCACGCATCTAGGTTATGATAGATATCATATGGCCACGGAATTATCCTTGGTTGACCCAATAGACCCCAAAGAAAAACGAGAAGATTACTAGCATATTCTTCCCAATGGTGAGTCTTCTCTTGACTTATCATTATCTCCACTGTATCTAACTGAGAATTTTACTTCAAACAAACACCAAGATTATATAGGTAGTGCTTGTAGATATACTCAGCAAGTGGATGAGCACAACCCTGTCTTATGATGACACGAGGTTGTATGTCATTAGACATCTTGTATGATAGTGACAAAACACCCTTCCAACGTTGGGTTCGTCTCACCCTATTTTCTTCACCAAATATAACTACTAAATGATGACCACCGTTCTATTCCCTTGTTACCCCGCTCGACCCAGCTACACTCTTATTACCTGAAAGGAATTGTGAAGCAAAAGGGTGAGCACAACGAGCTCAGTAAAGAATATCATGACTAAAGATAATTCAATTATCAATAGCCTTCATCAACAATAAATCAGAGATTTAGAACATATGGTAAATGATAAAAATTTCAACCATAGTTGCAGCGGAACGAGCAATTCATTAGAAGAGTCAAATAGACTATAAAGTCTATTATCTTCTCCATGTTAAAAATCCACCAATAATGTTTTATCCCTGAAACATCACTCAACAGTTCCTTTCCACAATCATATGAATAACTCATAATCATAATTGTGACTATAAATTTTTCTTCGCACCCAGGACGAAGAATATTTTCATCGCCTGTCTTTACCTGAAACATCAAAGATCATGGTTATACCAAATCACAGTTCCTGTTTATAATCATACTAACAAATCCATCTTTGCACTACGGGTCAAAGATATTCATCAACAAACCATCTTTGCACTACGGGCCAAAGATATTCATCAACAAACCATCTTTGCACTACGGGCCAAAGATATTCATCAACAGGCCATCTTTGTACTACATGCCAAAGATATTCATCAACAATTCATATTTGCACTACAGGCCAAATATATTCATATCTCAAAGAAATATATAATCATTTCAGAATTTATATAAACAATAATTATAACCATGTTGATCAATTCACCTTTGCACTTAAGCTTAAGATATTCAATTATAAATTCAATGGTCATGATCATACCAGTCACAATTCAACTTTGCACTACAGGCCAAAGAGAACCCTAGTCATGATCATACCAATAATCTACCCATCTTTACACTCCAGTGAAAGAGAATTTCAACATCAGGGTTATAAAAATGTTATATATGATGATAAAAATAATATGATCAACATATAGTTTTAATCTCAAGAGTAATATTCGTAACTCATGAATAGTAACCCCGACACAAAAGATAGAAATTCTACAATAAAATTCATACCAATATTTCGGTATAATGATATTGAAAGAATAACATTACTTAAATTTATAAACAATTTATTTTAATTGTTTACACTTTACTAATTAATGCATTTAATCATCATAAAATGCCAACTCTTATAATTTCATCATCAATAACCAAAACTCTCATCAAAAATCTGCATATACCTCATATAGGATTCTCAAGCCATAAAATCCTATTTTCTAATTTTCTTACTTCACATAACATATTTAATTCATTTTCTCACAACTAGACTATTTTCATGAAAAATACCAAATATGTTCCAAAAATATTTCTTTTCTGAAATTTAGCATAATATAGTCTCATAGTGAACATATATTTTTCTCAGAATTTTTAAAAGTCATTTACTATTTTTCATATGGCCAAAATAGCCGAATATTTAGACATTTATCAAAAATTGTACTTTTGTCTAAAAATTCTGAAATTTACAGAGTATACTTCTATCATATACATGTACTCCCAATAAAAATTTCATCAATTTTGGAGTTAACCACAAGGAATTATAAGCTGTTACTTCTAAAATAGTCTTTTCTCATAAAATTCATAACTCTCAATCTATACATCCAAAAATCACCATTTTTGGACACAATCAAGAAAACTCATCAAAATATCATTTCAAATTTTTCCAGAATTTTTGAAGATCAGAAAAATTACGAAACTGAAAATCATAACAACCCTTAAAATCTCTTAATATCCCTTACTATCCCTTACCTCAAAAGAGCAGTACTTCTGACTGGATATCGGATATGATGCTGAAGGAAACTTGCACTGATGAATAGCAACTCACCAAGTATCTAAAAACTCACAAAATATGCTTCATAATATAGAGATAGAAAGAGAGAAAGCTTATGTTTCTAGTGTGATTTTCAATTCTAACTTAGCCCTCTATTTATAGGAAAATTTTGGTAGGTTTGACCTGCAACATGATGGCTTTACCTGCTACTATTCCCACCCACCACATTTGAAATATAATTCAGCACATTTCTTCACCAACCACAAGTGGGGCCCACCAATTCTAGAATTTTCCACCAAAATGATAAACTCCGAAAATTTAACAATTTCTGAACCAGTCATCTCGTAAAATTCATAATAAATCATACGTTCATTTTTAACGGTTCAAAATTTATGGACATATACTCAACTTATATATGTATAACATATCCAAAAATTACCACGATCCAACGGTCGGATTAAAAATTATAACCCCCGCAAAATATCTCAAAAACCCTGATTTTTAATACCTCCATTCCGACAAAAATACTGATAAAAACCTCAACATTAACTCCTTCATTTTTAACCACAAAAATATATCCTTCATTTATATCCACATAAAATAAATATTTCCTTATCATTTGAATCAATAATTAATTATTCACAAATAATATTACAGAATCACATTTATGACAACCAGGCCGTTCCCAGGAAAGAGGGGGCTTTCCAATAAGGATTTCTCCTTACTGGCGCGTAATTAGATGACCAAACCTCTCCTTAGACAGAACTTTCTAGACATTGCCAATAATGCTATCTAATAATACTATTCAAATAATATGAATTATTGATTTGATAATGGGAAATACTGTGCAGCAACAATTATTGAACAACAATAATACAAAATTTCAACGTAGCAATTATTGAATCAATAAAATAAAATATTGAACAGTAATTACTGTAACAATTATTGAGTAGTGCCTTCTTACGTAAGAATCAATAATTTCAAAAATACTATGCAATACCGTGTGCTACTATGCAATAACGCGTATTACTGTATTTTAACCACCGGGTATTCCAATAGTGTTAACGGTAACAACTACGCCGTTATTTGTAAAAACTCAAATTTGTCGTTTTCTTCACCCGACAGTTATTCTGTTATGGGGCCCACAAATGGCTGCGCCGTCGTACGAATATTTCCCGACAGAAAGAATATTTCACGACCAAACGAATATTCCCCGACAACAATGATTATTTTATAACCACTTGCTTATTTTGAAAAAAAAATCATATTTCACTCATAACTTTAAACTTTTATCAATTTAACCATTTATTGAATAGTAATTATAAGAAAAATTGAATACTTTTATTTCTTAAAATTCGGGGTCTTACAAAGGAGGTGGAGTTTATTAAATTAGAGCAAAAAAATATGACCGTGTCGTAATACGAGGCAAAATTTACGGAGTTATCCCAGTTTGCATCCCACTTGGTGGATAATGAAGAGCGAATGACGCAAATATTTTTGCGAGGTTTGAAACCTGAGATACGTCAACATCTTATTTCTCTTAAACTGTGTTTGTATTCAGATGTTGTGAATAGGGCTCAGTTAGTGGAGCGCGATAACGAGTTAACGCAACCAAAAGAAAGCAGTCGGCAAAATGATAATACCAGTGAGAGCAGTCATCGAAGCGGTGACAACAAGCGTGGAGGGAATCAACAGGCCAGAAATGGTAACCACTTCGGTGGTAATCAGGGCCAAAACAATAAGAATGGTCATTTCAAGAAGAGGAGATTCAACAATGATGGAAAGACGTCAGCACCAGCACCTGTCATTAAGGAAGGAGAACGACCACCTATCATATGCTTCAAATGCGGAGCGGAGGGGCACATCAGTCCAAACTGCGCGATGCCGTCCAAAGCATGTTATAATTGTGGAAGAGAATGTCACTTTGCCCGATTTTATCGTTTACCGAAGATAAATTCAGCTAGGATGGAGGCACCAAAGGCCGTCCCAAAAAAGTCAAAGCCGGTTTAAGAGAGAGCATTTTTTTCGTGACAAAGAACCTAAATAAAATTGTCACGGGTATGTTAGTCATAAACTCTTTTGAAGTCTATACCGTGTTAGATACCTATTCTACTCACTCTTTTATTCCACCTAGTTGTGTTCAATGTTTGAACTTAACTTCGGAGAAGTTAGACTTTGATTTATCTGTTGAAATTTCGTTGGAAGAAACCTTCGTTATCTCCACTATTTATAAATCTTGTTTGATTCAAATCAACACTGTCACGTTACCTGTCGATCGTATCTCTTTGAAAATACTTGCCTTTGATGTGATTTTATGAATCGATTGGTTAACTACTCATCAAGTTTTTTTTTTGTAAGGTTGTTAGCTTTCATACTCCTAACCAACCTATTATGCGAATTCAAAGAAACCAAACCACTAAAGTCAATCATTGTCATATCAAGCCATAAGTAAAGAGCCCCAATCCTTTCGTTGTTGACTTCCTTGTGTGGAATGTACCGAAGCCAAACTTTCAATAGGCGACGTCGTGAATGACGATGGCAAGTTGATAGGTATCAATGTGACGTGTTATCCAAGTCTTGAATGATGGTCACAGTTTTGAACGATATTTCTATTGTTAATAAATTTCCTGACGTACTCTTGAAGACTTCTTAGTCTATCCCAGAGCGTGAAATCGAACTTTGTATTGACCCCAGTACAAAATCCATTTCTTAAATCCTCAAATATTTCTTTACTTAAAACGAACGTATCATGCGCCAAAGACGTTGGCTCGAGCTGTTAAAGATTACGATCGTACCATTCAATATCATCTTGGAAGAGCGAACATGGTAGCTGACGAGTTGAGTAGAAGATCGTATGCGAGTGCGATATTGTTAATACAAAAACCCATTTTATATGATCTGCAAAGGATGGAGATAGGGTTAAAGACTCCAGGGACCCACGTGAAGATAACAAATATACGAGTAGAATCGACTTTAATCGATAAAGTTAAAGCCGCTCAAGCTACATACTCAGAGCAGATGAATGAAGAAGGTTCAAGAGGGTGTTATTCTAGAAGCAAGAATCGACGAAGAGAGGAAATCTCAACCCTCGATTTAATTGGTCCATTTAAAATCCTCGATCGAGTAGGAACTGTGGCTTATAGACTCGTTTTACCGCCAAGTATGTCGCGTGTTCATAACATTTTTAACGCATCGATGTTACGTAAATATGTGGACGACCCGAACTACATTATTAATTTAGAACCGGATGTGATAGCAGAAGATTTAAAGTATGAGGAGATACGTGTTAAAATCTTGGATAAGAAGGATCATATTCGACGCTCAAAGAAGTCAAGGTATCCTTACCTCTGCGACATACCAGGTACGTACGTAAATTTCGAGGGCAAAATTTCATAAGGAGGGGAGATTGTAAGACCCCAGATTTTATGAATAAATATTTAATTTTCTCGAAATAATTTTTTTAATATTATGGTATAGATTTAATATAATGTTATAGTTGTGGGTAGTATTTATAAATTTTGCAAAGTACGCAAGTTGTTGTATAATATTCGATTGGTCGGGGAATATTCTTTTTGTCGGAGAATGTTCGTACGACGGCACAATCATTGGTGGACCCCACAACAGAAGTATTGTCATAGTTAAAAAAAATAAAATAATCTTTTTATAAAAATAACGGCGGAGGTGTTACCGTTAAAACTGTTGAACTACCTGGTAGTAAAAGTACAGTAATACGCGTGGTTGCATAGTAGCACACGGTATTGATTATTGATGCTTACGTGAGAAGTCACTCAGCTATACTCAATTATTGCTACAGTAATTGCTGCATCATATCTCTTAAATTATTGATTCAATTATTATCACAGTACCATCTGTATAATATGTTATATTATTAAATCAATAATTGAGATGACAAGTTATAAATGATTAATAATTGTTGAAAGGTTAAATATGTGTTGATAATAAAATAAAATGATTTGTGGTAATATTTATTCAATCCTTGAGGTATATAAAGTCTTTTATGAGACGGTTGTGGTAAGTTTGGTTATTTTATGGGGGACCCATATGTCATCATCTAAGAGTCTCCTCGTCAATAGTAATTACTTTCGTCAATAATAATTACCTTTGTCAATAGTAATTATCTTCGTCAATAGTAATTACCTTCGTCAATAGTAATTACCTTCAGTTAATTGTCTCTTCGGTGTTCCAAGGGTTAATTATCCCTTCGCAAATAGTAGTTGTCTCTTCAATATTACCAAGAGTCATTTTGACCCTTTGTTAAGACCAAGAGCCACTCTCAGTTTTTCTATAAATAGAAGTTCATTCCTTCATTATTTCTTACGAATTCACTGAAACTCTAGAGAGAGAAACTATAGAGAGGAAGAAGAAAAGTATTCTGCTACTTCACTTTTCTAATATCCAGTTCTTTTAAGGTAGGGAATATTATTTGTTGTACTCGTAAGGGGTGTTATTCTTTCTTATTCATAAAGAGAACTGTCGTTATTTCATTTCTTATTATTCTGTTGGAATAACCTGTATACGCGGTCTACCTTATACTTGGTGACATTCTTCTATTATTATGTTGGAACATCCTGTCTGTGTGTTTTACACCGGACCTGGTTCCATTATTTATTATTCTGTCGGAATATCCTGTCTGTGCGTTTACGCCGGACCTGGTTCCATTATTTATTATTCTGTCGGAATATCATGTCTGTGCGTTATACGCCGGACCTGGTTCTATTATTTATTATTCTGTTGGAATAACCTGCATGTGCGGTCTATCGCATGCATGGTGATTTCTTTTGTTATTCTATTCTTTATTATACTCAGTTGGTTAAGTTTTGACTTCTATACTCCATGAAATTAGTGGAATATCCTTGATAATTGCGTTTCATCCAGTATCTTTTCATGAAAATATTCTTCTAAGCATTCTTGAATTTTACTCCACAAAGCAGTATCATGTTGACAATTTGGACGTTGTTACTACTTGGATAAATTAATTCTTGAACTTGTTTAATTGAATTGTTATATCAAAGTCATCTGTGGCCTGTAGTGCATAGATGGACTTAGTATGATTATGAACAGGGATTATTCGGTATAATCATGACCGTAATGTTACAAATGATGTGGTAAAAGAATCACTACAAGAAAAAGGTTTATCAGCGACCGCACATCAGCGACCGTATATAGTCGCAAATAGACATCAGCGACCGCATGCGGTCGCTAATGGACGTCGCACAAAATCTGGTCGCTAAGTTGCACATCCGAGATCACTATTAGCGACCACAATTCTGCGACCGATAAGAGCGACCGAAATGACAAATTCAGTCGCTGAACTGAGTCAGCATAGACCAAGAACAAAGCTGACGTGGCCCACGTGTCAACGACCGTTATCAGCGACCGAATACGGTCGCTGATAGTCTCAAATATAAATTCGATCGCTAATAAGTATCAGCGACCGCATGCGGTCGCTGATATGAAAAAAATATAAACAGATTTCCACTGTTTTGCAGAATTCCCAAAAACCTATACCTGTTTTGTACCTGTTTTATCCCAACACACATACACAACAAGATAAACAGCATACACAATAATATAAACATCCATTGTATACCCACCAACACATACACCAAACTAGTTTCAAAACTAGTTTAAATAACATAACTGAATATACAAGTTATGAACATACACATGCAATAATAACATTTCAAAACTTGTTTAAGTAACATACATACATCTAAAGAAAAACTTGTAAAAGTACAAGCTTATACTATAACTACAAAAGTGATATATATATATATATATATATATATATATATATATATATATATATATATATATAAAGCAGGCATCGCCTCCTTGATCACCCTGTAATTAACAAAATAATAAAATAAGTTACAAATATATACTAACTATGTTAATATTGGTATATTACGACAATATATACAACAAATTAATTTTATACCTCGTCGCCATCCCCATGCTGTGATGCTGCTGCTGCCACCACTGCTTTAGCTAACTCCTCAGGATCCAGAGCCCCCAGATGCCCGCCCAGTATAGTCAGAAGATTTCGATCTTGACATATAGCTCTAACACAGTCAGCCGGAGTATGAACAGCTGGATGGCTCGATGACTGTGTAGACTGGGTAGAAGAGCAGCCTGAGCCACTGAAGGATGGGCGTCGTCGTTGTCCTTGACCTTTAATGTAGTTCTTCTTCATAACAAACGCCCTCTCCCACAACTCTTGATCAATAGACGGATGTGGGGTGCCTTCAGGATAGCGTTCATTCAATAAACTCTTATAAGTGTCCTGTCATCATGTTAACAAATAAATAGTAAAAAATAAATTAATTCTGTAAGCATTGATAAACAAGATCAAGTTGTTAAAATTTATTACCACTATCTGGATAGCCTCAGGCAGACCATCACGGGTGGCCACGTACACATTCAGCCAATGGATAGGTGTACCTTGAGACTGAGACTCCTATACAAAAAAAAGCATAATATTACTAAGTAAAAATGTGATATATTTTCTACAATTCATGATTTTAAACATATTAAAACTTATAATTAAATATGTACCATGGCAGTGATATGCTACAACTGTGAAATACTACCGCCCTTGTATGTCCCTTTAGCCTTTTCGCCTTCGAGTACACCCGAGGATCTATTGCTGGCGGTAGTCTTTCGTCTTTTCACCCAGCTCTCAGCCCTCCATTGGGCACACATCTCAGCCCATATGGCCTGGGTGCACCACCAGGGACTATGCTCGTGCATGTAATCTTCTCCCTGGCCTGGATGGTCGATCTCTGCATTGTGAAGGGCTTTTTGTCTTTCTTTATTCAAATTATCTTTGGTGCGGACCGCGCACTTTTGCCAGAATAATGTATGTATCACTGAAGCCTGCGCGTCCTCCCATCTATACCGTTTCTGCAAATAAAACAACAAAAAAAAACATTACTAAATAATTATCCTTCGAATACTAAATAATTATCCTTTGTCATAATTAAAAAAACATACCTGAAATTCTGCCCAAACAGCATCCTTGTGGGCGATAGGTGTGCTCGCCCACGTAATCACATGTGTAGGCCAATTCTGTAAACACAGCTGTGATATACACTTGACGATCTTATTATCTGAAAAATCACTATAATATACAACATCAATTAACATATATTAAAGCAAATTATATCTAAGTTATAATACTTATGAACATTTTTCAAACTTATACTTATAATACTTAAAAAAAATTCGCCAGAGTCTCCCCTACAAAATAGACTAGCCACATGCACGATGACATGCATATATGGACATTTCTAGGCACCCAATACACAAACCAAGAGAAATATACAAATTTTTAATACAATATATAAGACACGAACAATAACGATTGAATGGAATCTTAAATGCTTATATATAAATGATATATGCGGGATGTACGTGTTATTCGGAGGAGGGCGAATCTGAATAAGAATCCGATCATCTGGATTACTAGGGGCCTTGGGCACATGATTAGGCCCCCTACTCAAGCCGCGCTTTTTCTGCGCTGCTTCAGAAGCCATCTATATATTACAAATTTCAAGATGTTATTATGAGTCATGTTTGATTACATGTATTTATGACAATAAACATGACAGTGATATAAACATGTATATATATGAATATAAAATGACAATAAACAAAAGTTGCATTTAAATAGTTTAGTACATAAACATACATGACAGTGATATAAACATGTATATATATGAATATAAAAAACATGTAATACTAAACATACATTTCATTTGTTCAGAATCATGTAATGCTAAACATACATTTCAAGTGTCAGTGTCTGATTCAGAATTATCTTGTATACGTGTTGCAGATTCATAACCATCATCTGCTTCAGATTCAGTGTCAGATTCAGTCAATAACTCTTCCTCCTCAGTATCAATGTCATCTGACACAAGTATTGACTCAGGATCTATTTCATGTGGTTCATCTCCACCATCTAACTGGATTACTTCATTGTCGTCCTCCACATTTATTATAGTTTGACTATGAAGCATCTGCTCTTGATAAATCTCCCCATCAACTAATTCTACACGACTACGCGCGGGAGTATGAATTACAACTTGCCAATCTGTAGGCGATCTATCCATTTTCCTAACAGGACTAGGAGTGTAGTATACTTGTACTATTTGAGTTGGTAAAACAAACGGTTCGTTGGAGTACGCAGACCTATGGAGGTCAATATCGACGATTCCATGTCTGTCAACACGTATCCCTTTTTCTGAATCAAACCAACGGCACTTGAACAAGTTAATATGACCCACGTACGTGCCCTTGTACGACAACTCTACGATTTCCTCCAACTCCCCATAAAAGGCACGACCAAGCTCATTGTAACAATCTCCTTGGACACACACTCCAGAGTTCGTTGTTCTTTTATCGCGCCCATATGCCTTTGTGTGAAATTCACAACCATTTATTTTGTAACCATTGCGGCTGACTTGGTCCCTGTCTGGTCCCATAGCTAAGACTTGTACATTAGCCGGAATCGTTGATCCCTCAGTCAAAGCCTACAAAAACTCCATCTTATTAAATGAAGTCATAGTTAAAAATTGAACTACATGCTTAAAAATTGAACTTACTTTGTCCTTTAGCCAAAGTGCAAAGTTTTTATCCCGATTGATTTGAATATCTTTATCAGTTATGCCAGGATGCTTCACTTTTAACTCGTTATCGTACAATCTATAACATGTTATAAAAATTAACATATTGGAATAAATTTTTAACTTAAAAGATAAATTATCAAGTTTACATGTGTACCTCATAAATTCGTCAATCTCCTCGTAATTGAGAAAAATGTAAGTATGTGCAGCATGTAATTCTTGCTCAAAGAGGAATATGCGCTTTCCTTTTTCATAAGCGCGGCCTGATAGACCAAATATAGAGAGTCGACCATTTAGTTCAACATTTCCCCCATCATCATGTCTCGATACTCGATTGGCCTTTGTCAAGACTTCGTCCGGAAAATAGTCTGAGACAAATGTAGATATCTCATCGAAACTGTATGCCTCGCTTATCGACCCCTCGACATAAGCTCTATTCTTCACCTTCCTCTTAAGGTTTCCCATCACCCTTTCGAAAGGGTACATCCATCTATATTGAACTGGACCCCCAACACGAGCTTCATAGGGAAGATGGATTTGCAAATGCTCCATGGAGTCAAAAAAACCAGGTGGGAATATTTTTTCCAATTTACACGTGATCTCTATGATGTTCTTCTCAAGTACAGACATGTCCTTCTCATTTAATGATTTTGAACATAAGTCTTTGAAGAAACGACTAAGATCCGTCAAAGCATCCCATATTGGTTTATCAAGCAAATCCAGAAATGATATAGGCATGAGTCTTTCCATGAACACATGACAGTCATGACTCTTCATCCCTTGCAATTTCCCACCCGTAACACACCTTGCAATGTTTGACGCATATCCATCTGGTAGTTTCATAGACTTAACCCATGTGCACACATCTTCAACTTGCTTTTTGGACAATGTGTACCTTGCATGCGGTTTGACAATCTTACCATTAGGAGATTCATAAAGTTTTAATTCGGGACGCTTACAAATATCTTTCATGTCCAAACGTGCCTTATCGTTATCTTTTGTCTTCCCCGTAACATTCATCACAGTGTTTAACACATTGTCAAACACATTCTTCTCAATATGTATCACATCTAGATTATGACGAATCAAATTTGTAGACCAATAAGGCAGTTCCCAAAAGATGCTTCTCCGAACCCAGTTATGAGATTCGCCAAACCCATTGATTATGTTTGTGGCATCAACCTTACCAAATGGGATAATCAGCAATCTCATCACACGATCTCGCATCTCCGTTCCCGACAATCGCGGTGTAGGCATATCATTGTCTACTTTTCCTTTCCTGAAGTGTTCTCTATTTCTTCGAAACGGGTGATCTACCAGTAAGAACCGACGATGACAGTCAAACCAACAAGGCTTTCGACCTTTTGATAGATTAAACGACTTTGTATGCTCCATACAATACGGACAAGCCAACTTCCCATGTGTACTCCATCCAGCTAACATACCATAAGCTGGGAAGTCACTTATAGTCCACATAACCGCTGCCCTAAGGTTGAAATTTGTTTTCGTTGCAACATCCCAAGTCTGTACTCCATCCTCCCACAATACCTTCAACTCGTCTATAAGAGGTCTCAAGTAAACATCGAAGTTCTTTCCAGGACTCTTAGGACCAGGAACCACGAGTGAAAGAAACAAGTATGACTGTTTCATACACATCCAAGGAGGCAAGTTGTACGGGGTAACAATCACAGGCCAACATGAGTACGGAACAGCTGAGTGGCCAAATGGATTGAAACCATCGGTGGACAATCCAAGCCTTACATTTCTAGGTTCCAATGCAAATTCAGGATGTGCTAAGTTGAAATCTTTCCAAGCCTGTCCATCTGCGGGATGATTTAGTTCTCCATCTTTAGCTAGAGATTTCGCATGCCAACTCATATGTTCAGCTGTTCTTGAAGACATGTACAATCTTTTTAGCCGATGTGTTATTGGAAAATACCTTAGAATCTTAAACGGTATACTTAATTTTTTTGTAGTCACACCCTCTTTATTAGGCCTAAATCGATCATGACTGCAAAATGTGCACCTTGTCATCTGTTCATTTTCCTTATAAAATAACATGCAATCGTTGGGACATGCATCGATCTTTTGGTATCCAAGACCCAACTTCTTCACCATTTTCTTACAAAAGTAATAGTTACCAGGTAATTTCTCACCGTCAGGCAACATACTCTTAATGGCCTTCAAGAGCGACTCAAAACACTCATGACTCATGTTGTGATCAGCCTTGATGTTAAGTAATGTCGCCACTGCAGACAATGTAGTGTGTTTGGTGCAACCATGCCACAATGGCTCGCTACCCTCGTCTAACAACTTAAAAAAGTCTTTGGCATCAGAATTCATAGGTTGCTCTCTGCCTTGCTCCCAATCAAAATCTGGCCCTACAATATCATGAACCATTTCATTCATACGATGCGTACTACTGCCTGAATTGTGTACTTGTGTGATGCCACCATCTCTTCTCTGCCCATGTGCCCACCAGCATTCTTCGTAATTTCTCATGAACCCAGAAACAAGTAAATGATAGTTTACCATGTCTCTGTCCATATAATTTACATTCTTACACTTCAAACATGGACATCATATCTGCGAATGACCATTCATACATTCCGGGTGACTATACGCATACTCCAAAAACACTTGGCAACCAGCTCTAAATTCAGCTGTAGCACCTATCTGGGCACTTGACTTTCGTCGTGCCATCCAACTACGGTCTGAATAGAGGTCCATGATTCCACGGTACCTATGCTGACATGAATTATTGTATTCCCTTGTTAGAGATTTACAATTCAGCTCAATCCCATTTATGATGCTTATAAATACATATAGATGTATATGTACATATATAACATGAGTGTGCATCATATATGATTATTCGGGAATTGAACAAGGATATATTCCAAAATAACCTAAAGACAATAGATTCCTAGGGATAGAATATGAATTATTGCATCATGCATGGTATGCATATGATAGGACATTAGGTTATAAAAATATCTTGATGGTCAAGTTTGAAGAACAACTAATGGAATTTGAAATGTGTTCTAGAAACTATAACGATGTGTATATCAAGATTGCAGAAGAAGGCATACTATTAGCCCCTGTGAATACGAATGCATATATGGCCATTTGACTTATATATAAAGATTTAGACAAGTATGTCTTCTCGACTGTGAATTATGGATAAACTTCTTTGAACCTTCTTCTTGATTGAATTATGGATAAACTTAATTTCTAGTTATGTTTTATGTCATACTCATGTTCAAGTTATTGGATTGGTATAAGTATGATCATATATTGCAACCAAGGTTTTGGGTTATGCCCTAATGTTCAAGTTATATAGCCATTTGACTTATATATGAAAAAATTTCGGCAGAGTCTCCCCTATAATATGGACTATCCACATGCACGAGGGCATGCATACTTGACCAATTTCAGGGCATAATTTAGGAGAATCCAATATTAGTAACAACAATAAGAAGCCCAAAAATTGTCCCAATTTCAGCAATATCAACAACAATTTATCTAAATTTCAGCAACAATATATTCAGTAGTAATGTTATATTCAAAATTTTTCCAAATTTCAGCAACTGTTATTCATTAATAAAAAATTATCCAACTTTAGATAATCTCATATTAAAACATGAAACCTAATCATGCATGTTCCCATATTATTATTGTAGTGTAAAGTGTGTGTATATACTTACAAAATTATACATATATGATGTATGTGTGTATATATATACATATAGGTATCAATTAACTCATAAAAGAATCTCTCTTTTTTAACTTCATTGATTATCCCAAAAGTTTCATACCCATTAGGGTTCTACCCATTTTGAACAAGACACTGTAAATTAAACTGAATTTTCAGTCAAACCCATTTGGATTTTCAGTCAAACTCAAATTAAACCCAAAAAATTCAAGAAAATGGCATCTAGAAGCAGAACATCAACACATTCACATCTTTATAAAAACAAATCATGCCCATTCAATCAACAATAACAGAAAAATAGTTTAATTTAGGGATTAATTAAAGGGGTTACCGGCGGTGGTGAAGGCGTCGGCCGGTGATGTCGGTGGTGAAGGCGTCGGCGGTAGCGTCTATTTTCCTCCCTCTTCTCTTCTCCTCCTACTCCCTCTTCTCCCTCTCGTCAGTGTCTCCCTCTCTTTTTTTTCTTCAGTACTGATCGAGCGAACTACTGAACCTGATTAAGGTCATGAGAATCTACGACCGCCATCAGCGACCGCATGCGGTCGCTAATTTTTAATGATGTGGACATATCAGCGACTGAAAGCGGTCGCTGACAGAGAGTGGTCGCCCCGCCAAAGTTTCGCACCAAATTTTAGGAGGAAAATTCGTATCAGCGACCGAATAGCGACCGTATGCGGTCGCTGATATGAACTAGCGACTAGAATCCATCTCGGTCGCAAATAGCAGTCGCTATTACTATTATCAGCGACCGTATAGTGCGGTCGCTGATATTATTAGTCGCAGATGGCTCTTTTTCTTGTAGTGAATATCCTTGGCCGTAGTGCAGGGGTGATTCGATGATGTGGATTATTTTATTAAGCTGAGTCTCAGCGATAACAGTGATGAAAAACCTTTTAAATCATAAAAGATAGTAGATTTTATTCTCTACTTAACTCTTTTAATGGATTGCTTGTTCTGTTGCAGTTAAACTTGATGTTCGTTATATTTTATCAGTTTAACACTGTTGAAGGCTAATGATAAATTATTATGTATTATCTTAGTCATAATATTTCTTACTGGGCTAGTTGAGCTCACCCTTTCTTTCACTGTTCTCTTCAGGAAATGAGAATATAGCTGGTACGAGTCGGGGAACGGAGTGATGGTCCAGAGGATAGCATTAGTAGTCCTCACCATTCTGTGAAATAGTGTGATAATAAATATAATGAGGACTTATTTTGAGTTTGAATACTCTCTAGTAGACAATATTTGTATTCAAACTCACAGTTTATGGTTTGTCGTATTGTACACGACAGTTGTATTAGTAAATTGTATTTGAATTATGTACCATGTATCTGACGACCTAAGATGGGTGATGTATACCTAATTTTGGGGGCGTCACAACTATGGCTTGTAAAATTAACATTTTTGAGTGTTGCCACTTGGGTTTAACAGATAACTTACATATCTAGCTAGCACCCCTCTTTGACGGATCTCAGAAAATAGTTATAGAACTCAAATGGTAGTTGATCAAAGTAAAGGAAAATTAGGGTTTCTTGTCCCTCTTAATGACATAGTTTCCTTTTCTTTCCTTTTGATCCCTATTCTAACACTCAAAAATATTTGATTCATTCATGAAACACTTAATATCATGTGAATCAATAATTTTTGAGTTTAGAACATAAGCTTTTCATTTCATCAAAACTTAAACAAACTAAATGAAATAAGTTAGTTAAAGGGTTATACATTTTTCTTCTTGCACACATTCTTCTCCTACCAAAGTAATTTATATAATTTGATCTTATACACAAAGCTCTCTCCTTTTTTACCTCTCTAGACCCCTGGCCACTCTCTTCCTTTTATTTCTCTTTTGTTTTGGTTTGCTAACAAGGAAATGAGAAGTAAAATGAAGTAAAAAGTGATTTTTTTTCTTCCAAATATGAAAAGTATATATACTTGGTTAATATGTATAGATATATTAGGTATATCTATCTATAATCTCCCATCTCTTGCCCTCATTCACATGTCTAACACATGGTTTGCACATGATTTTTAACTAAGTGGCCAAATAAAATGGTGACACCTAATGAAGTTCACATATTTTCTCCCTTCACATGTATCTGTAAGATATTTGAGAGGTCCCTAAAGTGGTTTTCACTCTTGCTCGAATATATAGGCTATACAAGTAATGGTCAATCTCCATTGAATCTCTCAATTTCTTCTCATAATTATGTTTAATTTCAACATATCTTCCGAAAAAAGTTGATGAAAAAGAAATGGGAATCAAGAACCTTCATTTCTAATGGAGGTAAGTTTATGGTTCCCACAACAGTGTGACCAACCACGAGTCTCGCAACTATCCTGTGAAGACGTAAATGAACCCTATCATGATTTGGTTTAGAGAAATTTAGATGTAATGTTATGTTGTAAGAAAAATGTTTACTAGTATTATCAAGGTTAGCCTCGTGAAGACTAAGGCTCGAAAGGTTTATTTTAGGGGATTGTGGTTTGTCATGGAAATATAGGTATAGGGCTAAAGTTAGAAGAACAAGAATTTCTATCATCACTACTCGACCTACATATTTACACAACCTACCACACTGATTTTGATAAAGAAAATCTACATGTGTTTGATGATGTAATGTGAGGTGCATGTTAGGATTGGAATTAGAAGCAAGTTGTTGGGGGACTGGAGCTGGGACGTTAAGGTTAAGGACTGGAGGGTGATCAAGCGCATGTTCTATCTCTAGCATAATGTGTTAACATTATGTTATCCCTAGATGAGTACAATACAAGAAAAACTTGAATAAGTTATCCCTAGATGAGTGATTTGATAATCAATTAATAGAGTTTCAAGAATTTTCTATAAAAAATCCTAATTTTAGAATAGAATCTTTGAGGAGAATGATTCGCAAACAAATCCTAACTTTGAACACATTTTTATATTACTCTCCACCTATTTATATAGGTAATTTTTTGTATAGTTAACATGACCTGACCCCACATATTTATTTCTCCTATTTATATAGGTAATTTTTTGTATGATTAACATGACTTGACCCCACATATTTATTTCTCTTAATTCCTGTAAAGATAGTTGTAACAATACATATCAATTTTAAGTGTGAAACACTTTAAAACATCAAATAAAGAAAATTGAGGGAATAATTGACATATTCTATAAGAAGAAATATAATCTCACATCTTTCGCCCTCCTTAACATGTCTTTCACATGTCTACCACATGGTTTGCACATGGTTTCTAAATAAGTAGCCAAATAAAATGGTGACACCTAATGAAGTTTACATGTTTTCCACCTCCCTTCACATGACCTCACTTTTGTTTTGTTTTTTTATAACTTAGTCAAATGACCAAAATGCCCTTTAAGTAATTGGCCACCAATTGGGCTTCCTAAATAATGTTTTGGGCTTCTAATTTCTTTGGTTTGGGAATTGTTTATAACATGGCCCAATACTTATAATCATACCCTAATCATTTAGCTAGGGTTTCCAATCCACTCTTTTGGAATTTAAATAAGTACTTATGTACATTTAATTTCATAACCCAATTAGACTTGCTTAAATTAGGTTTTAAATAATTATTAACTTGAGATAATAAAATTAATCTCTTAAGTGTGTATACATTTATATACTAACATTCTTCAATACCATAACATTTGGGTTATTTACTAACCATACCTAATGTAAAATTAGGTTATGTAGCATTCTTTTTAATTCTCTTCATAGTAAATAAATAAATATACATATTTATCACTATAGATAAAATAATCATATTATTTAAATATTCACATAATTATTCACTATATGTCTGCACAAATATTTCAATATCATGAATATTTAATTAACATATTTATTTACAATGTGACTTAGAATTCTTGGTTATTACAGAGATGGTCATGAGACTATTGTCGTTCGTAAGAATTTACTTGCACACACACACATCACATTGCATGTATGATTTCAAAAAATATATATGTCACAATAAAAAGTTGTTATTGAAGATCAATTGGAAGAAGAAAATAAGAATTATTTATATTTTTTTAGTAGTAAAAGAAGACCAAGAGAAAAGTATAAGGAAATAAGAAAAAACATAAAATTTCATAATCAATAATACTTGTGGACAAGTAAACACGACCTACTTATCTTTTGTGCATGTATAACTACACAAGTACAAGAGGCATGAGCCTTCGTAGATGGCTCCAAATTTAATTAACTTGAATGTTTGAACAGTAAGTAGTTAAAATTCTTGTGTATACTTGCGATAGACATATCCGTCACAAGCATGTTCCATTACAAAGATCCTCATTTGCGACGGATATGTCCATGGCATTAGATCCCATTGCAAAATTGTGACGGACTTTCCATCAATGATGAAGAAATATATCAGCTACGGAAATGTATTTACGTACTAGCATATTAAAATCTAAATTCTAAACATTAATTTAATACTCCCTCCGTCCCAAGATAAAAGTCATGTTAGACTTTTCACGCATATTAAGAAGATGAATGAAATGACAAAATTGCCCATAATAATGTCATTAAATATGGATAGAGAATTAGAATAAGAAAAGTATGAGATATTTAATGTTACGGGTATAATAGGAAAATATGTGCAAAAGTTGGTTATTAAAGGAAAATGGACATTTAACATGGGACTACCCAAAATAGTAATAAGGACTTTTATCATGGGACGGAGGGACACAATTATATGTTACATGGCTAATATACATTTAATTGGAATTTAATAGTATACCAGATAATACAAATGTTTCAACATTTCTAAAATCATATCCTCAATTAAGCATAAAAAAAATCCTAGCATTAAATAACTACACGACCCTAATCCATCCTAGCATTGTTTGAGACATAGCCTGATCAGTTGGTATTACTAAAGGCATCAACTTTGTAGGTCCTTAGCTCCTTTTTATGCAAGTAGAAAGTACTCAATCACACTTGTAAACAAATATCGTAGTCATTTGATATATAGACAATTTAAATGGCAATACAAGAGAAGTATACATTAGAAATAAAGAAAACTACAAGTAGAAGTTATGTTGATTATATTGATATCAAAACGCACAACTTCAAGACTACATTTGCACCTTTATAGGTCATACATAAGTGCTAATAATATGGTGTTAATATATATGTGACTAGCACTAAAATAGAGATTGAAACATGATACCCCGACTTGGTATAACTTGAAACATAAATATGGGTTTTCTTAATTATGGTCAAACAACTTGAAACTAACAAAAACAACCAAAGTAACATTAAAATTCCAAAAAATTAACTCATCTTTTACCGTTGTTATACATATATAGATTAAACTCATCTGTTATGACCATGACAGAAAGACTACCCACTAGATTAAACTGTATGAGCTTTTGAAGTCCACCAAATGAAAACAACAGAAATTGCAAAGAAGTTAATCGTGAATGAAAAATTGAAATTGAAATTACTACTCAAAGTTCCGGCCATATATACTTGCAGTCTTGCAGATATTATTTATATTTAAAATTTAATCAAAAAAGACAAATGTAATATACATCTATAGCTTTTTGTATGTGTCTAACTACTGATAGCGAACAAGATCATATATAGGGGTAATGATCATCCATATATCCCAAGGCACAAAGACCATTTCTATTATAGGAATGCACCTTGTACTCTATCAACCAATAAAAAAACAGATAAACATAGGGTCTTTTAACTTTAAATGGATTAATAACATCTCAAATAGAACATGTCAAATCTCTAATGAGGTCCACAGATTAATAACGTCTCAAACAGAACACTTGGTAGAATTCACAAGCCACAAATCGCCTCAAATCAAACCTAGATATCTTTAAATCCTTGGTCTGAAACCCTAAACCCTTAACAATTGCTTCCTTCAAATCCTAATACCTGAGCAAGAAAACATATATATGAGCATAAACTAATAATATCTATACAGATTATGTGGCATCTCAAACAAGCAAAATGAAACAACTTTCATTTACCAAAATTTGAGAAATTTTGATTAGATAAAACATCCCCCAGAAGATCCTTCTTAATCCAATTTAGATAGACTACAAAAATAACATAAAATGATAAAACAAGCCCAAGCTAAAAAAAATCTATATTCCATATCATGTTCACTTTTCTTGTAGTCAGGACCTTAAATTCTTCTTAGCATTAATAAATTTGATTCATCTTTTGAAACTGTAATAGATATGTTAAGAAACTTCTGCAAAAATATGGTAAAATCCATGACAAGAGAATCAACATTAAAATGATTAGTCAAACAATAATTTGTGTGAAGATGCAGTGAAATTTAACTAGGCACACTTAGAAGGGGGGTTGAATAAGTGTGGGAGCAATCTATGACCAATTTTTAAACTTTAGATCAAGCTATTAAATTCAAGCTACTTATATTGATTAATTCAGTTTGCTGAATTAATATAGTCTACTGAATTGACTATATATCCTGCTGAATTTATAACTTAACTAAATTACTTGGTGTTAAAGAATTATCTTAATATAATGCAAATATTCAAATTTTAATTATTAAGATAATTAAATTGGCTTAGTGAGTAATTAAAGTAAAGCACGTAGTAATATCAACACCAAGATTTTTTACGTGGTTCAGCTATTATCCTCTATAATAATAGTCTAGTCCACGTCCAATACCAACTAGTATTGAAGACTCACTTTATTTATATCTTTATAAATAACCACCGATTACAAAACAGATTCTTACAAAAATTAATTAATAATTAATTTCTCTTGAGCACTCTTGCTCCTTGTGCACCTATGCAATCTTCAAGCACCTTTGCTTTCTTGAACCTGTTTGTAAACATTTTCTCTAATCCACTAGGATTAAAACCTTTAGAGTACACTTAGTCTAAAATAAAAATTCAATACAAATATAGAGGTCTATGATCAATGCAAGAATAATCAATTTAACAATTAAAGGCTCAACTATATGCAATGATCAATTAGCACACAAAGATAAACAATTAATTTCTTACCAAATACCAGCTCAAAGATATCAGAAATAAATTGTTTAGTTGCTCAACGGTTTGCACTGATTGAATAAAATAGCTCATAAAAAATCAGTAATTAGTGCAAATATATTTTCGTGAGTTGTTATTTTTCATCCATGAAAATACTGATTTATAGCCCCACAATATATTAACGTTAACATCAAAGATTACGTCCACAAAATCTGGTTCGATTAAAACACCTTCCAACGGTAAAACTATGAATTAGTCCACAACTTTAATATTTATCCAAAAACAAATTTCTATTAGTTATAAACTTTGGATAAGTCAGAAGACCTTATAAAAAGATAACCACTAATCAAGTCTGACTTATATCTCTCCGGGCATAAAGTAACGTGTAGAAGTGGAGTATACCATTCCATATCATTTTCCAAGAATCAAGGTCTTTTAAATTTCCAAGACGCCCATAATCGTTGCTACTTTAAAAAACTGCATACAAAACAAATCACAATAAAGTAGCTGCCGTACTTTAGAGTTTCTAGGAAATCATGCATATCCACGTGTAGCAACAATTTTAAACAGTCCAAGATATATCAATTAGCTTTTAAACATAGTACAAAACATATATCAAATAATATACATTTAAAGTATTTGGGAAAACCTTTTTCAAATGATTTTTTAAAAATATTTTTCATTTAAGACGTATAACAAAATGTAAATAATATGTCCTAGAGCCTTTAAATGAAAAAACAATTATTATGCAATTGACCTTACACTTTTGTTTTCCTAGTAAAGAAAAATTCTTCACCCACTTGAATATCCAATAAATGTTCCTTATCATCAGATACCTGAAATGTCATAAAACAATTTAGCACACTAATAATTTATCATCAAAACTTAAGGATAAAATATGACTAGGTCAACATGCAGAGTTTTACATTAGTTTTACTTGAACAAGAAATTCGCTAGCGCTATTTACTTAAGAATATGGATCCGCTTTGAAACTAGCTCCACAGATATTTGTTACTAATCTGAAGAAAAAAAAATAATAGACCCTACATCCAGATTATGTTCTGAATTCCAGGACTCCGATAGTTCCTCATGAGATAATCGCACCATCTCCACAACTAGAAACATGTTCTAGTAAACACAATTTGTTACAAGAAATCCTATAAATATGGTTGCATCAATTATCTATACAACAAATATCTCAACAAAAAGACATAAATAAATTATATATATAATTAAGAACTTGACAACAACTTATTTCATAGGACTTGTTACCAAAGATAAACTTAGAGGGGGTGAGAAGCACGAGATAAGAAGGCTGTATAACATCACAATTACTGTGATCTGGCTATGTTTAGACCTCATAAAACTTGAGAAATGTTTAATTTAATAATAAATATGAACCACACACTACCAGTAAACTGACAAGGCTATGCTCATCAATTCTGTTTTCCTGTTTTATGTAAATTCAGATATCTCCCAGAATCCCAATACATACCTAAAGCTATGTTTCTTTGTTGGGAAAACAAGGAAAAACAGTAATAAACTAGTAAAATTGAATTTTCCTATTATCTGTTTCATTTGGAATTCTAAAACCCGGTAAATAAATTTCAAACAATGAAAAAGTCCAAGAATATAACATCCTGGATATGTGGAATAATAGTGTGTATGGGGTTCTTCACCAACTCCTGGACGATGGGAATAATAACGTCTCAGACCTACGACCTATATAAGAGGTCAGAGATTACAGGACTCTGTTTAACATTAATGTGTTCACTTCAGGTTAACTGTCTCCCTTTCTCAGGGTGGTCCGACATATCTCCATTATCATTTACTTACTTCTCTCCTAGTGAGTTCGGACATAGCAGAGTAATAAGAAACACTAGAAAGAGAATGTCGTCTTCCTTTTCGAATGAAGTGTGATTCTGCGCTTGTACAAAATGTGCTCAGTCAATTAAATTGAAATTTCGTATGAATGGAGTGTAATTTGTGAATTTGAAGAGATAACTTGTTTTTAACATTTTTAATTCGTCTAATCTCAAAAAAAAAATGTACTGAACTATGAATGCAGTCTTGATGTTTAGTTTGCAACAAAAGGATCACCATCACAACCAACATAGAAATATAAAATATACAAAGAAAACAGCAGTTAGATTTAGTTTTTATCAAGCAACATAAAAAACTTTCTTACCACATATCACAACCAAAACTAGAAAGGTAAATGTATTCCTTGCAGTTTTCACTTGGAGCATATTTTAAGCAATGACTTCTATTTCCTAATGGTTATTAGTCAAAGTACAAAGTATGCACATAATTTCATACATGTAACTTGAAGGTAAATGCAGGGTTATAATCAAGAACACATCACAGAAACCGATCACGGATCTCAAGTTGGTAGTTGAGAATCTAACTGGATCTCTATGGGGTCTCACTCCAACTCGAGAAAAGAACATTTATGAGCTACCACAATGGCTCAAAGTATTAAATTCTGGTTCAGAGTGTAGTTTAGTTTATGTTCAACCTCAAGCTGCTAAGGTTTCTGTCCAGAGCTACCATTAACCATTGAATGAATCCTTATGTTTCTCATGCTCACAAGAATTTTAAACATTTTTACGAGGGAGGGGAAAAGAAAATAACACAAAATGTGCTAACCAAATATTGGAAACATGATACCAAGTATAGTATATATTCTTCAACTACATATCATATTAATGAATATCGGGAAAAATATTTTGACTACCAAAATTCATAAACAAACAATCAATAACAAAAATGACCACCTTATTTTTAGTAATTTAGAGAAAATTCTAAACCCTGCCAAAGTAAAAATCTAAAAGAGCAGAAAAATAATCAAATTCAAAAAGTTACATGAACTCCTCTCACATGTAGTAACCAGCCTTAATCTCATGTGAGAAAAAACCATGTAGACTATCAAAAACACCCGCTATTAATTAAGATAAATAACAATAAATAACCTGAACAACATAAATAACTTAAATAGATGATAAAGGTCTTTTCTCCAAATTACTGAACGTCACATTCTTGCCAAAAGCAAAACCCTAAATGTACCAGACTAAACAAAAATTAGAAATCCTCTCACAATACTATATATATATTAAGGGTAAAAACTAGACTAGAATGATTCAAGCACAAAAATGTTCTAGCCAACCAAAGCTTGCTTTGAAGTCCCACCAACTAGTCTTAAGTCTCAATCATCAAATGTTGTCTTCTTTCCTGCATCAAAAAAAATAGCCATTAGGAAAGAAAAATGACACCTAACATGTTGTAAAGAGATCAGTTATCAAAATTAAAATATGGTACTCAAACCAGTTTAACAGTGTTTTGAGTTCTAAAGAAAGAAGAAAAGAGGAGTAAAATTTAGTGATGAGATTAAAAGTGCCCCCTCTTTGTGAGGTGTTTTTGAGAGAGAATATATAAGACAGAAAACTGGATTTAAATACCCTCAACAAAAAATCCTACATTTGGTAAGGATTTGAAAAGAAAAAAATATATGAAAGACTTGGACTACATATAAAAATACCAAAAATATGCTTATAACGGTCTAATAAGGGTAACCCCCCTCTTTTCTCACATTAATTTTAAATTTTGTTCTTTTCTTCTCTATCCAAACTCAAAAACACAGTGCAAATGATAAATCGCATGTGTTAGAATGAAATACAACTAGAGTTCCTAAAGGTCATAAACTTAAATCAGAGTACGCTTACCAAAAAACACCATGCATTGTATGGATTTTCCCACACTTTATCAAAAGAAAAAAAATGTAGTTATTAAGTATTCCATTTTAATCATATATGACAAGATATATACCTGTAGCAGTAGTAGTAGCAACAGTTAGCAACAGCAGCACCAGCTAACTGCTGCAGAAATACACCATTAATACAAAAGACGAGTGGAGAGAAAAAAAAACTAGTAGTTATACCTTATATAAAATCAAATTCTGAATCAAAGAAAAATTAGCTTAATATGATGAGTCTCGAAAATTTTATTCAATCTACCACCTGTAACCCAAAAAATATTAATATCATTTTTCAATAGCTAGGATAAAATATTAGTAATTAACACGTACCTTATTATGTATTTTCATTCGGTCTCACAAATTTGTTCCAAGAGAACCCCATCCGGAGGTTTACCGACTTTGAATACACACAACCCAAAAAATGGGTATCTGTAAGATATTTGGGAGGTCTCTAAAGTGGTTTTCACTGTTGCTCGAATATATAGGCTATACAAGTAGTGGTCAGTCTCCATTGAATCTCTTGATTTCTTCTCATAATTATGTTTAATTTCAACATGTCTTCCGAACATGTTGATGAAAAAAAAATGGGAATCAAGAACCTTCATTTCTAATGGAGGTAAGTTTTTGATTCCCACAACAGTGTGAGCAACCATGAGTCTCGCAACTATCCCATGAAGACGTAAATGAACCCTATGATTTGGGTTAGAGAAATTTAGATGGAATGACATGTTGTAAGAAAAAGGTTTACTAGTATTATCAAGGTTAGCCTCGTGGAGGCTAACGCTGGAAAGGTTTATTTTAGGGAGTTGTGGTTTGTAATGGAAATATAGGTACAAGGCTAAAGTTAGAAGAACAAGAATTCCTATCATCACTACTCGACCTACATATTTACACAACCTACCACACTGATCTACATGTGTTTGATCATGTAATGTGAGGTGCATGTTAGGATTGGAATTAGCAGCAAGTTGTTGTGGGACTGGAGCTGGGACATTAGGAGGGTTAAGGGCTGGAGGGAGATCAGGTGCATGTTCTATCTCTAGCATAATGTGGGTGAGTACAATACAAGAAAAACTCCCTAGATGAGTGATTTGATAATCAATTAAGAGAGTTTCAAGAATTTTCTACAAAATTTTCGAACAGAATCTTAGAGGAGAGGAGAATGATTCACAAACAAATACTTTCAGTAGTTAAAGCAAATGAAAGTAGAAACAAGAAACTTATGAAAACAACAATAATGAGCAAAAACATGAAAACAGAAACAGTTATCATTCAAACTCAAAATCAACCGAAAGAGTTGGGAGAAAGAGAAATGGCAAAAGCCACATTATTTATATTACTCTCCACCCATTTATATATAGGTCACATGACCCGACCCAACATGCATATTTATTTCTCTCCTCTCTCCTCTCTCCTCTCTCCTTTTTTTCTCACGTTCTCTCTCCTTTCCCCTCTGTTTTCCTATTAATCCCCAGTATTTCATAGTATGCATATTATGCATATTTGTACGTTAATTTCCATTTATTCCATATGATTCATACCTAGCTACACATAAATAGAGATGATAGGTAGTAGGAAAGAGAGCAGATCATCTGCCCCCAAATTTCCTGTCCGTGTCCCTCCACTTAAATCTTGACACATAGTCTCTTACTTAACACTAATTAATTCTAACATTAAATAAAAGGACATGTGTCAAGATTTAAGTAGAGGGACACAAGAGAGACAAGAAATTTGGGGACAGAGGATCTGCTCTCGGTAGGAAATGGGAAGTAGATGTATATATTTATATATACACCTTAAAAGAAGAGAGAGTGTGTGAAAATGACACAAATGGAAACAAAAAAAAAACTTATTTAATAAGAGTATTTATTATCTCAAATTAACAATAGAAAAAATGAAATTTGATTTTATCTTTGGAACGGATAAAGTAATATATAAAAGTCGTAAACATAAATATTTCATATTCTCACTCACAAAATTTAAATATCTGTTAGTCTAATGAATTTAAGAAACCGAAGAGTCCAAAAGCTTTTATTAAAATAAATTCTATCAATGCAACAAGAAAGAAAGAAAAAGAGAGAGAGAGAGAGTCTTATTACCAGCTTGATTTAATTTTTTCTTTCTACTTATAAGTAGAGTTCAAGAACACTTGAAAAAAATAACATTAATAGAAAATACTCAAATCAGAACGTACTCAACATAACTACTCATTTATGTATGTATTGTTTCAAAAAAAAGACCCATTTTGAAAATATATTTAATGACTACTCATTTATGTAGGATTGATATTTTTTAAAAAATGAATCAAAAGAAGGAAAAAATATTTTTAAAAAAGTATCTTACTGAAAAATTTTGTACGCTTATTTAACTAAATAACTTTTGATTTCTTAATGATAAAGTTAGAATTACGCAAGTGTGAGATCTATCATCTAAGAGAGTAGCTGTTAACGCCAAGATCTTTGATGACGTCCCAATCACGTAAGACGCCCTAATCCTGCACAGAAAACACGATCAACACCAAAAGCTTGACGGCTGGACCGTCGGGGGATAGCTCCGGCGTGAGAGTCAATACAGGTGTTCAAGGTTTAACAATGGAGGGTGTAAAAAATCTCTAGTGTGTTTTTCTTAGATAGAAAGTGTATGCGTACCTTTTGTTAGGAGACCCCTTGCTAGGTTATACTCTCATGCCCGGTTTTTTGTGCCACCAACCATGATCTGACACCTCCTTCCAGTCACCTCTTGTCCCAGCCGACTGCATGCAGGTTATCACCTTTTTTCCACTGTTCCTGCCGCCGGCCGGATAAGATCCCATCCACATTAATGATCTGCAGGCGCTTGGTCAACTGCCCTCCTCCTTTCATCATTACCAGTCAAAGTCTTAGATATTAAAAGATCTTATGGGCCGGCCACTTGACCCAGCCCATTATTAAGGGGATACAATAAAGGTAATATAAATGTTAAGCCCAATGACTATAAGACTTAGTGATAAAGGTCCACTAGGCTAATTAAACGGATGGGCCCAATCGGTCAGGCCCAATGTAAGAAATATCATGCCCCAACATTGCCCCCTAGTCTTTTATTAAACAGGATGTTTAGTGGAAGACTGACTGTAAATAGCGCGAGTCCACAGGAAGAAAGAGCCCACTAAGCGCCAGCCTACCTTGGATAACCCACCAAAGCCAAAATCGGACGTTACCCTTTCCTCTCCCTCATCATTATCCCCAATTAATGCGCCGCCCTTGGCTCTCGTGCAAATTTTGAAAAAATCACTCGCTATAAAAGCCGCTGCCCATTCTCCTTGGAGGGTTCCCTGCTATTTCGAATTCATAAGAGCTTATTGTCTTCTCCTCCTCAAATTTCTTCATTTTCTCTGCAAATTCTCAACAATGGCATCCCAGAACCCCGATACAAGTTCTCCCCTTCGTGTCGCCCCCATCTCCACCGTGACCCCTCACTCAAATCCTGACAAAGAGGTTCCGGGCTCAAACCCCCAAGTCGGTGCCGCGAGTAAGGAAGCTCCGCCCATGGAATCACTCCCCAACCCATCTGATTTTTTCCAAAACGAGGAAGACTTTCCTCATGCCAACACCCCTTCCACCGTCAATGAAACTGAGCTCTGCAACATTAGAGCTCGCTATCAAATACCGGATACCCACAGGGTACGGATAGCGGCCCCTCACGAAAGGATGTACCAGCGTCCCGACGGCTGGATCGCCGTTCCGACAACTTTTCTGGAGAAGGGGGTGAGGTTCCCCCTTCACGCCTTCTTGATCACCCTCCTAGGGTTTGTTGGAATGGAGTTCGCCCAATTGGTGCCGAACTCGTACATCCACATACTGGCTTACATAGCCTTCTGCTACGAGATAGGAGTTCCTCCTGCTGTGGATTCCTTCTTTACCCTCTTCTCGGTGGGGAAATCTCGGGAGAAAGGCTTCAAGGTGCTAAGTAAGATAGCCCCCAAGCCCAATGCCAGGATCGAGAAGCGGTCTCTAATGGACACTCCTTCGAGCAACCGAGGATGGCATAATAAATGGTTCTTCGTCAACGGGCCCGAAATCTCCTCTGTTCCTGACTGGACCACTTCTGATCGCGTCTCTGCAGACTTCGGAGACATATCCGAGGAGCGTATAAGAGAAATGACGCGCATCATAGAGAAGATACCCCTGAAGGAGTGGAGCTTCGGCCTCTTGGGCAAACAAGCCTGGTTGTATGACCACAAGTTGTCTCTCATCAAGCCGACTTCGACCGATCGGAAGGACTTGGATAGGTACCTTTCTGGCAAGCCTTCATCCCCTTCCATCGAAGTTCCCCAAGAAGAACTTCCGGCCTCGGAGGCCCAGGATGCAGAGGTCTTCCGCGGATCAGAACTTGCTGAGGAGCCTAGCCGACCTCGACAGAAGAAGAGGGCGGTTCGAAAAGTCCGGTCAAATCCTCAAGGAACTCAATCAACTTCTACAGCGAGTTTGATTGACTTGCCTGCGACCGAGCGAATGCAGGCTCTCCGGATTAAGAAAAGGAAGACCCACGTGACTCCTCTGTCTGCCGATGAGCTTCGAGTTCCTCGTCCTGCTGCAGTTGAGCCTCCCCCCGTCATCCCCGTGGAGATCCATGTTTCAGAAGATGAGCTCGAAAACCTGAATGAGTCTCCTCTTCTGTCTCGTAAAAGGAAGCAGTCTTCCGAGGATCAACCAGCACCGCCCCTTGAACCATCAGTGCCTTCTCCGCCGAGACCCTCTTCCTCCACCTTCCGGCGAGAAGCTGCGTCTTCTCCCACTGTATGGCCGGATTTTAACGAGAACTTTCCTTTTCAGCTGTTCGACTCCTTTGTTCGGGAGACCGATGACCATCGGTTCGGAAACAGTTCGATCAGGGATTTGATCGAAGAGGGCATGAGTTACCAGGCTAAGGTGAGTTGGTTCAATCGAAATATTTAGGAATCATCTGTTTCTTCTACTAATTCACTTTAAATGTCCGCAGGCAAATGCTGTCTTCGGGAGACTTCTTCCCCGATACAGAGAGTCTGAAGCCGAAGAAGATGCGGCCAGAAGAGAGATGGCTACTATGACTTCTGCTCTGGAGAGGGAGAGAAGGGCTCATGGTATCACTATCTTCAATAAAGAAGGCCTTCAGAAGGACTTAAATAAGTTGAAAGAACAGTTGGAGACATCCGAGGCCACCCATCAGCTGACCGTTACTACGAACATAGACCTGGTTCGTCGGAATGAGGTTCTTGTTGGGAAGAACGAGACGATGGTGAAGACCAATAAGAGCTTGGCTATACAAGTACACGACCTTGAGGCCAGGGATCTGAGACATCTGAAGGAGCGGGCAAAACTCGAAGAGGAGCTCCGCGAACTTCGGGCTCTGAGAGACTTGGGTCCTCCTCTAACCGGAGATCTTCGGAGGGAAATCCAACAAGAATACCGAAAATCTGTCGAGTTGAACGAGGAGATCATCCAGATGTTCTCGGATGGATACGACGAATGCCGAAGCAAAGACAAGGCAAGACTTGTCGCTGCCAAGGTTGAACCGACCATCCTGGACTCTTCGGAAGACGAAGCCGATCTCTGAAGATGGTTTTCTTTCCCTTAGCTGTAGGATTTTTGTAAAGCTTCTATCGCTTTGTAAACATCATTATGTAAATAAAATATCAGTATTATCAGTACCATCCTTTATGACTTCGGTTTTTTCACTGTTTACCAACACTTCAATATGGATTTAATTTGAAAAATGTACAAGCTCCTCCGTGGGCCTAACTTTAAACTGTTAATTAACAACTAAGCAAGACGAAGCTAAATAACATGGCCTTCCGAACTCAACACTTAGAAAGATTTAGGCAATAATAACAAAGTAAAGGAATACTTATTCGTTACCGAAGTGTGAGGTAGGTGTCGCGAGGGATCGGACGAAGTCTGAATGACGATGCTTGCCTACCCCGAAGGGCCTGATAAGGTTCTTAGGATCACCTGCCGATGAGGCTATCATCGAATGGTCGACGAGTCCGTCCGAACCTCCTAACTTTGGTGACCATTGATTTTACCACCCTTGGTAAAAAACAATATAGGATCCAGGATTTGACTACCACACGGGGTATCAAATAAATTGGCTGCCATCGAATGGCCAGCGAGTCCTACCATACCTCCTTACTTCGGTGACCATTGATTTTACCACCCTTGGTAAAAAACAATATAAGATCCAGGATTTGACTACCACATGGGGTATCAAATAGATTGGCTGCCATCGAATGGCCAGCGAGTCCTACCATACCTCCTTACTTCGGTGACCATTGATTTTACCACCCTTGGTAAAAAATAATATAGGATCCAGGATTTGACTACCACACGGGGTATCAAATAGATTGGCTGCCATCGAATGGCCAGCGAGTCCTACCATACCTCCTTACTCCGGTGACCATTGATTTTACCACCCTTGGTAAAAAACAATATAGGATCCAGGATTTGACTACCACACGGGGTATCAAATAAATTGGCTGCCATCGAATGGCCAGCGAGTCCTACCATACCTCCTTACTCCACTGTGACATTAGGACAAATGCGAAGATCAGTTGTGAAAAAAGTGACTTTTTATTGATGATGAACGGTTATGTACAGACTCCCAGTGGACTGACTTGGTTTCTATTGAAAGTACTTTCGGAGCCTGCCTGCGTGCCATGTGTTCTGAATTTCGGATCCATCCAAAGCCTTCAGTCGATATGTCCCGGGCTTCGGTGCTTCGGCCACTTCATACGGTCCTTCCCAGTTTGGCATCAACTTCCCAGTGTTCTGCGGTGTAGACGCTTCGGCCTCTCTGAGAACGAGGTCTCCCACCTCAAATCTTCGGAGCTTTACCCCTTTGTTGTAGTGCTTGGTGACTCTTCTCTAGTAGGCTGCTAACTTGATCATAGCCACTTCTCTGACTTCCTCTAGCAGGTCCAAGTTGGCCTTTAGTCCCTCGTCATTGTAGATCTCACTGAACTGACTAACTCGAAGACTTGGAGATCCAATCTCAACTGGGACTAAGGCATCAGTGCCGTAGGCCAGTCTGAAAGGCGAGTCCCCTGTTGTTGTCCTCGGCGTAGTCCTATAAGCCCACAATACGCTGAGCAGCTCTTCCGGCCATCTTCCTTTGGCTTCGTCCAATCTGCGCTTGATCCCGTTTAGAAGTGTTCTGTTAGTCACTTCGACCTGCCCATTTGATTGCGGATGAGCCACTGAAGTCTTCCTGTGCTGGACTCCTAGTTCCTTCAGAAAGCCTTCAAATTTTGATCCCACAAACTGACGTCCGTTGTCTGATATCACCACTTGAGGGATCCCGAAGCGAAACACTACGAATTCTTTTATAAATTTCAGACACTCCTGTTCCGTTATCAGCCGAAGTGGTTTCGCCTCGACCCATTTGGTCATATAATCAATAGCGACGATGACGAAGCTGACCTGCCCCTTAGCCTTCGGTAACGGACCCAGTATATCAACCCCCCAGACAGCGAAGGGTATAGGAGATAGAATCGAGTATAGCTCTTCCGGTGGCTGATGCGGGATCGGACTGTTGAGCTGACATTTATCACATTTTTTCACGTATTCCGTAGCCTCCTTGAAGATCGTTGGCCAGTAGTACCCCTGCCAAAGAACTTTGTATGCCAGCGACTTAGCCGCCATGTGATCACCGCAGATACCCTCATGAACTTCCCGAAGGGCGTACTCTGCTTCGGACGGGACCAGACATTTCAATAATGGTGACGAAAATGCCCTCCGATAAAGATCCCCGTCAATAAGAACGAAGTTGGCACTTTTGTATTTGACCTTTTTTGCTAACATCTGATCCGAAGGAAGGACGCCATCTGCCAAATAATTGATGTAGGGAGTCATCCAGCAGTCAGGTCGCTCGATACACATCACTGAGTCATGTTGAACACTCGGCTGCTGTAAGACCTCCAGATAGACTGACCCATTGAAAACGACAGCATCTGTAGTGGCCAACTTTGATAAGGCATCGGCAATAGAATTATCGTTACGCTCTATGCCTTGAAATTCGTGAAAAGCAAAGTATCGGAGTCTGTCTTTCAACTCTGCCAAATACCTGATCATCCTCGTCCCCCGAGCTTCATATTCTCCTGATAACTGCTTGACGACCAACTGAGAGTCACTATAAATAATCAACTTCTGGACTTCTAGGCTCTTCGCCAGCCGAACCCCAGCTAGAACGGCTTCATACTCGGCCTCGTTGTTAGTCGCCTTAAACCCGAATCTAATGGCTTTATGTACCTTGAACCCCTCCGGACTGGTCAGAATAATCCCTGCTCCACTGACATTTACTGTGGAAGACCCATCTACATACAGTGTCCATGCATTCTGACCGTGCTGAAGAAGTGTAACAGTTCGATCAGATGTCCCCGTTTCCGGTAACTCGGCATCTGCCTCGGTGAAGGAACATTCTACCACAAAGTCGGCCAAAGCTTGTCCCTTGATAGCGGTTCGGGGATGGTATTCGAGGAAAAATTGGGACAATTCCATGGTCCATGCTGCCAATCTCCCCGAAACCTCCGGCTTACCCATTACCTTTTTCAGTGGTTGATCTGTGTAGACGATCAGGAGCCTACCCTGAAAGTATTGCCGAAGCTTTCGGCTAGCAATTACTAAAGCAAAGGCAATCTTTTCAATATTTGGATACCTGGTTTCGGCGTCTCGTAGGACGTGACTGACGTAATAGACCGGGTGCTGCTTTCCACTGATCTCCCGAATCAACACCGCTCCAACGGCTAAGGGACTCGCTGCAAGGTAGAGATGTAAGGTTTCTTTCGGAGTGGGTTTTACCAATAGGGGAGCAGAGGACAGATAGGTCTTTATGCCTTGGAAGGCTTCTTCACAGGGCGAGGTCTATTGGAAAGTCTTAGCATTCTTCGGCCCCTTCAGTGTGTCGAAGAATGGTAGACACCTCTCTGAGGATTTGGACATGAACCTCCTCAGAGCTGCAATCCTACCGGTCAGACGTTGGACGTCTTTAAATGACTGAGGAGTCTTCATGTCAAGGACGGCTTGAATTTTCTCTGGATTAGCTTCGATGCCCCTCTGACTGACCAGATACCCCAAGAACTTTCCCGCACCGAGGCCGAAGGTACATTTTGCGGGATTAAGCCTCAATTTGTGATGTCGGACAGTCTGAAAACATTCCTCCAGATCATCCAAATGTTTCTGAATCTGCATGCTTTTAACGATCATGTCGTCCACATAAACCTTCATATTCTTTCCCAGCTGCTTGTGGAAGATAAAATTCATCATTCTTTGGTAGGTTGCTCCAGCATTTATAAGGCCAAAGGTCATCTTCTTATAGGCGTATACCGAACGGTGTGTAATGAATGCTGTCTTCGGGATATCTTCCCTACACATAGATATTTGATGATAACCTGAAAAAGCATCCATAAAGCTTAGTAGAGCATAACCTGAAGTTGCATCAATAAGTTGATCAATATGGGGTAAAGGATAAAAGTCCTTCGGGCAACCTTTATTTAGGTCGGTGTAATCAATGCAAACTCGCCATTTCTGGTTCTGCTTCTGCACCAATACTACATTGGCCATCCACTGTGGGTAGTCGATCTCAAAAATAAAATCAGCAGCCAGCAGCTTGGCGATCTCTTCGTCAATTATCTTCTGTCGCTCGGGTGCGAATATCCGCCTCTTTTGCCGAACAGGCTTCTTCGAGGGATCTACCTCCAATCGGTGCTCAGCAACCTTTCTGCTAATCCCAGGCATGTCCTTTGGTTCCCATGCAAAAATGTCCGCATAGCTGCGAAGGAGTTCCATAAGATTTGTCCGAAGAGGCTCTGGTAGACCCAAACCAATTTTCACTGTCTTGTCCGCCTTCCCGAGGATCAACTCAATCTCCTCCGTCTCCCCCGCAGGTGTTACCAATGGCTCGGAACTGCTTTCAGTGAAGGGCTCAATCTCGATTGCCATGGTTTGTTTCTGTTTGCTAACCCCTACTCTGGAAGAGATGCACGCATTCCGATAACAGCGTTGGGCTAGATCCAAATCCCCAGCCACCTCTCCGACTCCGTGCGCTGTAGGGAACTTGATTTTGAAATGGGGGATGGAAGTCACGGCTTGGAGAGCCGTCAGGGTAGGTCTTCCCAGTATGGCGTTGTAAGCCGAATCTACATGCACAACATAGAATTTACACATTATTTCTGCCTGCTAAGGGGCTGTGCCGAAGACCACTGGGAGTTCGATAGTGCCTGCAACTTTGACCGGATCGTTGCTGAAACCATATAGAGGAGCCTCCTGCCCAACTTCCATCTTTCGCCCTTCAAGATGCATTCTTTGATATGTGTGGGCGTACAGAATATCCACTGAAGACCCGTTATCTATCATCATACGCTTCATGTCTACTGAGCCCACTTGCGCGGTGACCACTAACGCTCCTTCATGTGGATCAATGGGCTCCAAAGGATAGTCCGCGTCTATAAAAGATATAATAGTTCCGGGAAATGGTCTATCCATCTTTGGAGAGGCACCTGATATGGACATAACCGAATCCAGATACCCCCTTCTCTTTCTTCCTACCAATTTCCCCGACGTTCCCCCTGTTATTACGTCGATGACATGCCTTGGTGGCGGGTTTGGGATGGGCTGCACAGGAGGATCCGTTTGAACTGTCTGAACGGTGCGGTCGGCACCTTGGTGACTCTTTTCGGCCACATATTGGACTAACAGACCGCTCTGGATCTTTCTTTCCACAAAATCCTTTAGATTACAACACTCATTGGTGCCATGGCCTGCAGCTTGATGGTAGTTACAATATTTTTGAGGGTTGCCCTGCCCGGTCCTATAGTTGTCCCTCGGTGGCTCAAAGAACGGCTGGTTCCGGATTTGGTCTAGAATCACCGATCTGTCTGTGTTCAGTTTGGTATAAACCTTATTCACCTTCGGGGCGGAAGCAGGCGGACGAGTATCTCCTTGTCGCCACGAGTTGTTGAACTTCTTGGAACGGCTCTCCGATCTATCATTGTACCCCCCAGTCTTCTTCGGATCATCCCGGGTTTTAGGGGCATCTGCCTCTTTCATCTGTTCCGTAGAGGAACGCTTCAAGCTACTCATAGCCTCTTCCACAACGATATAACCTTCTGCCTTATCGAATGCCTCTGCCAGGCTCTTCGGGTGATTGAACATCAACTTCTTCACCAGCTTCTCCGACTTTACTAGGTTCAGACCGTTCTGAAACAAACCCACGGCTTGGAGATCGTTCAAATCTGACACCTGGCCAACGGCTTCTCGGAACCTCTTCACATACTGACCCAAAGACTCATCGGTGTACTGCCTGACCTGTGCCAAAGAGCCCGTGGGCTTCCCTCTCCTTCGGTTACTCCCAAAACGAGCATGGAACTTATCGCAGAGTTCGGACCATGAGGAAATTGAATCTGCCGGTAAATTCCCCATCCACTGCCTCGCATCCTTTCTCAACGTCGTAACAAACATGTGGCATTTAGCAGCGTCAGCGAAATCGTAGTAGTCCATCAACCGGTCAAATGCTTGGCTATGGTCGTAAGGATCTCCCGAACCATCGTAACTTTCCATGTGAGGCAACTTCTTAGAGGTGTCCGCCTTCTCCTTAAGAATGTCCGAGGAAAACGGGGATGCTTTCTTTCCCGGAGTATTCTTCACCTGCTGGACCTCGGCCAATTGCTTCTGGAGTGCCTTCAGCTCTTTTACGAGGTACTCTACTCCTTCCGGCTGTGACGACACTTCCTTCTCCGACGACTCTCTCTTTCTTTGAGTAGGTCGGTCGTTGATCATAATACCCCCAACCTTCGAAGGACTTTCGCGACGACGGTCTTCTGAGCGAAGTACCCGACTTTCGGGTGTACGGCCCCCAGATCTGCTTCGCCTCTGGGTCCGATGACTGTGGTGGGAGTGTGCGACAATGAGTGCCTTTTTCATGCTCTCTGGAGTTCGTTCTCTGGATCGGCCTTTCCTACCACTTCGGGTCTGCCTCGTAGGGACGTCACGACGGAGTGCTTCCTTCGATCTTCGAGGAGTAGGGCTCCTCGATCTTTCTCTCTCCCGATGTTGGCTTTGAAACCCACGTTCTGACTGAACCGGCTCCTTCCCGCTGCGATGCACACGCCTTTCAGACTGGACATAACTCGATGCTTCATCCCTCAACTCTTCCATCCGGGACATCTGCTCGGCTATATCCTGCCTCTGCTTCATGAGTGACTCCATGGTCCTATCTGCCTCTTCCGCCATCTTAGCCAATCGGGAGGTCTTCTCGTCGTGGTCTAGCTGTTTCCGGCCGCGACCGGACTCTTTATCCGTCGTGAAGATTAACTTTCTCTTAGCTTTGCCCACGGCTCTTGGACGAGAGTCTCCATGTGACCGCTTGGAGGCTGTGCTAGCATGAGCACTTAGTGTGGGCCCCAAACGATCTCTAACAGAAACTCGTGGCGGTGAGTCACCAACAGTCATCGGTTGTCCTTCAGGCGTGTCTGCTCTGCTCTTCCCCATCCTGAGAGCGTGGAACAAATAAATGTTTGTGATTGAAAGCTCTAGAACACTAGAACGCCCTCCTTCTAGCGCCAATGTTAACGCCAAGATCTTTGATGACGTCCCAATCACGTAAGACGCCCTAATCCTGCACAGAAAACACGATCAACACCAAAAGCTTGACGGCTGGACCGTCGGGGGATAGCTCCGGCGTGAGAGTCAATACAGGTGTTCAAGGTTTAACAATGGAGGGTGTAAAAAATCTCTAGTGTGTTTTTCTTAGATAGAAAGTGTATGCGTACCTTTTGTTAGGAGACCCCTTGCTAGGTTATACTCTCATGCCCGGTTTTTTGTGCCACCAACCATGATCTGACACCTCCTTCCAGTCACCTCTTGTCCCAGCCGACTGCATGCAGGTTATCACCTTTTTTCCACTGTTCCTGCCGCCGGCCGGATAAGATCCCATCCACATTAATGATCTGCAGGCGCTTGGTCAACTGCCCTCCTCCTTTCATCATTACCAGTCAAAGTCTTAGATATTAAAAGATCTTATGGGCCGGCCACTTGACCCAGCCCATTATTAAGGGGATACAATAAAGGTAATATAAATGTTAAGCCCAATGACTATAAGACTTAGTGATAAAGGTCCACTAGGCTAATTAAACGGATGGGCCCAATCGGTCAGGCCCAATGTAAGAAATATCATGCCCCAACAGTAGCCATTCATTTTCATGTAGTAACTATTTGTCAAAGAAAGTAAGAAAGCAAGTCTTATTATGTCTATTGATAATGTCATAGCAATAATTTTGTTGTCAGAGCAATATGTGTCGTTAAAAATTTAAAATATTGTTAAAATAAATTTAAAAGTGTCGTTAAATATATATTTACTCCAGCAACAAAATTATCGTTCTGACATTATCAACAGACTTATTTATCAGTTGAAACTATTTCTATATAAATTAATTAATTTATTATATTTCTAAATGTAAATAAAACAATATAGGTGTAAGTGAATATTCAAAGAGAATTAATATTAAATATAAAAAAGAAAGACACTAGATATTAATAAGGCAATAAAAATGAACACAAGACTGTTTTTATTTTATTGACAGTTTTACCCGTCTCTCTCTAAGTTTCTATCCAACTCCAAATATAGGTTATAGCTACGTTCACACACGCATAGTGTTAACTTTTTTTGTCCGGTGGCTACCAATTCATGAATGTGATCTGCTTGAGTGGTATTCTTATAAGTAGTATGATATTTATAATTCATTAATGAAATGGATCCCCACCTGCTTAAAATATTGCTTTCATACTAGTTATAGAGTGGTATGTCAATTAAATTTCTTTTTAAATGTGTCAATTTTATTTCTTTTTATAGATTGTCAAGCAAAATGTCCACAAAGTCTTGGCCTTGAATATTACGATCATCATCATCAATGTCAGATATTAATTGACATGTGATCTTCCAAAAAATCATCAAGTTTTTAAACTAATTTCTATTTTTTGCGCTTCAAATTCAAACCACTGATACGTACACTGTAACACTCCAGTCCCACATCGAAAGATAAGAAAAAAATTTATCTGTATATAAGAAAATAAGTTACTACCAATAGTACCTTTAAGTCATGACTTTTTGGGAGCCTGTGGTGGGCTAAGATGACCCAAGAAGATACTATTGGGCCAGTAGTTTGATGCCTTATTTTGATGGATTTGATTCAATTCGGACTTGGGATTTGACCCGAGATTTGTTTCGAACTCGGGATTTGACCCGGGTTATTTCATATGGTATTAGAGCCGACTCTCAAAAGCTCGGGTCGGGTCATCCGACCGATCGGGTTACCTTTGACCCGGGTTGTTTCATATGGTATTAGTGTAAGACCCCGAATTTTATGAAATAAAAGTATTCAATTTTTCTTATAATTACTATTCAATAAATGGTTAAATTGATAAAAGTTTAAAGTTATGAGTGAAATATGATTTTTTTTTCAAAATAAGCAAGTGGTTATAAAATAATCATTGCTGTCGGGGAATATTCGTTTGGTCGTGGAATATTCTTTCTGTCGGAGAATATTCGTACGACGGCGCAGCTATTTGTGGGCCCCATAACGAATAACTGTCGGGTGAAGGAAAACGACAAATTTGAGTTTTTACAAATAACGGCGTAGTTGTTACCGTTAACACTGTTGGAATACCCGGTGGTTAAAATACAGTAATACGCGTTATTGCACAGTAGCACACGGTATTGCATAGTATTTTTGAAATTATTGATTCTTACGTAAGAAGGCACTACTCAATAATTGTTACAGTAATTACTGTTCAATATTTTATTTTATTGATTCAATAATTGCTACGTTGAAATTTTGTATTATTGTTGTTCAATAATTGTTGCTGCACAGTATTTCCCATTATCAGATCAATAATTCATATTATTTGAATAGTATTATTAGATAGCATTATTGGCAATGTCTAGAAAGTTCTGTCTAAGGAGAGGTTTGGTCATCTAATTGCGCGCCAGTAAGGAGAAATCCTTATTGGAAAGCCCCCTCTTTCCTGGGAACGGCCTGGTTGTCATAAATGTGATTCTGTAATATTATTTGTGAATAATTAATTATTGATTCATATGATAAGGAAATATTTATTTTATGTGGATATAAATGAGGGATATATTTTTGTGGTTAAAAATGAAGGAGTTAATATTGAGGTTTTTATCAGTATTTTTGTCGGAATGAAGGTATTAAAAATTAGGGTTTTTGAGATATTTTGCGGGGGTTATAATTTTTAATCCGACCGTTGGATCGTGGTAATTTTTGGATATGTTATACATATATAAGTTGAGTATATGTCCACAAATTTTGAACCGTTAAAAATGAACGTATGATTTATTATGAATTTTACGAGATGACTGGTTCAGAAATTGTTGAATTTTTGGAGTTTATCATTTTGGTGGAAAATTCTAGAATTGGTGGGCCCCACTTGTGGTTGGTGAAGAAATGTGCTGAATTATATTTCAAATGTGGTGGGTGGGAATAGTAGCAGGTAAAGCCATCAGGTTGCAGGTCAAACCTACCAAAATTTTCCTATAAATAGAGGGCTAAGTTAGAATTGAAAATCACACCAGAAACATAAGCTTTCTCTCTTTCTCTCTCTATATTATGAAGCATATTTTGTAAGTTTTTAGATACTTGGTGAGTTGCTATTCATCAGTGCAAGTTTCCTTCAGCATCATATCCGATATCCAGTCAGAAGTACTGCTCTTTTGAGGTAAGGGATAGTAAGGGATATTAAGGGATTTTAAGGGTTGTTATGATTTTCAGTTTCGTAATTTTTCTGATCTTCAAAAATTCTGAAAAAATTTAAAATGATATTTTGATGAGTTTTCTTGATTGTGTCCAAAAAATGGTGATTTTTGGATGTATAGATTGAGAGTTATGAATTTTATGAGAAAAGACTATTTTAAAAGTAACAGCTTATAATTCCTTGTGGTTAACTCCAAAATTGATGAAATTTTTATTGGGAGTACATGTATATGATAGAAGTATACTCTGTAAATTTCAGAATTTTTAGACAAAAGTACAATTTTTGATAAATGTCTAAATATTCGGCTATTTTGGCCATATGAAAAATAGTAAATGACTTTTAAAAATTCTGAGAAAAATATATGTTCACTATGGGACTATATTATGCTAAATTCCAGAAAAGAAATATTTTTGGAACTGATTTGGTATTTTTCATGAAAATAGTCTAGTTATGAGTAAATGAATTAAATATGTTATGTGAAGTAAGAAAATTGGAAAATAGGATTTTATGGCTTGAGAATCCTATATGAGGTATATGCAGATTTTTGATGAGGGTTTTGGTTATTGATGATGAAATTGTAAGAGTTGGCATTTTATGATGATTAAATGCATTAATTAGTAAAGTGTAAACAATTAAAATAAATTGTTTATAAATTTAAGTAATGTTATTCTTTCAATATCATTATACCGAAATATTGGTATGAATTTTATTGTAGAATTTCTATCTTTTGTGTCGGGGTTACTATTCATGAGTTACGAATATTACTCTTGAGATTAAAACTATATGTTGATCATATTATTTTTATCATCATATATAACATTTTTATAACCCTGATGTTGAAATTCTCTTTCACTGGAGTGTAAAGATGGATAGATTATTGGTATGATCATGACTAGGGTTCTCTTTGGCCTGTAGTGCAAAGTTGAATTGTGACTGGTATGATCATGACCATTGAATTTATAATTGAATATCTTAAGCTTAAGTGCAAAGGTGAATTGATCAACATGGTTATAATTATTGTTTATATAAATTCTGAAATGATTATATATTTCTTTGAGATATGAATATATTTGGCCTGTAGTGCAAATATGAATTGTTGATGAATATCTTTGGCCTGTAGTGCAAAGATGAACTGTTGTTGAATATCTTTGGCCTGTAGTGCAAAGATGAACTGTTGTTGAATATCTTTGGCCCGTAGTGCAAAGATGGTTTGTTGATGAATATCTTTGGCCCGTAGTGCAAAGATGGATTTGTTAGTATGATTATGAACAGGAACTGTGATTTGGTATAACCATGATCTTTGATGTTTCAGGTAAAGACAGGTGATGAAAATATTCTTCGTCCTGGGTGCGAAGAAAAATTTAGAGTCACAATTATGATTATGAGTTATTCATATGATTGTGGAAAGGAACTGTTGAGTGATGTTACATGGATAAAATATTGTTGATGGATTTTTAACATGGAAGAGATAATAGACTTTATAGTCTATTTGACTCTTCTAATGGATTGCTCGTTCCGCTGCAACTATGGTTGAAATTTTTATCATTTACCATATGTTCTAAATCTCTGATTTATTGTTGATGAAGGCTATTGATAATTGAATTATCTTTAGTCATGATATTCTTTACTGAGCTAGTTGTGCTCACCCTTTTGCTTCACAATTCCTTTCAGGTAATAAGAGTGTAGCTGGGTCGAGCGGGGGTAACAAGGGAATAGAACGGTGGTCATCATTTAGTAGTTATATTTGGTGAAGAAAATAGGGTGAGGCGAACCCAACGTTGGAAGGGTGTTTTGTCACTATCATACAAGATGTCTAATGACATACAACCTCGTGTCATCATAAGACAGGGTTGTGCTCATCCACTTGCTGAGTATATCTATGGGCACTACCTATATAATCTTGGTGTTTGTTTGAAGTATAATTCTCAATTAGAGACAGTGGAGATAATGATAAGTCAAGAGAAGACTCACCATTGGGAAGAATATGATAGTAATCTTCTCGTTTTTCTTTGGGGTCTATTGGGTCAACCAAGGATAATTCTGTGGCCATATGATATCTATCATAACCTAGACGCGTGGCCTCCCATGTACGAAGGTTTCCTTGAGCACTTCCCAAAGATTCTAATTTCTAAAACAGTTTTTGACTATACCTTTATGTAAGGTGTTATTGTGAGGTGATGTCCACGGTTGGAACATGAGTCACATTTGGTATATATTTGTATCCAAACTCACAGCATATGTGTTGTTGTATTTTGCACGACAATTGTTGTAATAAAGTTGTAGTTATTTTCTGTACCATGTATTTGACGACTCAGAATGGGTTGGGTGGAATGGACCTATTTTGGGGTTGTCACAGGTGGTATCAGAGCTTAGGGATATGATCTTTGGCGGAGATCGGGGAATATAACTAGGAGGGGAGAGATGAGTAAATCCTTCGCTAGTGTGTCCTACCTAAGCTTATTTGTTGGTCAGTCATAATATCGGGATATTATGTGATATGTTAATTTGTTAAATTAACCCTTGTTTTGAAGCTGTATTCTAGAATGTTATTTGAAATACAGGAGATGAGCAATGGAGAAATTATGATGACAGGAAAGATGGAATCTGAAATGAAAGGAAGGTATTCTCAACTCTTTGAAATACCAGGTACGTAAATTTCGGGGACGAAATTTCATAAGGAGGGGAGATTGTAAGACCCCGAATTTTATGAAATAAAAGTATTCAATTTTTCTTATAATTACTATTCAGTAAATGGTTAAATTGATAAAAGTTTAAAGTTATGAGTGAAATATGATTTTTTTTTTCAAAATAAGCAAGTGGTTATAAAATAATCATTGTTGTCGGGGAATATTCGTTTGGTCGTGGAATATTCTTTCTGTCGGGGAATATTCGTACGACGGCGCAGCTATTTGTGGGCCCCATAACGAATAACTGTCGGGTGAAGGAAAACGACAAATTTGAGTTTTTACAAATAACGGCGTAGTTGTTACCGTTAACACTGTTGGAATACCCGGTGGTTAAAATACAGTAATACGCGTTATTGCACAGTAGCACACGGTATTGCATAGTATTTTTGAAATTATTGATTCTTACGTAAGAAGGCACTACTCAATAATTGTTACAGTAATTACTGTTCAATATTTTATTTTATTGATTCAATAATTGCTACGTTGAAATTTTGTATTATTGTTGTTCAATAATTGTTGCTGCACAGTATTTTCCATTATCAGATCAATAATTCATATTATTTGAATAGTATTATTAGATAGCATTATTGGCAATGTCTAGAAAGTTCTGTCTAAGGAGAGGTTTGGTCATCTAATTGCGCGCCAGTAAGGAGAAATCCTTATTGGAAAGCCCCCTCTTTCCTGGGAACGGCCTGGTTGTCATAAATGTGATTCTGTAATATTATTTGTGAATAATTAATTATTGATTCATATGATAAGGAAATATTTATTTTATGTGGATATAAATGAGGGATATATTTTTGTGGTTAAAAATGAAGGAGTTAATGTTGAGGTTTTTATCAGTATTTTTGTCGGAATGGAGGTATTAAAAATCAGGGTTTTTGAGATATTTTGCGGGGGTTATAATTTTTAATCCGACCGTTGGATCGTGGTAATTTTTGGATATGTTATACATATATAAGTTGAGTATATGTCCACAAATTTTGAACCGTTAAAAATGAACGTATGATTTATTATGAATTTTACGAGATGACTGGTTCAGAAATTGTTGAATTTTTGGAGTTTATCATTTTGGTGGAAAATTCTAGAATTGGTGGGCCCCACTTGTGGTTGGTGAAGAAATGTGCTGAATTATATTTCAAATGTGGTGGGTGGGAATAGTAGCAGGTAAAGCCATCAGGTTGCAGGTCAAACCTACCAAAATTTTTCTATAAATAGAGGGCTAAGTTAGAATTGAAAATCACACCAGAAACATAAGCTTTCTCTCTTTCTCTCTCTATATTATGAAGCATATTTTGTGAGTTTTTAGATACTTGGTGAGTTGCTATTCATCAGTGCAAGTTTCCTTCAGCATCATATCCGATATCCAGTCAGAAGTACTGCTCTTTTGAGGTAAGGGATAGTAAGGGATATTAAGGGATTTTAAGGGTTGTTATGATTTTCAGTTTCGTAATTTTTCTGATCTTCAAAAATTCTGGAAAAATTTGAAATGATATTTTGATGAGTTTTCTTGATTGTGTCCAAAAATGGTGATTTTTGGATGTATAGATTGAGAGTTATGAATTTTATGAGAAAAGACTATTTTAAAAGTAACAGCTTATAATTCCTTGTGGTTAACTCCAAAATTGATGAAATTTTTATTGGGAGTACATGTATATGATAGAAGTATACTCTGTAAATTTCAGAATTTTTAGACAAAAGTACAATTTTTGATAAATGTCTAAATATTCGGCTATTTTGGCCATATGAAAAATAGTAAATGACTTTTAAAAATTCTGAGAAAAATATATGTTCACTATGGGACTATATTATGCTAAATTCCAGAAAAGAAATATTTTTGGAACTGATTTGGTATTTTTCATGAAAATAGTCTAGTTATGAGTAAATGAATTAAATATGTTATGTGAAGTAAGAAAATTGGAAAATAGGATTTTATGGCTTGAGAATCCTATATGAGGTATATGCAGATTTTTGATGAGGGTTTTGGTTATTGATGATGAAATTATAAGAGTTGGCATTTTATGATGATTAAATGCATTAATTAGTAAAGTGTAAACAATTAAAATAAATTGTTTATAAATTTAAGTAATGTTATTCTTTCAATATCATTATACCGAAATATTGGTATGAATTTTATTGTAGAATTTCTATCTTTTGTGTCGGGGTTACTATTCATGAGTTACGAATATTACTCTTGAGATTAAAACTATATGTTGATCATATTATTTTTATCATCATATATAACATTTTTATAACCCTGATGTTGAAATTCTCTTTCACTGGAGTGTAAAGATGGATAGATTATTGGTATGATCATGACTAGGGTTCTCTTTGGCCTGTAGTGCAAAGTTGAATTGTGACTGGTATGATCATGACCATTGAATTTATAATTGAATATCTTAAGCTTAAGTGCAAAGGTGAATTGATCAACATGGTTATAATTATTGTTTATATAAATTCTGAAATGATTATATATTTCTTTGAGATATGAATATATTTGGCCTGTAGTGCAAATATGAATTGTTGATGAATATCTTTGGCCTGTAGTGCAAAGATGAACTGTTGTTGAATATCTTTGGCCTGTAGTGCAAAGATGAACTGTTGTTGAATATCTTTGGCCCGTAGTGCAAAGATGGTTTGTTGATGAATATCTTTGGCTCGTAGTGCAAAGATGGATTTGTTAGTATGATTATGAACAGGAACTGTGATTTGGTATAACCATGATCTTTGATGTTTCAGGTAAAGACAGGTGATGAAAATATTCTTCGTCCTGGGTGCGAAGAAAAATTTAGAGTCACAATTATGATTATGAGTTATTCATATGATTGTGGAAAGGAACTATTGAGTGATGTTACATGGATAAAATATTGTTGGTGGATTTTTAACATGGAAGAGATAATGGACTTTATGGTCTATTTGACTCTTCTAATGGATTGCTCGTTCCGCTGCAACTATGGTTGAAATTTTTATCATTTACCATATGTTCTAAATCTCTGATTTATTGTTGATGAAGGCTATTGATAATTGAATTATCTTTAGTCATGACATTCTTTACTGAGCTAGTTGTGCTCACCCTTTTGCTTCACAATTCCTTTCAGGTAATAAGAGTGTAGCTGGGTCGAGCGGGGGTAACAAGGGAATAGAACGGTGGTCATCATTTAGTAGTTATATTTGGTGAAGAAAATAGTGTGAGGCGAACCCAACGTTGGAAGGGTGTTTTGTCACTATCATACAAGATGTCTAATGACATACATCCTCGTGTCATCATAAGACAGGGTTGTGCTCATCCACTTGCTGAGTATATCTATGGGCACTACCTATATAATCTTGGTGTTTGTTTGAAGTATAATTCTCAATTAGAGACAGTGGAGATAATGATAAGTCAAGAGAAGACTCACCATTGGAAAGAATATGATAGTAATCTTCTCGTTTTTTTTTTGGGTCTATTGGGTCAACCAAGGATAATTCTGTGGCCATATGATATCTATCATAACCTAGATGCGTGGCCTCCCATGTACGAAGGTTTCCTTGAGCACTTCCCAAAGATTCTAATTTCTAAAACAGTTTTTGACTATACCTTTATGTAAGGTGTTATTGTGAGGTGATGTCCACGGTTGGAACATGAGTCACATTTGGTATATATTTGTATCCAAACTCACAGCATATGTGTTGTTGTATTTTGCACGACAATTGTTGTAATAAAGTTGTAGTTATTTTCTGTACCATGTATTTGACGACTCAGAATGGGTTGGGTGGAATGGACCTATTTTGGGGTTGTCACAGGTGGTATCAGAGCTTAGGGATATGATCTTTGGCGGAGATCGGGGAATATAACTAGGAGGGGAGAGATGAGTAAATCCTTCGCTAGTGGGTCCTACCTAAGCTTATTTGTTGGTCAGTCATAATATCGGGATATTATGTGATATGTTAATTTGGTAAATTAACCCTTGTTTTGAAGCTGTATTCTAGAATGTTATTTGAAATACAGGAGATGAGCAATGGAGAAATTATGATGACAGGAAAGATGGAATCTGAAATGAAAGGAAGGTATTCTCAACTCTTTGAAATACCAGGTACGTAAATTTCGGGGACGAAATTTCATAAGGAGGGGAGATTGTAAGACCCCGAATTTTATGAAATAAAAGTATTCAATTTTTCTTATAATTACTATTCAATAAATGGTTACACACCAATTTTGATAAAGAAAATCTACATGTGTTTGATGGTGTAATATGAGGTACATGTTAGAATTGGAATTAGAAGTAAGTTGTTGTGGGACTGGAGCTAGGACGTTAGGGTTAAGGGCCGGAGGGTGATCAAGTGCATGTTCTATCTCTAGCATAATGTGTTAATATTATGTTATCCCTAGATGAGTACAATACAAGAAAAACTTGAATAAGTTATCCCTAGATGAGTGATTTGATAATCAATTAACAGAGTTTCACATATTTATTTCTCCCATTTATATAGGTAATTTTTTGTATGGTTAACATGACTTGACCCCACATATTTATTTCTCTTAATTCATGTAAAGATAGTTGTAACAATTCATATCAATTTTAAGTGTTAAACACTTTAAAACTTCAAATAAAGAAAATTGTGGGAGTAATTGACATATTCTGTAAGAAGAAATATAATCTCACATCTCTTGCCCTCCTTCACAAGTCTTTCACATGTCTAGCACATAGTTTGCACTTGGTTTCTAACTAAGTAGCCAAATAAAATGGTGACACGGACACCTAATGAAGTTCACATGTTTTCCACCTCCCTTCACATAGCCTTCACATTACCTCACTTTTGTTTTGTTTTTTTTATAATTTAGTCAAATTATGGCCAACATATAAAAACAAAAATATTGGCTCTCTTAATTATGGCCAAACAACTTGAAACAAATAAAAACAACCAAAGTAACATTAAAATTCCATAAAATTCAACTCATCTTTTACCATTGTTATACATATATAGATTAAACTCATCTTTTATCACCATGACAGAAAGACTACCCAATAGATTAAACTATATGAGCTTTTGAAGTCCACCAAATGAAAACAACAGAAATTGCAAAGAAGTTAATCGTGAATGAAAAATTAAATTGAAATTACTACTCAAAGTTCCGACCATATATACTTGCAGTCTTGCAGATATTATTTATATCTAAAATTTAATTAAAAAGGACAAACGTAATCTACATCTATAGCTTTTTGTATGTGTGTCTAACTACTGATGGAGAACAAGACCATAGGGGTAATGACCATCCATAAATCCCAAGGCACAAAGACCATTTCTATTATAGGAATGCACCCTGTAGTCTATCAACCAATAATAAAAAACAGATAAACATAGGGGCTTTTAACTTTAAATGGATTAATAACATCTCAAACAGGACATGTCAAATCTCTAATGAGGTCCACAAAATATTAATAACATCTCAAACAGATTTGCACATGATTTGCACATGGTTTTTAACTAAGTGGCCAAATAAATTGATGACACCTAATGAAGTTCACATGTTTTCCACCTCCCTTCAGATGTATCTGTAAGATATTTGGGAGGTCTCTAAAGTGGTTTTCACTCTTGCTCGAATATATAGGCTATACAAGTAGTGGTCAGTCTCCATTGAATCTCTTGATTTCTTCTTATAATTATGTTTAATTTCAACATGTCTTCCGAACATGTTGATGAAAAAGAAATGGGAATCAAGAACCTTCATTTCTAATGGAGGTAAGTTTTTGGTTCCCACAACAGTGTGACCAACCACGTGTCTCGCAACTATCCCGTGAAGAAGTAAATGAACCCTATGATTTGGGTTAGAGAAATTTAGATGGAATGTTATGTTCTATGAAAAAGGTTTACTAGTATTATAAAGGTTAGCCTCGTGGAGGCTAACGCTCGAAAGGTTTATTTTAGGGGGTTGTGGTTTGTAATGGAAATATAGGTGTAGGGCTAAAGTTAGAAGAACAAGAATTCATATCATCACTACTCGACCTACATATTTACACAACCTACCACACTGATTTTGATAAAGAAAATCTACATGTGTTTGATGATGTAATGTGAGGTGCATGTTAGGATTGGAATTAGCAGCAAGTTGTTGTGGGACTGGAGCCGGGACGTTAGGGTTAAGGGCTGGAGGGAGATCAAGTTCATGTTCTATTTCTAGCATAATATGTGGATGAGTACAATACAAGAAAAACTCCCTAGATGAGTGATTTGATAATCAGTTAACAAAGTTTCAAGATTTTTTACAAAATTTTCGAACAGAATCCTAGAGGAGAATGATTCACAAACAAATTCTAACTTTGAACATTTTTTTATATTACTCTCCACCCATTTATATATAGGTATTTTTTTATGTAATTAACATGACCTAACCCCACGTGCATATTTATTTCTCCCATTTATATACTAGGTAATTTTTTGTATGGTTAATTTTTTGCATATTTATATATATACCTTAAAAAAGAGAGAGAGCGTGTGAAAATGACACAAGAGAAACAAAAAAAAAACTTATTTAATAAGAGTATTTATTATCTCAAATTAACAATAGAAAATTGAAATTTGATTTTTATCTTTGGAACGGAAAAAGTAATATATAAAAGTCGTAAACATAAATATTTCATATTCTCACTCACAAAATTTAAATATCTGTTAGAGTCTAATGAAGTTAAGAAGCCAAAGAGTCCAAAAGTTATTATTAAAATAAATTCTATCAATGCAACAAGAAAGAAAGAAAAAGAGAGGGAGAGAGACTTATACAACTTGATTTAATTCTTTCTTTCTTCTTGTAAGTAGAGTCCAAGAACAGTTGAAAAAAATAACATTAATAGAAAATACTCAAATCAGAACGTACTCAACATAACTACTCATTTATGTATGTATTGTTTCAAAAAAAAGTCCCATTTTGAAAATATATTTAATGACTACTCATTTATGTAGGATTGGTATTTTTAAAAAAAAAATGTGTCAAAAGAAGGAAAAAATATTTTAAAAAAAGTATCTTACTGAAACGCAAGTGTGAGATCTATCATCTAAGAGAGTAGCCATTCATGTTCATGTATGTATAACTCTTTGTCCAGAGATGCAGAAAAAGAAAGTACGAAAGCAAGACTTATTATGCCTATTTATAATGCTGTAGCAATAATTTTTTTGGCAAAAAGCACTTTTTGGCTATTGTGGTTATAGTGATTTAACGAAATAGTCATTGTGCTTTTAAAATATTCAATTAGCCCACTGAACTTTTTAAAAATATTCAATCAGGCCATTCCGTCCAAATTGACTAACAGACGTGAAAAAAATATCCTACGTGGCTTTTTTGAAAAAAAATAAATAATATGTGTATTTGCTGACTGTGCGGCATTTCTTACGTGGCTTTATTTAAAAAAAATTAAATATTATGTGGCTTTTAAAAAAAATTCTGTTTTTTAAAAAAAATAAAAATTTTTTAAAACAGATTTTTTAAAAAAAAAATTTTGTAAAAAAACAGAACTTTTTAAAAAATCTGTTTTTTAAAACAGATTTTTTATAAAAAAATATATTTTTTTTTAAAAACAGATTTTTTTAAAAATTCTCTTTTTTAAAAAATCTGTTTTAAAAAAAATATAAAAATACTTTTAAAATAGTTTTGAAAAATACTTTTATACTTATAAAAATACTTATAAAATTTTTGAAAAATACTTATATTTTAAAAAATTCAAAAACAGATTTTAATTTTTTTTTAACATTTTAAAGTTTTAAAAATAACAAAAGCATAATAAAATAAAACAAAAAAATAAATTTTTTTTTAAAAACAAAGATTTTTAAAAAAAAATAGAATCTTTTTTAAACAGATTTTTTGTAAAACAGATTTTTAAAACAAATTTTTTGTAAAACAGATTTTTAAAATTTTTAAAAATTTTACAAAAAATTTGTTTTTTAAAAAAATTATTTTTTTTAGAAGTCTATTTTTACAAAAATTATGCTTTTTTAAAAATATTATTTTTTTAAAAAAAATACAATTTTTTTAGAAGCTTTTTTAAAAAAAACGAAACTTTTTTTAAAAAAAATCTACTTTTTAACAAAATCTGTTTTTTTTTAAAAATTATATTTTTTTAAAAAAAATCTTTTTTTAAAATAACAGATTTTTTAAAAAGTTCTGCTTTTTTATAAATTTTTTTTTAAAAGCTGTTTTTTAAAATATTCAAAATTTTAACATATATATTTTTTATAGAATTCAATTTTTTTTAAATATGCTTTTTTTAAAATTTCTGTTTAAAAAAAATTCTATTTTTTTTAAAAATCTTTTTTTTTAAAAAAAAAATTTATTTTTTTGTTTTATTTTATTATGCTTTTGTTATTTTTAAAACTTTAAAATGTTAAAAAAAAATTAAAATCTGTTTTTGAATTTTTTCAAAACTATTTTAAAAGTATTTTTATATTTTTTTTAAAACTGATTTTTAAAAAACGAGAATTTTTGAAAAAATCTGTTTTTAAAAAAATATATTTTTTTATAAAAAATCTGTTTTAAAAAACAGATTTTTTTAAAAGTTTTGTTTTTTTACAAATTTTTTTTTTTAAAAAAATCTGTTTTAAAAAAAAATCTGTTTTAAAATTTTTTTATTTTTTTAAAAAAATTTATTTTTTTTAAAAAACAGATTTTTTTTCAAAAAAGCCACGTAATATTTAATTTTTTTTAAAAAAAACCATGTAAGAAATGCCGCACAGTCAGCAAATACACATATTATTTATTTTTTTTCAAAAAAGCCACGTATGATATTTTTTCACGTCTGTTAGTTAATTTGGACGGAATGGCCTGATTGAATATTTTTAAAAAGTTCGATGGGCTAATTGAATATTTTAAAAGCACAATAACTATTTCGTTAAATCACTATAACCACAATGGCCAAAAAGTGTTTTTTGCCATAATTTTTTTATCAGAGTAATACTTGTCGTTAAAAATTTAAAATATTGTTAAAATAAATTTAAAAGTGTCGTTAAATATATATTTACTCCGACAACAAAAGTACTGTTATGACATTATCAATAGACTTATTTATCAGTTGAAACTTTTTCTATATAAAATAATTAATTAATTATAAAGTGATGTTATACTACAAGAAAAATAGTCTATACTGAAGGAGAAATCCTTCGCAAAATATAGCATGTTGGGTCTCTAACTTTTAGGTTTATTTTGATGATAACAATAATTAGTAAGTTATTGTTATCATCAAAAATTAGTCATGTTTATACCCTTTAATTTAAAGGTCATGTCGTTCATCATCATAATATGCTCATGCACCCCACTAACCCCATTATACCAGCTAGTAAGTATTTTCAAAATAAGGGTACTTGCATGAGTTTTAGAAGAACCCTTAAATTGTTACTCGACTGAAGTTAACTACTCTTTAAAATTCTCAAAGTCAGGAATGACTCCTCGAATGGCTGTCGTGATAGAGTTTTTTCATAATCATAAGGGACATGCAGTTAGATCGCTCCCACTTTCATAAATAACCTTTTGCTCAATTGAGCTAATAGTTGTAAGTGGAGCAGGATGATCCACTCGTAGTGCATAGTCCAAAATCATAGTGCCGAGAACAATTTTTACTTACACTTTTCAAGCAGTAAAATTAGTTTCATTCAAGGTTTCAATTCCAGAGAGATTCCTAGAAATACTAGTTGGAGTCAATGTCAAAACATAATCAAGCTCATAAACATGCTTACAAAAAACTAAAAGAAATCCACAATGTACAACAATAACTAATAATTAATCATAATAAAAACCAATTGTAGGGCAAGCAGTTAGTTACATAAAATCTATTTACAACACCTAAAATAGATTTTAATGAGATGTTGGTGCATAATTATTAATCTTTCGTTGGTCTAATTAATAATATACTAATAACATCCCCATAAAATAATACAAAACACATTTATCCACGCATCACCGTTGGGCAGAAACGAAATAAACATGTTACTTATGCAATAAAATTCTATTTAATAAATTCTAATTCTAATTTTTTTTCGTTGGGTAAAATTAAAATCTTTATTAAATGTAACATTATATGACTTATCTTATTCTTTAATTGTTTCAATTAATAATCTTCCGTTGGGCTGATTATTAATTTTAACAATAAAAGAGTCACGCATACATGTAAATTATTATGATCAAATTCAATTTTCTTTAAACATATTAATCAAGTTTGAAAATTAACATTATTTAAAATTTATATGTAACAACTTAAAATCCCTAATAATATATCACATCATGTTCAAAATTTTTAAATTAAAATATATAATTATGAACATGAATTGAATATAAAATAATCACGTTAATTTTAACATGAATACATGATAGCATAAGAATATCATAATATTATCTAGACATAATAAATAATAAATTTAACATATATTATTTTAATATTCATGTTCCTGTTCACGCATAACATTATGAACAATAAAACTTTATGCATAATACATATATATGTTAAACTTGTATGAGCAATGAATATATATGCACTATTGAACTTATATAATATGCTGCACATATATATTAATTTACGGTCAAAAAATAATAATAATAATAATAATAATTAATAACAGCGACATGCATACGAATGACGCCATGGACATCTCCCATTAACATATATGTATTATATATATTAAGTACTACATATATATATATATATATATATATATATATATATATATATATATATGTATTAACATATATGTAATATACGGTCCGGATCAAGTGCATACCCCTTATCTTACTCACCCGTTCTCACCCCCCTTTAGGCGACGGTTTCGGTCATACAACCGTCGTCTATACTTTTAGCGACGCTATATGTTGTCAGTCGCTAAAAGTATAGACGACGGTAGTATGACCAAAATCGTCACCTAAAGAGGGGTAAGCACGGATGAGTAAGATAAGGGGTATGCACTTGATCATTATTCATGTAATATATATATTAAGTATTGCATAAGACTTCTTTTTGGGACAACTCTGTAACACCCCCTTTTCGAAATAGAAAGAGAGGTTACTCAAAACATAACAAAATTGATGAATTTAATAGCAATGCTCAAAGCCCCAAAATAATTGTCTTAATATCTGATAAATACCACAAGTCAACCATAATAAATGTCAAGCTGTCTCAAACTACCATCTAAAATAATTATTACAATTTCGAACAAACTAATGTATCACAGCCTAAACATAATATATCTAAACCATTTGGATAAAAGGGAGCTCTCGTCACACTTGTCCTTGATTCCCCTGATTACCTGCTGGAAGAAAAATACAGCATGAGTCAAATGCCCAGTACGTATATAGAATACAAATAATGAACCAAAATAACTAACTCAATGAAATTAAACGAAACGAACAAAACTAACACAACGAAATGATAGGCTGAATCAAATGGTTGGGTGTTATTTCATACCGAGCTCAAAATAAATAGTAATATACTTTGCCACACAGGCAAGTCAAATAATGTCACACAGGCAATCACACATCGGACTGCGCAATCCAGATGCATGCAAAATCGGAAGGCGTGTTTGGCACAAACATCATCACTCCGCAGAACAGAGAACAGAACAGAACAGAAAACTAGGGTCGACCCATACGCCTCCCACAACAAAATACCAAATAGTCAACTCCCATTGGAGCACAAAACGGAGACGTCGTGGACTGATCACACCGTCACGGAAGGTGTCATGCCTCGGTGCCAAGAGGACATGCATGTGGTATCCCCACAGATGGTTATAGCTCAGGTATACCCTACGGTATTCTAACAAAATATAATGCCACAACACATGCGACACAACAAAGGGGTTCTAACATGTACATGTTAAACTGAAATGAAATATTAACATAAAGTCTCCAAAAATATTAACATGTACTTTCTACAAAGATCGAAATAAATACTAACCATGACACACTAGACCAAAGAGTACAAATACTAGTTTCAAATAGTAATGCCAAAATGAAACATTCTCACGAATTTAAGAAGGAACAATTATGCGAGGCAAAACTAAATTTCGAAATGAATAACGAAACGAACAAATTAAAAACAAAAGAGTCTCGTTGAAAGATTACGAAATCCGTACCTGGAATCGATAATGTAATACCCAAATTTATATTCTAAATATACTTCTCAATTTCCCTCCGTTCGATCTAATAAAAATAATAATTAACTTCTTTTCGGAAATAATTATCAGGATCAGTTACAAAACTTTAATTCTTATAAAGACAGACCGATTCATATTTTTTTATTCGAAAATTTCTTCATATACTTAATAGTTCGTTATTATACCAATAAAGAGATTATGCAGGATTAAAATTTCTAGCATAATTGCGTAATTAATTTATTCTATACAATAACGTAACAATGCTCTGAATTATACAGGAATGCGTTATTGCATAGAATAAAATAAGATCAGTAATCATAATAATATTAAGTACTTACATGAATAGAGAGAAGTCATCTTGTATGTATCTAGGGACGAAACCAAGATTTGATCTTGGGGGGGGGGGAAATTTTTTTTAACAACATAATATATATTCATCATTAAAAAGTAAAGTTCCACCATTACAAAACATATTTTTACTAAAACAAACATAATGTAGTAATAGATTTGCTTTACCAAAGACAACAAAACATAACAACAAAAGTCTTTTAGAACATAGTATGTGATTTTCCCATGATTCTATAACAAAAAATTAAAAAATTCAACTTTAGAATATACATAACATTTTTATTGTGTGTCTGTGTGGTGCTAAGATATTCACTCATTAGTATGAACCGTGCTAGAGCTCTTAAACTCTTAGAAAGCCTAGTAGATTAGTACAGAGGTAATAATATCTCATAGTATAATTAATAGTGTAAAATAAGTCCTTTTTTTTACGGTTAATTATACTTTAAAAGATACAATTTTTCATTAATAATTGTAGTTTGAGGGATAAATTTGTTAATTAATTAAATTCATGAATGAAAACGTCACATAGTCACAAAAAAGTTTCGTATTTTAGTACTCTTCTAGTTTTGAAAATGGAAACTGCAAAAAGATGACATCAAAACCACAAATTGTTCACATCACTTAGCAAAAAAAAAAAATTTTAGATCTTGGGGGGGGGGGGCCATGGCCCTCTGCAGCCCTTACATAGTTTCCTCCCTGTATGTATCACGCTTTCATTGCGCTTAAGGGTGAAGGTCTTCAATTGCCTCTCTTAATCTTAAGATGGATGTATATGTGTGTATATAAAATTCTTGAGACGACAATTGGGACCAAACCCTAACTGTTTTATTTATATAATAGCTAAGGGTCAAAATCGTCCATCAAAATTATAAAACCATAGGGCCCATTATGCCAAATACTACTCCCTCCGTCCCAAATTAATTGCTCAGTTTTGACTTTTTAAAATCAAATTGACCATTTTTAAAACTAATTTTTTTTTACTATTTTTGCTAAAATATAGGTGAAGAGATTATAACCAAAAGAAAGTATATACAATTTATTACTAATTCTAATTTTTATAATTTTAGAAATATACTTATATATGCTTAATTATTAATTCTAAAAATAATCAATTTGACTTAAAAAAGTCAAAACTGAGCAATTAATTTGGGACAGATGGAGTATTAGGAATATTATTTATAGGCCATATAATTAATTACTAAACCCATAAATAAAGTGATTAAATTAATACAATATGTAAGTCCAATAATTATATAAATAGTAGATGTCACATAAGGAATAAAATATTCCAACATATTATGCATATTTGTACGTTAATTTCCATTTATTCCATATGATTCATACCTAGCTACATATATATAACACTACTATAAAATAGTAAATAGATAATAATTAGATAATAATATTTTTATAAAATATATTGTGATATTTTTTTTTAAAATATTTTTTAACAAAATATTATAAATATATATGAAAAAACGTTATCTATTTTTTAAGTATAAATTTTGATTTTAAATAGATAACATTTTTTTATAAAAAAAACTTTATGTACGTCAAAAACACGGAGCTTAAAATAAATCCTCCATTTGAAATTAAAAACCCTACTCTCCTCCGAGCCTTCCAACAACTGATGTGGGCGAGCTCTAAGAAGTCGGACTTTTTCTCTCCCTTCTTCATCGTCGTACTATTCTTCATCATCTGTCATTCAACAATGGATCTCGTGCTGATCGTTTGGTGGGACAGGTCCTTGGGGAGTTCGGATCACTTCCTGAGGTGTATGTTGAACTAGAGGTAAGGGTCTTCCCAAACAAACAGTCTTCTTCACTTTCAGATGATAGGTATATTATTCAGTAAAAAATTGTCTAGCTGTTTAGCCAACTGATTTCGTCATATCCAAGCTATTTATTGTAAGTGCCTTTTAAAAACATTTTTTTCTAATTGTTTCTTCATTCTTGTGTACAGGTGAACTTTTTCTTGCTTCGACGTCTTCTGGGTGTAAGGACGAAGGGCACAGAGAGGCAGGGAAAGGTCTCAAAGCTTGCAAAGGGAGAGATACTTATGCTGAATATTGGATCTATGTCAACAGGTGCTCGAGTTCTTGCTGTAAGGAACGATTTAGCAAAATTACAACTTACATCTTCGGTATGCACCAGCAAAGGGGAGAAATTTCACTGAGCCGGCGGGTTGAAAAACATTGGCGTCTTATTGGTTGGGGCCAGATTCAAGCGGGTACAACCCTTGATGTTTCTCCCAGTCCAATCTGAGGATTCCTGAAACAAGTTTTAGTCCTTTTTCCCTCACCCCCCCTCGTCGGGGAGTGTTTTGGATTTTTCTGATTCTTTGGTTGTGTCCGGAAGCTTATACATTAGTCGGTGAGTATGTGTGGCATGGTTCGTAATAACCAAAATACTTGACATTGCACACAATTTTTATGCCAGAGCATTCTGTTGGTCAAAAAATGTGCAGTTCTATAGACTAAACTTGTGTTGCAGTTTTGAGTCATCAACTCCTTCCTTTTATGTTGGTATTCATTAAGCCTATTTATTTTGATTAGGACGGAGGACGTTCCGGTCCAGTATGGGGGACTGAGTTCTTATACTGTGTTCAGGTTCATTAGATTGAATGAAATCATGTCAAAGAAGTGAAATTCTTGTGTATAGCGAACTAATTACCTCTGTATTTCAGCTTTCATTCATCTGTTCTTTTGTCTTTTGATTCTTTACTAATACTTTCTATGTGCCTTCTTATTGAGATAGAATGAATTCCAGTCTAATCCAGGGAGAGAAAACATCACACAAAGTATGTCCCTTGAGCACTTCTTTTACTTTTAACATTATTGTATGTCTTTCTTTTTTGTCCCTACCATGATTTTGTTTTGATGGTAAAGTAAGTCTGCTCACTGGGTGTTAATTCAATTACACCAATGGAAACAGGAAATTATTGTTAGATTTCTATTGAGTTGCCTTAGTCATGTTGAAGTGCCAAAAGCTCTTAAATAATTTCTTCTATTTCCCTTCTAAACTTGCCTATCTAGAAATAGACTGAATATTGATGTCCCGTGTCTTAATCATACAATGTCGGATTATATACTACTTGATCTCGTACCTATTGTCGTTCGATTCAAGTTGAAAGTCAACAAGCTACATGGAGAACCAGTCTTAATCATACACTCATATTCTGGTCCATGCTGTGACTTACTATACTAGCTGAAGATAACGTTACTGTTTTTCAGTTTTTGATAAATTAGTGCTATACTGAAATAAGTATTTTGTATGAAACTCTTTGATGGAAAGTCAGAAGGAATAAATGATGATTTATCTGAAGGAATAAATAATCTTCCTGATATATATGAAGACTTTCTTTTGGGTAAGCCAGAAGGATAGTTTTACATAGTTCTCATATCCTCTAATTTATTTTTATTTTACTTATTTCTGCCCTGAGATTGCTGACACATTGTGAAATTCTTTTTCAATTTTCAGATACTGAATTTGAGGAGTGTGTTTCTGATTTCTATTCTGTCCCAAGCAAAGAATATTGCATGGGGAACTTGAATCTAGATCAACACTTGAATTCAGGTCTAAGCCAGTGTAGCTCTAAGATAGTGGAGTTGTCTACATCAAGTAAGCTGGTGTCTGAAGCTAAATGTGATAAAAACTCCTCTTTGCTTGACAAGATGACAACTGATGAACTGCACGTGGCCTTTAGGAAAGTCTTCTGTCGTGAAACAATAGTTATGGATAGAGAATGGCTAAAGAACCGCATATTATTTGGCCTACAGAACCTTGATGCATTGGACAACTGTCTATGATAATAAAGAGGCAGTGTGAATCGTATGCATCCCATCAATATTGATGCGCATGGTCTCTCAATGTTTCCTTCTTATCTCTTAGTGGATGGTTTTCACTTTACATAAACAAAGGAAAACTTTATTGGATGTGATCATGGTTTGAAATTATTGATGTTGTCATTTCTGAATAAGGCTAATCAGCTGCAATTCATTATGTAACTGGATCTATCTCTGGTTTCTTTAGCCAAGATAGTGTCAAAGTTGGTGATCTTGTTGTTAAGAAACAGGTAACTTTTGAGAAATTTAGCATTTGGGTTATCGTTATTCTCTATTGTAGTTAGTGTTTCATGCTATGGCATTTCTGGTTACTAGGATTTTATTGAGGCCACCAAAGAGCCAAGCATCACATTTTTGGCAGCGAAGTTTGATGGCATTCTTGGACTTAGATTTCAAGAGATCTCTGTTGGCAATGCCATTCCTATTTGGTAGGTTTATTATCTGCCTGCTTTAATCAATTGATGGTTGTGTTATCTAAAATTGTTAGTTTCATGACCTAGCCTACTGAATTTATCAAGTTGTATATGCGGTGCTTTCATCTTGATGCATTGATTTATCTTGTTCTTGCTCTTTTCTTCTTTTATTATTATTTTTTGTTTCCATAGAATGTTATTGTTTTTATTAGCAACTGAAAATGTTTGATGATTTAGATATCTGCAACTTTGTATAGGTACTCTATGGTTAATCAAGGTCTTGTTAAGCAAGCAGTTTTTTCATTTTGGTTTAATCGCAAGCAGTTTACCTTGTACCATATTACATCTTACCATTCTTTGTAATTACTGTCTGCCATCTTGGTATCCGTCCATAGGTTGGACTAAAAGGGGAAGGGTTAGGCCTGTATACTGGGAGTTCCTCACTCTGGATGTCATAGTCCACTTTACCTACAAAGCAACCATTAATATGGTACAAGGTAATGTCATAATACTTCTATTTCATGTACAATTTTCTCAAAGGGAAGGATGGATCTTGATTATGAAATGATCATGTTGATAAAAATTAGAAACGAGTCTAAGTGTACAATGTTTCAGATTTCAAACTAACTATGAATGTAAGGGAAGTTAGTTGAACTGAAATGTATAGTTTCAAAGTTGATCCCAGAAAATGGATAATGCAAGTGAATAATTCTTTCACGTTTACATATGCCTAAGATATGCAGATTCTGCACCCCAGTATATACATTTTTTTAAATTTTTATTAGCATTTTGTAATACAGTTGATAAGTTTTAAAGAAATTGGCCAACTTATACTGCTCCAAAAAAGTGGTTGCACTGACTCTTGCAAATACAGAGGAAGTTACAGTTCAAGCAAATGTCTCGAGAACTGTGGGAAACCAACCCAACAATTGTAAGTATTTGCTAAAATAGAAGGTATTTCTCCATGCAATATTTATTCTGATTCATTGATTTTGCAGCTACAACGTCCCTCGCTCATGGTTAAAACCAAGTGGGAACATTCTAGTATGTTTGGAGAAGAACTTGATTGCTTTTGAAAGCAACGGTACCATTGCTTGGAAATTGCCTCTCGGTTACACGTGTGATGTCAGTATTTCTCCAGTTCATGGAGGTGTGAAAACGGTAAGGGGCTGGTTTCATTTTCTGTTCTAATTTAATGTTACCAATAAAAGATGACTATCTTTCTACTTGAGTAACAACACTCCTTCAACTGCTATGGGTCTATTGTCTAATGTTTTACAGAGTAGTGTAATATAGTGGTGTAGACATGATATGGTTGTGCATCATATATTATGATGCTAATTTTATTTGTGCACATGTGGCTTACATTTTCTACAGAGGAGTGCATGGAATTAGTTTCATGCAAAATTTGTATATTTAACATTTATCTTAATATGTTGGCTATCTGTTCTTTTGTTTCAACCATTTAACCATTAACATGTTTTCTAAAATTTTATTCGACTTTTGGCAGGAAAACAAATTTCTTGTCATGGTGATCCGCGACTTACTAAATCTGTGTGAAGTAACAAAAGGAAAAGACAACAAAGCTGTTATTGCAAGTAACATTATGTAATAATTTTAAAAATTACCATTTTATATTTATTTGTCAGTAGCTCCTTCCTTCAGTGGTACAGGGGTCACATCCTTTAGTGCACATAGTCTATTTGCTTCTTCAGTGTAATTTATATTAAAAAGTGAATTTGAAATGTATATATGGATAGTTTGGTATATATTTTGTGGATGTAGTAACTCGAAATTATAAACGAATGGTATTATTGGGATGTATTTTGAATGGTTGATATATTTTAACTTTAAATTTAAATGATAATTTAGACCTTTTAGCTATATATCATGGCTTTAGCAAATTGTAGGTGCACTGGTAATATAGCTAAATTATAATTTTTTTTTCTTTTTTTTTTCAAGTCAATCTACAATATTTTAAAAACGTTGTGTAAATGTGTCTAAACGTTGTTTGATATATTAAATTATAACATTTTTATTCAGAAAACGTTGTGGAATCATACTTTTTACAATGTTTTTAAGCATCTGCTAATTTATGAAAAACAAATCTACAACGTTTTTTTCTTAAAAAACGTTGTGTAATGTGCTTAACTACAACGTTTTAAAAACGTTGTATAAGGGTGTCAAATAGATAACACCCTTAACCACGACGTTTTTCTGATTGAAACCATAACGTTTTTTTTGCGTTGTCTATTTACTGTTCTGTAGTAGTGTAAATAGAGATGATAGGCAGTAGGAAATGGGAAGAAGATGTATATACTTATATATACCTTAAAAGAAGAGAGAGAGTGTGTGAAAATGACACAATGGAAACAAAAAAAAACTTATTTAATAAGAGTATTTATTATCTCAAATTAACAATAGAAAAATGAAATTTGATTTTATCTTTAGAACGGAGAAAGTAATATATAAAAGTCGTAAACATAAATATTTCATATTCTCACTCACAAAATTTAAATATCTGTTAAGAGTAATGAATTTAAGAAACCAAAGAGTCCAAAAGTTTTTATTAAAATAAATTCTATCAATGCAACAAGAAAGAAAGAAAAAGAGAGAGAGAGAGTCTTATTACCAACATGATTTAATTCTTTCTTTCTTCTTATAAGTAGAGTCCAAGAACAGATGAAAAAAATAACATTAATAGAAAATACTCAAATCAGAACTACTCATTATAACTACTCATTTATGTATGTATTGTTTCAAAAAAAGACCCATTTTGAAAATATATTTAATGACTACTCATTTACGTAGGATTGATATTTTTAAAAAAAATGCGTCAAAAGAATGAAAATATATTTAAAAAAAAAGTATCTTACTGAAAATATATTTAAATATCTGTTGAAACTATTAGAAATAATTTCTATATAAATTAATTAAATATATTTAAATATTTGTTGAAACTATTAGAAATAATTTCTATATTAATTAATTAATTTATTATATTTCTAAATGCAAATAAAACAATACAGAATACAAGTGTAAGTGAATATTCAAAGAGAATTAATATTAAATATAAAAACGAAAAACAGTAGATATTAATAAGGCAATAAAAAGGAACACAAGACTGTTTTTATTTTATTGATAATTTTACCCGTCTCTCTCTAAGTTTCTATCCAACTACAAATATAGCTACATTCACACACACATAGTGTTACCTGTCTCTTTCTAAGTTTCTATTCCAACTCCAAGTTGGTGAAGAAGGTTTCCAATAATGGGAAGCTTTCGGGGAGAAGGTAGTACACTTTTCTGGGTTGTTTCCAATAGCAAAGAGAGGAATGAGGGATGGAATATCATTATTAACGTATACTTGGACGTGGCTGAAGTCCAAAACATGTACTCTTGCCATAGTATGTTATTTCCTTTTTAAATTATAAATATAAGATGTATTATCACCATCTAGATGAGTACGTACTTGTCAATTTACTTTATCAAGTTGAAATACACCTTACTTGCGTTAAGATCAATCAATTGATATACTCCATTCCTACTTAAAAAAAAGATAACCAAACATATAATTTTTTTTTATCTTTACGAGAATAAGTTAAAGTATCAAAAATAAAATATAAATATGTCATTTTGTGAGATTTATTAGCGTAAAAAATATAAGTACTCCTCACTTAATATTGTGGGACCACTAAATATAAATTTAGAACTTTTAACTTTCTTTTCTCTATTTTATTTTTCTTAATGTGTAAAAAATGTATTTTGCTCATCTTATAATTTACGAAAGTTTGTTACGGAATCTTTTGTAGTAAATTTATTAAGAAATTGTTACTAAAAAGTAACTTTCGTTATTATTTGGTTTAATAATATTATAACAAATACTATGAGTTACCGTCTCGTATTATTTAATAATATAAAATACACTGCAGATGTTACTATGACAATTATTGAATCAATAATATGAAATACTATGTAATAACTACTGTGACAATTATTGAATGAAATACTGAGTGACTTCTACTGTGACAATTATTAAATCAATAATCAATAATATTATGCAATATCGTGTGTTAGTGTGCAATACTGAATAATAACACAACAGCATGATGATGATGCCAAGGTAATTTTGTCATAAATTTAGTTTTATGTTTAGTTATTGATGGTTCTTCTATTGTATCTTTTCTTTAGGAAGAGTTTCTCTTTCCAGGAGGTCTATAAATATGACTGCTAAGAGTAGTTGTTGATGCTATATATATTTAGATTGTAATATTTCCTTTCAGTATGACTAATCGTTTGGTTTTTGAGTTGTTTGATGTCAAAGGCAATGGAGTTAATTATAGTTTTAGATTTAATATATAATTATTTGTATATAAATTTTAGTCTCTCGTGATCGGTTTGTTTATTGTGTTGGTTTTATGCACGTGGATCGGTGAATTTATATAGTTTTGGTGATTTATATATATTATTGTGTTTTGAGATATAAAACAGGTACAAACGGGTATAGATTTTTTGGAAAATTCACAAAACATGCAATTTTTTAAATTCATGAATCAACGACCACAGATGGTCGTTGTGACGCCCTCAAAATAGGTATACATCACTCATTCTGAGTCGCTAAATACATGATACTAAATACAAATACAAACTTAATTATACAACATGAGCTATGAGTTTTAATACAAATATTGTCTTCTAGACAGTATTCAAATTCAAAATAAGTCTTCATTACATTTATTGGCATACTATTTCATAGAATAGTGAGGACTACTAATACTACCATCTGGACCGTCACTCCGTTCCCCGACTAGTCTCAGCTATATTCTCATTTTTTGAAGAGAACAACAAAAGCAAAGGGTGAGCTCAACTAGCTCAATAAAAAAATATTATGACTAAGATAATGCAAAATAAATTATCGTTAGCCTTCAACAATGTTAAACTGATAAAATATAATAAACATCAAGTTTAACAACAGCGGAACAAGCAAACCATTAAAAGAGTCAAGTAGAGTATAAAATCTACTATCTTCTATGATTTTAAAAGGTTTTTCATCACTTTTATCGATGAGACTCTACTTAATAAATAATGCACATCATCGAATCATCCATGCACTATGACCAATGATATTTATAGTATCACGACCATAAATTATTAATGCACTACAGGCCAATGATATTCGTGTTTTCATCAATGGTCATGATCATGCCAACAACTGTCCATCAATGCACTACGGGCTAATGATGACTTTTACCACATCATTTGTAACATTATCATGATTATATCGAATAATTCATGATCATAATCATACCAAGTCCATCTATGCACTACGGCCATAGATGACTTTCAACATAATATAAGTATGAGGATGATAACAATGATATAAGAATTCAATTAAAAGAAAGCAAATGATAAGTTTTTAAAGATTTATAATTTAATTTATCCAGAATTCAATAATGTCTAAATTGTCAACATGATACTGCTTTGTGGAGTAAAATTCAAAAATAATATTGTATCAAAAATAATTTGGACCGAAAAAAAATTAATTTTTGTCATGAATAGTATCCCGGGTGAATAGTACCCGAGTGAATAGTATCCCATAAATAGTAACTTTGGGAATAGTAACCCCGTGAATAGTACCCCGGCATGAAAAAATTAAAACTTATCAAGAATGCTCAGAATAATATTTCCATGAAAAGATACTGGATGAAGCGCAAATATTAAGGATATTCTACTAATTTCATGGAGTATAGAAGCCAAAACTTTAACCAAATGAGTATAGAATTCGAAATCTGAAACGAAATAATATTACTTACATACTACAGAGTATGGAAGAAAATATTATTTAATATGAATATTGAACAAAATAACATCTCTTACCTTAAAAAGGAAAGTATTCCAACTGGTATAGTAGGGATATTCTTGAAGAAAACTTATACTGTTTTCTACGCTCAAAGCTTCCTAAAACTCAAAAAAAATACGCTCAATATTATAGAAGAAGAATTCTCTGAATCTGGTGTGATTTTCAATTCTAACTAAGCATTCTATTTATAGGGAAATTGAAGGATACTATTTTGAAAAAATTTCACGGACGCATAGTTGAAATAAAATCACGGGCCAAAGTTTTCGTCTGATAATTCACGGGTTGATTCTGTTGATCATCAGATGCCTAACTATTCAAAATGATACCGTGATGATCAAATAAAACAAACTTATAAATTATAAATATATGTATACTCCCTCCACCTTACGTAACCCATTCCCCCCCCTTTTTTTCCTTTCCCTGACAATTCTTTCCTCCTCCATCAACATCATTATCCACCAAAGTCATATATATATATATATATATATATATATATATATATATATATATATATAAAAACAAAAATGAGATAACTTCTACCGATAATTTTAAAAAATGGAAAAGTGGGGGGTCCAAATAATAAACAAAATTTACAACAAATACTTCATTAAAAAAATCCCTCAATATTTTTAACAACCTTTATTCATATTATTATAACTCGTAATATTAACAATCAGATCGTTCCCAGGAAAGAGGAGGCTTTCCGATAAGGATTTCTCCCTATTGGCGCGCAATTAGATGACCAAACCTCTCCTCGACAGAACTTTCTAGACATTATTAATTATGCAAATAATAATATGAATAACTTGTCATCTCAATTATTGATTTAATAATAAATAAAATATCAACAATAATTGAATCAAGTAACGTGAGATACTATGCAGCAATTACGGTAGCAATAATTGAACAAAACTGAGCGACTTTTCACGTAAGCATCAATAATCAATACCGTGTGCTACTATGCAACCACGCGTATTACTGTACTTTTAACACTGGGTATTTCAACAGTTAACGGTAAAACTTCCGCCGTTACTTTTATAAAAAGATATTTCTGTCATTTTCTAACTCCGACAATAATTCCACTATGGGATCCACCAATGATTGTGCCGTCGTACGAATATTCTTTGTTAAAATGAATATTCCCCGACCAATCAAATATAATATAACAACTTGCGTACTTTGAAAAATTTATAAATATTATCCACAACTATAACATTATATCACATTCACTCCTTATTAATATTTAAAAATGATATTTATAGAAAATTCATCTTTATTTATAAAAGTTAGGGTCTTATAGTCTCTATTATGTATCAGCGACTACGGGTGACTTGAGGATATCAGCGACCGTGGTGGTCGCCAATGGTGGTCACTGACACATGGGTCACGTCACCAATGAGACCTGACTCACGGTGACTCAACTTAGCGACAACATCGGTCGCTATAGTGAGGTCGTTGATGTTGCGGTCGCTAATATTGGTCGTCAATGTACAGTCAACGTCCAGAATATATGTGACTTCTATCTGTGACCGTATTCGGTCGCAGATTGTCGGTCGCTAATAAGTCTTTCTCTTGTAGTGACCATTCATGAGTTAAATGTGTTTCTATCAGTATTATGAGCAGTAGTTTCTTTCGTCTAGTTCTGCAAAAATTTCATGAAATTTTGGAAAAACTCATCATTCATCATGTTGTTAGCATCATGATTTTCTGAGTTTACAGCAGTATTATTTGTAGCTTCCTGATTCTCAGCCACAATATTAGTCTCATAGTTCATCTCTTGATTTTCAAATGTTATTCTGAAATGTGATAACAAAACAAAGATTAGTTTAAACAAACTGACACACCACTTCTTGTCTCCGGCCACATCCAAGCTGACTAATTAAATAATGATATTTAGCTTAGGTAGAACATACTAGCAAAGGATTTTACTTGTCTCTCCCCTCCTAGTTCTAATCCTAGATCTCCACCAGAGATCGAATACCTAAGTTCTGATATACCAATTGTGACTCCCCCAAAATAAGTCCACATAACCTATTTTGAGTTGCTAAAATATATACTACAGAATTCAAATACAAATTTTTCTATTTACAACTATTAAAGTGTCGTGCAAAATACGACAACCCATATACTGTGAGTTTTAATTACAAATATTGTACTATATTTAGTACGTCAATATCCACACTCAACTTAAATTCTAAATATGTAAGACCCCAACTTATTAATGAATAAAATAAAAATTTCTTTATTTATTATTGTGAATAATAAGGTATTAGTTTGATATAATACTTTGGTTATGGGTGAAATGTGCAAAAATTTTAAAATATGCAAGTGGTTATAAAATATTCATTTGTCGGGAAATATTCGTTTGGTCGTGGAATATTCTTTTTGTCGAGGAATATTCGTACGATGGCGCAGCCATTTGTGAGCCCCATAACGGATAACGGTCGGATGAAGAAAATGACAAATATGAGTTTTTACAATTAACGGCGTAGTTGTTACCATTAACACTGTTGGAATACCCGGTGGTTAAAATACAGTAATACACGTGGTTGCACAGTAGCACACGATTTTACATAGTATTATTGAATTATTGATTCTTACGTAAGAAGGCACTATTCAATAATTGTTACAGTAATTACTGTTCAATATTTTATTTTATTGTTTCAATAATTATCACTGCACAGTATCTCCATTATCAGATCAATAATTCATATTATTTGAAATAATATTATTAGATAACATTATTGGCAATGTCTAGAAAGTTATGTCAATGAGAGGTTTGGTCACCTAATTGCGCGCCAGTAAGGAGAAATCTTTATCGGAAAGCCCCCTCTTTCATTGGAACGGCCTGGTTGTCATAATTGTGATTCTGTAATATTATTTATGAATAATTAATTATTGATTTATATGATAAGAAAATATTTATTTTATGTGGATATAATTGATGGATATATTTGTTGTGGTTATAAATGAAAGAATTAATGCTGAGGTGTTTTATCAGTATTTTGTCGGATTGAAAGTATTAAAAATCGTCCGTATGTGGATTTCGGGCATTTTTCGTTCGGAATTTGGAAAAACTTGAACTTTCAAAGTTGTAGAGAATTAAATTTCCTATGGAAACCACATGAGATTTGAATTTTTCTGATAAAATGGCTATTTATTATGAATTGTTGAAGTTTCGGAAAATAAAATAATTTTTATTAAAACAGTGGTGGGCCCGACTTTTAGTTGGTAAAAATATGCTGAGATTTTTATTTAAATGTGGTAGGCTTGAATAGTAACAGGTAAAGCCATCAGGTAGTAGGTTAGTCTGCTATGTCGTTCTAAGTATTTTTCTATAAATAGGGTGCTTAGTTAGAATTGAAAATCACACCAGAATTCATAAGTTTTCTCTCTTTCTCTCTCTAGATTATTGAGCGTATTTTTGTGAATATTTTGATACTTTGAGAGTTGCTATTCAGTGCAAGTTTTTGTCAGCACTATATCCAAAATTCAGTCAGAAGTACGGTTATTTTGAGGCAATGGATGTTATTTTCTTCCTAATGATATTATTTCTTCAATATCATTATGTCAAAATATTGGTATGAACTTTTTATCAAATTTAAAACTTTTTGTGTCGGGGTTACTATTCACGCATACGACACTATTCACGTATATGACACTATTCACGAATACGGCACTATTCACCGAAAAATAAATTTTTTTTTGTCCAAGTTGTCTATTATGGTTACTATCTTTGATTGTATCCATGTTTTGATCTTTATTTTTGAATTCTACTTCAAAATTGGTTATTATGGAGTATTATTGAACTTGGATAAACTGTAATATGAATCCCTAATATTTGTTCTTTTATCTTACTGGATTCATTCTCTAAAATATTTTTCATCATCCTCAGTCCTTAATGGTGATACTTGATGATATATCTTTGGCCTGTAGTGCAAAGATGAATGATTAACTAATGAATATCTTTGGTCCGTAGTGCAAAGATGAATAGGTGTTGAGATGAACATGACCAACTTGTGATACAAATGAATATCTTTGGCCTGTAGTACACAGATGAATATTTGATTCAAGATATATATTGATTGATGTTATAGGGATAAAATATTGATGATGGACTTTTAAAATCTCAGAAGATAGTAGAATTCTTTCTCTACTTGACTCTTCTAATGGATTGTTGTTTCCGCTGCAGTTGTTGATCTAAAACTTGTTGTCTATTATATTTTATCAGATTTTTTCCTGTTGAAGACTACTGATAATTTGTTGTATATTATCTTAGTCATAATATTCTTTACTGGGCTAGTTGAGCGTATCTTAGTCATAATATTCTCTCTAGATTCACTCTTTTTCTTTTTGTTCTATTTTTCTTCTCAGGAGGTGAGAACATAGCAGGAACTAGTCGGGGTACGGAGTGATGGTTCTAGAAAGTTGTTTTAGCTGTCCTCACTATTTTTGTAAAATAGTGTATCAATAATTGTAATAAGAACTCCTTTTGAGTTTTTATACTCTCTAGTAGACAATATTTGTATTCAAACTCACAGTACATGTGTTGTTGTATTTTGTACGGCAGTTGTATTTGTTTATATATCATGTAGTTGACGACTCAGAATGGGTGATGTATCATATTTTGGGGGTGTCACAAAATACAATTATTGTCACACTATTTTATAATGTATTGAGATATTTCTATAGTCTCGGACCATCACTCCATTCCTTGGCTAGTCCCAGTTACACTCTTATTTCCTGAGAAGAATAATGGAACAAAAGGGAAAAATGTGTGCTCAAATAGTTTAGTAAAATATATTTTGACTAAGATAATAAAGAATAAATTATCTTTAACTTTCAACAATGATAAATTAAAAATTTAAAGATAACATAAGTTTTTAACGATAACTACAGCGGAACAACCAATCTATTAGAAGAGTCAAAGTAGAGCATGATGTCTACTATTTTTTACGATTTAAAAGTCCATCATCAATATTTTATTCATTTAATACCAATCAATAATTTATTATTTTTATATTATTTTTTTGAAATCTCGTATTGTTAGAGGAATACCCTTATTGTTATAAGCAATTCCATATATTTTGTAATCGTAATACAAAAACTTTTGCAAATACATACGTAGCACAACTCTAAAAATATAGTTGAGACATGGATGGAAAAAAAATACAAAAGAAAGGATATTTAAATTAAGAAAAATTAAAAATTATTTCAAGAATAGAAATTTATCTCATTAATCACGAATATTTGAACCAAACATTTTATATTTTATTTCCAATAATTGAGAATTATATCAACCAAAGTACTACATGCATTAGAGAAATTGATAAATGGCTTATGGTATAAAAATAAAACTTTAACACAGCTTTTAATGTGACTTGAACTTGTAACTATGAATACTCATATATATTTATTAATTACATTTATTTCTTTATATTATTTTCATTAATGGATTACAAACATTTTATTATTTTATAGCAAAATATTATGTGGTTTTGAGCTTGATCTACTGTCAAGTTTAGCTGTCACAAGCCGCATGTTCCCCTTCTAATTTTTTATTTATTTTAATAACCTTTATATAAAGTTTAAAACATACTTATTCACTTGTACGCTCATTTAATGAATTTTATAAAATTGCCAAAATATTCTAAAAATGAAATTATTAAAAATCACGAAGCCATAAATAAATAGATTGATCGTGTATAATTAATGAGATAATCACACAGTATGATTTTCAATTAATGTTAGATTGTTAATCGTAACTGAAGGGTGTTGATAAGTGCACATTTGTATATCTAAATATTTTATTGTGACTAAACTATCCTTAATATGTGAGAGACTAATAATATCTAAATAAGGCAAAGTGAGGATAATTTTGTCACTTTCACATATGTAAGTAATTAATTAATAATATAAAACGTGCATATATAACATCATAATTTAATTACTAATATCTCTCTCTGATCTCTCTCTCCCTATATATATATATATATAATACGGAATTCAAATACAAATTTTTCCATTTACAAATATTAAAATATCGTGCAAAATACGACAACACATATACTATGAGTTTTAATACAAATATTGTACTATATTTAGTACGACAATATCCATACTCAACTTAAATTCTCAATACAATTATTATCACACTATTTTATAATGTATTGAGATACTTTTATAGTCTCGGACCATCACTCCATTCCCCGGCTAGTCCCAATTACACTCTTATTTCTTAAGAAGAATAATGAAACAAAGGGGAAAAGGTGAGCTCAAACAGTTCAGTAAATTATATTATGACTAAGATAATAAAAAATAAATTATTTTTAGCTTTCAACAATAATAAATTAGAAATTTAAAGATAATATAAATTTTTAACGATAACTGCAACGAAACAAACAATCTATTAGAATAGTCAAATAAAACATGATGTCTACTATCTTTTACGATTTAAAAGTCCATCATCAATATTTTATTCATATAATACCAATCAATAATTATGCAAATCAACAATTTATTATTATTAAATTATTTTTCTGAAATCTCGTATTGTGAAAGGAATACCCTTATTGTCATAAGCAATTCCATATATTTTGTAATCCTAATACAAAAACTTTTAATAACCTTTATATAAAGTTTAAAACATGCTTATTCTAAAATTACCAAAATATTCTCAAAATGAAATTATTAAAAATGGCGAAGAATCACACAATATGATTTTCAATTAATGTTAGATTGTTAATTGTAACCGAAGGGTGTTGATAATTAAGTGCATATTTGTACATCTAAATATTTTATTGTGACTAAACTATCCTTAATATGTGAGAGACTAATAATATCTAAATAAGGCAAAGTGAGGATAATTTTGTCACTTTCACATATGTAAGTAATTAACTAATAATATAAAACGTGCATATATAACATCATAATTTAATTACCAATCTCTCTCTCTCTCTCTCTCTCTCTCTATATATATATATATATATATATATATATATATATATATATATATATATATATATATATATAAGAGATGAAAAGTAATAAGTTTACTATCATAAGGCAATAATTCAGGTCTAAAAATAACAAAAAGATGAACAAGATTTTTACTTATTTTCTTCTTAGCATTTTGTTTCTCAATGTTGACTCTACTGAAGGTGACTGCAGTAAATACAATCCAGCAGGTAAGTGTGATGACAATCGAATATTGTAATATTAAATTAATTTATTCATTTTACATACATTTTTTTGATAAAATAGGAACAACCAATATACTGTACGTTGTTCTAATTGATATGTATATATTATCGACATATATATTGCCATAATTCCGTAATTCGTACAAGTATATACACACAAAATTCCTTCCTTTCTAAAAAAATCTTGTTTGCAAGTTTTCTAACAGGTTTAATAGGATCTGTGAGGACAGAGGATCAACTTTGCAAAGAACGTAACCACGCTAATGGGTGCAATGACAGCGTATGTGCAAATATATGTATTTGTCAGCGTCATCAAGAACTCATTGATTATGGATGTGAAAACGACCACACATGTTGGTGTTCTTATATTTGCTAAATGTAATTTTTGAAATAATAATATGCAATAAAGAATTACTATTATTTTTTTCTTACTTTTTCCGCAAAAAGATATTTTATTAAGATAACAAAATACAAATACAACAAAATACAAATACAGGACTGGCTAGTGATTAAAAAAGCTCGTACACAAAGCCAAAAAAACACAATTAAAAAATACTTAAGTTTAATATTGAGTCTCATTTTAATATTTATTCAATTCATTTTTTTGTGCCAAAAAGGGTAAATATAAGACCATTATTAATTTTTTTTAAAGTAAATTTAATGACAATTTTACCCTTTTTGGTATAAAAAATTTAATTATATTGATTATTGGTGATTATGATATAAACTTAAAGTTCATGGTATTAATATATATTTAGGGCTTAATTTTTAATGCCACAAAGGGTAAAATTGTTATTATATTGACTATTGACAATTATGAAATACCAAGATTTTAATTAGTAGCACATTTATACATTTTAAAATATTTATCATTATATTAATTATTGATGATTTTTTAAACTAAGTTTGTAATGTATTTATAAATTTATTTTAAACATTATTAATGGTCTTATATTTACCATGTTTGGTATAAAAAATTAATGAAATAAATGTTAAAATGAGACTCAATATTACACATAAGCATTTTTAGTCGCATGTCGCTGCCATGTCATCAATTTCTGATGTGATACTATCAATTAGGCGTAATTTAATAAAAAAAAATAAAAGTTTAATCCTGTAATTGAAAAAATTTAGAAGACAATCTCAAAGTGAAAAAAATTTAAAAGTTCAGGTATTATTAATACATATTTAGACCTTGGATTAACATACAATGTTGAAATGTTCCATCAAATGAGTTAAATGATTTTTAAGTCACTGTACTATATGTCAACTTACAACTGGATCACTGAATTTTTTTTTCTTACAGTCAACTCACTGAACTCAATTTTTCTAACAAAAAGTTAAAAAAAACCGTTAAACTCGTTTGACTGTTAACGGAAAACGGCTGAGTTGTCAAAAAAAGCCTATGTGGCAGTTAGTATTCGACGTGGCAGTGATGATGTGGATTTGTAAGAAAAAAATTATGAAAAAATGGAAAAAAATTATTTTAAAGTATAATATAAATTTAAAAAAGGAGCCAAAAAAAGAAAATAAATAAAAAATATATTTAATTATTTTTGTAATTAATTTCAAATAAATTTTTATTTCTAATTAAGCCATTTATAAAACATAAAAACTAAAAGTTTGCTAATTATTTAGTTATTTTTTAATATAATTAATAACAAATATAATTGAAAAATATATTTAATTAATTTTTTATTAATACCAAATAATTTTTCTAACACAAAGTTAAAAAACCCGTCAAACTAGTTTATCAAAAAAAGTTATTAATAAAAAAAACGAAATTCAGTTTTAAAATTTGAAATTTATTAATAATTATTTTTAATCAGCTTTTTTTATTAATAAAAAAACAGCTTTTATTAAAACTGAATTTCGTTTTTTTAAAACATCAACTGAATTTTAAAACTGAATTTCGCTTTTTTATTAATAACTTTATTAATAATTATTAATACTCCAGTCGACAATTTGGACATTATTAAAGATGGGTATGAACCACACATATTTTCCTATAAATATACATGATGTAGTCGTTTGTTGCTGCAATGCTACCTGCTTTTATATATATCTAATTTAATTAATACGTTAATAATGATATTCCATCCCTCATTCCTCTGCTATTTTTCACAGTTTTTATTGTACAGATGGTTGTCATCCGCTAGCAAAACAACCCTGAAAAATGTACTACCTTCTCCCCGAAAGCTTCCCATTATTGGAAACCTTCACCAACTTGGCATAAACATACACCTTTCACTTCAGTCCATGGCTCAAAAATACTCTAAAACTCATGACCTGATTTTCTCAAACAGGCCTAAAACAATTGCTGGTAGACTTCTTTTGATCAAAAATATTAGAGAGTCTTGTTCAGAAGTTGTAAATTTGAGCGAGTTGTTAGTACTAGTATTGAAGGTTGTTAACGCCAAGATCTTTGATGACGCCCCAATCACGTGAGACGTCCTAATCCTGCACAGAAAACACGATCAACACCAAAAGCTTGACGGCTGGACCGTCGGGGGATAGCTCCGGCGTGAGAGTCAATACAGGTGTTCAAGGTTTAACAATGGAGGGCGTAAAAATGTCTAGTGTATTGAGCTAGGTAGAAAGTGTATGCGTACCTTTTGTTAGGAGACCCCCTTGCTAGGTTATACTCTCATGCTCAGTTTTTTGTGCCACCAACCATGATCTGACACAGCCCCCTGCTGCTCTGTGGTCTCAGCCGTGTGCATGCAGGTTGTCACCTTTTTTCCACTGTTCCTGTCGCCGGCCGGATAAGATCCCATCCACATTAATGATCTGCAGGTGCTTGGTCAACTGCCCTCCTCCTTTTTCATCATTACCGGTCAAAGTCTTAGATATTTAAAAGATCTTATGGGCCGGCCACTTGACCCAACCCATTATTAATGGGATACAATAAAGGCAATATAAATGTTAGGCCCAATGACTATAAGACTTAGCGATAAAAGGTCCACTAGGCTAATTAAACGGATGGGCCCAATTAGTCAGGCCCAATGAAAGAAATATCAGGCCCCAACATTGCCCCCTAGTCTTTTATTAAACAGGATGTTTAGTGGAAGACTGACTGCAAATAGCGCGAGTCCACAAGACGAAAGGGCCCACTGGGCACCAGCCTACCTTGGATAACCCACCAAAACCAAAATCAGACGTTACCCTTTCCTCTCCCTCATCATTATCCCCAATTAATGCGCCGCCCTCGGCTCTCGTGCAAATTTTGAAAAAATCATTCGCTATAAAAGCCGCTGCCCATCCTCCTTGGAGGGTTCCCTGCCATTTCGAATTCATAAGAGCTTAATACCTTCTCCTGTTCAAATTTCTTCCTTTTCTTTGCAAATTCCCAACAATGGCATCCCAGAACCCCGATACAAGTTCTCCCCTTCGTGTCGCCCCCATCTCCACCGTGACCCCTCACTCCAATCCTGACAAAGAGGTCCCGGGCTCAAACTCCCAAATCAATGCTGCGAGTAAGGAAGCTCCGTCCATGGAACCACTCCCCAACCCATCTGATTTTTTCCAGAACGAGGAAGACTTTCCTCATGCCAACACCCCTTCCACTGTCAATGAAACCGAGCTCTGCAACATCAGAGCTCGCTATCAGATCCCGGACACCCACGGGGTACGGATAGCGGCTCCTCACGAAAGGATGTATCAGCGTCCCGATGGCTGGATCGCCGTTCCGGCAAAAGGGGGTGAGGTTCCCTCTTCACGCCTTTTTGATCACCCTCTTAGGGTTTGTCGGAGTGGGGTTCGCCCAACTGGTGCCGAACTCGTACATCCACATACTGGCTTATATAGCCTTCTGCTACGAGATAGGAGTTCCTCCTGCTGTGGATTCCTTCTTCACCCTCTTCTCTGTGGGGAAATCACGGGAGAAAGGCTTCAAGGTGCTAAGTAAGATAGCCCCCAAGCCCAATGCCAGGATCGAGAAGCGGTCTCTAATGGACACTCCTTCGAGCAACCGAGGATGGCATAACAAATGGTTCTTCGTCAACGGGCCCGAAATCTCTTCTATTCCTGACTGGACCACTTCTGATCGCGTCTCTGCAGACTTCGGAGACATATCCGAGGAGCGCATAAGAGAAATGACGCGCATCATAGAGAAGATACCCCTGAAGGAGTGGAGCTTCGGCCTCTTGGGCAAACAAGCCTGGTTGTACGACCACAAGTTGTCTCTTATCAAGCCGACTTCGACCGATCGGAGGGACTTGGATAGGTATCTTTCTGGCAAGCCTTCATCCCCTTCCACTGAAGTTCCCCAAGAAGAACTTCCGGCCTCGGAGGCCCAGGATGCAGAGGTCTCCCGTGGATCAGAACCTGTTGAGGAACCCAGCCGACCTCGACAGAAGAAGAGGGCGGTTCGGAAAGTCCGGTCAAATCCTCAAGGAGCTCAATCAACTTCTACAGCGAGTCTGATTGACTTGCCTGCGACCGAGCGAATGCAGGCTCTACGGATAAAGAAAAGGAGGACTCACGTGACTCCTCTGTCTGCCGATGAGCTTCGAGTTCCTCGTTCTGCCGCGGTTGAGCCTCCCCCTGTCATCCCTGTGGAGATCCACGTTTCAGAAGATGAGCTCGAAAACCTGAATGAGTCTCCTCTTCTGTCTCGTAAAAGGAAGCAGTCCTCCGAGGATCAACCAGCACCGCCCCCTGAACCATCAGTGCCTTCTCCGCCGAGACCCTCTTCCTCTACCTTCCGGCGAGAAGCTGCGTCTTCTCCCACTGTATGGCCTGATTTTAACGAGAACTTTCCTTTTCAGCTGTTCGACTCCTTTGTTCGGGAGACCGATGACCATCGGTTCGGAAACAGTTCGATCAGGGATTTGATCGAGGAGGGCATGAGTTACCAGGCTAAGGTGAGTTGGTTCAATTGAAATATCTAGGGATCATCTGTTTCTTCTACTAATTCGCTTTAAATGTCTGCAGGCAAATGCTGTCTTCGGGAGACTTCTCCCCCGATACAGAGAGTCTGAAGCCGAAGAAGATGCGGCCAGGCGAGAGATGGCCACTATGGCTTCTGCTCTGGAGAGGGAGAGAAGGGCTCATGGTATCACTATCTTCAATAAAGAAGGCCTTCAGAAGGACTTAAATAAGTTGAAAGAACAGTTGGAGGCATCCGAGGCCACCCATCAGCTGACCGTTACTTCAAACATAGACCTGGTTCGTCGGAACGAGGTTCTTGTTGGGAAGAACGAGACGATGGTGAAGACCAATAAGAGCTTGGCTATACAAGTACACGACCTTGAGGCCAGGGATCTGAGACATCTGAAGGAGCGGGCAAAACTCGAAGAGGAGCTCCGCGAACTTCGGGCTCTGAGAGACTTGGGTCCTCCTCTAACCGGAGATCTTCGGAGGGAAATCCAACAAGAATACCGAAAATCTGCTGAGTTGAACGAGGAGATCATCCAGATGTTCTCGGATGGATACGACGAATGCCGAAGCAAAGACAAGGCAAGACTTGTTGCTGCCAAGGTTGAACCGACTATCCTGGACTCTTCGGAAGACGAAGCCGATCTCTGAAGATGGTTTTCTTTCCCTTAGCTGTAGGATTTTTGTAAAGCTTCTATCGCTTTGTAAACATCATTGTGTAAATAAAATATCAGTGTTATCGGTACCATTCTTTATGACTTCGGTTTTCACTGTTTACCAGCACTTCAATATGGATTTAATTTGAAAAATGTACAAGCTCCTCCGTGGGCCTAACTTTAAACTGTTAATTAGCAACTAAGCAAGTCGTATAACAGGTAAGACGAAGCTAAATAACATGGCCTTCCGAACTCAACACTTAGAACGATTTAGGCAATAATAATAACGTAAAGGAATACTTATTCGTTACCGAAGTGTGAGGTAGATGTCGCGAGGGATCGGACGAAGTCTGAATGACGAGGCTTGTCTACCCCGAAGGGCCTGATAAGGTTCTTAGGATCACCGGACGGTGCGGTTATCATCGAATGGTCGACAAGTCTGTCCGAACCTTTTAGCTTTGGTGGCCATTGATTTTACCACCCTTGGTAAAAAACAATATAGGATCCAGGATTTGACTACCACACGGGGTATCAAATAGATTGGCTGCCATCGAATGGCCAGCGAGTCCTACCATACCTCCTTACTTCGGTGACCATTGATTTTACCACCCTTGGTAAAAAACAATATAGGATCCAGGATTTGACTACCACACGGGGTATCAAATAGATTGGCTGCCATCGAATGGCCAGCGAGTCCTACCATACCTCCTTACTTCGGTGACCATTGATTTTACCACCCTTGGTAAAAATCAATTTAGGATCCGGGATTTGACTACCACACGGGGTATCAAATAGATTGGCTGCCATCGAATGGCCAGCGAGTCCTACCATACCTCCTTACTTCGGTGACCATTGATTTTACCACCCTTGGTAAAAATCAATATAGGATCCGGGATTTGACTACCACACGGGGTATCAAATAGATTGGCTGCCATCGAATGGCCAGCGAGTCCTACCATACCTCCTTACTCCACTGTGACATTAGGACAGATGCGAAGATCAGTTGTGAAAGAAGTGACTTTTTATTGATGATGAACGGTTATGTACAGACTCCCAGTGGACTGACTTGGTTTCTATTGAAAGTACTTTCGGAGCCTGCCTGCGTGCCATGTGTTCTGAATTTCGGATCCATCCAAGGCCCTCAGTCGATATGTCCCGGGCTTTGGTACTTCGGCCACTTCATACGGTCCTTCCCAGTTTGGCATCAACTTCCCAGTGTTCTGCGGTGTAGATGCTTCGGCCTCTCTGAGAACGAGGTCTCCAACCTCAAATCTTCGGAGCTTTACCCCTTTGTTGTAGTGCTTGGCGACTCTTCTTTGGTAGGCTGCTAACTTGATCATAGCCATTTCTCTGACTTCCTCTAGCAGGTCCAAGTTGGCTTTTAATCCCTCGTCATTGTAGATCTCACTGAACTGACTAACTCGAAGGCTTGGAGATCCAATCTCAACTGGGACTAAGGCATCAGTGTCGTAGGCCAGTCTGAAAGGCGAGTCCCCTGTTGTTGTCCTCGGCGTAGTCCTATAAGCCCACAATACGCTGAGCAGCTCTTCCGGCCATCTTCCTTTGGCTTCGTCCAATCTGCGCTTGATCCCGTTTAAGAGTGTTCTGTTAGTCACTTCGACCTGCCCGTTCGATTGCGGATGAGCCACTGACGTCTTCCTGTGCTGAACCCCCAGTTCCTTCAGAAAGCCTTCAAATTTTGATCCCACAAACTGACGTCCGTTGTCTGATATCACCACTTGAGGGATCCCGAAGCGAAACACTACGAATTCTTTTATAAATTTCAGACACTCCTGTTCCGTTATCAGCCGAAGTGGTTTGGCCTCGACCCATTTGGTCATATAATCAATGGCGACGATGACGAAGCTGACCTGCCCCTTAGCCTTCGGTAGCGGACCCAGTATATCAACCCCCCAGACAGCGAAGGGTATAGGAGATAGAATCGAGTATAGCTCTTCCGGTGGCTGATGCGGGATCGGACTGTTGAGCTGACATTTATCACATTTTTTCACGTATTCTGAAGCCTCCTTGAAGATCGTTGGCCAGTAGTACCCCTGCCGAAGAACTTTGTATGCCAGCGACTTAGCCGCCATGTGATCACCACAGATACCCTCATGAACTTCCCGAAGGGCGTACTTTGCTTCGGACGGGACCAGACATTTCAATAATGGTGACGAAAATGCCCTCCGATAAAGATCCCCGTCAATGAGAACGAAGTTGGCACTTTTGTATTTGACCTTTTTTGCTAACATCTGATCCGAAGGAAGGACGCCGTCTGCCAAATAATTGATGTAGGGAGTCATCCAGCAGTCAGGTCGCTCGATACACATCACCGAGTCATGTTGAACACTAGGCTGCTGTAAGACCTCCAGATAGACTGACCCGTTGAACACGACAGCATCTGTAGTGGCCAACTTTGATAAGGCATCGGCAATAGAATTATCGTTACGCTCTATGCCTTGAAATTCGTGAAAAGCAAAGTATCGGAGTCGGTCTTTCAACTCTGCCAAGTACCTGATCATCCTCGTCCCCCGAGCTTCATATTCTCCTGACAACTGCTTGACGACCAACTGAGAGTCACTATAGATACTCAATTTCTGGACTTCTAGGCTTTTCGCCAGCCGAACCCCAGCTAGAACGGCTTCATACTCGGCCTCGTTGTTAGTCGCCTTAAACCCGAATCTAATGGCTTGTTGTACCTTGAACCCTTCCGGACTGGTCAGAATAATCCCTGCTCCACTGACATTTACTGTGGAAGACCCATCTACATACAGTGTCCATGCATTCTGACCGTGCTGAAGAAGTGTAACAGTTCGATCAGATGTCCTCGTTTCCGGCGACTCGGCATCTGCCTCAGTAAAGGAACATTCTACCACAAAGTCGGCCAAAGCTTGTCCCTTGATAGCGGTTCGGGGATGGTATTCGAGGAAAAACTGGGACAATTCCATGGTCCATGCTGCCAATCTCCCCGAAACCTCCGGCTTGCCCATTACCTTTTTCAGTGGTTGATCTGTGTAGACGATCAAGAGCCTACCCTGAAAGTATTGCCGAAGCTTTCGGCTAGCAATTACTAAAGCAAAGGCAATCTTTTCAATATTTGGATACCTGGTTTCGGCGTCTCGTAGGACGTGACTGACGTAATAGACCGGGTGCTGCTTTCCGCTGATCTCCCGAATCAACACCGCTCCAACGGCTAAGGGACTTGCTGCAAGGTATAGATATAAGGTTTCTTTCGGAGTGGGTTTTACCAATAGGGGAGCAGAGGACAGATAGGTCTTTATGCCTTGGAAGGCTTCTTCACAGGGCGAGGTCCATTGGAAAGTTTTAGCGTTCTTCGGCCCCTTCAGTGTGTCGAAGAATGGTAGACACCTCTCTGCGGATTTAGACATGAACCTCCTCAGAGCTGCAATTCTACCGGTCAAGCGTTGGACGTCTTTAAATGATTGAGGAGTCTTCATGTCAAGGACTGCTTGAATTTTCTCCGGATTAGCTTCGATGCCCCTCTGACTGACCAGATACCCCAAGAACTTTCCGGCACCGAGGCCGAAGGTACATTTTGCGGGATTAAGCCTCAATTTGTGTTGTCGGACAGTCTGGAAACATTCCTCCAGATCATCCAAATGTTTCTGAACCTGCCCGCTTTTAACGATCATGTCGTCCACATAAACCTCCATATTCTTTCCCAGCTGCTTGTGGAAGATAAAATTCATCATTCTTTGGTAGGTTGCACCAGCATTTATGAGGCCAAAGGTCATCTTCTTATAGGCGTACACCGAACGGTGTGTAATGAATGCTGTCTTCGGGATATCTTCCCTACACATAGATATTTGATGATAACCTGAAAAAGCATCCATAAAGCTTAGTAGAGCATAACCTGAAGTTGCATCAATAAGTTGATCAATATGGGGTAAAGGATAAAAATCCTTCGGGCAAGCTTTATTTAGGTCGGTGTAATCAATGCAAACTCGCCATTTCTGGTTCTGCTTCTGCACCAATACTACGTTGGCCATCCACTGTGGGTAGTCGATTTCAAAAATAAAATCAGCAGCCAACAGCTTGACGATCTCTTCGTCAATTATCTTCTGTCGCTCGGGTGCGAATATCCGCCTCTTTTGCCGAACAGGCTTCTTCGAGGGATCTACCTCCAATCGATGCTCAGCAACCCTTCTGCTAATCCCAGGCATGTCCTTTGGCTCCCATGCAAAAATGTCCGCATAGCTGCGAAGGAGTTCCATAAGATTTGTCCGAAGAGGCTCTGGTAGACCCAAACCAATTTTTACTGTCTTGTCCGCTTTCCCGAGGACCAACTCGATCTCCTCCGTCTCCCCCGCAGGTGTTACCAATGGCTCGGAACTGCTTTCAGTGAAGGGCTCAATCTCGATTGCCATGGTTTGTTTCTGCTTGCTAACCCCTACTCCGGAAGAGATGCACGCATTCCGATAACAGCGTCGGGCTAGATCCAAATCCCCAGCCACCTCGCCGACTCCGTGCGCTGTAGGGAACTTGATTTTGAAATGGGGGATGGAGGTCACGGCTTGGAGAGCCGTCAGGGTAGGTCTTCCCAGTATAGCGTTGTAAGCCGAATCTACATGCACAACATAGAATTTACACATTATCTCCGCCTGCTGAGGGGCTGTGCCGAAGACCACCGGGAGTTCGATAATGCCTGCAACTTTGACCGGATCGTTGCTGAAACCATATAGAGGAGCCTCCTGCCCAACTTCCATCTTTCGCCCTTCAAGATGCATTCTTTGATATGCGTGGGCGTACAGAATATCCACTGAAGACCCGTTATCTACCATCATACGCTTCATGTCTACCGAGCCCACTTGCGCGGTGATCACTAACGCTCCTTCATGTGGATCAATGGGCTCCAAAGGATAGTCCGCGTCTGTAAAAGATATAACAGTTCCGGGAAATGGTCTGTCCATCTTTGAAGAGGCACCTGATATGGACATAACCGAATCTAGGTACCCCCTTCTCTTTCTTCCTACCAATTTCCCCGACGTTCCCCCTGTTATTACGTCGATGACATGCCTTGGTGGCGGGTTCGGGACGGGCTGCACAGGAGGATCCGTTTGAACTGACTGAACGGTGCGGTCGGCACCTTGGTGATTCTTTTCAGCCACATATTGGACTAACAGACCGCTCTGGATCTTTCTTTCCACAAAATCCTTAAGATTACAACACTCATTGGTGCCATGGCCCGCGGCTTGATGATAGTTACAATATTTTCGAGGATTGCCCTGCCCGGTCCTATAGTTGTCCCTTGGTGGCTCAAAGAATGGCTGGTTCCGGATTTGGTCTAGAATCACCGATCTGTCCGTGTTCAGTTTGGTATAAACCTTATTCACCTTCGGGGTTGAAGCGGGCGGACGAGCATCTCCTTGTCGCCACGAGTTGTTGAACTTCTTGGAACGACTCTCCGATCTATCACTGTACCCCCCAGTCTTCTTCGGACCATCCCGAGTTCTAGGGGCATCTGCCTCCTTCATCTGTTCCGTAGAGGAACGCTTCAAGCTACTCATAGCCTCTTCCACAACGATATAACCTTCTGCCTTATCAAATGCCTCTGCCAGGCTCTTCGGGTGATTGAACATCAACTTCTTCACCAGCTTCTCCGACTTTACTAGGTCCAGACCGTTCTGAAACAAACCCACGGCTTGGAGATCGTTCAAATCTGACACCTGGCCAACGGCTTCTCGGAACCTCTTCACATACTGACCCAAAGACTCATCGGTGTACTGCCTGACCTGCGCCAAAGAGCCCGTGGGCTTCCCCCTCCTTCGATTACTCCCAAAACGAGCATGGAACTTATCGCAGAGTTCGGACCACGAGGAAATTGAATCTGCCGGTAAATTTCCCATCCACTGCCTCGCATCCTTTCTCAACGTCGTAACAAACATATGACATTTAGCAGCGTCAGCGAAATCGTAGTAGTCCATCAACCGGTCAAATGCTTGGCTGTGGTCGTAAGGATCTCCCGAACCATCGTAACTTTCCATGTGAGGCAACTTCTTAGAGGTGTCCGCCTTCTCCTTAAGAATGTCCGAGGAAAACGGGGATGCTTTCTTTCCCGGAGTATTCTTCACCTGCTGGACCTCGGCCAACTGCTTCTGGAGTGCCTTCAGTTCTTTTACAAGGTATTCTACTCCTTCCGGCTGCGACGACACTCCCTTTTCCGACGACTCTCTCTTTCTCGGAGTAGGTCGGTCGTTGATCATAATACCCCCAATCTCCGAAGGACTTTCGCGACGACGGTCTTTTGAGCGAAGTACCCGACTTTCGGGTGTACGGCCCCCGGATCTGCTTCGCCTCTGGGTCCGACGACTGTGGTGGGAGTGTGTGACAATGAGTGCCCTCTCCATGCTCTCTGGAGTTCGTTCTCTGGATCGGCCTTTCCTACCACTTCGGGTCTGCCCTGTAGGGACGTCACGACGGAATGCTTCCTTCGATCTTCGAGGAGTAGGGCTCCTCGATCTTTCTCTATCCCGATGTTGGCTTTGAAACCCACGTTCTGACTGAACCGGCTCCTTCCCGCTGCGATGCACACGCCTTTCAGACTGGACGTAACTCGAAGCTTCATCCCTCAACTCCTCCATCCGGGACATCTGCTCGGCTATATCCTGCCTCTGCTTTATGAGTGACTCCATGGCCCTATCGGCCTCTTCCGCCATCTTAGCCAATCGGGAGGTCTTCTCGTCGTGGTCTAGCTGTTTCCGGCCGCGGCCGGATTCCTTATCCGTCGTGAAGATTAACTTTCTCTTAGCTTTGCCCACGGCTCTTGGACGAGAGTCTCCATGTGACCGCTTGGAGGCTGTGCTAGCATGAGCACTTAGCGTGGGCCTCAAACGATCTCTAACAGAAACCCGTGGCGGTGAGTCACCAACAGTCATCGGTTGTCCTTCAGGCGTGTCTGCTCTGCTCTTCCCCATCCTGAGAGCGTGGAACAAATAAATGTTTGTGATTGAAAGCTCTGGAACACTAGAACTCAGCCCTCCTTCTAGCGCCAATGTTAACGCCAAGATCTTTGATGACGCCCCAATCACGTAAGACGTCCTAATCCTGCACAGAAAACACGATCAACACCAAAAGCTTGACGGCTGGACCGTCGGGGGATAGCTCCGGCGTGAGAGTCAATACAGGTGTTCAAGGTTTAACAATGGAGGGCGTAAAAATGTCTAGTGTATTGAGCTAGGTAGAAAGTGTATGCGTACCTTTTGTTAGGAGACCCCCTTGCTAGGTTATACTCTCATGCTCAGTTTTTTGTGCCACCAACCATGATCTGACACAGCCCCCTGCTGCTCTGTGGTCTCAGCCGTGTGCATGCAGGTTGTCACCTTTTTTCCACTGTTCCTGTCGCCGGCCGGATAAGATCCCATCCACATTAATGATCTGCAGGTGCTTGGTCAACTGCCCTCCTCCTTTTTCATCATTACCGGTCAAAGTCTTAGATATTTAAAAGATCTTATGGGCCGGCCACTTGACCCAACCCATTATTAATGGGATACAATAAAGGCAATATAAATGTTAGGCCCAATGACTATAAGACTTAGCGATAAAAGGTCCACTAGGCTAATTAAACGGATGGGCCCAATTAGTCAGGCCCAATGAAAGAAATATCAGGCCCCAACAAAGGTGGTGGTGGAAATTAAGAGCAAGATTAATGAGTTAATGTGGGAGCTTAATGAGTTGGTGGGTGTTTTTAGTGTGGGTGATTATATTCCATGACTTTTTAGGGTATCTGTACGTATCAGTGGTTTGAATTTGAAGCGCAGAAAAGAGAAATTAATTTATAAACTTGATGATTTTTTGGAAGATCACATGTCAATATCTGACGATGATGATGATGATCGTAATATTCAAGGCCAAGACTTTGTGGACATTTTGCTTGACAATTGTGGGCCCATGTGCAAAATTAGGGTTCACATGACCTAATTAAATTAAATACACAATTAGGGTTCCACGACCTCATTAAATGTGCAAGTTAGGGTTCGCATAACCTAATGGAATGAAGATGAAAAAGTCAGAAATAAATGTGCTAGACCGGGAGAAGCCTCCACGTGTCCCGAGGCGGAAGACTCGTGGAGGCGGCTCATTTTGGGAATTGATTGAGGGATTGGATTGGTGGCTAGAAGGACAGGGCAATAGAGGCATTATTCTAAGGACTAAAGGGTATTTCTGAAATTTTCCTGAAGGCATGTGCCTTGCACATGATTACTTTCCAGAATACCCTATAAATACCCCTTCCATTCCATTTGGAAGGGGACTTCTCTCTGGACACAAGACTCGGGCTCTTTTAGTAGCTTAAGGCTCGGATATTCCACCTAAAAAGCACTAACAAGATTCGAACACTCTCTCAACTCGAAGAACCGAAGAAGGCTCTTGGAATCCCAATAACCCTAACACGGTTTCCGGATTCTAGGGGTTCTGCCACGCGTCGTTGGAGTAATCGCCCACCTGTCGTTCTCCCCTCTACAATCAACCAATCAATTCCGTATTCTTCGTGGATTTCTCTCCTCCTCAGCCAACACGAAACCCTAAGCGAGCAAGGCGTGATTTTCTTGCCCACATTTATTTGGCGACTCTGCTGGGGAGGTGTAGAATTCGTGAAGGGTATGCCCACAACTCGAAGTGGGAGAAATGCAGGAAGAGCTGCTTCACCAACAGATAGCATTACCTCGCCGGATCCAGTTCCAAGACAAGTAACTCAAGCATTCCAAGGCGCAAACCTGGATTTTGACCAACCACTTGTTGAAGACGTTTCAGAAGAGAGTTCAACATCACCACATATGGCTAATCAACAACAAACCAACGCAGGAAGGCAAGACGAGGATGCAGGTGGAGACCAGACGAATGTTGTGCAACTGGAGATGCTCAAGGCATTGAAGGAAGCACGAGAAGGACAAGGGATGATGATGGCCATGATGCTGGAAATGCAAAGGAAGCAAGAGGAGATGGGGAACTTCCGCTAGCAGTTGATGCAGATTCCTACGTTTAAGGCCATGTTCCCAGGAAGCTCGCAGGGGGGACAGGTAGGAGTGGAAGACAACAACAATGGCAGCAACAACAAAGAGAACCAGATTGTATCGCCCTCGACGGAAAGTCAATCGGTTCCAATAATCAACTTGGAGGCCCAACACAGCGGTGACGTGCCACAACGTAGGTTGGAAGCAAGCCAACCTCAGACAAACATCATCCCAACTGCTCTCCCATCAATTTCACAGGTGCAAATGCCAACCATTCCAGGCGATGTCCAACGAGTGAGCCAGCAACTTCCACCAGTGCCGACTTTGCATGACGCAAGTGTGCACCAACCAATCTCTCTACCATACACACCGCCGATACCACAGTATATCTCAACACCTCAGAGAGTTCACACCACGAGCCAGTATGTGATGAAGGATGATATGATCGATGTAATCAATCAACTTCGTAGGCAGACATCTCGACCCTCGGAGTTGGACTTTACTCCGCCTTACCCAGCACACATTCGGAGGCAACCTTACCCGATAGGATATATCGAGCATCCCCCGCAATTTCCAAAATACAACGGGGAGAAAGGAAATGCCAGGGAACATATTGCCAGGTTTGTAGAGTCGATGTCTCCGTGGCTGGGATATGATGAAGTGAACAACCACAACTTGTTGATGCGGGAATTCAACAAAACTTTGACAGATAGTGCCTTTAGTTGGTACTACAATTTGGAGAAGGGGTCAGTCCATGATTGGGATGACCTCAAATTATAATTTTTTAAGAAATTTTTCTATGTGCAGAAACAGGTAACCATTGTAGAACTCATGCGGTTCAAGCAGAAGCCAAATGAGGAGCTATCAGATTACGTTGACAGGTTCAGGGCCCAGGCACAGAAGTGTGCAGAGCCGATTGAAGAAAAGAACCTGGTCAGCATTTGCAACAATGGTGCCTTAGATTCCTTCAAGCCCCACCTCATTACCAAGGCTTGTGATTCCTTCGCGACCCTCTCAGCTTTCGCACAAGACTTGGGAGGAATCATGACACTGCCCACTAGCCATGCGACGGTTACATGGAGGGGCAAGAGAACAGCAACTGTGGCTTTGGCTGACTCTCAGTCAAAACCACAAGGGGGCAAGAGGGAGAAGCATGAGAAAAATTTTGAGCGAAGCAAAGGAAGGCATGGAGATAAATATGCAAGAAAGTCGGTCCCGGAGGCTATCACATGCAGTGAGAAAGCATTCAGAGGCCTATACGAGCAATGGATTGAACATGGGGAGGTGAAACCCCCAAGGCCTAGATTTGCAGTGACGGAGGAGATGAAGAGAAGGCCAGACTTCTGTGTTTTCCACCAATACGCGGGACACTCAACTATGGATTGTTATAGCCTGCGTAGGATATTCCACGAGAAGTTGGCAAATGGGGAGATTGAACTGGGAAAGGAAAGCAGTGTTCATGACAAGCCACTGCCAAATCACAAGGGAAAAGAAACATGCAACACTGTTATCCACAACATAATCCCAGAAGTGGAGATGATGGTGGAAGAAAAGGAGGAGTGTGACCCAGGCCTGCAAGTGACAGCGTTGATGAATGGGGCCAAATTCAGAAATTTTTTCGATCAGATAGGGTTGGCCAAGGAAGCAAGGATTGAGGCAACCAGGGCATTAATTAAGGCCACCGAGACACAGGAGACTTGCATGGCCATAAGCAAAGGATTTGTGAAAACAATGGAGGAGGAAGCAAATAAGATATCTTTCTCTAAAGCTGATAGAGAGATAAGATACCCGCACAACAGACCATTGTATGTGACAGCGATAATCAATGGCATCGAAGTGCGGAGGGCATTCATTGACAATGGAGCATCTGTAAATATTATGCCCTACACCATGTTCAAACGGTTAGGCCTGTCAGAGAAGAAGATAGTGAAGGAACAAACAAACATTACATGATTCGCTAACCAGAGCACGAGAACCCTGGGACATATCAAGGTAGACATGTAAGTTGGAAAAATCCGAGGGCCTGTAATGTTCCATGTTGCAGAGGTAGATGCAGCATACCATATCTTGCTGGGAAGGGCTTGGCAAAATGACTATGGGGTGGTACCCTCAGTCTTTCATCAGTGCCTGAAAGCTATCTGGAAAGGGAAAGAAGTGAAGGTACCAGCAACTCGGAATCCCTTTGGACCAGAGGAGGCACACATCACCGAAGCAACTTTCTTCGATGATGTCGCTGAAGAGGGAGAGAACCAGATCGCGAGGCCTGATTCCTTAAGACTAGCAAGCTGGAAGGAAGTGCAGGAAGATAAGTTTGTACCTACAGAAAAAGTAAAGAAGAAGACCTCGGAACATGGAGAATGTTCCAAAGATATGAAGCCAGTCGTAGTGGACTTGGAGAAGGAAGGAAGAGAAGAGAAGAAAAGGCCAGCAAATCCTGAAGATGCCAGAAATATAATAAATGCCAAGCGGATAGCACAGTCCGAGGATGGCCAAAAGACAAAATGGGAGAGGGTTGTAAAACCCGACGGAAAGGTAGTGTTTCGATTATGACGGTGCAAGGGGGAAGAGCCCAAAGAAGCGTGCAAACCCAACAGCTCAGGAGGTGTCCCCCACTCCAACAATAATGAAGGAGAAGAAGTTGTACAACAGAAGGTAGAACCAGTTCCAGAATGTTTTGAAGATAGGTCAAAACCTCAACAAAATGAATTAGAAGAAGTTGATTTGGCAACAGATGGAGGAACGCCAAGACCAACTTATGTCAACAAGGAGCTTGAGGCTAACCAGAAAGAGGAGCTCATACAACTACTGCAAGAGTATAAGGACGTCTTTGCTTGGAATTACGACGAGATGCCCGGAATTGACAAAGATCTTGTGGAGCACAATCTAAACATAAGCCCGGGAATGAAGCCAGTGAAGCAAGCACCTCGCAACTATGCACCCGAGGTCGAAACCCAAATAAAGGAAGAAATCAAAAAGTTACTGGAAGTAGGGTTCATCAAGCCAATCCAACATCCAACATGGCTTTCCAGCATCGTACCGGTAAAGAAATCAAATGGACAGCTACGAATATGTGTCGATTTCAGAGACTTGAACAAGGCATGCCTGAAGGATATGTACCCATTACCCAACATAGACACCTTGGTAGATGCAACGGCTAATCATGAGATGATGTCTTTCATGGATGGGTTTGTGGGCTACAATCAGATAAAGATGTCCATGGAAGATGCAGAGTTGACAGCCTTTCGTACCCCGTTTGGGAATTTTTACTATGTAGTAATGCCATTCGGATTGAAGAATGCGGGGGCAACTTATCAGAGGGCAATGCATGCTATATTTCATGACATGATTCATGATATAGTGGAGGACTATGTGGACGATGTGGTAGTGAAATCCAAGAAGGCAACAACTCATGTGGAGGACCTGAGGAAAGTGTTTGAGCGATGCCGAAGGTATAAGTTGAGGATGAATCCGAAGAAGTGCGCCTTTGGAATGACGGCTGGAAAATTCTTGGGCTTCTTGGTGCACAACAGAGGTTTAGAAGTGGACCCAGGCAAGGCGAAAGCAGTTACAGAGATGCCCCCACCAAAGACGCAAAAGCAGTTGAAGAGCTTTCTAGGGAAGGTCTCGTACATGAGAAGATTCATGCCAGCATTAGCCGAAGTCACAGAACCTTTCGGCAAATTACTAAAAGGAAAGGCACAATGGGACTGGGGGCAAGACCAACAACAGGCCTTTGAGAAAGTAAAAAGAATTTTGTCTTCGGCACAAACGATGGTAGTGCCACAAAGAGGAATGCCGTTGCAGTTGTACATCACATCTACCAAGAAGTCTATAGGAGGATTGATCACGCAAGAGGTGGATGGAGAAGAGAAACCTGTATATTACATTAGCCGGATAATCAGAGGACCGGAAACCAGGTATTCACAAATAGAGAGGCATTGCCTAGCGTTGGTGTTCATTGCGCAGAAAATGCGACATTATTTTCTAGCGCACGAAGTAATGATTGCAACAAAAACTGATCCGATCAGATACCTATTAACTAGGCCAACATTAGTAGGAAGACCTGCTAGATGGATGATGATTCTTTCAGAATATGACATCAAGTGTGTAACACCAAAGGCAATCCGATGTCAAGCCTTGGCAGACCTGCTAGCTCAATTTCCAAACGGAGAATATGATCCCCCTTCTGAGGATCTTCCGGGTGGAGAAGTGGAATCAATCGACTTGATGGATGAGGATCTAGAATGATGGAGTTTGGCTTTTGATGGATCATCTGCAGAAGGTAAAGGCAGAGCAGGAGTGGTATTGACCACCAAAGAAGGAAATGAAATATCCTTGTCGTACAAATTGGACTTCCCTTGCACAAATAATGAAGCAGAATACGAGGCGTTCATACTAGGATTATTAGCGGCTCAAGAATTGGGAGCCAAATATCTTAAAGTAAAAGGAGATTCAAACCTTATAGTGCAGCAGATAAAAGGTCAATTCGGAGTGAAAGAACCCATCTTGGCGCCGTATCGAACTGTAGCACAAAAGGTGATGGAAGCTTACAAGAAGGTGGTGATTGAATATGTGCCAAGAGGACAGAATAAACAACCGGATGCACTAGCAACAGTAGCATCTCGAGTCTATATTCAAGGAGAAGACTTGAATGTGAAGGTAATGAAGAGAACCCTCCCAACCACGGTGCTAAACTTGTTCCCCAAAGACATGATAGACGATTGGAGATATGACATCTCCCATCAATTGCAAACTAAGGAAGGAACAATACCAATTATAGAGCTACAAAAGTACAGCATCATCAAAGGTGTCTTGTATCACAAAGAAGCAGATGGTGTATTGACACGATGCTTGGGGAAGCAAGAAGCAAGTAAAGTCTTGCATCAGGTGCATGAAGAGAATTGCGGGTTTGCAGACATAGGTCTGTATCGTAGGTTGCAACGCCAAGGGTATTATTGGCCTGAAATGAAGAAGGCAGCAGATGCCCTACAATGCCACTGTGTTTCATGCCAAGAATACCCTGGGGAGGAGGAATGTGCTTTCATTGATGATATAGTGGATTGGCGAATTCCTTATGTGAACTTCTTACAAAACGAGATTCTTCCAACCGAAAAGAAGGATGCAATTATAATAAAGAGGAAGTCACAACGATTCTTCTTACAAAATGGAGAATTGTTCAGAAGAGGTTTTAATGGCAAGCCCCTACGGTGTCTAGAACTAGGCGAAGCCAGAGATTTGGTCTATCAAATGCACAAGGATGAACATCAAGGGGGAGCCAAGTTGTACAAACAACTTATCGATCATGGTTACTATTGGCCAAAGATGGAAGGAGATTGTCTAGAATTTGTCAAAAAGTGTCACATTTGTCAAATACATGGAAACCTGATACATGCTCCCGCCGTGGATTTGCGCACCTTAGCAACACCATGGCCCTTTCATACATGGAGAATGGATCTTATAGGTCCTGTACGCCCTAATTCTAAGGGCAACATATGGATTTTAACTGCCACCGAGATGTACACAAAGTGGGTGGAAGCCATACTCTTGAAGAAGGCCACGGGACCAGCAGTGGCAAACTTTATCAAGGAGCACATCATTTGCCGTTTCGGGATCCCGAAGATCATTTTGTCCGACAATGGAACCCCCTTCATCAATAGAGACATCAAAAGTGTGATGGAAAGATACAGGGTGAAACATTATAAATCATCACCCTACTACCCGAAAAGCAACGGACAAGCAGAAGCGACAAACAAAACCTTGATAAAAATCTTATCAAAAACCTTAGACGATCATCCGAAGAAATGGGCAGAACAACTACCAATAGCGTTATGGGCATATCGAACTTCAAAAAGAAAGCCTACAGGCGAAACCCCATACGCTTTGGTTTATGGTGAAGAAGCTATCTTGCCCACCGAAATAGAAATACCTTCGGCTCGAATGAGACTTCGAAGCTTAGTCGAGGAAGAAAGCCGACCAGCCGCCCTAGAGGCCTTAGCCGACTTCCGAGACAAGGCTAAAGAAAAGCTTGAACGGTACCACGAAAGACTGCGACAACAATACAACAACGCGGTGGTACCACGACAAATTCTGGTGGGAGACCTGGTCCTCAAAACGGCAACTCAAGTTATGAGGGGGACCCCAACCACCAAATTTTACTCCAAATGGGAAGGCCCGTATAGGGTACGAGAGATCTCCGAAAGCGGATATTGCAAGATATCTCGTGTGGGATCAGATGCTGTCTCAGGCCCATTAAACTTGAAATGGGTAAAGAAATATTACACATGAGAAGAGCATCACAAAAGTTATACTTTCAACTTCAAAAGTAATCGAGGAACCTGACTTACAGCCCTCGAAAGTTACACTTTCAACTTCAAAAGTGATCGAGGAACCTGACTAACAGCCCTCGCAAGTTACACTTTCAACTTCAAAAGTGACTGAGGCACCTGAGTATAAGCCCTCAAACCCAAAAGTTACGCTTTATCTTTAAAAGTGAAGAATGTTATGCTTTATTCGATAAAAGCAAGAAAGTTATACTTTATCTCTAAAAGTGGCAAACGTTTTGCTTTCTTCGATAAAAGCAAGATTTATTATATGAAACGTTATGCTTTCCGTCAAAAGCAATTTTTAGCAATAAATTGACAAACTTTCACATATACGCGAATGTTTTAATTTTATTAAAAAAAAAAGAGTATGAATTCAAGTGTTGGTTTGTGAGAAATATATGTATCTTTGACAAAATTCATGTTTTCTTATAACATCTATTGTTGTCTTGGAATATTAATTTGAATAACTTGAGATTCAATAATAAAAAATTGAGTTTTAAGGAATCATTCAAATTAAAGGCAATCAACAAGGTTAAAGAAACCACGTTCTGATAAATGAAATATGTGTAAATGAGTTTCTGAAACAGGAAATTAAAAAAATAAACTACTACAATAAGTTATGATCTAAAGGCCACGACATATCAAAATGAAGAGGAGGCACAACTAAAGCTTCCAAGTCAGCAACGGCAGCATCTCGAATCTTAAGATTTGCAGCTTTCAGCTCCCTAACCTGTTGGGTAGTCGCCTCTAAGTCCCGGCACTGACGCTCTACCTCCTGAAGTTTTGCTTGTAAGTCCCGACGCTGGCCTCTTAAATCTTGAGACTGGCTCTTCAATCTGTTTGCGGCATCACCAAGCTCAGAAAGCTGCACTGAAAAGGATTCATCTTCACATTTACGTACAGCAACCTCCGAACGTAGTGAAACAAGGTTAAAACTCGACTTGAGAAGATCCAACCTATCACGAAAAGGAGACATATCAACACCTACGGCTGCAAGGTCATCTACATCATCTCTAAACTTCTTCAAGTCCTCAACTCGCAAGGAATATAAAGAAAGAGTATGCAATCCAAGAATAAGGCCTGCGAGCTGATCTAGGAAGAGGGTTTGGGTGGAAGTTGTCTTAATAATCAGCCGGTCAAGAATCTGCGGGAACCGAGCTAGGAGACGCTCCAGACTTTCCTGACTAGAAGACGATATCTGGAAACCCCTCCAAGAAATAAGATCCCCACTTGGATTGAAGGAAGCTCTAGCAGGAGCTACTTTAGAGGCCACCATAGAATTTGTCGAGACCAGGGATGGAGGAGCAGAAAGATGTTGTACAGCTAAGGATTCCTCGAAGCCTTGGTCACCTGGAGGATAACCAAGGTCACTATCCGAATGGAGAACAGCAAATAACGCGAGTGCCTCAACGGGCAAAGGCAAATCTTTCATTCTCTCGTTCTGAAAACAAGATGACAAAGCACAATACATTATAAATAAAAAAAAAAGAGCAAATGAAATTCATCTTCAAGACAAATCACTCATGGATTAAGGAAGGATACTCACAATATAGTCAATGGAAAAGGAGTCGGGAGATGCCACAGAAAGGGGAATGTCATTCAACCCATCCAAAGTACTATTAACAATGCCCTCCCGAGCAATCACCACCTCGGTAGAATCCTTCTGGGGAGGATGAACATCACCAATAGTTTCAGAATGATTCTCCCTCGGGGAAGTAAGAGTCTCATCAACATCTTCAGACTCATCATGGGGAGCATGCATATGAAGGTTTAAAGAAATTGCTGTATCACCCACAGCAGGACTCGAGCTTACATCAGACAAAGTATCCTTAGCATCCAGACTAACACAATCGTCGCGAGGAGTAGATGACTCAATATCAACAAGGATCGGTTGGACGGGGTCACGACTAGTGGAAGCCGCCGCGGAAGCCTCATTTGAAGTACTATACATTAACCCAAGAGGAACATCATCATCATCATCTTCATCAACCACGGTAACCTAAAATAAAAAAAAATAATAATAATAAAGGAAATAATTACTCAATGATATGTGAAAGCAGTAACACAAGGGATGAAAGAAAATTGAGAATAGTACGACAAATTACCAAATTTCTACGACGCTTCTTAATCGGATCCTCGGCTGCCGGGATACTAGGATCAACATTATCGAGAGGGCGTTTTGCTAATGGCTTTATGATAAGCCTGATAGGAGGACGACTGACTGGAACCACGGCAGAAGCAATAGGAGGAGCTATCTCAGAATCAGTAGTAGTAGCTGCTCTCGTTTTAGAACGAGTAACTCTCATCTCCTCGGCATCAGAGGATCCCTGGGGAGGAGCTAGAGAGGACACCCGAAATGGAGCCCGTGGTGGAAGACTCCTAGAAGTAGTGGGAACCTGTGATGGAATGATCTGCTTAGGGGGAGACGACTTAGGCATCAAAATGTCACGCTCAGCCAAGCGGCTACTGGCTGGCCAAAGTGCTGAGCGAACATTGGGCTTGGAAGAGCATAGCAGCCGGCCCCATTGAAGACGTTGTGGAATAGAGACCGGCAATGAACAAATCAAGGTATCATCCTCCCATCTTTTAAGATTGACTTGCCAGTAATTACGTTCTCCAGCGGTATATCGCCCGCTTCGGGAGTCATCTGGTATGACAAAAGGAAGGGGTCTATGGGGATCACTTGATGGCCTCGGAAATGCCCATGTAAAAGAGGAGGAAGTAGAGATGAAATTGAGAAGAACATCCTCATAATTCCCCCGGCAGGTGTGACCGAAAGGGCGTTCCTGGTCATATCCGAATTGTCTCATGACCCTGTGAGGAGAATATAGTACAGTACCAAAACTATTATTCTCAAGGAAATATGGAAGCTCTGTGGACCGAAGGAAAACGAACCAAGACAGTGCGGAGCCACTCAAACTATTTCTGCTGAGGTTGGAGAAGGTACGAAATTTATGCTTGTAGAAGTGAGGTAGATGACCGCAACCCCCTGAAACGAAGGTATAAGGACGAGCAGTGAAGCATGAATAATCATCAAGGAAATGTCGCAAATCCGTACTGTCAGGACTAGAACGGTGATCAATCCAGCGTAGCATGCGAGGAATGATGTTGCGTGGTGGGAGAGAATGAGACTTTTTCTTTCTTGTAGAAAGATGTTCAAGATCGGAATAGCCCGGAAAGCGCTCGAAAAGAAAGATCTGAAGGAAGGAGCATGGAATGAAGCAACTGACATCATACCTGAGTAAATAAAAAACAAATATATATATATATATATATATATATATATATATATATATTATAGAAAAGGTTGAAGGAAAAGAAGGGCAGTTTGAATGACAATTAAATATAAAATATGAAAGTGATTACCTCCCAACAGATTCTTTCATGGCAAGGGTTGTTTTGTCTAGGCGACGATATAAGGTCCCTAGGAAGAGAGGAGCAAGGGGAATCTCCGAGCCTCGGGATAACAATGCCGCCAAACTAAACATACGGGCAGAAGGACCGTCTATGGGAGACCCAGGGAAGATGAAACGGGACAACCACATAACTAGATAAGCTGCCAGAGGAAAGGGACAAGTCTCTTCACGGAAGGCAATAACAGACTTATCGTAAACTGAGCTGTTCCACTGGTTGGTCTTGTAATCACGGAAGAAATAGCGCACCCAGGATAACCAAGAATTCTTTTGCCGACCTGAACTCTCGAAATCCGGAAGGAGCGTATCACCCTTGAAGCGGGAAGTGAAGTGGGAAGATTGTCTGAAGGCTTCCATCAAGTAGGCAACGCATTCGTTATCTCTAGTGGACATGTTAGAAGGACCGCAGGAGTTCGAAGCAACAATGGGAAGGCTACAAGACGAGATTCAAAAAAAATAAAAAATAAATAAATATATATATATATATATATATATAAATAAATATATATAAAAAAATGAGAATGAATGAAAGGAATAAAAGAAGAAAACTTACTGGTAGAGGGCATAAACATCCTCTAGAGTAGGGGTGAATTCCCCCCAGGCAGTGATAAATGTGCAAGTAGAGGAACACCATCGTGAGATCAACACAGTAAGTGCGTTATGATCCTGGTAAATTCGTAGGTCTCTACACAGTTGAACACAACGAAAGATACTCGCATTCTTCAGTATTTCCACATATTCAGCGTTGTCAAGGATCTCGTCGGTCCAATCTTGCCATCCCTGAATGCGAGCAGATGAATCTGACAGGAAGCGAAGGGGACTGAATGGGTACTCTTGCTTCTCTATGCATAGGCGGGGAATGCAATCGGCATGAGGAAAGTCATCCCAACCTCCAGAAGCTGGGGCATACAGAAACAAGCCTTCTTTCTCTGGGGGTGGAAAACTTGTACGGTCATAGTCTCTAACTCTATCCCAAAAGACGTCAGAAGGACCAAAGAAGGGGGCTCTCCCCCAATCAGTGATGAAGGGGGATTCCTTGGGAGTTCTTAGTTCTGCAGAGCATTCGGGAGAGAGGGCCTACAAGCAAGGGGAAGTTCATTATAACAATTGTAAGGAAAGCATATCAAGAATGTCAAGTAAACTATATGAACACGAAGTACTCACCATAGCAATAAGGAGCGAACGTCCAATAGTTGAGCTTCAAAACACCTGAAAACAAGAAGAAACAATGTCAGAAAGATTGAAGGAGTACATTTATGCAAGAAAAAATTCCCGAAAATTTTCGAAAAAACTTCGGACAACCAAAATCCATCCTTCGGAGCCTTTTTTGGACTTAAAACAGCATAGGTCATGGCAACGCGATGAGTTTTGAAGGGCTCGTCGATACGGTCGTTTTGATATATTATAGGCCCTAAAACTCCAAATGACGCTCCTAATAGTAGAGGCTCGTCGTCCCGAACTTCATTTTTTCGTCCAAAACGTGAATTTCTGCCTAGAGTTCACCCCCTAGGGTTCAGCCCCCCTAGGGTTCAGCCTCCCTAGGGTTCGGCCTCCTAGGGTTCGCCCCCTAGGGGTGCGGTCATCTGGAGTGGTTTCGTAGCATGCAAGCATATCAATTTTTCTCTTTTCGCGTTTTCGTCAAGGAAAAATGTAAAGCCACACTTCATTATCCGAGGAAAAAACCAAGATGTACTCAAGGTATTAGGGCTCGGAAGATAAAAAAAAAATAAATTGATAAAGGTTCGGCCCCCTAGGGTTCGGCGCCCTATAGGGTTCGGCTCCTATAGGGTTCGGCCACCACCTAGGGCGGGATCTCTCCTTAAAAAAAAATAAAAATAAAAATAAAAAAAATTAAGGTTCAGCCCTAGGGTTCGGCGCCCTATAGGGTTCGGCTCCTATAGGGTTCGGCCACCACCTAGGGGCTGCTCCTTCAAAAAAAAAAAATAAAAAAAATCAGGTTCAGCCCTAGGATTCGGCGCCCTATAGGGTTCGGCCACCACCTAGGGGCTGCTCCTTCAAAAAAAAAAAGGTTCGGCCCTAGGATTCGGCGCCCTATAGGGTTCCGCCACCACCTAGGGGCTGCTCCTTCTTCAAAGAAAAAAAAAAGGGGTTCGGCCCCCTAAGCTTCGGCGCCCTATAGGGTTCCGCCTCCACCTAGGGGGCTTTCTCCTTCAAAAAAAAATGATAAAAAAGAAGAACAGAGGCTAAGGTTCGGCCCTATTGGGCTCGAACACATATGGATTATTCCCTCATACCTTTGAGATCCTGTTGCTCTATCGAATCAATTGCTTGGGATGAATGACTGATCCTTCACCTAATCAGAAGCAAGACATGCGGCGAGGGATTATGAATAGAGACTTCTTACTTCTCCAAAATAAAGATAAGTAAAAAGTTTATATTTTTCGAAAAGAATAAGATTAAAGCTTGATTTTATTCCCAAGAGAAGAATAAGATTAAAGCTTGATTTTATTCAAAAGAGAAGAGATGATTTTCGAAAATGGCTCATATATATATATATATATATATATATATATATATATATATATATATATATATATATATATATATCAAATAAATAAAGATTTGGGGTTTAAAATAAAGAAAGATTGGATTTTATTTCCAAAATCCAAAATATTTGATTTCATTTTCAAAATAAAGAAAGATTTGATTTTATTTCCAAAATAAAATTCAGTCTTTAATTTCCAAAATAAAACTAAGATTTAATTTTATTTGGTTTGATAAAAAAGAAAGATTTTGTATACCCAAAATAATAAAAATTTCTTTTATTTATTGAATGCTATTTGATTATTTTTCTTGTTTTCAATTTCCAGAAAAAAATAAATAAATAAACAAATCCAAGGGTTTGGCTCACGAGTATTTTTCCTTTTACTAGGACCATGGTCTTCAAGACCCGTGAAGTGAAGTCACGCAGAATCGTCTAAAAGCTGAAAGTGTTCTTGCGCGATCATCTATTTGGAAATGCAACTCTCGCGCAGGGGGCAAATGTGGGCCCATGTGCAAAATTAGGGTTCACATGACCTAATTAAATTAAATACACAATTAGGGTTCCACGACCTCATTAAATGTGCAAGTTAGGGTTCGCATAACCTAATGGAATGAAGATGAAAAAGTCAAAAATAAATGTGCTAGACCGGGAGAAGCCTCCATGTGTCCCGAGGCGGAAGACTCGTGGAGGCGGCTCATTTTGGGAATTGATTGAGGGATTGGATTGGTGGCTAGAAGGACAGGGCAATAGGGGCATTATTCTAAGGACTAAAGGGTATTTCTGAAATTTTCCTGAAGGCATATGCCTTGCACATGACTACTTTCCAGAATACCCTATAAATACCCCTTCCATTCCATTTGGAAGGGGACTTCTCTCTGGACACAAGACTCGGACTCTTTTAGTAGCTTAAGGCTCGGATATTCCACCTAAAAAGCACTAACAAGATTCGAACACTCTCTCAACTCGAAGAACCGAAGAAGGCTCTTGGAATCCCAATAACCCTAACACGGTTTCCGGATTCTAGGGGTTCTGCCACGCGTCGTTGGAGTAATCGCCCACCTGTCGTTCTCCCCTCTACAATCAACCAATCAATTCCATATTCTTCGTGGATTTCTCTCCTCCTCAGCCAACACGAAACCCTAAGCGAGCAAGGCGCGATTTCCTTGCCCACAACAATCTATAAAAAGAAATAAAATTGACACACTTTAAAAAGAAATTTAATTGACATACCACTCTATAACTAGTATGAAAGCAATATTTTAAGCAGGTGGGGATCCATTTCATTAATGAATTATAAATATCATACTACTTATAAGAATACCACTCAAGCAGATCACATTCATGAATTGGTAGCCACCGGACCAAAAAAGTTAACACTATGTGTGTGTGAACGTAGTTATAACCTATATTTGGAGTTAGATAGAAACTTAGAGAGAGACGGATAAAATTGTCAATAAAATAAAAACAATCTTGTGTTCATTTTTATTGTCTAGTGTCTTTCTTTTTTATATTTAATATTAATTCTCTTTGAATATTCACTTACACCTGTATTGCTTTATTTACATTTAGAAATATAAAAAATTAATTAATTTATGTAAAAATAGTTTCAACTGATAAATAAGTCTGTTAATAATGTCAGAACAAGAATTTTGTTGTCGGAATAAATATACATTTAACGACACTTTTAAATTTATTTTAACAATATTTTAAATTTTTAACTACACATATTGCTCTGACAACAAAATTATTGCTTATATGACATTATCTAATAAGACTTGCTTTCTTGCTTTCTTTTTTTCATCTCTGGACAAATAGTTACTACATGAAAATGAATGGCTACTCTCTTAGATGATAGATAGATCTCACACTTGCGTAATTCTAACTTTATCATTAAGAAATCAAAAGTTATTTAGTTAAATAAGCCTACAAAATTTTTCAATAAGATACTTTTTTTAAAATACTTTTTTCCTTCTTTTGATTCATTTTTTTAAAAATATCAATCCTACATAAATGAGTAGTCATTAAATATATTTTCAAAATGGGTCTTTTTTTGAAACAATACATACATAAATGAGTAGTTATAATTAGTAGTTCTGATTTGAGTATTTTCTATTAATGCTATTTTTTTTCATCTGTTCTTGGACTATACTTATAAGAAGAAAGAAAGAATTAAAAATAAGACTCTCTCTCTCTTTCTTGTTGCATTGATAGAATTTATTTTAATAAAAACTTTTGGACTCTTTGGTAGGGGTGTTCATTTGGATCGTCTTTTCCGGTTTTCCGAACCGGACCGAACCGGACCGAACCGGTCTGTTCGGTATAAAAAAAAACCGTTTCGGTTCGGTACAAAAAAACCTGTATATACCGGTTTTTCAGTACTGGTTTCGGTTTAGCGTTTATATGGTTTGGTAAAAATCGAACCGGACCGGTATATACCGGTTTTCTATTTTTTATTATTATTAATAATTTATTAATAATAATAATAATAATAAAATAATGGTTATAATAATAATAATAATAAAAAAAAAAATAATAATAAAAATAATAATTTTCGGTAAAAACCGGTACCGCCGGTACGGTATACCGGTTCAACCGGTACCGGTATCGGTTCATGAAATTGATTACTATCGGTATTCGGTTCGGTTCGGTTCGGTTCGGGCCGGTCCAATCCGATTTTTTACCGATGAACACCCCTACTATTTGGTTTCTTAAATTCATTAACTCTAACAGATATTTAAATTCATTAGACTCTAACAGATATTTAATGGTTTTAATTTGCATAATATTTTAATATAAATTATGGATCACTTCCATATATATATATATATATATATATATATATATATATATGGGTGGCCCAGTGCTCTATAATTGCACCAGTATGAAATTGCCATGCAATTCTTGGAAAACATCTGCCAGATCAAACAAAATCAACCACGCATTTTTTCCTATAAATATACAGGGTAGTCGTTTGTTGCTGCAATGCTACTACCTGCTTTTATATCCAATATAATTAATTAGCTACGTACGTTAATAATGATATTCCATCCCTCATTCCTCTCTTTGCTATTTTTCAATCCGGTATTCAAACGATACCCACAGATGTTAGATAACACATATACAATTAACCCGGAATACCCACGAGCAGGAACACTGACATTTGAGCCCGAAAAGGCAACCAGCGTTGGTAGTCCAAACAGCAACACGGTGGTAGTTGAAGTGGTACTAAGGGTTTTATTATTTGCAACAACCCTAACATCTGTGGTGTCCCTAGCCACCAGTAAGCAGACCAAGTTAATTCCGATACCATTTCCTCCTTACGGGGTATCCGTTGCACCGATTCACCTGCCTTCATGTAAGTTACATTACATGCATTGACCTCATGCATATATATGCTTAGTATAGTAGTTGTTTCTTCCTTTACTTATATATATATATATATATATGCTTGCTTTCACATTTGGGGACCGAGTTAGGGTAGCACCGTTTTGTTTAGGAAGGTTTCATTGCCAGCGTGTTTATGGTTGGAATTATTATTTTTTGACTTAGACATAGGTACGTTAATATTATTTTTTAAATAATGTTTTAAATTAGCATTGCATGGCCATTTGCCTGTGAACTTGTTTACATACAATAACTTGACATCAGTGAATCTTGGGCATAACTTGTTTTCGGGTCGAATTCCATTGGTATATGGGGAAAGGCTGGGAAATAATTGGAGAAACTTGTTCTTGGATTATAACTTTCTGGAGGGAGATTTGCCAGCAGAGTTTAGTAGTGCGGTGAATTTCAGGGGTAGCCTTGCACATAACTGTCTCAACTGTCCCAAGAGTGTCGAGGCCTGTCGCGGCGGGCAAAGGCCAGCTTCAGTATGTGTTGGGCAGATCTAATGGTAGTGGTAGTGATTTTCAGTTTTTTTGTGTTTGGTATTACTAACTTAATGTTTTACATACTTTTAGTATGGGGTAGCAAGATGTTTTCCAGGAACCTCAATGTAAAAATAAGAAATTGGTGAACTAAAAGCATGATTTTTTTTAATGATAAGAAAATAATCATTAAAATGACTAGGGACACCACAGATGATAAGAAAATGTCAGTGTGATATATGTGTTATCTAACACATATAATGGCTAGGGACACCACAGATGTTAGGGTGCTCATTTATTTATTATATGTGTGTTATCTAATAAGACTTGCTTTCTTACTTTCTTTTTTTCATCTCTGGACAAATAGTTACTACATGAACATGAATGGCAGTACTCTTAGATGATAGATCTCACACTTGCGTAATTCTTACTTTATCATTAAGAAATCAAAAGTTATTTAGTTAAATAAGCCTACAAAAATTTTCAGTAAGATACTCTTTTTTAAATATTTTTTTCCTTCTTTTGATTCATTTTTTAAAAAATATCAATCCTACATATAAATGAGTAGTCATTAAATATATTTTCAAAATGGGTCTTTTTTTGAAACAGTACATACATAAATGAGTAGTTATAATTAGTTGTTCTGATTTGAGTATTTTCTATTAATGTTATTTTTTTCATCTGTTCTTGGACTCTACTTATAAGAAGAAAGAAAGAATTAAATCAAGTTGGTAATAAGACTCTCTCTCTCTTTCTTGTTGCATAGATAGAATTTATTTTAATAAAAACTTTTGGACTCTTTGGTTTCTTAAATTCATTAACTCTAACAGATATTTAATGGTTTTTGCATAATATTTTAATATAAATTATGGATCACTTCCATATATATATATATATATATATATATATATATATATATATATATATAGGTGGCCGAGTGCTCTATAATTGCACTGCACCAGTATGAAATTGCCATGCAATTCTTGGAAAACATCTGCCAGATCAAACAAAATCAACCACACATTTTTTTTCCCATAAATATATAGGGTAGTGTTTATTGCTGCAATGCTACTACCTGTTTTTATATCCAATTTAATTAATTAGCTACGTACGTTAATAATGATATTTCATCCCTCATTCCTCTCTTTGCTATTGGAAACAGCCCAGAAAAGTGTACTACCTTCTCCCCGAAAGCTTCCCATTATTGGAAACCTTCTTCACCAACTTGGAGTTGGAATAGAAACTTAGAGAGAGATGGGTAAAACTGTCAATAAAATAAAAACAGTCTTGTGTTCATTTGTATTGCCTTATTAATATCTAGTGTCTTTCTTTTTTATATTTAATATTAATTCTCTTTGAATATTCATTTACACCTGTATTGTTTTATTTACATTTAGAAATATAATAAATTAATTAATTTATATAGAAATATTTTCAACTGATAAATAAGTCTGTTGAAGAACAATAATTTTGTTGTCGTAGTAAACATACATTTAACGATACTTTTAAAATTATTTTAACAATATTTTAAATTTTTAACGACACGTTATTACTATGACATTATCAATAGGCATAATAAGACTTGCTTTCTTACTTTCATTTTTTCATCTCTGGACAAAGAGTTACTATATGAACATGAATGGCTACTCTCTTAAATGATAGATCTCACACTTGCGTAATTCTAACTTATCTTTAAGAAATCAAAAGTTATTTAGTTAAATAAGCCTACAAAATTTTTCAGTAAGATAACTTTTTTTTAAATATTTTTTCCTTCTTTTGACGCATTTTTTTAAAATACCAATCCTACATAAATACTGTCATTAAATATATTTTCAAAATGGGATTTTTTTTTGAAACAATACATACATAAATGAGTAGTTATGTTGAGTACGTTCTGATTTGAGTATTTTTTATTAATGTTGTTTTTTTTCAACTGTTCTTGGACTCTACTTATAAGAAGAAAAAGAAACATAGCCTTAGGTGGTATGTATTGGGATTCTGGGAGATATCTGAATTTATCTAAAATTGGAAAACAGAATTGATGAGCATAGCCTTGTCAATTTACTGATAGTGTGGTTGATATTTATTATTAAATTAAACATTTCTCAAGTTTTATGAGCTCTAAACATAGTCAGATCACAGTGATTCTGAAGCCTTCTTCTCTCGTGCTTCTCACCCCCTTCAAGTTTATCTCCCTCCAAGTTTTATTATTGAGATGCTTCTGTTGAAGTCGGTGAAGTGATCAAGTTTATCTCCCTCCAAGTTTATTTCTCAAGTTTAAGGCATAATATCTTGAAAATATTCAGTTTAAATCCATTTACTGGAAGCTTAAGTGTCTATTTCTTTCATTTTCTAAATTGTGCCTTATTTCTCATCCATTGGTAGCTATTTCTTGAAGAGGATAAAGAAACAAATGCTTGAAGAGAGCTAGTTTTGTTCGCAGTTCCTGGATATATCAGACGCTGCAGTTTGCACCCCTGCATAAAGGTAATTATGTAGAAGTAATTATGTCTATTTGAAATGACTTCCCATTATCCAGCTTATGGAGGATCTATAAATAAAAAATAAAAGGATTTACTCAAATTTGAACTTCTGGATATTAGTTTGACTCTTGATTTTTTCTAATTGGCAGGCTCGGGTGATGGTAGTATCTATGCTTGGAGTGTTCGGAATGGCAAACAAGTATGATTCATCTCTCTTATTTTTTTATCACCTTACATCCACATCTTCCATTCCCTCCCCTCCCCTCTTTTGTTATTTATCTGGTTTTCTTTCTAGGTCACTGTTTGTGATGCTTTTTTTACTGGTCATAAAATCAAAGCAGACGGGAACATTTTGATTCTCTAAACAAGCAGGTTTTGGGTTATTTTATTGTTTTAGCACCCTACTTCTCTTGTTGGCTTTGATACCATGAAATTAAATGGAGAAAAAGACCTTCAAGCTAGAGAATAAAGAAATCAAAACATTTTCAAGAGAGAACTCCATAGAACCACTTTCGTTGAAGGAGGTTTCTACGGGAAGAGTTGCAACTCAGCGTACTTAATGGACTATGGAATTGATATCCTGCTCCATAGTTCTGTTGTCAAACTTAATTCCAAATTCCTCAGCTTAGTGAATCTCACCCAACGAAACACCTAAATTTTAGATATGCACTTTCACCACAAAAAATATTTGTTCAAATCTAATTAGACAAGTTTTTACTGAAATTACCAACTTTTATCCCGAATCACAAGTATTTATATATCAAGGGAGACGCACAGCGGTGACGCGGTGAGACTGGAGTGTGGCGGCGATGTGCTCTGGTGACGGAGTGTTTGTCGCAGTGGAGATGCAAGTGATTCCAATGATGGGGATTGTACCTCCGACGGCAGTGGTGGTGGCCGCCGCGGCGGAGGCGGTGGTGAGGAGAGAGAGGGGAATGGAAATCATTATGTGTTTCTTGAGAGAGAAAAATATTGCTTGATTTAAAATGGGTTTTCTGTGAGGGAAAGTATTGGGAGATGTGGAAAAAAAATATGAAAAAGACTTAAACAACCCTCCAAATCCTTTAGCCGGTCATTTTTGACCGGTTAATCAAAGAAAGTGTGTCTTTTGTTATATATAATTGAAGTTTAGGATGTACTTAGACACCTTTTTCGGTTTGGAGTGCAAAAGTCAACAAGGGTGTAAAGTTTGGGGTGCAAAATGTCTTTTAGTCTTAAATTTTAGATATAAATAATATCTGCAAGACTGCAAGTATATATGGCCAAAACTTTGAGTAGTAATTTCAATTTTAATTTTTCATTCACGATTAACTTCTTTGCAATTTCTGTTGTTTTCATTTGGTGGACTTCAAAAGCTCATATAGTTGATAAAAGATGAGTTTAATCTATATATATATATAACAACGATAAAAGATGAGTTGAATTTTATGGAATTTTAATGTTACTTTGGTTGTTTTTGTTTGTTTCAAGTTGTTTGGCCATAATTAAGAGAGCCAATATTTATGTTTCAAGTTATGCCAAGTCGGGGTATCATGTTTCAATCTCTATTTTAGTGTTAGTCACATATATATTAACACCATATTATTAGCGCTTATGTATGACCTATAAAGGCGCAAATCTAGTCTTGAAGTTGTGCATTTTGATATCAATAATCAACATAACTTCTACTTGTAATTTTCTTTATTTCTAATGTATACTTCTCTTGTATTGCCATTTAAATTGTCTATATATCAAATGACTAACGATGTTTGTTTACAGGTGTGATTGAGTACTTTCTACTTGCATAAAAAGGAGCAAAAGTAAGAGGGATCATCAAGGGAGAAGCTAAGGACCTACAAGGTTGATTGCTTGAGTAATACCAACTGATCAGGCTATGGCTCAAACAATGCTAGAGATAGAACATGCACCTGATCTCCCTCCAGCCCTTATCCCTAACGATCCAGCTCCAGTCCCACAACTTGCTGCTAATTTCAATCCTAACACGCACCTCACATTACATCATCAAACATATGTAGATTTTCTTTATCAAAATCAATGTGGTAGGGTGATGATAGGAATTCTTGTTCTGCTAACTTTAGCCATATACCTATGTTTCCATTACAAACCGCAACCCCCTATAATAAACCTTTCGAGCGTTAGCCTCCACGAGGCTAACCTTGATAATACTAGTAAACCTTTTTCTTACAACATAACATTCCATCTAAATTTCTCTAACCCAAATCATAGGGTTCATTTACGTCTTCATGGGATAGTTGCGAGACTCATGGTTGCTCACACTGTTGTGGGAACCAAAAACTTACCTCTATTAGAAATGAAGGCTCTTGATTCTCATTTCTTTTTCATCAACATGTTCGGAAGACATGTTGAAATTAAACATACTTATGAGAAGAACTTGAGAGATTCAATGGAGACTGGCCACTACTTGTATAACCTATATATTCGAGCAAGAGTGAAAACCACTTTAGGGACCTCCCAAATATCTTACAGATACCCATTTTTTAGGTTGTGTGTATTCACAGTCAGTAAACGTCCGGATGGGGTTCTCTTGTTACATAATTGTGGGATGGATTGAAAATACATAATAAGGTATGTGTATATGTACGTGAAAATACATAATATTTTTTCCTCCATATATATGAATTCTTCAATGGAGATCTTCTAATCTTCTCACATAGAATTTATTTAGTCACAAACACCATGGATTGCAAAGAAAATCCTTTATTTAACAAAGGAATGGCTTTTTCTTCTTCTGATTTAAAGGATAAATCTACTGGTGAGACTCCTAAAGTTGCATGGGACTTCGATTTGAATTTGCCGGTAGATACGGGCATCGATTTGAACAAGATCCCAGATGATGAAGGTGAGCTTTCTATGGAGGGAAAAAAAGCAAAAGGTTTTCTTGGAGATTTTTAGTATTTTTTACCCCAACTTTTTTTAACTTACTGTCGTTATTTTTTGGTGGGTTTTGTTCTCTGATTTTTGGAAATGATGTTGTGCCCATCTATTATTTTACATCAATTGTAATGGATTGCTGATATTTGGGTATGTAATGGCGATAGATTTTATTTCTGATCGATTGTAATGGGTTTTAGAAATTTGGATATGGAATGATGATGAGTTTATTTCTGATCAATTGTAATGAATTTCTGATTTTTTGATATGAAGTTTATTTCTGATTTCCAAACTAAAGATTTTACATATGGTGTTATTCCGATCTAGGAATGAAATTCGCATCCCCTCTCCCCATTCCTGCCATTAATGTGGCCTTAGAGAGGCATTACTTGGTTGTGGTGCTCTGGCCCTTAATATGTAATCCCTGGCCACCATCCTCATTCTGATATCAAAAATAAATTACGTTATCATGTGTCCTAATGTTTGCATTTATGTGTTTACAAATCTTCTGGTGCAAACGAGTGTTTAAGATAATTGAACCACATAAAATGCAAACACAATAAAATCCAGAAACTGCTTTAAAGAACCAAATATAAAGAAAAATTTAGAAATGACAAATGGATGTCGTGAATTGGTATATAGTATCCATTACCATGTTCTCTTTGTTTTCTTCAGTTGTTTCCTCTGCAGCCAAAGAGCTGGTTGGGACTGTAAAGATAGATAGATTGATTTACACCGAAGCCAGATCCCAGGTGCAGGATCACTGTTCTTAATAACCTCCTTCACTGATCCTTTGATTGGGGAACTAATGTTCAAGGACAGTTTCATGTTTAAGACTTAAGTCCTTAGCACAACAGTTTCATGTTTAAACATCCAACTGAAGTCCACTAGTTGTGCTAAGGACCTCTTGTACCTTACAACTCCATGGTGGTTGAAATTGATTTCTAGATGCTAGAACCTGCATTTACCTTCAAGTTACATGTATGAAATTATGTGCATACTTTGTACTTTGACTAATAACCATTAGGAAATAGAAGTCATTGCTTAAAATATGCTCCAAGTGAAAACTGCAAGGAATACATTTACCTTTCTAGTTTTGGTTGTGGTATGTGGTAAGAAAGTTTTTTATGTTGCTTGATAAAAACTAAACCTAACTGCTGTTTTCTTTGTATATTTTATATTTCTGTGTTGGTTGTGATGGTGATCCTTTTGTTGCAAACTAAACATCAAGACTGCACTCATAGTTCAATACATTTTTTTTTTTTGAGATTTGACGAATTAAAAATGTTAAAAACAAGTTATCTCTTCAAATTCACAAATTACACTCCATTCGAAATTTCAATTTAATTGACTGAGCACATTTTGTACAAGCGCAGGATCACACTTCATTCGAATAGGAAGACGACCTTCTCTTTCTAGTGTTTCTTATTACTCTGCTATGTCCGAACTCACTAGGAGAGAATTGAAGTAAATGATAATGGAGATATGTCGGACCACCCTCAGAAAGGGAGACAGTTAACCTGAAGTGAACACATTAATGTTAAACAGAGTCCTGTAATCTCTGACCTCTTATATAGGTCGTAGGTCTGAGACGTTATTATTCCCATCGTCTAGGAGTTGGTGAAGAACCCCATACACACTATTATTCCACATTTCCAGGATGTTATATTCTTGGACTTTTTCATTGTTTGAAATTTATTTACCAGGTTTTAGAATTCCAAATGAAACAGATAATAGGAAAATTCAATTTTACTAGTTTATTATTGTTTTTCCTTGTTTTCCCAACAAAGAAACATAGCCTTAGGTATGTATTGGGATTCTGGGAGATATCTAAATTTACATAAAATTGGAAAACAGAATTGATGAGCATAGCCTTGTCAGTTTACTGGTAGTGTGTGGTTGATATTTATTATTAAATTAAACATTTCTCAAGTTTTATGAGGTCTAAACATAGCCAGATCGCAGTGATTCTGATGTTATACAGCCTTCTTATCTCGTGTTTCTCACCCCCTCCAAGTTTATCTTTGGTAACAAGTCCGATGAAATAAGTTGTTGTCAAGTTCTTAATTATATATATAATTTATTTATGTCTTTTTGTTGAGATATTTGTTGTATAGATAATTGATGCAACCATATCTATAGGATTCCTTGTAACAAATTGTGTTTACCAGAGCATGTTTCTAGTTGTGGAGATGGTGCGCTTATCTCAGGAGCAACTATCGGAGTCCTGGAATTAAGAACATAATCTGGATGTAGGGTCTATTGTTTTTTTTTCCAGATTGGTAACAAATATCTGTGGAGCTAGTTTCAAAGCGGATCCATATTATTAAGTAAATAGCGCTAGCGAATTTCTTGTTCAAGTAAAATTAATGTAAAACTCCGCATCTTCTCACAAATTATTGTTTGACTAATCATTTTAATGTTGATTCTCTTGTCATGGATTTTACCACATCTTTGCAAAAGTTTCATAACATATCTATTACAGTTTCAAAAGATGAATCAAATTTATTAATGCTAAGAAGAATTTAAGGTCCTGGCTACAAGAAAAGTGAACATGATATGAAATATAGAAATTTTTTAGCTTGGACTTGTTTTATCATTTTATGTTATCTTTGTAATCTATCTAAATTGGATTAAGAAGGACCTTCTGGGGGAGGTTTTATCTAATCATAAAGTTGTTTCATTTTGCTTGTTTGAGATGCCACATAATCTGTATAGATATTATTAGTTTATGTTCATATATATGTTTTTCTTGCTCATGTTTTAGGATTTGAAGGAAGCAATTGTTAAAGGTTTAGGGTTTCAAACCAAGGATTAAAAGATATCTGGGTGATTTGAGGCGAACTGTGGGTTATGAATTCTACCAAGTGTTCTGTTTGAGATGTTATTAATATTTTGTGGACCTCATTAGAGATTTGGCATGTTCTATTTGAGATGTTATTAATCCGGGGACCTCATTAGAGATTTGACATGTTCTGTTTGAGATGTTATTAATCCATTTAAAGTTAAAAGCCCCTATGTTTATCTGTTTTTTTTATTGGTTGATAGAGAGTACAAGGTGCATTCCTATAATAGAAATGGTCTTTGTGCCTTGGGATTTATGGATGATCATTACCCCTATGGTCAGCTTAGATGTAGATTACGTTTGTCTTTTTTGATTAAATTTTAGATATAAATAATATCTGTAAGATTGCAAATAAAGTATATATGGCCAGAACTTTGAGGAGTAATTTTTATTTTTATTTTTCATTCACGATTAACTTCTTTGCAATTTCTGTTTTTTTCATTTGGTGGACTTCAAAAGCTCATATAGTTTAATCTATTGGGTAGTCTTTCTGTCATGGTGATAAAAGATGAGTTTAATCTATATATGTATAACAATGGTAAAAGATGAGTTGAATTTTAAGGAATTTTAATGTTACTTTGGTTGTTTTTGTTTGTTTCAAGTTGTTTGGCCATAATTAAGAGAGACACTATTTATGTTTCAAATTGTACCAAGTCGGGGTATCATGTTTCAAAATCTATTTTAGTACTAGTAACATATATTAACACCATATTATTAGCACTTTTGTATGACCTATGAAGGCGCAAATCTAGTCTTGAAGTTGTGCGTTTTGATATCAATAATTAACATAACTTCTACTTGTAGTTTTCTTTATTTCTAATGTATACTTCTCTTGTATTGCCATTTAAATTGTCTATATATCAAATGACTAACGATGTTTGTTTACAGGTATTATTGAGTACTTTCTACTTGCATAAAAAGGAGCAAAAGTAAGAGGGATCATCAAGGGAGAAGCTAAGGACCTACAAAGTTGATGCCTCGAGTAACACCAACTGATCAGGCTACGGCTCAAACAATGCTAGGATGGATTAGGGTTGTGTAGTTATTTAATTCGTTGCAAGTTGATTGTGAATAAAGCATGAATTTTATGCTTAATTGAGGATATGATTTTAGAAATGTTGAAACATTTGTATTATCCGGTATACTATTAAATCCCAATTACATGTATATTAGCCATGTAACATATAATTTTGTTTAATATTAAATTAATGTTTAGAATTTAGATTTTAATATGTTAGTAAATGCATTTCCGTAGCTGATATCTTCATCATTGATGGACAGTCCGTCACAATTTTGCAATGGGATCTAATGCCATGGACCTGTCCGACGCAAATGAGGATCTTTGCGATGGAACATGCTTGTGACGGATATGTCTATCGCAAGTATACACAAGATTTTTAACTACTTACTGTTCAAACGTCCAAGTTAATTGAATTTGGAGTCATCTACGATGTCCCATGCCTCTTGTACTTGTGTAGTTATACTTGCACAAAAGATAATTAGGTCGTGTTTATTTGTCCACAAATACTATTGATTATGAAATTTTATGTTTATTCCTATTTCCTTTATACTTTTCTCTTGGTCTTCTTTTACTACTAAAAAATATAAATAATTCTTATTTTCTTCTTCCATTTGATCTTCAATAACAACTTTTTATTCTGACATATATATTTTTTTGATATCATACATGCAATGTGATGTGTGTGCAAGTATATATTAATAAAGGAACAATAATTTTTTTTATTACAATAATGTTATTTCAAAAATACTTGGCCTAACAATGTAGACACTTGTGATCTTTGGTATACGCAAAATCAAAAGTAGATCAGAGAAATATGTTCTAAATGAATTTCATAACAACAAAGTGCAAGCAGAGGTAAAAAGAGTTTGATATAACTAATCTATCAACATCAAAACTGTAATTTTTTTCATGCTGGTTTATGGTGAAGAGACAACGGCAAATATTCATCTCTGCGCTGCTTCTACCCTTTCTCGCATTCTCAAAATGGACAGCGTAAGGGACATTGTCTTCACTTTCCCAGTTACCAAACTTTGGTAGATGTGACCTTTGCTACAAGAATAAGGAACTAATTAATACTGCGCATGCACAAGAACAAGGAAGACCATATAATATATGAAATTTTTTAGTTTCACCAAGCGTAGACTTTAATGTTTGATACTACAATTAAGTAAATGAAAGAGACATTGCCACACTGACAATGTCTCTTTCAGTCTGTTTTTCCTCTGTGGTGTACAACATGTTTGTAGTTTCACCAAGCGTAGACTTTAATGTTTGATACTACAATTAATGTTTGTAGAGACATTGCCACACTGACAGTCTGTTTTTCCTCTGTGGTGTACAACATGTTTTCCTTTAGAAGTCATAGATCATCATCCAAAAAGATCGAAAAACAACTTTCTACATTTTATATGCTAACCATCTTCCATCAATATCTTACACGTGCACGCGATGAATTCCATGAACCCATAACAGGATTTTTAACATAAAAATTTTCTAAATCCTTTTCCTCTTTTTGTTTTACGGTAGCCATTAGCCAATTCCTAAATAAGTTTTGATACTTATCAGATCCTATTTTTCATTTCAAATGCCATTACCCATGTTTCTACACAACATTCACATGAAGTGAAGCCTTGCACTGAGGCCAATGTCCAATCCCTGGAAAACAGTTTTCTTCCATTGACAGTGTCCTATGTAGTTCGCAAATGGTGGTTTATGGTGAAGAGACAGCATCAAACCTTACGCTGCAAAGGTTCCTAGGAGCAAAAATAATGCATGGGATATGACTATTTATATTAACTTAATACCTCTAGGGACTATTCTATCACATGATTAGTCATTTATTTAATCTCTTTTGCAAACAAACATAGCCCAACAGTAATATAAGATTCAACTTTTATGGAAAGGGAAATTTAACAGTACTCACAGAAAATATGCGCCCATCCCGTGTTAATGCAACTGAATGAGTGCCCCCACATCAACATGACACTTGCATCATGAACAATGCAACTTCAAAACGCTAACAAATGTTAAAAGTAATTCAATTTATATCTGAATTGAAGAGAAGTAAAGTTTGTGCTGCCTTATTTTACTACTGGAAGGAATAATTTCAGAAAATGGTTCAGCCAATTTGTTTTATTTTGAACGTATCATGCTTTTACCATTCCACATAAATTAATCTATTTCTTTGTGAAATTTCTCCAAACAGATAGTGTGCATCTTATATGCACAAAGGAAACCGAATATATGCCATGCAATCAAATAACTCAAATTCACGGAACTAATCAAATAACCAAAACTGAATTGAACTAATTAACAAAGTAACAATACAATCATTCCAATTGCAACAGAAATTGACGCTAAGCAACAAAAATTAGCAAGAAAAACTAAAATCTAAGTTTTAGGGGAAATTTAAAAGGGAGGAAATTAAAACCTTCAATTGGACAATAATGGAGAAGGAGACGGAGAGTGCAAGTTGCCACCACTATGCCGCCATTACTGTTAGGATTAAAGGGAGTTGACAGAGAGGGGAAAGAGGTGTGAGAGGGTTGATCTTAGAGTATCTCCAGCAGATGGACTATCTGTTGGACTATATTTAGTCCATCTGACATCAACAAATGTCCTTTAGTCTTCACTCATGGACTATCCTGTGGACTATCCCGTGGACTATAATATAAAAAAATTAAAATAATCAATGAATTCAAAAAAAACTCCAACGACCATATTCCAACGGTCATATTCCAACGGCTATATTTTAAAAAACAAATAGCATCTATAAATATAAGTTACATCTAGTCTTTCATATTCACTCATCTTAACTTCATTCTTCCAGTCAAATAAGTTATTTTAAATATGTCTCGTCAATTCGAATTAGCTATGTTGCACATGGATGAAGAAGAAGATGAAGAAGCATATGGACAATTGTGTGGCATGGCGGCTATTGAAGAAGAACAACAAAATGTCAATAGGCATACATCACGTCATCGTGGTTCTGTGCAAGGTCGTATGACTATTGATCGTGGTAGACATGAAGGTCATAATCGACTTTTTTCGTAATTATTTTGCTGAACATCCTACATACCCCCCGTATCTATTTCGGAGAAGGTTTAGAATGCGATGCCCGTTTTTCCTCCGAATTCAAAGAGCAGTTGAAGCGTATGATTCATACTTCGTCCAAAAAATGAATGATGCAGGACATCTCAATTTATCTTCTCTACAAAAGATAACTGCCTCAATGCGGATGCTTGCCTATGGTGTTTCAGCGGATTTCGTTGATGATTATATGCGGATCGGTGAAAGCACGGCTATATTGAGTTTTAAAAGGTTTGTAAAAGCAGTCATTTCAATTTTTGGTGACGAATATCTGAGATCCCCCAATAGTAATGACATCGTTAGATTGTTATCAAAAGCTGAAGAGCGTGGTTTTCCTGGGATGTTGGGGAGCATCGACTGCATGCATTGGAAATGGAAGAATTGTCCGGTTGCGTGGCATGGTATGTATTCTGGACATGTGCATGAGCCAACAATTATTTTAGAAGCGGTGGCTTCATACGATCTTTGGATATGACATGCATTTTTTGGATTACCAGACTCTCATAATAATATTAACGTTTTGGAGAGATCATCTATCTTCTCTGCTCTTACTGAAGGTCGTGCTCCACCAGTGAACTACTTAATTAATGAAAATGAGTACACGATGGGATATTACCTTGCTGATGGTATATATCCCCCATGGGCAACATTTGTTAAAACCATTTTGGCACCTCGGGGGAATAAAAGAAAATTATTTGCTAAGACTCAAGAGGCGCTTAGAAAGGATGTTGAGCGAGCATTTGGGGTACTGCAAGCACGTTTTACGATAGTTCGTGGTCCTGCACGATTTTGGGATCAAACAACACTAAAAGAAATTATGACTGCATGCATAATATTACATAATATGATTGTTGAAGATCATGAACGAGATGAAAATCAAGAACCAACAACCTACGATACACATGACGAGATTCCAACTGTAGAAGTGTCTCATGAGCGTATCCCACAATTACTTGAATTCATTGAAGCAAATCATCGCATAAGGGATAAACAAGTTCATTCTAAACTGCAAGAAGATATTATTTAACACGTGTGGTCACTACATGGCGGAGCCTAATCCATTACATTCTACTACAAAAATAAGCAAATTATGATTCTCTAATAATAAGCAAGTCAACTACTAGATGTAACTCTTTTCATGATTTCTTTCTTGCGTTGTTTGTAATATTCAGCTACTTCAGGCTCCATATTAGCGGTGTCAATCATCATGATCCTTTCATCCTCTTGTGCTTTCAGTATATTCAACTTCTTTTGTTCTTGAAAATATATTTTGTCCATGTTCTCTTGTCTCTTTTGTTGGTTCAATCTCATATGATGCTCGAACTTTTCAAACCTCAACCCCATAGGTGTACTAGTATCACCGGTTCCTTTGCCCTTTTAAATTAATACTTTCGAAGCCTTTCTTCCCATTGGTCTCTCTAATCCTGCAGAGATTATATCTTCAATACCATCGTCTTCACCCAAACTGACTTCTTCTGCGGTTGATGGAGAAGATACTGCTGGACTTGACTTTCTATTACTTTTCTATTTTTTTCACTATTATCTGTTCTCCATTTCGGTGCATCCTTTAATATTCTCCAACAATGCATAAATCCAAATGGTTGGTTTTGCATACTTTTGAACATCTCTAATGCTTGACATATCTATTGAAAAATTATTTACAAAGTATTAAATATAAAAATATAAGAATAAAACTTAATGAAAATTTACATGAAAAAATTGAAATACCTTATCTTGTTCGCCTACACCGCTTTGTTGCATTCTTTCAATTGAAGCATAATATCCACAAAATTTGTTCACCGCAAGTTGAATTGTTGACCAACGTTTCGCCAAAGCAGTAGAATTGCGTTCAGACTCAAAATTTTTGTATTCGTGAAAGTATTCGTAAACTCTTTCCCAATATCTTTCATGTTTCTGATCGTTTCCTTGAATTGGATTCATGCTTACATTAAGCCATGCGGAAACAAGAAGGGTATCTTCATCAATAGTGTAATTTCCCTTTCGCCCTGTTCTTTTATTGGACTCATTTTCAGGAGTCTGAATTGGTACATCAGTTTGAATTGAAAATTCATCTAATAAATTTGGATCATCGAGTGAGAAACCTTCAGATAATAATGAAGAATAATACATCGGAGGACCATGATTTTCCATTTAAAAAAAATTAAAGAGATATTATCAATAAAAACTAAAATTAAATATAATAAAAATACAATAATTAACAAAATACTTACAATTGCTAAATGTTGAAGTAATTGATTGAGAGATTGTAAAATGTGTTGAATAATGATACATATTTATAAATTTTTATTTTCTATCTGTTAATTTCATTTTATTACCGTTCTGGAATTTTTTTTTTATTACCGTTCTGAATTTCAGATCTATCCGTTGACCTCCCCCTTCGTCTCCTTCATCTGCCTCCTTCTCATCCATCTCTTCATCTGCTTCATCTCTTCTTCAGCCTGCCCTTCTTCTCCTTCTCTGTTTTTTTTATTCAACCGAGCTTTCTATTTAAATATAATATAAATTATAGTCCACAAGATTTCGTTCGCTGATTTAGTCGGTTTGGCTTGCCGAAAAAGGGGGCAGACTAAATTTAATCCATCTACTGGAGCCGCAATTTTCATCCTAGACTAAATATAGTCTACGAATCAGGCAACTCCGGCTTGCTGGAGTTGCTCTTAGTGAGGGGAAAGAGAGGTGCAGACTGTTCTAAAAAAAGTGAATGATTTAAACTTATAAAAATATTAGTATTGTAAACTCTTTAAAAAGTAATATTGTAAATAAAATTATTATTTCAAAAACTTAATTCAATTTAAATTTAAATTTTAAGATATCATAAATTAGTTAATAACAAACTGAAATATAACTTTTTTGTAGAATAGAATAGTAATAATTTAACATATTTGTTCTAAAAAAAGAGTCTTAATTATTATAATTTTTTTTATTCTCAATTTACTATATTTTAAATTTTAAATTTTAAATTACTGTAACTTAATATATTAATGAATAAAATATTTATTATAATAAATTATTTAAAAAGTATTATTAAGAATAAAATTTTATTTTAAAAAATTAATTACATTACAATTCGAGTTGAATGATACTATAAATTAACTAAGAATAAACTCAAATTTAATTACATTACATCTTTTTTTCATTTTTTTTCATGGTCAATGTATGAAATTTTAAAGTTTAAATTATTTTAAATTTAGTTACTTCGATTAAAAAATAGTCGGTATAGTAAGTTACTTAAAAAGTATTAATAAAAATAAATTTGTTACTGTAAAAAATTAAAGGTAATTATATTACAATTTATAATCACCATAATTAACTCTAAAAAATTTATTTAGAACAAAATAGTTGCCAATTTTATCTTTTACAAAAAACTCCGACCAATAACATATAGTGAGTAATAATTCATTCGTTAATAGTTTTTTTCCTCGCAAATTTTCGTCATAAATTGGAGCCAAATATCTTTCAATCACCCAATTTTGCGGGAAAAAAAATATAAATTGTGAAGGATATTTCAGTTTTACTCGGACCAGATTAAGTTATCTCAAGTATATGAAATAAAAAAGAAAAATTGAAAAAACTAGTACATCGACCCAGGTGTAAATGAACTTTTAAGGGTTTAATATACTATTTGTACGTACCACATTTTATATTTGACATTGTATCACTGATATTTAATTTTTCGTGGGCATATATTTTTTTTATTAATTAATGTCATTTTTTAGTGGATAAATTATTTTAATGTTTGAAGACTTTTTTGGGGACAAAAGATATATTACTTATGGATTATATGTAGCTCTAGTTAGATAGTGCTGCAAATGAGTCAAAGCAGAACCACTTAAAAATTATTCAGAAATCAACCTAGTAATGAAGTTTGTCTAACAAATAAACTAAGCTCATGTTAGACAAAACTTAGCTCATTGGACTCATTAATTGGTTCAATTCTAAAATCGAGAGTTAACTCTTAAGTTATATATTAATAGTTTAAAATTCAATTTTACATATACCATACATAGAAATACTTAGTTAAATATATTTATAAAACGGTCCTCAGTAAAATAGTAAATTTTATTATTATCTTTTTTGATTGTTTTTTTAAATGAAATTTGGGCGTTTAGTGGCATTAAAAATCATTTTAAAAAAAAATTGGGCGTTTAGTGACGAACTATTATCTCGTCATATAAAATTGATATTTATGATAATAGAAATTGTCATAAATTATTATTTTTTTTGTTTAAAAAAAATCTCTCCAAAAAATTTTAGGAAAATTTTGCCTCCAAATAAAATTGTGATGAATTTATATTTGGCGTTACTAAATGTGAACATTAGTGACGAAATCACATTGTCACTAAAATTTATAAATAATTAATGACAAACTATTATGTTGTCATCGAAAGAAATATTGTGAGACAATAAATACTGTCATTAATTATTACAAACATGTCACTAAAATGTTTCCCTCCAAAAATTTTAGTACGAAATTCTACCTCCAAAATTAATTGTGATGAAATTTTGTTAATCGTCGTTAAATGTCTAAATTAGGAACAATATAAACGATTAATTGTAACAAAATTAAAGGTTGTCACTAAAGAAAAATTTTTAGTGACGATTATGAATTTTGTAATTATTAATTAAAAAATTATGACAAATTTTTGTGCGTAACAAAAAATTCGTCATAAAATGTGTGATTTCTTGTAGTGCATTATGAAAAATAGAAACTTTATGCATAATACATATATATGCACTGTTGAACAACTTATATAATATATGCATAATACATATATATGTTAAACTTTATGCATAATACATATATATGTTAAACTTGTATACACAATGGATACATATACGAAGACTTGGTAAACTTATATAATATATTGCTTAAGATTATATGAACAACATTATATGATAAGTATATATTTTTTTAATCGAAACTTAGAGAAGACTTAATAAGAAAAGTATTCATGATTAAAATAAATTGAATTTATAATCGGCAAAACATTTTCTCTCTGAAACAACATGATTAAATTTTTCTACGACATTATAATTTGTGACATAACAACATAATTAATTTATTTTATACAATAACGTAACCATGCTCTGATACCAGATGTTGAATAAATTATATATTGGAACGTCCTATTGAATAGAATAAAATAAAAACAATAATCATAATATTAAGTACTTACATGAATTGAGAGAATATATTATTTTGTATGTATCACGTTTTCGTTGCGCTTAAGTGTGAAAGTCTTCAATTGACTCTCTCAATCTTATGATGGATGTATAGGTATATAAAGTTCTTGAGACGGTAATTGAGATCAAACCCTAACTGTTTTATTTATAAAATAGCTAATGGTCAAAATCGTCCATCGAGATTATGAAACCCTAAGTGCCATTATGCCCAATTAAATAATAGTAATAATATTTATGAGCAACATAATTACCAAACCCATAAATAAGTTGATTAAATTAATACATTATGATAATTACATAAATAGTAGAGGCCACATAAGAAAATAAAATATTCTAACAAGATCAAAACGTCATTCCACCGCAGTATCATATTTGTAAGTCAGAGCTAAATTGATTGTTCTTTAAAATTGAAAACTAGTTACATTTTGTTTAGTTTTGTGATGTAATTTCATGATAATTTAAAGATGATCACGTAAAGAAGAAAATAGTGTAATATCATACACTATTTTTATAAACACAATTACTATACTGAATATGAATGGTTCTATTCAAATTGAGGAACCACCAAACTGGCTCTAGGTTATTTTTATTTTGACTTTTAATTTCACGTTATAATTTATAAGAGTTTGGCTTTTATAATAACCCAAACATGTGATCAAGATCTCTGGTCAATGGCTAGCTAGAGTGGCTGAGACATACTTGTATATATCTTGTGTTTTTCTCAATTCTTTTTTTTTTATAAAGAGGAGTTTCCCGGCCTTGCCATTAGACTATGTCTCCCCTCCCCGATCAAGACTTTCAATAACAAGCTTACGCCTGTGGTTCGTGACCCTTATGCTTGATGTCAGTGGGAATCGAACTCAAGACATCCGAGTTTACGTCTAATCCCAAATTCTTTCTTAAACCACTGAGCCAAGCGACGGGGTTACTTTTGTTACTCCTTATGAGCGTGTTGGTGCCCCCGTGATAGTTAATGGCCTCTATCCATCTAAAATTGACAATTATATATTTAAATTTATGTTAATGAATGCTAGCACACATTAATCATAGTATTTGTTCCTTTAAATTCAGTATCAACTATAGATCTAAATATTATTGTTGGGGCATGATTATTTAGGCCCGGATGATTCGGTGGGCCATACTCACATGGGGAGACGTGGAGAAAGTCTCCCCACGTGGGAATCTATTTGGGCAGTTTGATAACTTTAAGGAATTCAAAATTCCTTAATTATATTTGATTTTTAACTCCTAAGGAAAGTGTCAGAATATAATCTGACTTCCTTTAAGGAGATTCAGTGTAATCTCATGCATTAAGTAATAATAACTAATGAGGAATCTTATTCTGTACGGGGGAGGGTTTGGAGGAGGTGGTGTAATCACTATAAATATAAGGCTACACTTTAATTATTAGGTACAACATTATTTTACGGCATTAAAGAATTAAGTCTCCATTGTTAAAACCTTATTCATCATGTATTTATTCTCAAATTGGAGTTATCCCCCGGCGGCTCAAGCCATCAAGTTTCACGCTATTGATGACTAAGGTGCGTAGATGAATCTTGACTTTAACTAGTATGATGCAAAGTTTTAGGTTTAGTATAGTAATACTCAAATAAAATAAGGATGTCTTTTTGCATAAGGAAAAAAATGGTAAATGAGACTTTTTTGTGGAACGAGGGGAGTATATAATTTGGTTTGTCAGGAGTCGAATGTCGGACTACTTCTAAGCGTTGGACTACAAACACCCATGTCATTAACAATTTCTAACAACCCACTAACCTTGATCCAATTAATAACCCTATCAAATACTTCACCAACTACCCTATCATATGTTTCTACTAAAAGATGATCAAAGAACCAAGCACCCCAAAAACTACATCAAGTAAATTTGAAATGGAAGACATGACAACCATTAACAAACAATTTCTTTATTTTAAACAAATTTATACACCCAATTTTATAAAAAAACTGATAAATTCACAACAGAAAATGATATTTTATTAATGATTAATGATGGGGCGTGGTACCCCAACCCCATATATTTAATTTCATACTCCCTTTGTTCCAAATTAAATATTTAGTTTTGACTTTTTTTTTTGATCAAATTGACTATTTTCGAAACTAATTTTTGTTCCGTTTTTTGATGAAATTAGGGTAAAGAGATTATATATATGTTATAACCATAAGAAATTAAATACAATTTACTACTAACTCCAATTTTTATAATTTCAAAAATATATTTATATATAATTAATTATTAATTTTAATAATAGTCAATTTAACAAAAACAAATTTAAACAAACTTCGATAAGATTACCTTTTGTATGTATGAAAAGATTACCTTATACGTGACGCCCCCAAAATATATATACATCATCCATCTTGAGTCGTCAGATACAAGGTACAGAATTCAAATACAAAGGTTTAAGGGCAGATCAAAGGTTTAAGGGCACCCATTAAAGTTGTTGGGTTTTACTTAAAGCATTGTCCATTCTGTTCAAAGGTTTAAGGGCAGATCATTTATTGCTTCTGCAAGGAAAGCTACCCAGGGGCTGGTATTATACTATGTTTGGTAGAACAAGGGAATTGAGAACTTTCAGGGCTCAATATAAAAATGAAGTTATTGCCCATAAGGAGATTGAAACCTTTGCAGCAAAGGGTACAGTCATGGCCAATAGGTGTGTTAGCAATCTGTTACTTCTGTAAAACTTGGGGTAATAGGTGTGCTGGCATACATGTATTCAGTGAACATGCAAGAGTAATATATGGAATCTAGATCTGAGTTTTAACTATTACTCGAATTATATGACATTCATCTTATAAAAAATTGACCAATTTCCACAGGTCTTTATGTTAATATTTTCTGATGAACGTGATACTAATGTTTTCGCAATTTAGGTTTATAGAAGGTGACTTTGACACATATGTCTCCCAAATAAGGGTGCCACATGTATGGGGAGGTGAGCCAGAATTACTCATGGCTTCTCATGTTCTTCAGTAAGTGTCCTCTCTCTCTAGTCTTTACCCCCTCCCTTGATTCTCTTTAGTGGGAATGCATATATGCAACTCAATTTTCTTGGTGTGCATAATGTTTTGAAAGTAATCTGGTACTATTTGTTAATATCTTCTTCTTTAGAATTCTATGCATCTGCTGAATCTTTCAATCCCTTAGTTGGACTTAATTTTTTTCTTTTATGAACAATTTAGTCTGGAAACAGTGTTCTTGCAGCATAGTATAATCCCCTAAATGAGTTTTCTTTCGAATAGACAATCAAATGTAATAAAAGCCTGGCAGGTTAATAAATACCTGTTTGCTGTTTTCATCCGTAGTTCTAGTTGTTCCTCTTACTTGTACCTGCACAAATGAAGTTGATTGGGTACTTTTGCCATTTGGTCATCAAATTATAAACTTAAGGACCTTCTTTTATCATTGGGAGAGCATTAACTGATTAGGCATTGCATTTTGTCTCTGCTTTGATATGTTGGGAATCCTATGTTTGGAACATGGAAAACGCGGAATATATAAAAGGAAAAGGGAAACAAAAATATATAAAAAGGAAAAAACTATCTTAACGAACATAAGTTTAGTTATCTATACTTCTAAAAAATCCAATACCAATACCAGTGTTAAACTTAATATAGTTAAGAAAGTTGGTAAACATTTAGATTTTCATTTTCTCTATTTCTTTCTTGAGTTTCTAAGTTCCACACATACCCTAAAAGCATATTGATTTTACTTTTTTGTATTTATTTTTGAAAACATCCTCAAAAAATCAAAGACTTCCAAGTCAAAGGGTTTTCATACTGCAGGATGCCAATCACAGTCTACATGTACGACAAGGATTCTGGTGGCCTGATATCTATTGCTGATTATGGGCAAGAATATGGCAAGGAGAATCCTATTAAAGTTCTTTATCACGGTTTTGGCCATTATGATGCATTGCAAATTCATGAGAACAATGGTGCTAGATCAAGACTTTAGCTAGCAGTCATACGCGTTTTAAGTGTAACTGACTCTGATAAAATAGAAAAGAGGAAAAAAATTGTTAGTATGGGCAGTAGTTGAATTCCACGCATTACCATGCCCTTTGTGATGGCTATGTTCCAACTAAATATGCATACATTTTCAAAAGAATACAAATAATGTTCATATGAAATTGCATCCGTCAGTATATGCTGCTACAGGGCGATGGAGTTGGGGGTTATTATGCGCCAAAACAAATGGGTATAGTATTGAAGGCTCACTCAAAACCTTCGGTCCAACCATAAGGCCTAGTGTGTCCCAAAGCTCAGCTCTGTTCGGTCGTTCCGCTTTTCTCGCTCCGGACTTGGTTTTTTTTCGAGAGATTCTCAGTTACGAGCCACAAGTTCATACTACCAACAACTGTATTTCTGGGTAGCTTTTCTTGCTGTTAGGTGTGGTTTACATTGCCCCAATCCATGCATGAGAAAAAATAGTAGCGCACAAAAATTGTCGCATTTGATAAAGTACTTCCATTTTGTGTGTTTTCAAAACTTTCATAATTTGTCCTCTACCCCCCATCCTTTAAAGTCTTCCTTTTTTTTTCCCCTCTTCCTCCCTCCTTTTTATTTCCCCCTCTGCCCCTCTTTGGCATTTCTTTTTCAATTAATATAGTCGTATATTGTAAATACTATTATAAAATATTATTTCCTGGGCAGTTATTTCTTACCTTTGTATCATCATCCTTTTTCCTTTCCCTACGCTACGATGTAAGATAAGGAAATTTTCAATTTATAAGGTGGTATGTGTGAAATTGTATTTTGAAATGTGTTAAAACCAAACCAAACCAAAAATTTCAGAATTTATGGTTTAGCTGTGTGTAGAATGAGCTCGATTTGTAACAACAAACAATGAGGTTTCAACTCTAATCCTTGCAATCCATTTTATTCTGAATCAATATTTCATACGGAATTAATTCTATGTTATTGGTTTACCCCTTTCTTGTCCAACTCGAAAAAATCTTTCTAAATTTCCATAACAATAATTTAATATTTCAAATGTAATAAATAATTAACTTTGACACACACAAGTTGAGTAATGGGAAAATATATTTGCACCACAGTTCTTGTAATTAATTATTATCTTGTCTTGAAAAATAAGCAAGTAGTGTTTACCCTTAAAACGGTTAATCCCCACTCCCCCATGCCACCCCCTGACACCCAACATTGATCTTTTGACCTCTTCTTCTTCTACTACATGTGTTTTGTTTTGTTTTGTTTTTCAGTGCCTAAAAGACAATTCAAACCCTGTGACACTTGAATAAAACAGAGACATGGGGTTGAATAATGGTACCCCCCTTGTATGTGGTTGTCATTGCATTTTTGCTTATTAATTTTGAATCAAACCACAAAGACCGAGTTAAATATGTAAGTGGAAACTGGCAAACTCAAAAAGTTGTAGTAGCATGCTGCTGTCCTGTCCTTGTTGAATGATTTCCTGACACCTCCTGTTAATTACAATAAGATCCCCATGTAACACTATGCTCTGCTATTACTGTTTAACGTCTCCCCTATATAACTCCTATCCCAAAACAATACAATTTAGCAAAATATCTATAATATAAAACACAGCATAGAGAGAAATAAATAAGTGTCACATCAAGTTCCACGTAAGCCGCTCTCTCTCTTGTTCAGCTCTCTCTTTTGTTCTCCGTATTCAAATTTCAAACTCACGCACAAAGCTTTATCTCTCGTACCCAGCCAAGTCTCTCTCTCTCTTTGTTCTTATACACCAGAACTCTCTGTGTTCTTACACACACAAAGCCAACCAACTCCCCTAAATATTTTATCTCTCATACCCAGCCCTAATTCCAGCCCCAAATCTCTCATACACGAAGATTAAGTCGCAGGTACAGTTAGCACTTGGCACAGTTCACTTCTATTCCATCTCCATTGTTGAGTGTTTCTCTCTCTAGGATAAAGGCCCGAGTGTTTAATTTATGCACAATTCGAGTTCTAGGGTTTTGAGAGGATGTGTGGGCTAATTGATCTCAATATCGTCAACGAAGACGACGAAGAAACGACCCCGTCTTCCTTCAATTCGGCCACATCGTCGTCTTCCTCTGTTCCGGCTCCGGCTAATTTGGTGTCATCGTCGCCGGCGGTGTGTTTGGAGCTATGGCACGTGTGTGCTGGTCCACTGATTTCGTTGCCGAAGAAAGGAAGCCCGGTGGTTTACTTGTCGCAGGGTCACTTGGAATACATTTTTGATTTCCCCTCCCGCCATCGCTCGTGATCTTCCTCCACACGTCTTTTGTCGCGTTGTTGATGTCAAGCTTCATGTAAAGGTTTCTATGTCTATGTAGTATTTAGTTATAAAGGTTTTGTTTTTCAAATGTGGTTGATCATTGATTGCTAGGGTTTGAATTAAGGGAGATAGTGAAATATGGTGCTCACTGATGCTGAGATTTTGTTCATTGTGAATATTGTTGTAATTTTTTCAATTATTGTTTAGGCAGAGGCAGCTTCAATTATCTAATTTTATATTGAAGTACTTTTCTTTGCATTTTATAAGCTGAAATATGTTAAGATAAAAATGGCTAATGCTAACCAACTGATGGGGGGTGATTCTTCCTTTACATTTGGTATTGGGTTTTTAAGTTTCTTGGTTTTGCTATTTTGACTTTGGGTGAAATTCTGTGGCTATGTGAAATAGATTGAGCAAAAATGGAGGGACGGGAAAACTGAACCAGAAGTTTAAGAGGATGATATTGAAATTGCTGCCAAATTGATGACACCTCACATGTTTTGCAAGACACTCACTGCTTCTGACACCAGCACCCATGGAGGTTTCTCTGTCCCATGTCGAGCTGCTGAGGACTGCTTCCCTCATCTGGTATTTCTATTTTTATGTCTATAATTCTGAGCTTGGTAGGATTTGTCCCGTAGGATTATAAACAACAGAGGCCTTCACAAGAGCTTGTAGTAAAAGATTTGCATGGTATTGAGTGGAAGTTCCACCACATCTACCGAGGTATGTGAGAAATTCTGATATCTTTGTGATGTTTCTTCTTTGTATTGTGATTCGAGTTTCAGTTTTTTTTTCTTTTTAAAATTTGTGTTTAATCAGGCCAGCCTCGAAGGCATTTGTTGACAACTGGTTGAGTGCTCTTTCTAAGGTATTATTGTACCTTCATTAAAAAAAATGAAGTAACCACATTCTTTTTGAGTTCTATAACTTGATTATATGACATGGGTAGTGATGGAGAACTGAGGCTGGGGATCCGAAGAGCAGCTTAAGTAAAAAATGGAGCTAAGTTTGCAGTAGCCTGTAACCAAAAGTTGAATGATATTAATTTTGTGTTCATTGCCATTTCTATGAGAAGTGTCTTCAATGTTTGCTACAATCCAAGGTACATGTTGACTTTACAATTTTATAAAATAGTTGAATATCTTGGCATGCTTTGTTTATCCCATATCTTACTGGGTATATACTTGGTTCTCATGGTCTTGCTCAGTTTTATGTGCATTTCATGCTTTTTGTGGGTTTGTTATTGTAAATTGCAGTATCATGGGCTAGGTTAAATTTTGATTAGCGTGTGATGGAGCTTTTTTTTTTTGTATTCGTAGTGTCTGCAATCGCTTCATTACCATGGGAATATATCAATAACTTATATGCTTATTGATCAGGTACATTGTTGTTTAACTTAATTGTGTAGAAAAAAACTAATATCATTCAGTTGTACTTATGGTAGATGTTCCATCCCAAAGAAACCTCCTCCTTTTTTCATGGGGGGAGGGTTTGGGAAGGAATGTAATTGGAGTTCTATGGATTTACATTTAGTAGAGTTTCTATATATAACTCTTTATTTGCTAAATAATTTTCTTCGGTTTATCATGATAAATGTAATAAACACTACATATATTCCTGTTGTTTGCGCAGAGCATCTTGAATTAAGAAGAGAGATACAGGTACTTCTTATGTGTCCTTTTACCTTCTTACTCTTTTTGCTTTTAGCAACTTTATTTTAAAGTAACTGGAATTTGATATATATGTTATATTATTGAACTGGTCATGGTCATTTAAATAGATTCTAAATAGATCATTCCTCCATGTATGAGGTACCATATGAGTCTATTTGGTCTCTCAATTTAGAAGGCACTAGAATTCATTTTCTTTCTATTTCAAGAACCTCAGTTGCAAATTCCTATATTGTTGGAGTGGTTGAGGTCTATAGTTCTATGTAAAACATATTACAAATGTTTGTTAGGTAGAATAGTGTTTAAGAAGTCTCCTTGTTCAAAGGATCTGATTTATTTGTGATGGAGTTCACTTTTTATATGTACCAATGCGAAAGATCATATTTTGATTTATATAGTGCACCACATCTTATAATCAGTCACACTCCATAATACCTGAAAGAAAATTGCAGAATTGTACTAACATCACTGGTAACTCATAACCCAACATCACTAACAAATTTTATGGAAAGAAACTGGTTAAATTGACCTCTTGAATGGATAGTGTTTCAATTGTAACTGAAAGTGTAAGCCAAATAGTTGAGGTAGGTTGATTGGGGTAAATATAATTCAGTTCCAGACTCCATGATACTTTGTAGTCTGCCATCAATTAATGTCATCATTTTATTGTTACTTATACTTTTAGATGTGTTCAGCTTGGTGTTTTGAGAAATTATTTCTTGTGAGTTCTATGAATTGTTTACTTTTTTGTGGGTTCTTTCTATGCTTTCGGGGTTCTCTAATAGTTGTAATCATACTTTTGCTCTTTTTGTGAGAATCATAGTGGAATTTCCTCTATTAAGCTTTATTCACCATGTGCATTTTGTTGGAAGAAAAAATATTTCTATTTCA